>JAPDFR010000002.1:602140-1204280 GCA_030435815.1 Sarocladium strictum | reverse complement strand
GATTTCGAGTCGCTTGCGCTCCTCCTCTTCCTTTTTAGCCTCAGCGCGTTGGCGTTCTTCCTCCTTCTTAGACTCTTCTTGCTGGGCGAGTTCCTTCTTTTTCTTTTTATCTTGTTGCTCGCGTGCTGTTGTCTCTACAGATTCGACATCAGGCATCTGGACATCATCATCCTCAGATTTCACACGGACAGAGGGCTCGCTCGCGTGAGACCGGCCAGATTCCTTTCGGCTTTGATCGCGCTTCGCGTGGGCGTCTCTCGAATCTTTGCTTGAGTCTTCCTCAATGCTTCGGCGACTTGTCTTGCTGGAAGCTTTTGAGGCGTCCCGGGAAGCGCTGAGCTTGGCATGGCGAGTTTCTGGAGATGAGGGCGGCTTGAGACGCTTTTCTTGCCCGTCGGCATCTAATCGTCGTCTTTTTTGAGGAATGGAGCTGTCATCTTTGTCGCCATGACTGTGTCCGTCAGGCGTCACGCTGCTGCGATGTCTCTTTGTTTGTCCGTCGTTGCTAGTGGATGAAGGATCCTTTGACTCCTCTCGCTTCAGTGCCTTCGTCCTATCGTGGTATTTCTCGGACATCTTTGGCTTCTCTGGCACTTGCTCATCTGCGCGCGATTCTTGGGGGCTGGAGGGCTCTTTTAGTGAAGAAGCATTGGATGCCATGCTAGAGCGTCGATGCTTCTCCCGTTCGCCACGGAGCTCTCCTTTTGAGACAAGCTTCCTTCTTGGCTTAAGAGCTTCGCCATCCGATGAAACTGCGGCGTCCGTGTCCCTGTTCTTCGATTTCGCAGCTTTGTGGGAAGCAGCAGGGGAAGTCTCGCGATCAGAAGTGTGGGTGGAAGAGGTTCTGTCGTCCTTAATGTGTCGGCCTGGCTCCAACCTTCGGCGCTCTTTCGGGCTTGTGACCTTATGGGCGGCGGATCTTTTCCTATCACCCTCACGAGTAGGGCTGGACACATTGCGTTTGTGAGAACGAACCTCGTCGCGGTTAGATTCTTCCCTGCGTGCCCTCTTCTCTTCGCGATCACGTTCCCGCTCACGACGGCCAGGCGATTTGCCGGCCTTGGCACCGTCTTTGTGGGTACGCTTGTATTCGTCGTAGGCATTCTTGAGGAGGTTTTCCTCTTCCTTCCAGTTTGTGCCTTGTCTTTTCCTGGCTATCTCATAGTATGTTTCGCCCTTGAATCTACGGGTGGGGTCGAAACCTCCCTGCTCGAGAAGGAGTTCGACCACCTTGATATTTTCTTGGCCTATTGCGGCAAGAATCGGGGTCGCGAATTCTGGTTGAAGAGTTGGAACGGGCGCCGGATCGGGATTTGCCGATCCCAGGCCAAGCAGAAGCTGAATCACCAAGTCATGTCCTCCTCTCGCTGCGGCAACCATGGACTCGGGATCATTGTAACCTTCTTTGACCTGAAGAATGCGGGCAACCGTTTCTTCATCGCCACGGCCAGCAGCTTGTCGTAATGTCTTGTCATCAAGGGGCATGTAGAGCAGATCGTTTCTGGTTTTTGTAGCACGAACAGTACCAATCCGTCGTCCAGTAGATCCAGCTGCGGTCATAGCAGGAGAATGGTGGGGACTGTCGGGTGCATGTGAATCCCGTGCATCATGGGAGTCTGGATGGGAATGACGGTCTTCGCTTGTCCTTCTGCGTTCGCCAGCGCGTTTCTTGGCATCAATCAAAAGGCTTCGTATCTCGTCGGCATTTTCGGTTTCGTCCGTTATTCTGTCAATAGGTTCCTGTCCACTGACATTGGCTTTGCGAGGGTTGACACCAGCATCCAACAATAGCTTGACGACACCAAGGTGGCCATTGTCAACGGCGTCAAGTAAGGGCGTGTCCTTGTCGTAATTCACGCAGTCCAAGTTGCAGCCTGCATCAATTAATAGTTTGACAATGTCCTCGCAACCATTAATTGCGGCAATCTGGAGGGGAGTGTTCCCTGCGTAATCGGCGACATTGATATCCTCGGGTCGCTCTCCCAACCGCTTCTTCACAGCATCATATTCGCCGCGAGCGCAGGCGCGAGCCAGGAATGTTTGACCATGAGCGTCAAGATGCTTTTTGTGAGGCATGATCTTGGCGGGAGACACGTTCGAGTCAGCTGTTGCAGGAGTTGCCAGACTGCGAAGTTTTGAGGATCTTGGCAACGGGCTACCACTGCGGTCTGAGTCGTCCGAATGCTGCTCGGTGGATTGTAGTGGTGGCGGGAGACGACGCTTCTTTTGACTCAAGCCACCCGACGAGGAATGAAGCTGCGTAGAAGCACTCCGTCTATGCAAGCGTGCAGGTGGAGAATGAGAACGGTTGCGCGACTCGGAGAGCCTCTCTTTTTGTGTCCGAGAAGCTTCGATACTTATGCTTGTTGTCCTTTGTCTGCGTGCCTTGCGATGGTCATCCTCATCATCTGAATCTGTCCGGTGCGCCTTGCGCTTGCTAGAGGGCATGCGATCGCCTGACCTTATTCTGTCATGTACGGCCCTGCCAGAGGACGCACGATGTCCGGTTGCCTCGGAATCCGATGACCGATGAGGTGAAGCATGTGAGCGCCTTCGCCGGTGTAGATCACGGCCATCGCGAGGCGGTGATGCAGGAGCTGAACTCAGGCCACTGGAGCCATCCTTACTGCGCGCGAGCTGGCTTTTGTCGCGAGGTGCTGACGCAGATAAACGTCGCCGTTTGGCGCCCTCGGTCAACTTGGTCTCTACCTCGTTTCGGCCCGTACCATTACCAAGCGAGGACTTCGACGGTTTGGAGGTTTCCGCATCGTTGGTAGTGCCATCTTGTCTCATTTTGCGGACCTTGGAAGGCGAATGCCCATCTTTGCCTGGAAGAACTATTGTCTCAGCGTCAGAGTCACGCTCGTCAACGTCGGCGTCGTCGTCGGCGTCGGCCTCGTTGTTCGTCTTGGTCAACGGAGGGACAGCCTTCAGCTTGGAGGGTTTTATCTCCGGCGACGCAGTTAGCTGACGATCAGTGTCCTTTGGGGGGTGCTTGCTGTCAGCGTCTGATGGTCGCCGTCGATTTGCACCAACAGACTTGGACTGGTCGGCCTCGGTGGCATTCTGCGCATCCATATCATGTACTCTGTAATGAAATAGACGGGCGAATGCCGGTCATTCTGAAGAGGCGGAAAAAGAGATGCACTTGTCTCGGGCGGTCGTCGTGGCAGCTTTGGCAGTCAAAGAAGGCGACACTGCAACGTGGCGTCGAGGCGATGCGCCTCTATTGGAGATCCCCGAGACAACCAAAAAAAAAAGTGTGACAAGCGAAATGTCCGCAACACAATGTTATAAAGCAGACCTGCCAAACAGACCGCAGCAGTAGATACTGTGTCGCAAACCGTGGGTGCTCTGGCGCGGTGTGGTCACCCCAGGAAGGGGAACGAAAGCGTCCAAGATTGAATCTCTTTAAGAGTACAGCGCGAAGAGATGTCAAAAGAGAGGGTATCCGAAACGCAAGAACAAATGAAATGAACCGGATGGTAAATGAAAGTTATTCGACAAAGCCGGCGGGCGTGGTCGCGATGGTGGGATTGGATTGATCGTAGTGTCGTAGCGGCGAGTTGGGGGAAAGTGAGGAGGAGGATTGAAGGTTTAGGAGGAGGCGAGTCCCACCGAGGAGGAAGAGAAAGAGTCGCTGCTGTGCTGTGCTGTGCTGTGCTGGGCTGAGCTGGCCTCAATCCACTGCATCCATCACACTCCCTGCCCCCTTGCCCTACCAGCCACAGGAAAGGCAAGTCAGGGTGGCTCACTGCAGTGCTGTTGCAGTGGCGCCGGCACTGGTGCGGTGCTCCCAGCGGGGATCAAGGGGGCAACGCTGATGACGAGCAAACGCCCGTGGGCCTAGTGAGCTGCTAGCGGCGACCCTAGGTGGTAACATAGGGGACTTAGGGAGGCGAGCGCACAGGCAACCGTCAAGTCACATGGGTCGCGGTCCAGCAAGGACAAGTTGCCTTAACCGGGGGAAGAAGGGTGCACGAATCGTATTCTGTTGCCATGCATCGCCAGGGTGCCGAACTTAAGTCTCTATTTACATAATCGAGCTCTGGAAACAGACAAACCTCGGAGGTCGGGTCATTATCCCGGAAGCCATGCATCGTATTAATGTACTTTGTGGGCTGACCGACGGTCTGTCCACCGACTTCGGAGTCCAAGCTCAAACACTTTGAGGTTAAGGCGCACAAGTGCAGAGTTCCCATGTCGCTTTTACGACGCGCAGAGACACGGTCAAAATGAAAAGACCGGCAAAGTGAAAGCCCTCTCACGATTGTCGATCCACGACGAAAACGGGAGGCCGCGCCATTCATGCAGAAATCTTATGGTGGGGCTGCGGATGTCCGATCGCAGCATTACCATTGGTCAACGACTCTCAAGGGTCCCATCTCAAGTGCTGGTCCTGGTTTCAAGCCAAACCACAAGGTTCGTCGTATAAACAGTGGGGTTGAGCATCAAGATGCCCTCTCCTCATCCTCCTACAAGTTGTCAGTTGCATGCGATCATCTTTCTCCCATCTCTTCGACTCAGCCTCGGCTATTCTCTTTCTGCCATACTTCACTCCGAGACGGTTCGCCATGTCGTCAGTGATGAGTGCTACTTGGCTATGGATTGCCCCAGATCCCCTCCAGTGTCAAATCTTCCATCTTCCATCTATCCGCAACATGCAGCCGTTGAGGTTGATCTAGTATGGCGACCGTTATTCTGCCAGATGGGTGATCCGTGCCACCTGCGCGCATCGTGTTTTCTCTCATCGACAGCATGAGGCCTGGTCATTTGCTTTTAGCTGCTGCAGAATTTCCATCCCTTAGGTGTCCTCTTCACTCTTTGTCGTGAACATGCTGTGGCATTTGTTTGGTCTCCCGGTGGAAACCCAGATCTTAGTCTTCCAGCATCTCGATGGCCTCTGCGCTGCTCTGGTCGACATCTAGATTCGACTCCCAGCAGCACAGAGAAGCCATCCTCAAACAAGTTGCCGAGCACCTTGTCAAGCACATTCGAGCCTAATGCGCATTCCCTTAGCGTCTCAGAACAGAGCTTGATCGGGCACTTTCAGATTCCTGTCTCAGGGCGCTGGGTAAGTTTTCGCCCCCTTATATATTTGCCGAGGACGAGGTTGTGTGCGTGCAAAAGGACTCAAGCACAGCTGTTGTCTTTTGACGTAACGACTCTGGGCGTCACCGGTTGATTCGTCGTCACGTAAGGCTGCAAAAATGAATGGATAAAGTGCTTGCTTCGCAGACTCTCCTTCATCATGGAAAATGCTAACTGGGCTCTGAGATCTTCTAGGGAGAGTTGGGACTGCACCAGCACCATTATCTGCTATATATTCTCCACCACTTGCCAATTATTAGTGCGGTACCACTCCGCGTCTCAGACATCAGTACCCTCGACAAAGTCGCTAGTGTAAAACGCCCCTACACACCACTCCTCGCATCCCAACACATCATCCCTTCAGCGACTCAGACACCGAGTCGGTCTCCAGGCTGTGAGACCCCCACGTTGCCGTTGTGATACCTATCACCGGGCTCCTTGACTGGATGGACCCGACCAGTTCGCTCGCCACCGATCACCCAGCCACAATGTCTACCTACCTCCCTGCTTCATTGGAGGAATGCAGGATCAATGGCCTTCCAAACACGGCGTTCTATATCCCTAACTTCATCAATCAGGACGAGGAGCAGGCTATTCTCGAGAAGGTAGGGTCGTGCCTTGCGGCCGATGTAGCGAAGGTCCGGATCAAGCTGACCCTCTGTTGCTGTTACTCAGATTGCCTCAGCTCCCAAGCCCAGGTGGAAACAGCTTACACATCGAAGGCTACAAACTTGGCCTTCGGACCTGGTGCAGAATAAGCTTCTCGAATCGCCACTCCCAGCATGGCTAGAGTACCCTGTCATCTCCAGACTGCAGTCGTTGAGTGTATCAAAGGAAAGTGAGGGACACGTCTTTCAAGAGAGCCCCCATCAGCGACCAAACCATGTTCTCATCAACGAATATCCTCCGGGGATAGGAATCATGCCACACAAAGTAAGTTCCTCTTTTTGAAGACGATACGTGCAAGACATTGCAGCAGTTTACTCATTCCACCTAGGATGGTGCTGCGTATTGGCCGGTCGTCTGCACCGTAAGCCTTGGATCGAGCTTGTGCTTAAACATCCACCGAAGTAAAGGAGACGGAGCTTTGGACCCCGAACCAGCATGGCGAATCCTACAAGAGCCTCGCAGCTTGCTCATCACTACAGATAGTCTCTACACAGATTATCTCCACGGCATTGCAGATGTTGAGGAAGACGTCGACTTATCACCAGAAACCGTAGTAAATTGGTCTCTCCTTCGATCCAGCACCGCTTTCGAAAGTGGCCGGCATACACGGCAAACGCGCACTAGTCTTACATATCGAGACGTCCTTAAAGTCTCGAAAGCAGGCAGCAAACTTGGCATGTTCCTGAAGCGTTGAGCGCTGCAGCCTCGGGACTCCACCAGCTCACTTACCACAAGTATGGAATCATCATCCAACGCTTCCCAACCTGCTCCGCACCAAATTTCTCAACATACCACTGCTTCGTACCATACGCAGTGGCACCCAGGTTGACTGTCACGAAAAGCAAGCCCGATAAAATCGTCTTGTTGAAGGTGCTTCCTTGAGGTGCTGCGGCAAGAGAGAGGCCAAGGTAAAGCAGGCACTCGCAAGTGTAGTGCGGGCAGAGGAAGTACTTGAACAGTCCTTCTTTGGGAAGTGTGTACTTTTTGAGACTGGCCAGGTGGGCATGGCACTCGTTTTGCTTGGCCGAGGCAGCCATGAAGAGTGCTGCTGCGAAGGGTACAAAGCCGGGGACGCTGGGCTTATAGTTGCCAGTCTTCCATGCTTCCAGGATAGAGCCTATTACGTCAAGTCAGTCCATTATTGAAGCAGTGCCTTGGCTACAGCCACACTCATGGTCAACATACCTGAACCTTCAACCCACACACCAAGCCCCATGGCAGTGTAATACGCCAACCCCAACGCCCAGTGAACGCACCACATTGGCGACTTGCCCATTCTCGCCACAAAATAGCTTTCGTACAGCCTCCTTGACCCCTGAATGGCCATCAAAGCAGCCACGATGTAAGTCTGGCCCAGTCCCATCCCCTTCGGTGCAACCTTGGCTTGCCACGCCGCGATTGCAGTCATAAGCCTCCCCTTGCTCAAGAACTGTGACAGCCAGAATATACTCCATCCAACAGACACTATATAAAAGTGTCTGAACCAGGAGTGGGGTACCTGCGTACAGTCCGTCAACTTCGCAAGCACGGCCTTGAGCTTGACGAGGGCCGGCGATGGACTAGCACCGCTATCTTTGGACGCTGACCCGTTATCCTGCTGGGGCCGACGCGCTCCATAGTCCATCAGAACACCTCGGATTTCATCAGGGAGAAATTGGATGGAGAAAATAAAGGCTGATGAGAGGACGAAGAAAGCTTGGGTGCATTGCGCTGGGGAGGCGTTAGCCGGGACGAGACTGCTTGCGACGTTGCCCATGCTTGCTGTGTGCTCTGTGATACTCTATCTCGAGGTTGATGCGAGGTGGAATCAACGCTGGACATGGGGGTTGCCGAAGGGCAAATGAAGTGCACGAGAGGGTCAATGAATGGTTTTTGACCTAGAGATGAGAGATGGGCTTTCAAAAGGTCCTCTCCTGTTTCCGCACACGGAGACCCGCTGCCTCGGATCATAAAAGTGCCCAAATTCCTACCCTGCATTGCATGTGATACCAAGAACTGCGTCGCGAGACTATCGGAGCATGCAATGCAGCTCACGAACGGCCAAGTAAATTGTTGAAATCCTCGATAAGCTCTCCAACGGCTTGCATCCACCTATAGCCCCCATAGCGATATACTAACACCACGTCTTGGGTCAGCCTTTGGATGCCTTGGGTGGGGTGGGTGGCTAGGTCCTGTAAGTGGAAAGTCTCATAAGCTGGCTACTTCTTTCAACCCGGCCTTATGTCTGGCTGTTACGTCGTTTCTCACACATGAGGCATACAGTCATGTTATTTAGTTCGATGCAGATCTTATCATTCTGTTCAAGCCCGTCGATGACGTCTCATGGACTGTACACAATACATCCACCTGTCTGCCCTGATCTCTCGAACTGACTCAAGATAGCCCCTTGTGAACGCCGCTGCAAAACGCAAGCCATATGAAGAATCCTCTGTTATCTTTTCCCACGCATGCTTCTGCTACTAACTTATGCCTTGTTCCTCAGGTGCGGTGGCACCCATTTGCCGGGAGCCCTAGATGACTGCAGAGGCTCGGCCGGCGGCGCTGGTGACGCAGTCCGTCCGTTCTCAGCGCCGCGAGAATCGGTGCGCTCCATCGGCGCACCGTCTCCTCGGGAGAAGCTGCGTGGCGGGGGACCAGCATCAGCACCACTGGCACCGCCAGCGGACTGCTTAGCGGCCTCACGCTCACGCCAGCTGGGTTTGTTGCCAGCCAATGCCAGGCGTGGGGGAGCGCCGGTCCTGTCGTTTGAGTCGGTGCGCTCCATAGGAGGACCACGAGAAGGGGGGGCGCTGTCGCTAGCATCGCGGTTCGATACTTCACGCTCGCGCCATTTGCCAGCACCGAAGACCGGGGGTCTGCGGCCCTCGCTCTCGGCAGCAGCACCGCGTATTGGGATAGAAGGCTTCTCCTTTTCGGCCTTGCGACGGGCGAGTGCCTCTTCCTCACGCCGCTGTTGAAGGGCGGCCTTCTCAAGCATCTCCTGGCGCTCTTGCTCGCGCTGCTCCTTGAGCTTGGCGAGCTCCGCCTTGCGAGCTTCATCACGAAGGCGCTGCTCCTCCTTCTCGCGAGCAGCCTTCTCCTCTGCTTCGCGAAGTTGACGCTCATGCTCTTCGCGCTCCCTCTTCTCCCTGAGCTTACGGTCGCGAACCTCCTTCTTGCGAGCGGCGATCTGCTTTTCGAGCTCCCGTTCCGCATCACGACGACGCTTCTCAAACTCATCACGACGGCGTTCATACACCGACTCGCGGAAAGACTCATACAGAGGCACGAGACGGCTAAGGCGGTGCTTGAGCTCTACGCTCTCGGTGTGCTTCTCTTCGGCCTCCTTTAGGGTTTTAGCCTTCACCTTCTCGTAAATAGCACGATCCTCCTTGATCTGGCGCTCATAGTCCTCATTGAGCTTCTTGCTCTCCTCCTTACGGAAAGCACGCTCCAAGTGGTCGAGGCGCTTGCCCGTGATGCGCAATTTCTCGTTCACGTCATTCTTCTCGCGCTCAAGCTGTGCCAGCTTCATAGCCCGAATGCGGTTGCTGTCCAGATTGTCAAGATCATTGAGGTCGATGTTCAGATTCTTGTCGTTCATCTTGAGATCAGCGATCTGCTTCTTGAGTTCCTCCTTGCGCACACGGTCCTGTTCGTCCTTGAGACGCTTCTCGGCACGCTCAGCCTGCTCCTTAGCGAGACGCTGCTGCTCGGCCTCAAGCAGAGCTTGTTCTTTAAGGCGCTTCTGGCGAGCGTTCTCCTTCTCACGAGCAGCCTGGAGCTCGGAAGCTTCCTCCTTGCGCTTCTGGATAATCTCCTTGCGGGCCAGAATAGCAAGGTGCTCCTCCTCAGCACCGGCCTTGGCCCGTGCAAAAGCGGCTTGCCGGGCAGCAAGCCTCTGCTTGTTGAGCTCGGGGTCGATGTAGTAGCAGGTAGTGTAAAGAGAGCGTGCCAGGCGAGTGAGCTGAGAGCGAACAATGTCGGAAGGAGTACTCTGTAGGCGCTGGACAGTGCCAGTTTCGGCCTCAGCAGAGCCAGCACCAGAACCACTGTAGCCAGCCTTGGAGGATGAGAAGACATCATTATCAAAACTGAGGACGCCAGTGGCATGGTCCATGCGGATAGCGAGATCGCCCTTTTTGTTGCCGTTCATGATGAACTTCTCAATGACGCTACGGGTCACCTGGTAAGGCTCAGGGAACTGGGCAAGACTCTCAACAAAGGCGAGATCGACAGTCTCGTACACCTGAGAAAGCTGCTGGAACAGTCTAGTAAGGATAACTTGCTGCAGAGGAAGAATATACTTCTCCATCTCAGGGTCCGCACCAATCTTGGCAAGGATGGGGGAGATCTTCTGGCAGATAGACAAGGGGTGGAAGTCGACCTCCAGGATGTTGTAAAGATCCCTAATCTCAGGGCGAGCGCGCTGAAGAAGCGACTTGGACATGGCGTCGCGGAAGAGACGGGCACGGGTGGGAGCCTGCTGCATGCCGAGAAGGTGCGTGAGACGCGAGTTCTTGTTCTTCCGAGCCTCATCGAAGTCAACCATAGCACCGCGAGACCTGGAGGTGCTGATGACAGGGATGGCGAGGGCGGAAAGCAAGACGAAGGATGCAGCCTTCTGCAAGTCGGCATCGGAGGCGGGCGGGTTGTCGCTCTTCTTGCCCTGACCAGTAGCGACAAGGGCTGCAGACTGGCGCAACAGAGAGTAATAACGCGACCAAGCAGCGGCATGGAAAAGATAATTCTCGCCGACGAGGAAAATGCGAGTGAGCTTCTCATAGTAGTTGGCCATCATGACGTTCTTGGGGGGGCGCTTGCTGAGATTAAGCAGAGTGTGAATATCCTCAACACTACGGAAAGCCTCCTGCCAAAGCTCAAGCTCAACGGCGACATTAAGCTGTTGGAAGCGGGTCTCAAGATGGCGCTGGAGCGTATCGGGGTCGCTGAGGTTGATAGCGTGCATCTGAGACGAGTACTTGGCCGCAGTTTGGACGTGGTTGCGAAGCAACTCGCAAAGCCTGCGGAACTCCGTCTTGCGGGTGTACTTCAGACAGAAGTCGAAAGCCTGCATGGCGGTGCTCTGGTAGAGGATTTCAAGACGGGCATTGTTGCGAAGGATGTCGAGGACCGTGCGGTACGCCTCCCAAAGGAACTTGAGCCAAGGAGTAACGATGGCGCGGTCGGTACGGTCGCGAGATTGCTCGCCCGAGACGGTGGCCAGGAGAATCGACTCGGGAGTCTCGGTCGCCTCAAGATCGTCAACGTTCGTGTTTTCTGCGTTCGCTTCGATGCTAGACTGGACCTCGTCGGCCTTTTGCTGGGCTGCAGTGACCTTCTCTACGGACAACTCGATGAACTTCTTAAGAACATTCTGTATAGGGGTTGACATGTTAGCCGATGGTCAATCCTTTCCGCTTGCCAGGACAGAACGCACCTCGATTGTCGCAATGTTGGTATTTTGGGAGATATTCTTATACTGGTAGAGCGCATCCTTTGCCAGTTTTCCCTTCTTCTGTTCAACAGAGAGGGTGACAAGGAGCATCATCACCGGCTCCAGCGACGCGATGGGAGCATTGCGAGATCGTTTGTTCGTGATGTGCTCGTGCAGCAATGTAAGGGCGGCAGTCGACTGGTTGACGCCGATGAGCTCTTCAGCGCGTTTGAGAACATTCTCGGGTTTCTGATGCGGTGGAGGAGGCTATTCAAGACACAATCAGTATGGGGTTGTCATCAGTTGAGCAACATCAAAGTAAAGAGGGAGGGGTAACGCGAGACCCGATTCCTCATGCTGCTTCTGAATCAAAGGGATAAGAGGGCGTACCATGATGGGCAACCTCCTCTGCGGGCTTGACCTAACGAAGAGAGGAAGTTCAAAGGCGATGGATACGCCGATGCAAGCCTGTGAGGAAAGTGAGGGGTGACCTGGCCGACCTTCGTTGATGATCCAGCACGCAGGAGGTGTTAAATTTTCATTTTCGTGGGCGCTTTGTTGCAGGAGGGGCTGCCTAACCTGAGGTGCAGCTCCGCTCAGATTCGAGAGCACGTGACTGAGCGATGGGTCCAATGGCGTCACGTGTTGGTGGGACGAAGCTCTCAAAGCTAGGTGTTTTAGGCTACATTCATCTAGAAAGCTTCAACACAAGGCGGATCTGGGTTCCTCGTCGTATCTTCATACAAAATTCTACAAAGCCGCCATGGATGAGGAACAGCCGCAGAGACGGCCACGCTCGCGTTCACGTTCGCCAGATCGCGGGTCGAAACGGGGACGTGGCGGTTTTCGCTGGAAAGACGACCGCAATCGGCACAGTCGTAGAGACAGAGACGACCGAGATGATCGAAGAGACTTCAGACGACGATCACCCCCTCGCGAACGTTACGACGAGCGGGATTATGGTCGGAGGGATGATCGAGCGCCAAAAGGACCCCGTCAAGATCGGGATCGCGACATTGATGGCAAACGGCGCGAGCGAGACGGAGAGGAGCGAAAGGAAAAGAAGAAAAAGCCCACTGCTCCCCCAGTTGCTGGCCAAGAGATGATCATAGTGAACATCAACGACCGGTTGGGCACCAAGACTGCGATTCCTTGCCTACCATCAGATACTGTTGGTCAGCTTAAATTGATGGTAGCAGCTCGCATCGGACGCGAGCCTGGACAGATCATGCTGAAGCGACAAGGAGAGCGACCATTCAAAGATATTATTACTTTGGAGGACTATGGTATCTCACACGGGGTGCAGCTGGATCTGGAGGTTGATACAGGCGATTGAAGAAGTACTCGGGGCGTCCGGTTGTTCCATTTCACCCGCCACATACCGTTCTGGACTCAGCGCACCCGTTCGACTCTCGGTCACTCGAATACCTTGAGGTTGCTCAAGATATTATTGCTACACGCAAAGGGTTGTCATGTCACCAGTGGAAGATGAACGATCAGAGACAAGGAAGTATTGTTCGACTGGCCGTCTGACAAACACTCTTGCTGAGAAAGTGGCTTCGACCTCCCTGAAATGGCATATATCTAGGGCAGGGTGAACCTAAGTTCACCTCAACCAGGCCCAACTGGGAGATAGCATCGCTCTCGATGGCAGCATGCGCACCAGGCGGCCCTTTGCTTTGCTGGTGTTGCTTCAATGAAGAGCCCTGCTGGTTCTTCGGAGACAATCAGACAGACTTAACGAATGGGCATCAGTCAAGCTCTGCACAGCTAGCGACTCTATTCCAATATACAAGCCGGGTACTCCGTACAAGACTTTCGCAACGTCCAGTCTAACGAGTGCCTGTTCCATAGCTTCCCTACATAACCTTGAACCACCATTCACCAAATGACAAGAGCATCACCAGTGACCATGCACGAATTAGCATACGCCTAATTTCACCACCGAACGGTTACCAATAGCGTCCAATGCTAGCGGTCAGCACAGACGCATTCGCTTGCACAACCACAGTAACCAACAGTATGACTGACTACAGGACAGAGGCCGACGAGCAAAAAAGCCTTGGCCGCTTTCCCCACTGGCCGACCCTCCTCTCATTTCCAGGTCCTGGCCCAGCGTAGCATTCACCTGCAGCTGCAGGTCCCAGGAGCAGCGTTGAGGCTACTGCTGTTTTTTGTGCCCGTAGCCATATGTTGTGGGATCTGTGCATGCATACTGCAGCGGCAGTATATCACTGCAAATTGGCAAGCTGGCGCAAGAAGCAATGGTAGTTGTCAGTCAGATGAATGGCCAGAGTGCCTTGGTCACCCTCCTGACAATCGAGTGGCTTGAGCTTGCTGGGAAAGGACCAGCCAGTAAGCGTGAACTGACGGCGCGTGCACCATCCACCTGGCCACTGTACACCGACTTCCAGGCACGAGCATAGGCAGCAAGATCCCTACCCAATGCTGGCCAATGCTCCCTCAGCGACCCTACCCCAAGATCCTCCAGGCTCCTCACCCACTGTAACCTCAGCGCCAGTGGTCGCACTCTGGCCTTGTGCAGCCAATTTCCTCTCCTCCCCACCCTGGGCAAACGGTAGCTTCGCTCACCTCTCCCATCTCCGTCCCATCGCCCTTCCCCTTACGGTCTCTCTTCCCCCTCTCCCCATCCTCCTTCACTCCCCAACTCTCCACTCTCCTTCGCCCTGCTGATCGACGAGCTCGAGGACATTGAGTTAAGCTTGGTAAGTAAACAGTTTTTCTTTGGTAATTGACTCTTTCCATTCCACGGACACACGACGAGAAGCAGCGCTGGCATTTTCAAATGCGATTCACCCTTCCGCAGCAAACTGGGAAGCACGAACCCTCCTTGGCCTCTACCGACTCCCGACGCTCAACCAATTCAGTCCAGCCACAAAACCATCGCCATTCGCATCAGCGCATTGATTTCGAGACGTAGCCATACCTTACGATCAGGATTTCCACGAAGCTACATCCATCGGCACTGCCGTCCCACCATCTGTCGTCAGGTGCGAATATTGGCTCCAAAAGTGACGCGATCCCTCCCGCGACGTCTACTTGCACAACAGAGCGATCAAACAACAGAGTGATGAAATAGCTCGTCCACCCCTCTCGAGACACCTTGCCGACAACAACTCAAAATTCATCACTCGAACGCGAAGACCTTACTGCCTCAATCGTGCCCGTCTCTACCACCAGGACTCCGAATCATCTTGCTGCACGGGACGTCCTTGACTAACATTGCCATACAGCCAAAGCACAGCTCCTCGTTCCGTCATCGCGATCGAACACTGTACCCGTGCCTATCAGCTGATTCCCCCTCGCACGTTACATTACCGATCCGACCACCCAATCATTCACGATGCCGCAGTACACTTCCCGCGATATGGGCGATCCGTCCCAGATCAAGAAGAATAAGCAGTCGATGGCCGACCTCAAGCTGCGACGTTTAACAGAGCTGAATAACCGCTTGCGCGAAGACCTCGAGAGGGAACGCATCCCTGTGAGCACTGCATCAAAGAGGTAAGCTCCCAGCTTGCGCGCACATCGCGAGATTTGTAAAAGCTTCTGAACTGACCGATGCAGCATCATCGCCTACTGCAACGGTACACGAGACTACATGGTGCCATCTGTCTGGGGTGCTGTGCCCAAGGGTGAGGACCCTTATGCACCACAACAATCCGGCGGCTGCTGTGTGGTCATGTAAGATACAGAGGCAGAAAACCAGAGACTATTCCAGGGTTCGACCCATTTTCTGTACGATCTGCGACACGAAAGCCCGAAATCAGGACGAATCGGTGTTGCTTTCGAATATACCCGGCCTTGAAGTACAGGACTAGGAAGAGCGCCAGCCCTGGACGGATCACGACTGATTTCGACCTAAAACCTAATCACACGCAGCAAAAAAGCAAAAAGCAAAGAACACCACTGACACATGAAGAGGCCTTATCCCACGACATTTGATGACGATATCACAGCGCGCTCTTTTGAGGACGACAGGAGCAGCAGTCGGATACTCAACTTTTCCTTAGTATTGTTTTTGATGCTTGCTGTGCTATTCCCTATCTTCTTTCTGCCACCGAGCAGACATGAAGAACGGGGGAACATCAACGAGGATGAGACTTAAAGGAATGCTACGCTCATTGCACTTGTCATATGGGCACGGCAGTGTGAGAGTAGAGCCGGTCAAGGAAGCAGTGGTTGCGAGCGTCGTTTCTTGAGACACTCTGCTCGACAGCATGGGAACCGCAGACAGATAGACGAACCGATGATCAGCTAGGGGGCATGGCAGAAAGGGGAAGCATTGAAAGCGGGATGGTGGTGCATCACGTCTGTCTATTGCGCATGTAATAATTCTTTCCTCTTGTTTATCTTGCTGAAGAACAAAACATATCTTTAAACACTAGCTGGGAACTCGTGATTTTGTTTGAAAGCTCGGCGAGGGTCATTTCCCCTCGTGGAGTACCATATTCGTCCGACCTCGGACAATCCAGACTTGAAGTTAGCTTCAGGCTCGAATCAGTTGGTACCCGTTAAAGCGCACTACCATGATGAAATGTCCAAGATCTGCTTGCCACGTCACATCACATTACAGGAAGATAAATCCCCGAGTCCCGTGTTACCGAACGATGCACACACCATCGTTTGAGACGTGCATGATCCAGCGGGGCTCGCGGATTGAGTTCCATCAGTCTCCCTCAATATCTGTATCGGGATCGCCCAACCTGATGGATGGTCTTGGGTTTCCTAGCCCCAGCTCAGGTCATGTGAGCGGGTGGGCGGGCGAGAGAGAGGTCCCGCAGCTTCCTCGCCGGCCCGTTCCCGTTGGCCTTTTATCCATCCCAGCTTTGAGCTTTTCTTTGGATGTGCATTCCATCCTGGGCCAAGTAAAATCATAGAGGGACAGAAGACTATATCATGTCGGGCGAGCACAAGGAGAAGAAGCAGGAGCCGTCCAAGCCTCCGGTTCTGGGCCAGGTGACGAGTCCTCTGCCGAGAGTCACCATTCAGTTCTGTACTCAGTGCAGATGGATGCTCCGAGCAGCATACGTATGTATCCTTCGTTGTTTCAGCTCCCCTGCACCAGGCGTCTCCGACTTCAATGGAGACTTTTGAAACATTCGAGTATCGCCCCAACTAAAAGTGGCTTGTTGAACAGTACGCGCAAGAACTCCTCTCCACATTCGGCCTCGCGCTCAGCGAGGTCGCCCTTCAGCCATCCACTGGCGGGACATTCGTCGTGGCCATCACGACACCCTCTTCAACTTTTGCACCAGAGGAAGAAAGCAGAGAAGCTACAGCAACAACGACGAAAACCCTCTGGGATCGAAAGGTAGACGGCGGGTTCCCGGAGACGAAGGAGCTGAAAAGGAGGGTGAGAGATGTGATAGAACCAGGGAGAGATTTAGGTCATGTAGATAGGGATCACAAAAAGCCAGGTGACGGCCAGGAGCAAGCAAATGTCGAAACAGCACCGGTAACGGCTTCAGGTAAGGAGGACAAGTGTGAGGATTGCCAATGAAACGGGCTGTGTAGTCTTCAAGTCTATGGTGTCCAGGATGATATTGGTCGTTTCGTTGCTGCCAAATGCTACAAGTTCACTTCACTTATGTGGCCATAGGTGCAGCATGCCCCGAGAAGTTCTTCATTCACAACCTCAGAGTAATTCAACAAGACACATCACAGAGAGAGTCAAGCAAGCTTGGAACTGCTTTGTCGGCAAAACTAAGTTTTGTATGCTTATTCAGCGAGCTAAGAAACAGCTGTGTTTTGATTTTTCGTTGATCAAGTTTCGCGTATTTGTATGGGAAGGTGGAGTTTAAGAGGAAGAATTGATGTCGCGGGATGAGAGGGAGAGAGAGCTTTGACGTTGGAGAGACAATTCAGACGTAGCGATCCGGGGAGAAGGGACCTGTCCCGCCATGCTAGAACACACACAATAGGTTGTACCAGGACGTGCTCGAACGCACACAAAGTAAGGTTGATTTCTTTTTGTCCGTTCCTGACTTTGTTCTTCGTAATTCCTTATTCTTCCTGTTCTTTCGAGAACGACCATTATGTTGTAAGCATCGATTGTGGCAAGATACGATGCAAGCAAAGGAGGCATGCCAGCGGGAGGGAAAGGCGACATTGAGACGCGGCGAAAACAGAGGCTGACGAGATTCGAGAGAAGACATCAGATTCGACAGTCATACAGAGTTTGTACATCTGCCAAGCTTTCGGTTTCGATCACATCTAGCGGCGTCCGAATCTATAGGATATCGTTAGCACATGATAGTTGCAAGGGCGACTCCAGGGTCGACCTACTTCTGCTTCTTCTCGGCAGGCTTCAGGATCTGGAAAGAGCACAGGAGGCTCTCATCCACACTCATCATGGCACCGGCATTGTCAAACTCTCCGCAGTAGTTGGGAGCACTGAAAAGAGTAACGAGCTGACGCTTCGAGAAGAACTCGTAGCCGTCTTCCACAACCTGATGAGCACGACAGATGAGGTCCATGTCATGCTTCTGGAGGAAGCGTGAGACAACATCTGGACCGAAGGTGAAGGAGACACCACGATCGTTCTCGCTCCAGCCCGTGATGTCCTTATCCGGATCAGACCACAGGAGGTCACACAGCAGACCACAATCAGGAATCTATAAAAAGGTCAGCGGCTGGACATGCATTTGCAGGATTGCGCACATTGTGTGCAGTGCGTGCCAGGAACATACATCAGTGGGCCGCATGACACGGCGAATTTGCTCCATAGAGTTAAGATCAGGGCTCAGGCCACCGTGCATGGTGAAGATCTTCTCGTCGATGATAGCGGCGATGGGAAGGCAGTTGAAGCAATCAGTGAAAGTTTTCCAAAGCTTGATGTTGTAGCGACGCTTGCACTCGTCGTAAAAGCCGTAAATACGGTTGATTGAAGCACACTCGTGGTTGCCACGGAGAATGAAGAAGTTCTCGGGGTACTTGATCTTGTAGGCAAGCAAAAGGCAAATGGTCTCGAGAGACTGCTTGCCACGATCAACGTAATCACCGAGGAAAAGGTAGTTCGCCTCTGGAGGGAAACCGCCGTACTCGAACAGGCGCAAGAGATCATAGTATTGTCCGTGGATATCGCCGCAAATCTACAAAATGGTTAGCACTCAAGTGTCGAATACTTCGGACTCGGTGGCGTTTGTGTCGCCCGAACATACCTTGATTGGAGCCTCAAGCTCGAGAAGGATAGGCTGAGAGATGAAGATCTCGCGAGCCTTGGTGCAGAGGTAGCGAATCTCAGTCTCGAGGAGCTGAACCTGCTTACCGGGGCGGCTGCCTCGGACCTCGAGCAACCGGTCGATTATAGAGTCGAGGTCGACTTCATGTTGATCTGCCATCTTGAAGGTCTCTCGCAGAGGGAGAAGACCTGTGGGGTGAAGAAGAAGGGCGAAGGGCGGTAGAAAGCGTCACGAGCAGTGAAAGCACGTGCCGTCGTCAACAATCAATTATGAATATGTCGTGAATGAGATAGCGACAGTGAACAATTCACTCGTAGCCTAACTGAGGAGTTAGCATCCATTGCAATGTATATGACGTTCAAGTGTAGTTTGATTGAGATGGCGGGGACTTCAAGTAGATACACTGCAAAGCCTCCGGCAAAGCGGACGGAAGCCAGCAGTGATGGATGGCAAAGAATCGCATATTTCTCTTGCCTAGATGGGCGGACTTTCGGCTCCAAAAGAGGGGCAAAAGGTATGCACACATGCACAGGCGGCAGTGACGGATAAGCATAGGTTGGCACATTATGTGGACATCTCTGAGCCGTTTCCGACCTCTGTGCAGGCGAAATGCAGCCAAATGCCGTCATGGCGACCTTTGCCAACGCGTGGCTCGAGGGAAGAGGGGGGGTTGATGATTGTGATGGTACTCTTCTTCGGACAGGACTCACAGTGAAGCAATGACGGCGGGGTCGCCAGGCAGCGCGGCAGAAAGGCTGAGTAGGGTGCGACGGGCGGATGCAGCACGAGAGTGGCGTTACCGTCGATAAAATACTGAGCGATGGCAGTTGTTGATTTTTCTCAGCGTCGAGCGAAGGATATTATGACGATCGGAAGGAAAACCGTGTCGTCGTCGTCGTCGTCAAGGATGCCTCAGTGGGCCGTCGTATGGGTGTTGATGGCTTCAGGTGCGGGACCCCGAGCTCGTCGTCAGAGGTTAGGGGCGCCAAACGTGTCGGAGACGTTGGGGAAACCAGTGATGAATTAAGGCGTCGCTCAGATAAGAGAGACGCTCGTCGCCTGAGTTTTCCGAGAAGGAAAACTGGAGAAGGAAGGAGATGGTCCAAGTCGCCAAGTCGCGTCAATAGAGTCGAAAGCAGGACTCGTCAGCTCTCGTAGAGAGGGGGTTTCTCTCGACGCGAATGGAGGCGTCGGTCGTCAAGCGGCTCGCTGAGGATACCGATATGTTTCCTGACTCGAAAGTCAATGTCGCCGGGCAGGACACTGGGTAGGTGATCCTGTGAAAGATAAGATGCAAGTTTGGGGCAGTGAAGTGCCTATCGTCGCTGTTTCGTCTGTAGAAAGGTCGCCTTTGCAGGAGAGAGAAGAGAGTCTCTTTGGAAGTTTTTTTCTGAGGGAGAAGATGCGGCCGGGAAGGGTGGAGGGCTACTGCTGGAGGGGGCGGGCAACGGGCTGGAGGAGAGCGAGGGGGGCAGGCACCTACCTACTACCTGCAAGCGTTGCGAGAGCTAAAGGACCGGGTGGTTGCTGACCTGAGCATTCCAGCAGCGCTAACGAAGGCAACCACTGTAACAGGAACCTTAGGCCAAGATGGGGGGGAGCAACTAATTGACTGCGCTGGCGCGCTGGGACACCAAGCACCATAGAGGGGCTTATTAGCGCTACAGTAACGGGCTGTGGAGGATCGAGACTTCAAGCTCCAGTCCCATGAACATCTTCCGATACACGCAGAAACGGCGCAAGGGGGCTCATATTCACTAAGATCGGTCCCAACCAGCGTCAAAGCTTCCATGATGGTGCACTGTCCGCAGCGACGTTATCTACCTAACTAACGTGAAGTTCCCCAAGCCCATCTCCAAGGATGAAGCTGTCACTTGGCCGCCACCACCTCCTTCTGCATGCTACACTGGCAGCACCCACCATTCGCCTGGACTGTTGCGTGAGATGGCGCTTTTTGCACATCCGATATCGCGCCTACTATTGGTTGTCTCGAGCCGCTGAGCTCATGTCAACACTCGACGCAACCTCTGTGCCACCCACGACTTTCTGTCATCCTCGGTGGAAAAGATCTGTGAAGCCTCCTTGCTTCTTTCAGTTGCACTGCCACCTCCCTCTCTGAAGATCACTTTAGGCCCAAGCTATCCAAGCTTGAACCCTTACATTCTCCACGCAGCTCCACGATATCTCCACGGCAGCGTCTCCAGCCCAAACTTTCATGAAATGCCATTCCGCCTCCTGCATCCCGATCGATCTGACCTGAAATCCCTGTTTGCCCGTATATCCTAGTCCAGAAACCTCGACAAGCAATGGCAACACGCCAGCCGATCCATCCCAACCAAAGTCCATCCTCCTGATTTCAAGGTTTGTTTGGGCTGCTAACAATAGTAACCTGTCAGGAAATCCCAGTTGTCCAGCGCTATGTGTTCCTAAAGGGTGGGCCCCTGCACTCCGGATTGTGCGGAAGCCGTGTTGCAGGCGGAACGAGACAGGACCATGAACAAATGCCGCCTACTCACGCCCAGTACTGTGAACTTCCATTATTCAAGGGATTCATATTTCGAGCCCTTGTGCTGAATAGGCAAGCCGACAAAGTTCACCTTTGCCAAAATTGTTCACACCGGTATCTAAATTATAATACCTCCGCGTGTTGCTCGTGCCAGACACTGCTGATAGCCTGGTTTCGCCCGTCGCTAGCCTCTCAGTAGCAAAGTCGCTATCCTTCCACCTTCCGGTCATCTCGTAGAAAGGCTGATGTGCATACAAATTGACGTCCCGTATCGCAGAAGAAGAAACACACCCGGAGAATCATCCTTCTAAACGCCAGAAACTCCGTACCAGGCCAAGGGATGGTGCAGCCAACGAAAATATGAAATAAGAACTCTGTAAAAGCAGCTCATGGTTGGAGATGCAATGCATGATGCCAACGTCATTAGCTTCATCCTCAGCGTCTCCTGGCCGATGTTCTCCTTTTCTTGTTCGCATTCGCCACGAGTGCCTTCCCCGTTCTCCCCTTTACAGCATTGGCTAGTGAGGAGTCTTCATCAACATCGGCTGGAGTCAAGATCGCGTCCGGTATGTCGACGTCGACGCCGAGACCTTTGAGCTCATCATCGTCCATGTCTGTCAGGTCCTCACTCAGCATCCTGATTGCGTCCCGGCCTGCCCAGAGTTCTGCGACCACAGATGTGCCCTCTGGTTCGAATGCTCTCATGTGCCAGAGCACACCCCCCTCAGACAGCGGGTCAGCCGAGGTCTTACCTAGGCTTCCGTTGGACTGAGGTGGTGTGGGAGGTCCATTATGACCAGTCTGCGTGAGAGTTGTGAAGGATTCATTGGTACCTGGCGGCGTATGAGAGTCCACAGCCTGAGCAGCCGCCTGTAGCTTTGAGTCACCTGTCGCAGGTACTTGGTTCGTCTCTCCAGTGGCCTCTCCGGGTGCATCTTCAGCAGCCTGTGCGTCTCTGGTATCTCTTTCGGTTGGAGAATCTTGATCCGCCTCTGCCTTGTCGACCTTCATGGAATCAGACTCAATGAGGCCATTGGGGTTGTCTGAATTATGATCGGCAGCATCTGGCATCTCAACATCTTCTGCAGATGTCCCGTTGCTCGTCCCAGTCACAGTACTCTGCTTCGCCTCCACACTCGTCTCAATTACAGCTTCTAGCTCTGTATGTAACGTGTCGTATGGCCGGCTTGAGATTTCTGCCTCGATTTGCAGTGCTGTCTCAATATAAGGCTGAACTGCCTTCAAAATCCGCTTACCGAGCTTGCGACGTTCACGGATATCAGCGAAGGTGCCTTTGACCGGAGAAGCGTCAATGGTGTCAGTGCCTTGGGAGGGTTTCGCCGGTGGCTCGAAAGGCAGGGCAATACCTTTACTGATAGCGTCGCCAAGCTCCTGGGCGAACGACAATCCAGTCACGTAGTATCGCTGCTGCATTTGGGCTTGCATCTGAGAGAACGCCTTGGCAAATACGTCCTTGTCAAGTCTGTAAAGATCAGTCTCATGTTCGCAGTGGGATGAGGTCCTGAACTTACGAAACAGCTTTCTCCATGGCCGTGCCCAAAACCCTGGCCACAGGAAAGTAGCATTCATCCACAAACTCTTGCTCGAGTTCGGCAGCATCAAGCTTCACTGCCTCCCTTTGGACAAGTTCATCAGATAGTTCCTTCAACTGCTCAAGGTCTTTAATAAGACTCTCCGCGAATTCCAGGCGGCGAGCGAGACGCTGTTTGCCGCCTGGGCCCATGGCTGCGAAGTTCCGTCGTGTGAGCTCCATAGATGAGAAGGACTCCATCTGGAGTTGGAGGCGCTTCAGCAAAGCAGCTCCACGGCGTGCTTCTCTCTTCAGGGTCCAGTATCGGCAAGCTTCGCTCAAATAATCTTTCCTTTTTCTGAACGGGAACCTCTGGATGGATGCCTCAACGACCTCGAAGACCTGCTGTGGAATCACAGGGGCACCTGAGGGCAGTTTCCATACGTTCTTTGGCGGTTGGCTCTTCTTATTTTCCCCCACAGGGCCAGGGTTCTTCGCGCCCTGGGCCTCATCCGTGGGAGGACCTTCGGTGAGAGCATTGCGATGACGGGCAGCGAGAACGTTGGCCATAGCATGGTTGTCCGCCCATATCCTGCCACGCATATTACGCTTGTAGAACTTTTTGGCGGCTCTCGTCGCTTGATGAACACCGTTCTCTTTCGAGTACTCGGGTGGGCAGTGCCTGTCGCAGAATGCCTTGAGAACCATACTGCCATCGAGAACTGCAAGAGCACCGTGACTGGTCTTCATTTTCAGGTAGAGCTTGGCGCGCCGGGCACACGTGACGTGGAAGGCCTGGTAGCAGTTCTTGTTACTGCACTGTATGCAGGCACCCATCTTCTGGTGACAGATGTAACAAGAAAGTTTCCACCGAGTCTTTGGAACCTTCTCAACATCCATTACGGGTTCCATGAACGTATGGTTACCGAGAGAGACCTCTGGTATCCACATCGCACAAAGCAAATGAGCCCATTTAGAGGAATTGGTTTGCTTGAATGCACCGTCAGTGTTCGGGCAGAAGATGCACGTCTGTGATCAACTTGTCAGCAAACTCTCAATCCTACCAGCTGGAACATGGAGAATGGACTTACAGGTACTCCACGGCCACACAATTGGCATTTGCGGCACATCCATTGTCCTTCCGGAATGAACGGTACACCATAACACTCTTGATGGACTGCGAGGTTGCAGCCATCGCAGAAGACGATTGCATTGGTGTTCTCGCAGTCGCCATCATCACAGATGGCGCACTTCGAGTCTGGTTCCTCGCCCTCGCGAGACTCACCGTTGACCGCCGCGGCAGAACTTGAGCGCGGACGGTGAGTCTGAGGCGGCTTTGGGTTTGGTTTTGGTATCCGCCTCTCCAATGCATGCCATTCCTTCTCAATCCCCGTCATGGTGATCTCGAAGACCTCTCTCGTGATTGCTTCAAGCTCATTCTGTTTTCTATGGGCATTGTAATGCTCCAACCACATATCATCTTGCTCGTCCATATCGTACTCAACACGAAGGAGACGCGTCGCGTGAGCACCTTCTTCGGTATTCGTCGGAGAGCCCATGATTGGGTCATCATCAACGTTGCCCTCAATAGCTTTGATAAGGTTTCGCTCGGGCCTAGGGAAGCTATCGCTCTCCTGATAACCCACATTACTCATAGCGCGATCAACATAGCGAGCCTGACCGAACTTCTTGCTCTCGAATAGTTCTATACGGTTGGTCTTCCGGTAGGACGGTAGTTTCAAATCCAAACGTTCTTTTGGGGTCTGATTATGGATGGGAAGGATTTTCGGTGTTTTCGGTGTAGTGAAGGGTTCCGATCCTCGTGTACCATGGAAGCTACTGATATCGCGCGTGAAGCGGCGTGGTCGTCTTGTTGGCGTTGCAAGGGAAGTCTCGAAGGGGTTGGTCTCCGTCCTGTTTCGAACCGATGGCGTGTTGTTGGTTGATGCAAGATCAGCCTGTCTTGAGGGGGTCGTGTTTCCGAGCAGCGGCGTGCCCGGCGTCTGGGCCTTGGGAGTGTTGGGAGCGTCCTGTGGAAGGACTCCGTCAACTTCATCCGCCGATAACACCATGAAAGTACCTTCGATATCAAGGTTCGGGTGGAACTCCTCCCAGCCGCGCTCCTCTCTAGGCTTATAGTCGTCGGCTTGCTGGACCGACGCAGCGACGGCGGCTGCTGAGCCCCATTCAACATCCTCTGCGTCATCTGCCGCAAAGGATCTTGTGCGTGTGCTACGTTCGCGTCGAAGAGGCACGGATGGTGTAGAGCCATTGAGGGAGTTTCGAGGTGCGCGAGGTCGAGAGGCAGTCGCTGCGCGAGCAGTCGGCGTTGCATCATCCGAGTCAGCATCAACGAAACGGCCTCCACCTCCAGGGCCACCTGGAATATATCTCCGCTTCTTAGGCGGAGGCTCGGATGCCATGCCTGCGCCCAGAGCAGCTTGTCTCGCGGCGCGCGCAGCGTTCGTCGTGCCTGGCGGGCGACCGCGTCGGCGACCGTTGCTCGTGGGCGTGTGACGAGGTGAAGCAGAAGCCGGTGCCATGGCTCTCTGGAAATACGGTGGTCGCAAGACAGCACGGCAACTTAAGCAGTCGGTATCGTAGACGTGTAGATCAGCGCGTAAAGGGGAGGTGGCGCTGCGGCTCGATCTGGGACGCGGGGCGATTGGGGCGCATTGGCAAGACCCTGGGACGAGCACGGCGATGGGTTTGGGCGCATAAGAGAACGTCGCCGGCCGAACAAGGGCCTCCTCCTGAGGCTGGTGATGAACAAGGCTGCGATCAGAGGATAAGCGACGTTGCGATGGGCGGCTCGACGACTGTGGTAGTCACAGCGAAAACAGAGGTACGCGTGAAGTCAAGCCGCACGGACCACCCCGGATTCCAGGGGGGAGCTCTCTCCACTCTCTTGCCTTAGTCAGCAGACTCGACACCACTAGCCACCCTAGGCTGAATGCCCAAAAGGGGAAGGAGTTTCGGCACGATGCCGAGCAGTCTTGATGGACTATTTGACGAGACAAGCCGACTATAGAGAGGGTTGATGCTTCATGATCGTAGCCAGAGTCTAGGAAGGGCTGATGCAGTCGCTGGATATAATGTTAGCCGTGTCATTCTTCGTCACCATTCCCATGCCTGCTAATGATCGAGTATCCCTGGATACTTCCAACAAAGGTTACGCAAATATCCAGCGAACGCTGTATCATCTAGCAATTACCTGCTCTATAGCAGTGTGAAATAACAGTAGTCCCCGACGCAGGTTTCGCTGGCAATCTTCCTCCCACGCTGTCACGTTCCTTCAGCAGACGCATCACTATTAAGCCCAATGTCCCTAACCTATGCCCACGAGCACGCACGGCTGGACACGGAGGACCGGCTACGACCCGAAGACCTCACAGTTTATGTGTATCCGAGACCTGAGGTTCTCCTATCCTTCTGTTGAGCTGTCTAATTGTTGTTTGAGATGGGGTTTTCGGGCTCGCCAAGTCTAGAACAGAGTGTATCGCCCACCAGTAGTTGCATTGTTAATAATGGCCTTCCCAGTCAAGTACTACTAACTATTTTCAGCTGAAAAGCACAGCTTCTCGCCCTACAATTCAATCAACCATACACCAGAAGATATGGCGATGAATGACGACTTGCAGGAACATTCCGAGACTGAGACGATACAAGAGCGAGGCATGAACATCCGAGAAACGTGATAGCATATTACCCACTCCCATCCAGGAGCTGAACGACTACGCATGTTTCAATGCAGAAAGTCCTCCACCCGAGACCATTGAAATGAAAATAAACAGAACAAGATTATATATAGCAGACGCAGCCTGTTCTATGTGTGATAAAATCATACTCGACGATATGTCGCGGAGTTTGCACGCCGTGTGGTCACGACCTCTCGTCGACAAGACATCCTCAATGGAAGATGTCGTCCCCCATAATGAAGCACATAATGAATAATGAACAAGACACCTTTCCAAGTGTATCTGGATAGAGCCAGGGATGTCCAACGTTGTCAGCAAGGGCTCTCGTAGCCTACCATTGTTCGACACCGACTCTTGAGCCAACGGAAAACTTTTGGACGTCACGAGACTGGATCCAGCAATGACGCGCCATATCACTTTCAGGAAGTCACTTTCAAAATATCTCAAAGTCACCTCTACTTTGCCTTCATCCGAGAAAGCGTCACGAGACCTTGCAGCATCAAGATCAGAGAAGCAGGGATGAACAACCGGCATATTTTCTCTCAGATCGACGATGCGGATGACTATCAGAGTAGACCGCCAATCAAAAAATCATACTATAAAGGTCCATCGCCAGATGCACTTACACGCGACACGTTGGTGATAGAGGCGGGGTTGCCAAACAGAGGACGTTGACCGTGAGAAGATCACGGACGTTATCCACCATGCATGAAAGCCCTGCGGCGGTCAGTCAGCCTCATTCCGATTCCAGAGATACGCTCGCCCTGTTTCTCGAGAGAACCACAATTGCTAAAAACTCTAAGTCCAAGGCAAAAAGGAAGCAGATCAACTGGCTGGCTTCGTCCAATGTCGTTGGCGAATCCGCACTGTTGCAGTAGGGTGCCCGGCAGTGGGAACATCCTCGTCGTGTTAGCGTGCATGTCTGCTGCATCTATTCAACATCGGCTGGGGCGGCGCGTCGGGAGAAGAATGGCGAACGGGCCAATGCCATGTAAGTCACGTAAGCAAGGCTGTTGTTCATAAGTGTCAGTTGAAGAGCAAGGCTCCCCCTGGCAGGAGCTATATTCTTTTGCGACCGTTTTGGCCTGGCGGGGCAAGGCGGGAATTAGAATAAACGGACGCGCAGACCGCTTCGCGTTGTTTGCTGAGGCTCACTGGGTGGAAAGGCTGGGGCTGGCTGGCGCGAAGCATCGTGTGAACTTTCCGATTGTTGCCTTATCTGTCCGATCGACATTGAGATTCACCAAACGGCCCGTCATATGATTGTTACAAAGTCCTGCATCGTGGTACCGAGTCAAGTCGGCAGTTCGCAAAAGAGCGGTCTGGCTCATTCAATACACCAGGAAGCTTAGTAGCAAATTCGGTTTCGTGACGCCTGTCTCGTCTTTTCAGATTGGCCAACGACGGGTGTACGACGTCAAGGCGACAGGAAGCAACTGCAACAAAATTTTCACTTTGCATGTGTGAATTGCCGGATGTAGCAATGTTGCTTGTCCTGCTGCAGCAGACCTTCTTGTAATGCAGCAGAAGAGGGGCATCACGTCCCAGTGTTCAGCTTCAAAGTGACCCCTCCCCCGCGGTGTGATACTTGGAGGGGGGAATTGCGGGCGCAGATTGGCTATGTTGAAGGGGGGACCAGTTGCAAAAGGCAGAGACACATGCAGCAAGGTGCATGCGAGGTCGGACCATGGTGTCTGGAAGATGCATAGCCTCGAAATGGCCTAAACGTATCAGAAACAGTAGCGAAGCATGCAAGTCTTTGCCCTCATGCGAGACAACGATGCACACGCACTTCTGCTTCGCATCTGAGAAATGTGAGGTGAGGTGATGTGTGGCCACAAAGAACAGCGGTGAGCGAGCGCGCTTAGGTCCATCCACTTGAGACATATCAAAGCCTATCCATTCCTAACCTCACTGTGGCGACCGAACTGTTCCGAGTCGAAGGCGGCCAGTCACTGGTCATGTGTCCCGTGGCCTATCAGCTATCGCAAGCAGGGAGCGCATGTGGTAGAAGCCAGATGATGGTTGGCTCTTCTAGGCCATTTTCTCCCGAGCCGCCGATAGCGCCAAGCCCACTGGATTGATGCGATCGGAGCGATAGGAGGAACACGGCCAACGGACGATGCCGTGTGTGCTTGGCTGCTTTGGCTCAACACAACCATGGTCATGAGTGTGACGATCTTTCAGGGTCCCTGAGAGAACGTTAGTGATAAACATAGGGAGACGTCCATGGCCATTGGCTCTGAGAGGAATGTCTGGCTAGGATGAAGTGAGGGGTTGGTATCACCGCCTCCATAGATTTCATGGATCTGCGAAATCCCCGAGAGACCATGAGTCGCGGCGTCTCATACCCTCATGGCGGGGTTTGGCCTACGGCGCAGCTTCAGATGGTGAGATGGTGACACCGGTCGGTGTGCAGGATCTATCGACCAACGATATTTGATCATCGATCACCTCACGCCGTGCGTCAGACTTGCCGGCGAGGCTGATACATGGATGGTCATACTGGCTCCTGCCAGCCGCGAGGTCAGACTTCAGGGTCCCATCGCTTTTGATACCGGCTCGACGCAGGGGGAAGATCTGCTCTGAAACAGATTGAGGCCAGTACCATGATACTTTGAAGGATGTGTTGAGCAATGATCAGCCGTTTGGGTGTGCGGGGCAGATCAGTGTGTGCACCACAGTGAACTGCTTAAAGGACCAACCACCAGTGACATGGGACAGCATGAACAACTCCCAAATATCCATAGGCAGCGCTTCACCGCGGGCTTGGCAGATCTATAGCATGGGCAACGTTACTTCTGAGGCAATGAGAATGCTCAGCATTGGCCCAGTGCGTACTGATTGTCTGCTCAAGAACAGTTGGATGTGTGATTAGTGACTACCGAGCTTGCGTCATTGGATTCGCGGTCGTGATTAGGAATTCGACCCACGTTGTGTGATCCTGCACTTCTCAAAACATAGGCTTCCCAAGTCCGTAAACACGTGTGACTCGCCGAATGTGTTCACAGATTTGCCTCCCCCCATCGGAGGCACTGGAAAAAATCGACTTGACGTTGTTGGAGCCGCCCAAACAAAGACCAAGATATGAGCCAGCGTTCGCTTTGACACGCCGTAAGTAGCTCTAGAGCAGTCGATGTCGTTCTTAAATGTGAATATGGTGGTGTGTTTGTTCTTTTCAAGTCTTGTAGGCGCGGGTCTAATCGGGGTATTCAACATCATTGAAGGCATAATGAGGCTTCAATTTGTTTGACCAAGCTGACGATGGACACTGCTGCAGTCAATATCTTTCGAGATCTGTAACCCTAGGCCACGTCTCCTACTATGTGAGACGCCTTAAGAAGGACTTCGGAGTCGCAAGAAGGTCGTTCAAGTGCCGGGCTTCTGGTCTCAGGGCTATGGTCCCCGCAGGCGTGGAGAATAGTCAGTGGAAAGTTGAGACCATTCCAGCATGATGATGCAGAATATCTCGGCGGGATACAGAACTGTCCATTCATGGCAAAGATGGTGGGCGGACGAGAGTTCGTCGTAATGCACGAACAACCACTAATGTAGAGATTGACAGCGCAGGTAGCGACGACATACATCGTTTGCTTCCAGGTCCAAGTAGTGATGGTGGGGTTCAGGCTCGGAGGGGCATCAAACGGGAAGACATGGATCTCCAATCGTGTTCTTGTTGACCTTCCACGCTGTGGAGAAATGACATAATAACACCTCCCGACGCTGAGATGAAGCTGCATATGAGTGGGTTGCTAAGTTTGGTCGGCCAACGACAGTGATCTGGCGTGCAACGCTGCAAAGCAAGCCAATTCGGCATATTGCATCACCCGCAACTGATGATGCTATGTCGCATACACATGCCAAAGTCATGTGTTTTGGGAGGGGGGGAGATCTGGTGCACTCGCGACTGAAGCATCATTTGCAAATTTCTTCATGGCTTGCGAGCGAGTCTCACGGCGATGCTTTGTTTACTTTTGCGTCGCCTAGGGTCCGAGCACCCGAAAGAAACGAGATGAAGGGTCTATTGCCGATTTGTTTCGAAGCCCAGTCCATATTGCCTATGTTGACGGCACCACAGCGCTCTCAGGCCTTCTGGTGGTTTGCCACACTAGGTCTAGCGACATTGCCGAGGGTGCCAAAGAGGACTGGCAATCTCGAATGGTGTACTCCGTAGACGGGGTTTCGCTAGTCTGACGAGAATCCCGGATCCCAATCTTCCATGCTGTCCATAATGCGTTGTTTGTTGTGATGCTCAATAGCATCACGATCATTGGAATCGTGGTCCTGTCGCAGATGGCAGATGAGCACGGAAAACGTGATGTAGGGAGAACCGTAACGGCCCTCGAGACCCGCATCGTGGCTGACCACGGGATCGCAATGTCTCACGGAACTGAAGCTATGGGTGTGGATTGAGCCCCAGTAGCCAAACGTGTAGCTGAGATCCCAGCACCTGTTCACCGAACAGGTGCTCTAGGGCATACAGATGAAACATGGCCGACGGTTCCTGTTGGAAACCTCACTGTTGTGTTATCATGATTGTAAACCCATTGAGATATCAGACCCCTCCGATTCGTCTCGGATCGGTTTGGGAAAAAAAAAAAAAGAAAAAGAAAAGCCTTTTGCAATTGCTTCAACTCTGTCTCGAGCCTGATGACGCTTGTCTCGAATCGCCAGTGCCAGAGTCCTAACTTTAGGAAGGGAACCGTTGAGTGTCACATCGCGCCGGTTGCACAGTGTACCCATTGCAGAGGAGCCAACGTCCGCCCAGGGGACCCCCACACAGATGACCGACAGCATGAGATTGCGACCACCATTGTGATGTTGAATGCACGACCGAGCTGGTACTAACCACTCTAGCCACTCGAGAGACCAGAAGCTAGTTTGAAGCTATCGTCAAGTCGCCGGGTCTTGTCGTTACCCGCCTATAGCGCGTAACCAGGAATATTCGAAAACTGCCGCAAGGGTCAATCAAACCTCCCGATCGACGTTGGGCTAGACAGACCGACATTTTGCGCACCTTCACACCTACTGGACGATCCAATAGTGCCAATTGCGTTTCTCACCTTGTCGTTGATAACTTCCCCTGCAGGAAGAGAGGGAGAGAGCGCGATCGTGAATAGAGACAGAAGCGAGAGAGAAAAATATCAGACACAGCTGCATCAATCAATGCTGGAGCCACTTAGGGCGCTCTTGGTTGTGCAGCTGCAGCATTCGTGCAGTAGTAGACTGATGCAGGCTCATGCAAGCTGGACATGGGTGGCCGTTATTGGCCGCAAACAGGATGAGGTCGCATTAGATGCGGCTCTCTGAGACCGGGGCTCTGTCGGTGGAAAGTATCTGGTACGTCCAGGCAGAGCATGCAGGACATGGGCGGCGCTTCTGCGAATCGCTGGTGATGAGCAAAGTGAAGAGAGAGATGGCGGAAAGCGACGATGGGAAAAGATGGGTCCCCGCTCATGACACCACTTCGCGCCGGCTGTAGATAAGTGCCAGGCAAGCGACGGGTGACCTGGGATCCGCCAGAGTGATTGAGGCGACGCCCTGAAGACCGCTGAAACCAAATCTCTCAGCTCACCTCAGCGTGTCTGGTATCACCATGTGTTAAATAAAAAGGCGGCAGCCTGTCACACCCCTTCGTCGCCCTCAAGAATCTAGCCCATCCGAGCGTCAGCTGCTGGTGAGCGAACCGCTACCAGGATCACGAATCTCAATCAGCACCAAGCACGGGCAGTATCATCCAGCCAGTGGCCAGAGCAGGCCCAGGACACGCTGCGAGGTCTGGTGGCCATCACCATCAGCTGCTGCTGCTGCCCACCCACACACCCATCAGGAGCCTCCAAGCAATCTCCAAGAGCGCACATCCCACACCCACCAACACCACTGGCACCCAACCATCTGTCAGTCAACCTCTCCACCTAACTCTCCATCGTCTCGCTCGCTTCTTCTGGTGGCGCCCACACCCCTGCACTCCACCGACCCTCTCTCGACCGACTGGGGGCCTTGTTTTTATTAGGGGACGCACTGCCCCTCCACCCGCCGCGAGACCCTTTCTGTTGTTTTTGTTCTCATCACCGGCTTCACCTTTTCACGCCTCTTTTTGACGGTCTTGCGGTTGCTTGCTCTTGCTTTGCAGGAGGCTTGCTTCTACTGGGAGGACTGTTGGCTTTCAACACCTGGAAAGGGCTCGGTTTTCAGTCCCTTCCGCCGCTCCTTTGGTTGCGTTTCTGGCGTACTGACTTGGTATCGTATCGTCTTGCTGCTTGTTGCCGCGATACTGGCTGGGCGGCTGCCTACCTTCTCAGCATCGTGTCTGTCGGTCTCTTGGTGCGACGGGTTTCTCCAGGTTTTTTGCGTCACCTGTGCATTCCTCCAGGTGAGTCATACTGCTTCCACACATCAGCCCGGCATGTTCTCGAGTCTGCGTCTGTTTCTGTTTGTTGCAACTTGCATTCCTGTCGTGTCCTGCCTTTCAGTCGAATCTCCTTCTCCCACATTGTTTGCTTGTCTTGCGGCAACCATGTCGCTACTCGGCCGCTCCTCCCGATAAAGAGCTCTATGTATCCCGAATGCGCATGCACCCAGCACCGCAAAACACCATGATCTTTGAAGATTCTCTTGGCGACTTTGGTTGAACAAGCCTGATCTTTGTCCTCTGCTGCCGCCGCCTCTCTTTGGCCGATTCACCGACACTGCTCCCCAGGCCTGTGCCGCCGTTTGTTGCAGTCGGTGTTGATTTGTGCTTGCACATGTGTGTCAGTCTAAGCCACTCGGTCCGCGCACCCTGTTCGTGCGTTTGTTGCCTCGATCGCCTTTTCCGCAGGGCCGTGATCGTTGTCTCTTTGGATTCTCTTATACGCAGTTCTTTGCTCGTGTTGCCCGCCATGCTTGTTTTTGCTTGTTCACACCTCAACGTCTTTCCCGAGCTTCGGCATTAACACCCACGCGATTAGATTGAAGCACAATCTGCAACAGTGCACTGCCTACTGTTCTGCTCAGTCTCGAAGAAGCATCTTGGCCTTGAGTGGTCGCTTTGCTCAATTTTACCATTTGACTAGAGTTGAGAACAATCGCCCGCCAGGGATGATAAGGAGCTGTTCAAGATGGACTCAGAAGATGGAGAGTTGTTCATAAAAGTATGTTCGGGGAAAAGTTCTAGCAAGCAATCAAGACTCACCAGCCTATAGCAACTCGCAAGCTTCGTGCGCACGCACGAGAAGGCGCTGGCGAACGCTCTCCAGTTCCAACGCCATCGTCCAACACAGAGCACGAGTTCCGCGACTGTCTCGGTCCCATCGTCTCCCTCGATCCCAGAACGACCCTCGACCGCGAGCTCGACGACAAGTTCATTGGCTGCAGCCTTGTCCTTCGGCCCTCTCAACTTCACATCCCAGAACGTCAAGTCAGCACGATTGGCTCTGACGCCTCATCATCTCTTCTACCTACTGTCTCGTTTCGAGGAGCTCAATATCGATGTAGGACCGATGAAGGTTCGCCTTGAGAACTTGCACGACAGCACGACTTCCGCGAACTATGTCTCGTTTCTGGGTAACACTGGGAGGTCCAAGAGCATGAACTCCGATGTAGGGTCCATTCACTCTGTGTCAAGCGTACGAAGTGTGATGTCCGGCATGTCGGCTTTCTGGGCCAGTTTTGGTATTGGTGCCAGTATCTCAACTGCACGGCTTGAGCGTCAAAAACTTGCGCTTCAAGCTGATCTCAAGTACCTCTATTCCGCCTTCACCAAGATTCCATGCTTGCGGCTCGCACCTGACTGGCGCGCTCGGCTCATCCGTGGTTATGAGGAGTTCCCCTTTGACTCTGCTGTTCCTCTCTATGCCTTCAAGAACTTGCAAGCTTTGGAAGTCAACAGTATTGACTTCCGACAGTTCTTTGGCTGGGATCGACTGGCCGATCAATTGCGCTCTCTGACTCTTCGACGTGCTGGCATCGAGGATCCCGCAGACATCCTCATCGATATAGTCATGGATGATATGGACAAGAGGCGCAGGCGCACATCAAAGTCACAGGCCTCACCCCCTTCCACAGTGGTTCAATCTAGCCCTCGCAGAAGCCCAACCATCTCTCATCCCGAGTTACATCGATCTGCTACCCTACCTGACCCCCGAGGCGCACTGGGGTCCTTGACCATTGGCTCTCTCACCTTGAATGAGAATGCTGTTGATGACAGCAATCTCTCAGACGGAGCCACACGGCCTGAATTGATTCGCGATGACTCCGATGAGATGGCGACGTCCCCTCGCAAGCAAACTCGCCAGAGGAGTAACTCTCCCGGCCGACATGCTTCGCGTAACTCGACGCATTACGTTCGATCTGGGCACCGAATGCGTCGTTCCGGATCTGGCAGCTCACACTCGAGCATGTCGGACTCATGGCACCACCATACTAGGGTAGGGAGTTCCAGCAACCTCCTTGCTCTTGGTGTTCTTCCTGCCTCCAAATGGCGATTTTTGAGACATCTCAGCCTTGCCGATAACTCGATGACGACGATCAACCCGACGAGCCTTGCGCCCCTCTCTAACACGCTTTACTCATTGGACCTCTCCTCCAACCTCTTCAGCCAAGTACCGGAAAGTGTGGCCACATTGACTGCTCTTCGGGCGTTGAATCTCTCCCAATGCATGATCGACTCACTGCATTCTCTTACCCGGAATCCCTTACCTGCGATCACGTCGCTCAATTTACGTGCCAACAGGCTGCAGTCTCTCGCCGGAATTGAAAAGCTTTATCCCCTCGAGAGGCTCGACCTGCGAGATAACCGCATCACTGATCCGATGGAATTGGCTAGGTTGACCGGCATTCCTGACATCCGAGAGATCTGGGTAGAGAGAAATCCTTTCACTCGCACTCACAAGGACTACCGCATCACAATCTTCAATCTCTTCCGGAAGCAGCCAGGTTATACAGAGGATATTATCATCGACGGTAGCGGCCCATCTTATTCAGAGCGCCGGCAGCTCGTTGAACGGGTCCCTATTCCTGACTCAGTACCAGTTGTCAAGCCTGTTATTCCTGAGGTCCCTGCCTTCGACGTCAGCAAGCCGACCATTCTCTACGGCACCCAGCAGGACAAGGAAGTCTTACGCAAGGAGCGTCCAACTCCCAAGGCTATTGCTAGTGAGATCAACACCAACTCTACTCGCAGACGGAAGACGTCGACAAAGCGACGCATTGTTGACTTGGCTACTGGGGAGACACCTCCCTCGGCCAGAGCTCTCGACCTCCGCAATGCTCGTGCTCCCAACAGCAATCCGCGATTAACGCCCGAATCTCCTGAACACTACAGCGTCACCCCCACTCCCTCTGCCGAGCTTCTCCCTCCAGTTGTCCTTGCTGTTGATCCCAAGACCGCAGGGATCCCCCGCGTTAGCGATTCCCTTTCAACACCATTTGTGTACGATTCAGGAGACTCGAAGGATGGTCAGAACTGGGACGCCGGCGGCGAGCTTTACAGGCAGAAGATTGAGGCTCTTCGAAATCAAGTCGGCAATGGGTATCTTACCGCTATGGATGACCCGAGCTGGCAGGCAACCAAAACTCCGACACCTAGTCAGGAGACTTCACACGCTCAGTCTCACACCGTTTCACCTCAGGTGATTCAAAGCGGGCGTACTCTTGGCTGAAGTCCATCTATGGGCTTCGCATACCTTTCCACATGATACCCCTCTCCGATACCCCTCTTCACCCCATTTGGCTGGCCTTCTCTTTCTCAAGCCCAGCATGCATACTCTCATTCCGGGCAACTTGTTTTGGACTTTGGCGCCTGGATATTTTTGTTTTACGATCATTTTGACGATGCATAGCGTTACCGGCGTTGGGAGGAACTATTGCTTTCTTGCGAACTTTGTGTACTTTTCTGGCCTTTAATCTTCTCACAATTGCTACGGACTTGTACCATCGCCAGACTCGTCTGATATTTTCTATATGATGTCGCTAACAGAGTTGTCCGCGAGAGAAGCCACGCACACGCAGGCTTCCGCGATTGGAATGGGCTTTGACTTAGCCTCGACCTCGAAAATACTCTGGGAAAGACAAAATCGAGATAATGAAATTGTTGTTCTCTGGTTGGGGACTGGTTGCTTATGTTTTGTGTCTCTTCGTCGTGATACTATATTTGTCCCTACTTTCATAACTGGATGTACACTGAAGCTTTGTCTTAGAACGCGCTCTGACTTGTTGAGCTGGGATAATCACATGGAATCACTCGCTTGACTTCAGTCAAGTTCCACCAAGCACATCATTTAGTTAGTTCGTGGAATATCTACCAAGATGGCTAGATGCATGCAGTCCTGAAACCTCATGTCAGTCACACGGGGTCAAAAACGTAGAATAGTGAATCAATGGCTATAATTCTATATGCCCCTCTCCCATCTCTGCTATAGTACACGAAAGCTTACACACATATCGCATCCTGTGACATCCGCTCATCCGTTATTCAACAGGGACAAGCTTCTCCAACGTTCGAAAGCCGTCGTGTGCGAAACCATTCGTCACATCAACCTTGTACTCTTTCCCTTCGATCTTCATCTTTCCAAACCCCATATCGGTCCACGCTCCGCGCACACCATTGAACATTGCTCGAAAAGCCCGTCCGATTTTCCGGAAGGGCATGGTCATGAGGTGGTTCATGTCGAACTTATGCTGTTCTTTTTGCGCTTCTTTTTCCTTCTCAAGGGCCTGCCTCCGCAGTGCAGGGACGAGGTCCTCTGGTAGGGAGAACCGTGATCTGAGCGTTGCATTGGCTGCGTCTGTCACGATGACCCTGGGTTTGATAAACGGCACCATGCTCTTGACGGTGACCTCCATCTGCAAGGCATTTGGTGTCCCTTTTGCAGCGGTGGCTTGTGCGGGAAGCACCCGTATAAGGCTGACCAAGTTGTGTGTCCGTGATATAAGGTAGAAGCCCATGGCGCAGAGGATGACGTACGATGCGGCATAAGTGACAGTGATCCATGTTGGAAGCTCCCCAGGATTGGCAATCAGAGATGGACCAGTTAATGCTGTCCATGAAAGGATTGTAATACCACTGCTCCAGCACCCGAAGTAGAACCAGAAATGCGATGGCCCCTCGTATAACGTCGTCGGTGTCGTCTTGCCGGCAAGACTCTTGACAAAGGCATAGCTCGTTCGGGCACTCGCATCGGCTTTCGTGGTCTTCGCAGGTGCTGGGTTGATGGTCTTTCGAGGAGCTGTAGCCTGCTGACGGACGGCGCGTAGGAGTGTAGAGGAGGTGAAGTGGCGGGTGGTTTGCGCTGTGCGTAGATTGAGGAGATCGGGAAGGCAGGGTCGGAAAGGAAGAAGCTGACGGAACCCTGGATTCAGGAGCCTCGCAGCAGAGGCTATTGACGCCATTCTTGCTATGCTGTGCTGCGCGTCAATGGAAAGGAAAGGAGCGTCGGCGAGACAAGGTTCGCAAATGCATCTGCTGCGGCTGGAGAATTGGACACAAAGTATAGCTGGCCTGCGGCGAAACGGGTCGACGGTCGCGATCATGCCAGGAACTTTTTTTTGGGCGCGTTTCGGGGACCAGACACGGCGCTAGGGCGGGCCTGAGGGTCGCCTCACAGGTGTTTAGACCAGGACTTGGGATGATTCTCAAAAGCCATAAAGGACCTACCATGTACATCAGATGCTAGATACCTGAAGAGGCGCGCTGTTGCGCATTGGTACGGAGCTGATCATTGTAATGACTATCAATGCTGGGTCTGGTACGTTCTTCTTGACAATGATGTATCATGCAAAGGAGGCAGCTTGATCACCTCCAAGTCACTCTCCCTGTGTAGCGGGGTACTTTGCGATCTCTGGCCAAGGGAAATAGACTACATAGTGTATTTTAGTGCAGAGAAATGTCACAATTGGAAGGATGGCCGAGTGGTTATGGCGCTGTGTTCAGGTTTCTATGAAAACTAGAACGACTTTCGCAGTTTCGAAAGAAGCGTGGGTTCGAATCCCACTCCTTTCATTTTGCACAGCATTCATAATGCAGGAATTCCTATTTTTGTTTTTGCTTCTGGACTCGAGTAGAACATTATGTTCTTATGTTTCTTGATTTAGGGGTTTCAGGGAGCACATGCATTCACATGCATTCACCAGGACGAATAAACGCTGGCGCGCTTCCTCAGAGCTACACAGACCAGACCATCTGTGGATAAAACCATCTGCAGCCTACCATCTTTCAACAGTCTTACTATCCAATACATCAGATCATCTGTTATACACTTCTTACCGGACGCGGTATCTCATCAATCATGTGCTTCAGATAAGCTACTTGGGTGATGGCTGCTTTTGAGCCAATGTGAGAATACGTCAATCTTGTAAGTCCCTCAGACCAGCTTAACCCTAACCCGACGCCCGATCTTTTCCGCTTTGGTCCGTGCGCAAATTCCCGATCCCTTATTCCCAACAAACGTAGAAAGCTCTCACCTTTTGCCCGCCATCGTCAATCCAACCTCAGGATCTCTGTGTTTGTGCATCCACTTAGTCGCGCATACAGAGCCTCCAATGGCATCCCTCGCGGCAGTATGCCGCTCTTCAGCTCGTCTTGCACGGGGTAGTACCGCCGCGGCGCGTGGTAAGCCTTCTCTCATCGCCACATGTAACGCATCAGCCAGCTCATGTTGTCCAGCTTTTACCACCTCATCACGATGCCTTGCGGCGCAGAACTTCACCATGCCCGCGCTGTCACCCACGATGACCGAAGGCAACATTGCGAGCTGGAACGTGAAGGAAGGCGACACATTTACGGCCGGCGACGTGCTTCTCGAGATCGAAACGGACAAAGCGACGATGGATGTTGAGGCTCAAGAGGACGGCATTATGATGAAGATTATGGCGGGAGATGGAAGCAAGTCAGTCCAGGTGGGAACCCGGATTGCTGTTCTCGCCGAATCTGGGGATGATATCAGCACGCTCGAGCTGCCGCCAGATGAGCAGCCCAAGCAGTCTACAGCAAGCCAGGAGAGCGCTCTGTCGCAGGACGCCAAGTCGGAGGCGCCGGAGAAGAAGAGCACATCACAGCCCGCAGCCAGCAGCGGAACCTACGAACACAAGCACCCTCTCCTCCCGTCTGTTGAGCACCTAGTCAAGCAACATGGCGTGAGCGAGGGTGATCTGAGCAAGATCAAGGGCACAGGGCCGGGTGGCAGACTCCTCAAGGGCGATGTTCTCGCGTACCTTGGCACGATCAACCAGGAGACACCACAAAACTTGTCAGCTATGTGGGACAAGCTGTCTCATCTCGACCTCAGCAACATCAAGGTCGCTGAGAAGAAGCCCGCCCCCCCGAAGAAGGCGGAGCCTGCGGAGGTTGAGGAGACGCTGCCCGAGGCCTTCGAGATCAATGTCCCTGTATCTCTTGCCAAGGTCGTGGAGACACAGAAGAAGATCCAGGAGACTCTAGGGGTTTTTCTGCCTCTTTCAACCTTCATCAGCCGAGCTGCCGATGTCGCCAACGAAGATCTGCCCCTCCCCGTCAGGGCACCCACAGCCAACGAGCTCTTCGACCAGGTGCTCGGTCTCGACAAGGTCAAGGCAGCCAAGGGCTCAAGGGGCATCTATCTGCCTCAGATCTCCGCCATCCCTCCTGTTTCCATGCTTGCTCGCCAAGCTCCTCCCAAGTCTGCCGACATTATCGATATCTTGGCTGCGCCAGCGAAAAAGCAGCGTGCTGAGCCTGCCATCCCGGTCGTTCCCGGCCTGTCTAATGGCGACAACGTGTTCAGTCTTGTAGTGCCCAAGGGAGAGGAGGAGAGGGCACACATCTTCCTGGAGAGGTGCAAGGCGATTCTGGAACAAGAGCCCGGAAGGCTGGTGCTGTGAACCAGCAATAACATGGTTTCTCCTGTAATTATATTCATTCCTAGACAATAATCCACTAGCCAGGTTTGTTTACCCGATTGTCCTGCATCTGCCCTTGACTCTGGCTGTATCGGCTTCGGACCGCGCCTCTTTCCGGCCGTGCGAGGGTGAGTTGCCACGGAAAGCACTACCTCATATGCCTAGCGAGCATGCCATCCTCCAACCCAAGCCTGTACCTCTGTCTTCTCTCTCCATCAAACAACCAATTTTTCATCAGATGCTTGTCAATTGCGAAACTCCCCGCTTCAAACAATGGTGTGATACTGCAACCTGAATGCGATGCATCTCTCTTCACCGGTCAACGCCACATGCTGCGTGTAACCGCACTGCCCACCAGTGGCCAGCCAAGCAATTCACAGCCTCGCGAATGCCTGCAAGATCGCCAGCCAACGAGAGGAGGCTAAGAGACGTGACGAGCTGCGGCAACACACAGGTCGACTCCGCTCATGGACGCCGCCAGGGTATGTTGATCCTAGGATGTGACATCGTTGTTTCGAGGGCGGACCGTCAGACCGCTACTCCTGGGCACGATTCTCCATTGCAAGATGCGTGCAGACGTATACTCTTCATCACATTCTGCGGATATTCCATCACCAAACGATACGATTCGATCACTTGCAGGGGTCGATGTAGAGGTGTCTACCTTGAGCATTCCTTACGAGAAGTATGTTCGTCTCCATACTTTGGTCTTGAGCAATGCATTGCAACACCTCGCCTGCAAGGTGACATACCCTAAGATTGATCTTCTCTCATGTGAGGAGGAAACACATGTGTCTCTTCGAGCAGCCAAACAAGAAGGTCGGACTAATCAGACGTCTTCGACTCATTCAGGGACCTAAAGCACTTGGTGTGTTCTAAGTCTATGACGAGAATCGAAATGCTGAAATCAGTGACGTCCCTTCCGACTAGATTTATCAGCAACAAGAGGTGTGACACAGCATGGTGCGGACTTTGGATATCCTAACGATATATTCCTATCGGCCCAGCGAGAGCCCAACCACTGCCGCAACAGCTGATATGATGGAGGGAGTCGTGGGTGGGAAGCCTGAATCACCTTCAAAGAGAAGGACTGACATGACCAACTCATTCTTTGTATCTTCACCATCCATATCATGCGGTGTCTTGTTCACGAAGTTTTGACAACGGATCTCCAGTCTATTCAAGACACTTTGCTGTCAGTGCTGTCACGGCCCAGCAGTCAGCCTTGGTGTTCTATCGAGTGGCTGAATTCCGCGGAAGACTGCATATGACCTGTCATATTGCTGAGACTTGCTCAGATCGATCGTCGCGGGGGAGTGTTTTCTCTCAACATCCTTTCGGTCACATCACTTGGTCATTGGTGGCGTGACCTACTGATCTCCAGAATTCCCACATTGTGTTACTTGTGGCTTCTCTGGAGTTCTTTGGGTATCATGACACGCATGAAGGTGCCGGATGACAAGCGCCAACGTACCGCGCATGCCTGTGATAGCTGCAAGCGCCGCAAGCAAAAGGTGAGTTGAGAGATATTGCTTCCTACATCCTCAAACCACCATCATTGCAGTCATGACTCGGGAAACAGAATATGGCAAATCTCCTTATGATGATTGTAAATGCCTCTATCTCAGTTCGGAGACATTGACGATGCGTCCCATGTCATATGATTGCGCCTCACCCTGCGTGCCCAACCATGAACCCCGATATCATATTGCAGCAGTCGCTAACTATAATTAAATCCAGTGTGACGGTAATCAGCCATGTTGCGCCTGTGCTAAGCGGCAGACAACATGTCGCTATTCGCCACATGCTCCGTCCAGGGGCATCTGTATAGACCAGAAGCTGTCAGCAGCCTCTAAACGATCTCATATATTTAGATCAGTTGACACAGGCTGGTTCACGTCAGGAACACCACAGGAATCTGCTCTGGAACTTCCATCTCAGGGCACATCCTGCGGGATCCGAGCCTCGACTTACGATCATCGCCAAATCGCACCATTGAATCCTACGCAGTGTATGGAGGTGGGCACACGGCGGAAAAAGTGCACGAAAACAAAAGACGCCTCTGGTGACATATCCAGATTGGGTCCAGTGGCAGTAGAACCAAGGTTTCTTCGTGACCCCTTGGGAAACTTCTGTAAGTACATCTATATTGCTGAGTCTATGTTCTGACCATGAATAGACTTTGTCGGACAGTCATCGACGTTAGCGTTTCTTGAGATCATCCGGACGATCGTTGAGAGTATCGTGGGACCTTGCTCTTTCACAAATGACCCTTTCAGACATCAGCTTTTGGACATCCCTCTTCCCATGCACATGAACGTGCCATCGATTTCCGCCCTTCCGGATCGGGAAAAGTCTTATGCCATTGCTCAGGACTATTTTCTACATGTATGTTTATCACTGTTCATGATGCGAGCACCTACTGACGGCTCTTAACGACCTACGGCATGATTGAGGTGATTGATTCTCAAGCTTTTTGGCAGAGTCTTGAAACATGCTACAGGGACCACCTGGCTGTTCCTCTATCTGATCTGTGCATCATCCATCTTGTTTTGGCTATAGGTTCGCTTTTGGGCAGGGAATTGAGAATGTCTCCCGACACCAGCACTAGCCCTGCTCCAAGGACAAGCCAGGAGCAGGCACAGGAATCATTTCAAGCCGCAACCATTATACTTGATGACTTGCTCAGTCTAGACCAGCCGACCCTTTGGTCAACGCGGACGCTCACTCTCTGCACCGTTTACCACCTCATTGTGTCGAGATGGAACGCAGCGGAGCAGTGCCACAGTACGTACGAAGTCATTTGCTCAATGACCTAACGAAGGACTGACGTTTCTTAGATCGGGCGGTAAGATCTGCGATGGCACTTGGCTTGCAGAAGTCCTGGGATCCATGTCCTATTCAGGACAGGAAAGAAATCACACTACGTCGCAGGATGTGGTCCAGTCTTTTTATACTTGACCGATTCATAGCTGCTTCCCTCGGGCACCCTCTTGCGATTCAAAATCGCGATCATCCCATTAGCCAGATGAAACTACAACAGACAAGTGGTTCCAAACGTAGGCCGCCTCAGGGGAAACCTAGAGGAGTGATGGAAGCAAGCCGTCGCCTCGGAAAGATTCTCGATGAGATGGCATGCGATGAGAATGCGTCAGGAAATACATGGAACCAAGACGCTGAGTACGAAGAGCAGGCAACTAATTCCGATGTACAAAAACCTACCGTCGATCAGGCTGGCAACCCTGCCCAAGTGATGGCCCTCTTACACTGGCGATTGATGGACGACCATGCGACCATTCTGCAGTCACGCAGCCTTTTCTTATCCCTGGTACAGCATTCGCCAAGACCTCCAGAAGAGAGCACTGTTAACGGTGCTCGAAAACGGACTATCAAGGGGGCTTTGACCCCCTGCGTGCGCGCAGCCGGAAATAGCATTGCCTTGGCTATGGAAGCACACGACACAAAAGCATTACCCAGGAGGAACCCGTTCCTCATGTCAGTGTATTCCATTCAGGTTCTTACATGGCAGCCTTGTTGACAATATACAGTTACTACATATTCACTGCTACACTTGTTGTAATGTGTAGTGACCTTACGGGCCATCAGACACCAGGGCCAAAAGCTAGAGCCGCGGCCCAAGGACTGATACTCATGAATTACTGGGCCCACGCCGATTGCCAAGCTGGGAGATTCTTTTCCATCCTCTCTTCTCTAGAAGCAGCAGTGGACGATCAAAACTCACATGATAAACAGGGGGTTGATGCAACCCAGTCGAGTAGAAGAAGCAGTGTTTGCGGGTCCCCAACGAGCGAGATTTTCAGATCAAACAGCGCTTCAGAAGGTCAAATGAAGCATGATTCGAGTCTAAAATGCATCAGTCCACACAGCGCCTTTGAGCATACACTCAATATACCAACTCGGGGTACAAAGCAGACTTCACACCCTACGGGCCTGCAAGAGTCACAACTTGTCAGTGAAACGGAACACACTGCGGTTTTGCTATCAGAAATACCTGAGATATCTCACCCTTCTGCGTTCTCGCAGATGGAATCTACACGAGACTTGATTAGTAGCTCCAGGACTTCGGAATACCCTGAGGCACCAGCAGCCTACGATAATGGCTTTGGGATTGATACAAGGCTTTCTCAACATGGGCCACAGCTGCCGGAATACACATCGCGTGGCATTTACGACGCGGCTCTCTGGGATGCATTCCCTACGCTGGGCGAGACTGATTCAGCCTGGCCGTTATACTACGCGTAGCCTTGCGATGCATTTGGGGACTGCTTAGGGCAACGATTGCGCTTTAGTCAGTATACACATGTGATACTTTGGGCGGTGATGCATGTTCATCGTTGCATACAAAAGCACTTTCTATGATGATACACTTTCAACCTGTGATTTGGAGTTTCTACCATGACGAGGGCCCAAAGCGTGCACCCTCCTTAACATGATCTTGCACTGCCGTGCCCTGGACGTCCATCGTAGTTTCCACGATGTTGTTCCCCCACCAGTCCGGTGCGCCAATACCCTGCATCGTGAAGGCAAAGAATATGAACAATGTCGCCAACGCAAGCCCCAAATCAAGACCGTTAGATGTCATGTAGTTGAGGCGACTCCACCAACCGTAGAAACGACGCTTGATCCAGAACTGGAAGACGAAACCGACTGCTCCCCAGGAGAGATAGTTCAGGGGTGTTGCAGGGGGAATCGCGCCACAGCCACCGAAAATGAGGGGTGCCATGAGCCAGCGAACAGGGGACTTAGGCCAGCGCTTGATGGCAAAATAGATGATGACGGGGACAATGGCACCGACGATGAAGAAGGAGAAGAGGCCGAAGTACACGGAGCCGGGGGAGAACATGCGTGCAGGACCGATGAGACCCCAAATAACAGATGCTGGAAACTCGGGTCAGTTAATCCTCTGTCTAAGGTCTCGAGTGCGCTTACCGGCGAAGAAAACGTGTCCTCCGGGACAGGTAAATTTGTTCTCTTGGTGGTCCTCACAGACATTGGGGATGTGGTTGAGGGCGAGATTGAGAACGAAGATCTGGATAAAGCACGAGAAGGTAGTGGCGACAACTTGAGCCATGAACATGGTGCGAGGAGGGATCTTCATGTAATGGCCGAACTTAAGATCCGATACAAAGCGGAGAGCCTGGGACCTGCAGAGTGGTTACTATGGGAACCGCGAACAACAGGTAAAGAACTGAACATACATCGTGATGTAGCCGAATGTTTTGAAGCTGGAGATGTAGATGTTAGTCACAGGAGACGATGCGAGGGCGGTGCGTGAAACTAAAACCCACATCATAAGAGCAAGAGGTCGCCCCGGCTGGATGTATCCGTATACGAACTCAGTCAAGACGTTGAGGCCGATCTGATTCGCTGTAACGGCTTGAATGATGCCAACGGGCAACGCAAACCCAAACGAGATCGCCACAGCAAGGAGGAAAGCCCACCAGGTAAGGTTGGTAGGGTAAGCTGTGACCGTGAACAACGCCAGTACAAGGACCTTTTTGAAGAGAAGAAATGGTCAGAACTAGTACAAGAAGGCTCTGCTAATGTGCAAACTCACAATACTGAAGAGGGACATGTACCACCAAGTCGGTGCTTCTTTGTACTTCCGCATGAGCTTCATGTGAATATCTGGCTTCTCAGTAGAGCTGTTCCGGTATTGTCTCCAGATAGTTTTGCCGTTGTGAAGGTAGGTATATACGATGAGCGAGGATATAGCTGCAAATGATGCGCCATATGCCAAGGCAAATGTTGTGCTGCGTATGAGATTCGTCAGAATAAGGGAAATTTAGACATAAAAGAGGGACAGAGACTGACCTGATGAAGAGGGGTGAATAGTTCTTGTAGGCTTCCTCGTCCAGGGTGAACTCGGGAGTCAGGATTCGGTTGATATCGTAGCGTTGTCCGGTGTTGTCATAAGTGTGCGTATCACTCATAGGCAGAAATTGAGAGCTCCAGGCACCGTAGTAGTGTAGTACAGAAGACAACATCATGAAGATCGTAACCACGCCAATCGTCGTGTTGGCGATCGCATGCCTGTAGACTTGTCAATCTAATGAGCTGAAATTATGCGCGGTCTGAAGACATACCACGGTGGAACAAGAGGAGAACCAATATATCCGGTAATTTGGGCCCAATCAAAAGTGATAGGGAGGAATGATAGCCCAGTCAATCCACCAAAGAGTTGATTGACAACGGGGCTTTGCGGAAAGATCCAGGTCATGAAAGCAAACATGCTGAGACACTGTGCGAGGAAGCCGGGAATGAAGTAATAGAAGAATGCGAAGATGGTCATCATCGCGAACCACTTGTATCGCGGAATTGTGCCGCCGAGTACACTGGGGTCCATGTGCTCATGACTTTCGTACATGGCGTTCATGAGTGCGACCGCAACAAGGTTACCAGGCCAGATCATGGATGCAGGGTACACTTTGAGATGTCAGTAGGCTGATGACAAGTCAGCATCAGGGTTGATAGAGGGTATCTACCTAAGAACTTCCGCATCATCCCAGCGATACCATAGCCCAAGGACTGTGTAGTGATAGCCAGCAGGAGTTGAAAGGTGATCCCAAAGTCCTGCTTGTAGAAGACGAGCTGCGCGAGGATGATATCTGTGGCATATGCCACAGAGAACGATACGCTAGCCATGACGGCAATGATAGAGTGCTCTTTCACGTTGAAGGGGCCCGGGTTTAAAGACCATCTGATGCCAAAGGTATGAAATTGTCGTGTGGGCATCACGGCAGCCCATCCGTGTCCCAGAGGCCATGCGATAATCTGAGCGAGGAGCGGGCCGATCGCGATTGATGGCGCGCGAAGCGAAAACAGAGTGTTCATTGACGCTCCGAGGACGGTGAGACTCAAGCCTATTGTCCATGCTCGAACTGTGTTGCAGGGTACATCCTCGTCAAAATTTCGCACTGCTGCTCGAACTTCTGGATAAGGCGAGTCTTCCTCTTCGACTGAGAGTTTGACGGTTTCCTCATCATCGTCGCTCTGGCCAGGGTGGTACTCATCGCCAGTACGCTCTCTCATCTCAAAGGCATCGGGAATGCCGGGCTCGTCCATTAGACGGTGGTGCTCGGCTGTGTTGGCGCCGTACATATCGTCTTCGTGTGAAATTCGCGTTTCATCACGCCAGGCTGGCTCACGGTGCTTCCTGTGATGAGGCAGGTCATCAGTCAGGGAGAGCTGGGAGCTAGCGCCTGGAAGAAGGCCAGCTTCTTGGCCGAGATCCTGGCTACGGCGAGGCATAATGGCGGGATGTGTGGCGTATGGCTGTATGATATGTCTCAAGAGTTCTAGATCTGAAAGACCCTGCAGAATTAATTCCTTATGAGACTTCTCCAGATGTGTGGCTGAACAGGCAATATAGAAGCTGTATGGCGCATATCGTTCCTAGTAGTCTTGTCTGGCGCGAGACAGTGCCTCGTCTTCCTGCGTTGCCAGCACGGCAAAGAACAGAGAAATCCAGGACACTGTCGTGAGATGCCTTCAAGGACGGTCTGTGTCCAGCACCGTTGCCCTGCGATGGCTGTCTGGTCAATCAGGTCGAGAAGCCACGTATCGAGTCTCGGTTCTGCGGTCCCCAGACAATCAGGAGTACGCGGGCGTTCCTCCTACCAAACCCGTCCTGCGCTATGCTGGGTTGGAAGCTATATCAGCATTGGCGAGAAGAATTGAAAGCGATAAGATCGCGGTGAAAGTTGATGCACGGTGAAGGACAAGGTCTCTGAGTTTGACTTTGAATGGAAAGAAAGGAAAGTCACGGGGTTCGTGCCTCATGAAGTCAAAGGTCGCCTGTTTTGGGTGTGTTCCACGTCCCTGCCGCTATTGTGGTTATTGACGCCTGAAAGTATCCCTAGTGCACCTGTAGCGTGCTAAGCCCCATCAGGACAGCTCCAAACCTCCCACTTCAGAGGAGGCGACCACTACGAACCTCCCATCACATCCTTCACACCCCAACGCCTGGTCTTGTCTTGGGCATTTGCACTGCCAACCTATCTCGAGGGGCAAGATAGGCATGTGTTGCATCTCACCATAATTATTTTCATGGAGCCGCTGTTGCCATGCGCCGGGTAGTTGTCACTGGCCTCGGCGCCGTCACACCACTCGGCGTCGGCATCAACCGTACCTGGTCAAGACTTATCGCAGGGGATTCCGGCATCACGAGCACGGCTTCGTTCGAGCCACAGAGGAAGTGGAGAGATTTGACGAGCACCGTCGCTGCTGTGGTTCCAAATGGCGATGCTGAAGGATCCTGGCGGCCTCAAGATTGGTTGAGCACAGTCGAGCAACGGCGCATGTCCACGTTCACCCAATATGCCATTGCGGCGACAGAGATGGCTCTGAAAGATGCCGAATGGAACTCTCAAATACCGGAGGATCTCGAGAATACGGGCGTGTGCTTGGGCAGCGGCATCGGCAATCTTCACGAAATGTACGAGACAAGCCTGGCTCACGATCAAGGGGTACGTCGTTCTCATCATGCACTTCTCGAACGGATTCTAACAACATTTTCAGGGCTACAAGAAGGTGTCGCCGTTGTTCGTCCCAAAAATCTTGCTCAACATGGCTGCCGGGCACATTGCCATGAAGTATGGCTTTCAAGGTCCCAACCACGCCGCGACAACGGCGTGCACAACAGGTGCCCATTCCATTGGAGATGCTTCCCGCTTCATTGCACACGGCGATGCTCAAGTCATGGTCGCCGGTGGCTCAGAATCCTGCATACATCCTCTGACATTTGCCGGCTTCGGTCGAGCCCGTTCACTCTCCACCAAGTATAACCATGATCCTCCGGCCAGCTGCCGCCCCTTCGACGCAGACCGGAATGGATTTGTTGTGGGAGAAGGAGCTGCTGTGTGTGTTCTCGAAGAGTTGGAGCATGCGAAAGCCAGAGGTGCACGCATTTATGCTGAAGTTCGCGGGTATGGCTGCAGTGGAGATGCTTACCACATGACTGCGCCGAGAGAGGATGGCAGCGGGGCATACCTTGCAATGAAGAGGGCTCTGCGCAACGCCGGTATCAAACCTGCAGATGTAGATTACATCAACGCCCATGCGACAAGCACGCAGGTCGGCGATGCGGCTGAGGCAACTGCTATACAACGCCTCATGCTTGGAGAGGATGGAAAGGACACCCCGTCAGAAGTCACGGTCAGCAGTACCAAGGGATCAATAGGTCATCTACTTGGGGCTGCAGGTGCCATCGAGGCGTTATTTACTATACTTGCCATCAATCAGGTAAGCATCCGAGGGCAAATCCGGCGGGCAAGTGATCTCCCTCGGTGAGCTAACGAGCTATATAGGGGGCTGTACCGGCTACTCTTAACCTTGCGAGGCCGGACGTTGGAGTAGATTTCAACTTTGTGCCGGAGACAGCGCAACAGAAAGAAGTCAGAGTGGCGGTAACGAACAGCTTTGGTTTTGGAGGCACGAACAGCTGCTTGGTCTTTAGCAAGCTAGAGTAAACCTTCTGCATTGTACAACAAATGTCAAGATAGGCGATCAGCATAGACACGTATCTCAGAGTGTATATATGAGAAACACAACATAATGGTAAATACAGAGAAACATAAATTGTCTTTCAACTTCTGGTACCTATCAATCATCCCCATGCCTACTTGGCGAACTGTGAGATGTCCGATAAATGCCGACGATCAGCCGGAACACCACAGGACACGCTTGGCGGCGCGTCTCCGCTGAACCCTTTTTGCAATAGCGACCGTTTGCGCATGTCAGTAGCCTATCGAGCTTAGGTACAGTAGACTAATTATACTCCAACGCCTCGTGGGAAAAAAAATCCATGCTGTCATCAACACACGGCCATGACGACAAGACAGCCCAACTGATGCTTTTGCCTGCAAGACAACCCCCTTTCACTCGTTCAAGCGCCATCCCAACTTTAGGAATTCCTCGTCACTTCAACCAAGATATTCGATGCATGCAACAATGGCCTGCGAATCCTGCAGGCTGCGGACCACCGCGCGCCTCCTGATGCGCTCCACAGGCTCGACCACCACGAGAACATACACATCACGCAGCAGTGCATTCCGGTTACCACGGGTTGCGTCGTCGCGGACCTTCAGCTCAACAAGTCACAGACAGTCGCTCCTGAAGTCTCTCGGTGCCTCCGTCAAAGAGCCATATCGCGTCCTGGGTGCAACACAGCAGCTGTTCAAGGTCTGCGCTGCGCCGGCAAACTACAAGATCACCGAGGAGGAACGCAACAATGACAAGGTCCTGAAGCTCGAGGATGGCGAGGAGGTTGGGCATCCTCTGGTGGAGGGCAATGTTTGGCACAACAGTATGGAAACCATGCCCTGTTCTCCCCCCCCTGCTGGTCTTCCACATGAAGTCCCTGGACGAGCACACTTGCTAACATGACCTGTTCTTCTTCTTCTTCTTCAGCTTTCAAGCTCCCACCGACCTTCAGCACCTGGTCCCATGTGACTATGCTCCATCTTTACCTCATCAACGCCCGCGTCCGCTGCTTCGAACGCGACACCTACCGAAATTGGCAGCAACAGCTAGTCGACCACTTCTTCTTTGAGTGCGAGAAGAAAATGCACCTCGACCACGGCATCGTCTCCTCTGCCATTCGCCAACGCTACCTCAAGGACATCTTCGTTCAATGGCGCGGCCTCCTCCTCGCGTACGACGAAGGCCTCATCAAGGGCGATGCTGTTCTCGCGAGCGCTGTCTGGAGAAACTTGTTCAAGGGAAGCCCAGAGGTGGATCCGAGGTCGTTGGTGGCGATTGTGGGATGGTTGAGGGCCGGGCTGGCGCAGTTGGAGGCGTTGAAGGATGAGGATGTGGCGATTAGGGCTGAGGATGCGTTGAAGAGCTCAGTGTCATTTTATTGGGAGACGCTGGAGGGTCCCTTCAGTAAGGTGAATGCTGCGCCGGGAGAGGCCGAGGAAGTGGTGGAGGAGACGGATGCTCAGAAGAAGTTGGCCGCACAGCGTCGCGCCGCTGCGAAGAAGGCGACGGGCTCTTAGCCAGGTGGTTTTTGGGATAGTTCTTACGTATCATTGCATGGTTGGGAGCTGGAGCTGTAACATCATGGGCCGGCGGGAAAGGCATTGTCCACCTATTGTATTGTATGTACATATCTAGTTTCATTGTGACCTGGCCCTAGGATCGCACTTCATATATTTCTTTAATCGTTACAATTCCATCGACGCCTTTCTATCTTCATTTTCATATGCCGACTCATCAAGCTTCCTTCTCCCACATTTGGAACTCATACTTTGTTCCCCCCTCCTCATGCTCACCCTCGATGACGTCCTTGTCCTCTCCCGTCCAAGTGATTTGCTCCTCATCGGATCTTCTCTCCCACTTGCCACTTTCGCCATCCTTGAAGTTGGGGAAGAAGGTATCGCACTCGAACTCCCTCTCGATGTTCGTCAACAATATTCTCTTCGTCTCCGGTAGCCTTAATGCAGCCTCGTATATCTGCGCGCCACCCATCACAAAAACCCGGCTGACGGACGCCTGACCCTGAGCAAACTTGATGGCCTGCTCAAGTGAGGAGACACGGACGGGCTCTGCTACGGGCACGGGCGCAGATGGTGGCGGCTGAGTGGCTGAACGGGTTATGATGATGTTGAGACGATCCTTGAGAGGGCGGAACCTGGAAGGGATAGAGTCCCAGGTCTTGCGCCCCATGATGACGGCGTTTACAGCGCCGGAAGAACTCTGCACTCATGTCAGCCGCGTCATGCTTCTTCTACTCGACCCAGTGCCAAAAGCAGGACTCTGATGGCGGAGCTGGAGGGGCTTACTTCGGACGGCACGCGCGAAGTGACGCGTGCAAAATACTGCATCTCTTTGCGCAAGCCTTTCCAAGGCATGGAACCGTTGAGGCCGATCCCCATAGATCGCGTCGCCGCAACAATCAAGGTGAGTTCGACTGGCTGCATCGTGGATCGCTTTATATGCACGTGGCTTGATGATGTGTAGACCGCCGTCGCGTTTGAGTAGCGGTCTCTTGGGATAATGGGTGATGCGTGGCCCACACACCTACATACTGCTCCCGAGTAAAGGCGCGCGAGCACACAGGACATTGGTCATCACTTCACTTCGTGCTTTCCAAGACGTGACGATCTTCTCTCGAACAAATGTATACTTGATAATAATGCCAAAAGAAAACAAGGCTGTGACCATATATATCTCCAAGAACAACCATGTGCTAAGACACGGTGCCACTCAGCCAGCGCTCCGAAACTCCTTATTCACACAACCAATCATCCACGCACAGATCCATCCATTTATAAGCTTGGCAAGAGCATTTTTATCTTACTTGTACAATTCGCCTTCTTGCCATCACGACGGCCATCGCGGTCTTTGCGTCTCTCTGGTAAACTCCGCGCGGATATGCTTTCTGGTGGAGTTGGCGAAAACGCCCCTTCCCTCTGGCCAGCCAAACCTCTTTCCTACATGTCTGGGATCTGGCGCTGACTTAGGGGCCCCATGCCTTGCAAACCCTCAATGTCGCTCATCGTGCTGTTGAACACTCTGAGGACGCCATCCAAGACCGCGTTGCGGTTCCACTCTTGCCTCAGCCGCCAAATCTCATCCATGAGGTCGCGGTTGATTTGCTCCAGTTGCTCGATCGTGCAGCCAGACGTAAGTTCCGTCACCTCGTGAAGGAAGTTATCAACAGCGGCATCGACAGCATAAGGCTGGGAGGCAGATGAGCCTGAGTTGCGGACGGAGCTTGGCTCCTCCCCAGGGGTGTCGTTCAGCAATGCACTCATTCCATGGGGTTTAGAGCTAGCAGAGCCACCAGATGATCTCTGGAACTGTGACGACACGGGACTGCTCGAAAGGTTCGATCTATGCGCCGTGGTGTTACGTGCGAGAGCATGCGCTTGTGAGTGTGGCCATGGCTCGTCACTTGGGGTGTCGTGACCTCCAGCATCAAGAGTATCTGGAATGTCATCACCGTCATGCTCTCCGCTCCGATGCTCGTCATGGTTGCCGTTCGTCACCTGTGTACCCCAGTTAGATGACCGGTTGGTGGAAGGGTCGGATGTCTTTGTGGTGGAGGCATCGTTGAGAACGGCTGAGGGCGATACCCCTGGGGGTAATGCAGTGACGGCGGATTTCTGAGAGATCTGTGTCATGCCAGTCGCGGCATTTGAGGGATCCTGTGAGCGTGGCGGAGGCCCCATGTCCGACAGGAGTGACGCCTGCGTGTCTTCGACACCACTCATTTGGACGTCCGCCTCCCCACTCGGCTGTGAAGTGCCATTGCTGAGAGGATGCGGTTCGTGTCCGACCGCCGCAGAATCCTTGTCCGGGGACGTACGCAGCTGGAAGCGTGCTTGTGTACGGCCACCCGGCACCGGTTCCCCGAGCATGACTGGCCCTTGTGAATCGCTGTCGTTACCACCGATGTCAGACTGCACTCGGTCTATGATTGATTGCATGGCCTTCTTCTTGCGCTCTTTCTCGGCTACTTCAGCTGCTCTTTGGCGCTGACGACGGTAGAGACCTTCCCAGTCAATGTGGGCAGTACTGTTTTCGATGCTAGCAACATCCACCTCGACATTACTGAGGAGCTCGTTTGCCTTGAGTGTTCGCTCCTTGTCTCCGATATTCTTCGCATCCTTGGCGAGAGCCTTGATGTCGAACAGGAAATCCTTGGGTCGGGCATAGAAGCCGTTTGAGAGGCGCTCTTCAATCGTCGTTGTCTCGAGATTGTAGAAGCACCTACCCTCAGTGTCGCGTAGGACATCATTGCCATACTTGTCCTTCACGATCTCAAATGGCCGGACTTGTCCCTCAGGAACATCAGGCCGGACGTAGTTGGGATCTGATTCAGCAAAAAGGTACTCGATTTGCGCCTGGGAGATAACCGGTTGCCTGAACTTCTTGTACCTCCTGTTGATCTGATCCATAATAGGCTGCAGTTGAATCTTCAGACCATTCAAGAGTTGGTGATCTCTCTTCTTGAGTGCCTTAATTTCCGCCTTGGTGGGGGCTTCACTCTCCGGTTTAGGGGCAACCGGCAGCTTCTCAAGCACTCTCTTCTTACGATTCTCGGGATCGGGAAAGTCTGCAGGTTTCTTCTTCACATATTCGAGTGTGGCTGCGAAATACTCCTTACGATTCGCCTGGAAAGGACGTCAGTGAAGAAGTAAAGGAAAGGGTCGTAGGACTTACAGCCAGTGGACGGGCAATCTCCATTCGATTCTTCTGCGAGAACCCGAAGAAATCACGGAAGAGGTTAGGACTAAGTTCCGACCTTTCGCAGTCCGCTGTTGCAAACAGAAGGATGGGGTCTGTTGGCTGGATAGATTTGAGCATTGTTTGGAAAGTAACCAATGCTACAGAGTCTTGCAGCGTAGCATACCACGCATCGATGTTCGGGATGTAGATTACGCTGGGCTTGTGACGGCGAACTTCAGTGAACATGCCAACGATGACTTGCTCCATAGGCTGAGAGTACGTTAGCTTTGAGCTGAGGAGGGGGTGTAGAACGCTGTCTTACTCTACCGTCTGCTAAGAGACTCGGCAAATCGAAGTTCTGAATATGGACGCCTTCGAAATAGTGAAGGATCGCTTGAGAGAGGTACCCTTGGCCCATACCATGTGCACCATAGATTATGAACCTCGGGCGGAACACTCGAGAGCGTTCAAACTCTTGATGTAAGGCCTCCCGCCCGAAACCATGATCCTTATCGTCGTATTGCTCAAACATTGCCTCCTCTAGAGCTGTGAGTTTCTTTTTGCGCGGCAGCAATTCATCCAAGGCCCGCTTAGCATTGCTAAGTTGTTGACGCAGAAGAGGCTCGATAGCCTTTGGTAGGGGTTGGGCGCCAGAAGTGGCAGAGCGCTCTGATGACGGAATGAGCTTCTTGATAGAGATCATGAAGTCTGTGGCGTGAACATTGATGTTTTCTGGCTTGACAATAAGCTTGTCTTGCGACGCGTAAATCTGGGGATAGGTGCGCTGGATGGCGTTCAGAGCAGCTTCAGTGCAAAGAGCTCTGAGATCGGCACCACCGTATCCCTTTGTCTTCTCCGCAAGAGATTGCTTGAACTCATCTGACAAGCCCCAATCCTTGGTATGGATGTTGAGGATGGATTGCCGGCTCTCCTTGTCAGGGAGGGGAAAATAGAACTCGCGGTCGAATCGACCTGGTCGACGCAAAGCAGGATCGATATTATCCGGACGATTGGTTGCTCCAATGACAATGACCTGACCACGGCCATCCATACCATCCATCAAGGCAAGCAATGTTGAAACGATGGAGGCATGGATTTGTTCTTGCTTACTGGAACGAACCGGGGCGAGACCGTCGATTTCGTCGAAGAAGATGATGCTTGGCTGTGTTTTCCTAGCTTCTTCGAACAGCAGCCTCAGTTGCTTCTCAGCTTCACCGACCCATTTGCTGAGCGCATCCGCTCCCTTACGCATGTAAAAGGAGATCTTCCGTCCTCCCGAGCCGACAGAGTTCGCGAGAGCGCGAGCCAAGAGGGTTTTACCAGTGCCGGGCGGGCCATGGAAAAGAACACCACGAGGAGGTGTAACATGGAACCTTGTGAAAAGCTCCGGGTACAAGAGAGGGAGCTGGACCATTTCTTTGAGTTGATCAATGTGGCCAGCGAGACCACCAACCTTGCTGAAGTCAACGTTCACGTCGACACCCAGCGGGTCGGCATCAGCGAGCGCCTTCCTATCCTTGATCTTCCCAACGTTCGGCGTAGCTCCCGCGTCTCCCATGCCGAGAGCAGCAGCGCCAGGCAGCAGACCGCCTGGAGCGGCAGAAGTCGGAGTCATGCCAACATTGCCCGGTGCATTCGAACGATGAACCATTTCGTCGTCACTGCTGTCTGAGTCGGCGCCGCCAGCTGCCCCGGTGCCCCATGGTCCACTGAGCAACGACCCAGCGCCGCCGCCGCCGAAAGGACCGAAGGTGGTGTTGAGGTTTCGCTCCCATCCGACAGCGGCTCGGCCCCGCCTGCCCCGCGCCGGAGTAGCCAGTGGCTCTGCCGCCTCCTCCTCCTCGATGTTGGCAGAGGTTAATGGTGGCATATAGTAGTTGACATTTGCCCTTGCGCGGCGAGTGCTTTCCTGGTAGACGATGGGTGACTGTGCTCGTGCCCGTCTTCGAGCCCGAGAAGTCTGCCGCAGTTCTCGTGCCTCTTCGTTCAGTTCATCCAAGTCAAAGTCGGGTTCTTCCTCAGCGGAGTCCCGACGAGAACGAGACATGCGGCCACGGCGACCCACGGCTCGGCCCCTGGGCGTTGGGCTGTCGGCTAAGTCATCCTTGCCTCTCTTTTCAGAGCCGGACATCGAAGCATCATCTGAGTCCTCACCGGGATCAAAGTCACTACTAGGCTCTTGAGTAGACTTCTTGAGGCCGGACTTGCGAGTCAACCGGCGAGGTCGGCCTGTGGCAACAACATCAGACTCCGGATCTTCTGGAGCAGCCGCGCTCACAGCTCGGGATGCTCTTGTTCGTCTGGTAATTGGCATGTCATCATCATCATCCTCCGCGGCCCCTTCGGCGTCTGCGGCCCCTTCTTGCGCCTCATCCTTATCCTTGACTTCGATGTCACCCGTGACATCGGGCATTTCGTCGTCGTCGTGGCCCTCTGGCTCGTTGTCTTGAGATAGCTCGTCCGGTTGATCGGCGTCTTGGATTTCTTTGGTGCTACTTTCTTGGGTCGCCTCGTCGATCGTTTCCGGTGCGGTTATCACACCCTTGCTCGCCCTTGAAGAGCGTCTTTGGCGCGCGTGAGTCTCTGGACTTTTACTTTTGGAGTCGCGGGACGGCACAGCGTGACGCCCTGAGTTTGAAAGTTCTACCAATTCCTCAGCATCCTCCGTGTGCGCGCGAGTGGAGCGTCTGGTCCCGACACTAGGAGGAACTTTGAGCTTGACGATCTTCCTTTTCGGACGGCGCGGCTCCTCAATGTCGTCATCTTCATCCTCATCCTTGATGTTATTATCTTCTTCGTCCTCATCGTCCTCGCTCACGTCTGATTCAGCGTAATTTGTTGGTTTGACTGCAGCTTTGCGGGCTCGCCGCCCGGCGGCATTGACTGGCGCATCCTCATCTTCCGAGTCTTCGTCGGCATTACCATACGATTCTTCGGCGCTGTCGGATAGTTCCTCATCGTCTTCGTCAATATCCGATCCTCGATAACGGTGGCTTCGTTTTCGACCGGACTTGGATCCCTTGAGTGATCGTGGCTTCTTCGAGCTTCGTTGAGGTTTAATTGCAGTCGGATCGAAATTCTCGTCCTCCGAATCAGACTTGTTCGGGTCGAAATCCTCGAGCTCTCTTTTCCTCTTGGGGCCCATCTTTACGGGTGGCAGCTTCGCACCTACGAAAGAACGAGTGATGCGGTTTACCGGACGTTGGCAGGTTGACGAAAGAATAGGCTGACGTGTTGACTTTACACAACCTGTTAGCGTCACTGTTACTGGTTCAGACATCGGTTGCATCCGGTTGGACCGCAAACTTAGTGATGCATCGATGCCGGAGCTTGGACGGACTGACCTAAGAGCTCAATCGACCTTGACGCGGCGAAAAAGCAGCGTGCACTTGGGTCCGAGTCTCCAGATGGCTTCACGCGCCCATGACGCGTGCCAGCAAAATTGTCGACAATGAACTCTCAGCGCGTGCGCATCTGTTCCTCGACGTGTTGGGACGGTCGAGATACGCGAGTTTGATGACCTTGATGGAGTCGTTCGTTGCTTGGAATCGCGCGTCGTCGCGAAAAGGTAGGGCGTCGAGTGGTGAACCCCCGGGGCGGTCGCGCACGGTCCAACCAGCGCGCAAGGGAGGTACCAAAGTATACTCACGTGCAACGGAACCCACCATGTTTGGTGCGCATCGCCAATAGCTTGCCTTCACCATGAAGTAACGAATTCACCTCTACAGCCACTTTGTGCATTTTACATCGTGGCTTCGAAAGCCGGTGCTGAGAAATTATGGTCGATTACAGAAAGTCGAGTCAGCGTTACTGGAACCCGACCCGGTGATGCAAGGCTGTGCTGCCAGATCACACCAAGCAATCATCACGACCCCTTCCGAGCCGCATAGGCAAGACATCAATTTCATTGAACCAGAAAATGTCACTATCGGATTGAAGTCACACAACATGTTTGTCTTGTCGCAAGCAGTATGCCGTAGATCCTGCTGGCTACATACTGATGGCATTCAGCAGAGCGTCACGAATCTGGGGCGACCCGTTCCTCTGACCACACTAATAGCAACCGCCTTGTCTGTGCTTTGCCTCAGGTGCAATTCCGGATTTTACAGCTGAGTTACGGAGAGTAATAACCCAAATAACGACACAAGGGACAGAAGAAAGGCACTGGACGTCGCTATACCCCGACATTCGGATCGATTTGGATTGTCTCTTGTTGCGCGTTCCACAATCACTGATCACGACCAAGCACGGAACAATGTCAATGTCGTCACAAACGGCTTGTTCCGACCAGGAGTCCATATTGGGATGACCTTCATATGCACTGCCCCGTGCCATTGGATAGACCCTTGCCTTTGTAGCGCGATACCATGTCACATGAGTGCTTCATCCGCCAGCAATCTCGGTGAAGGCACCTAGCCTTCCGACCTCGTCTTGACAACTGTCCTGACGCCCGGAGCTGCAGCCAAGGGCGCCTCTATCATATGTATTACGGCCACGCCGGTGAGGCCCCGGTCGTCGGGGGTTGTCACGGCCGGCACGGGTCTCCGAGGGGCAGTGCAGAGTGCCCATCCGGCCTTCACGTGTCCACCCTGAATCTCCAGTATTGGAACTAAGCCTCCCCTCCCCACGCGCCGATTGATCTCATACGGGTGCATGGAAGCGTTGGCTGGGCTTCCAGAAGGTTGCACAACAATGACTGCACAGCCAACGTCTTTTTGGGTGCGCGCATCTTTGGTGATTGCTACCCAACCGAGGAGAGTATTGGACCACCCACTGTTCAGCTGCGACTGTTCACTGTCTGCTTCCACTCCTCTCTTGGTTCCATCGCATTGTTTAGAGCTTTTCTCGAGTCAACGTTCTGACGCTTCGGCTCTTACTAGAAACGAACATGATCGGCCCTGCTCACGTTCATTATCATAACCGTTTGTCCGATCAACCTGACAATCGTCGGCCAAAACAATCCCCCTGCTGCCCATCCGCTAGAAGCTCAAATCGAAGCCCGTCAAAGGCATCTTTTGGTAAGGAGACCGCAACCAAGCCAATCAGTTCTTGGCCTGGAAGCACATGACCCGGACGCCTTGTCAGCCCTGTCGACTGATGGAGGGAGGGTAGTGTGCAGAACGTGGGTCGCCTGGCTTGAGCAGCTTGCCCAGAAACGGATACAAAGCGGCGTCCAGGCATCTGGTTACGCAGCATCGCGATTGGCCACGCGTTGGTGTCTGCCGTGGTGATCTTCGCTTAGTGTGTCTAACTGGGTTTAACTGGGCTCTAATTGAGCTGCCTGGTTACGTGGCTCAAACATTGGCGTTGGTCTCGGCCTCGCCCTGCCGTCGACTGGCATGATGCGGTCAGCCTCCAGCGTGTCGTGCCGGTATTCCAGCTTGGCTCAAACTTATTTACTTAAGACAGGCTGTCCTGCCCACCTTCGATGGAGTCAATTGGCCGTTTCAAGATTTTCATTGACTTTTCTTCATCAATTGATCATCTTCGACACAACATTCAGTGCAAGTCAAGTTCGATCGTGGCGATATACTCTTCGAGACAAGACGATTCTCGCTCATACCCAACAACCTTGATAGTGGGGCATAGTCACAGTCGCAACATATCCATCTCTGACCGGCTTTCACAAGTACGTGGTCATCAAAGCACAAAAGAGAATTAAACCGAGAGGGATGCAACGGTTCCTCATTCGACATCTCAAGTCGAAGCACCACTACAATTCACAGCCATGATTTCATCCTCAGCTCGCAACGCGCCTCCCGCGCCCATTGACACGGAGTCACCATCCGTGGCATACGTCGGTAGTGACTCTGACACTCCTCAACCACCCAAGGTATGCACGATCCAGACAAGGCGATGCGTTGGATTTGAAGAAAAACAAACTGACAGTGCTTTTGCAGCGATCTGACACCCTCGAGAGTGAGGATTCGATGACGGCAGGCTCACCGTCTCCCTCATTATCCAAAACACCATCATCTTCATCCTGGCGCCGCGACTCTCCGGCCGTCAATGTCCACACCCACTGCGGTCGTCACGGTGACCAATTTCTATTCTCGGGACCTTCTCTTCGAGGGCTTGCTCGCGCGATGCTGAAGCGCAGCTCTTGAAGCATGGGCTCCTGACCATTTTCAGTGTCATCGCTTCATATTCTTGGAAGCGACCACAATGGCTGGACCAATCGATACCCACCTTTTCTTTTCGTCTCTGGGTGATCTGTGACTGCCATCAACTGTTTATAGCTTTATAGTAATTATGCTTGGGGGAAGGTTGGATAGGTGACGAGCAGATGCTGCAGGAATTGTGGCAATTGTCTGAGGGGATTTGGCTGAGGGAGGGAAAACATAGTCAGGCTGCAGTATGTGTATCTGGCTGAAGAGCTTTACTCTCTGATAACGAAGCGACGAATGTATGAATTAAAACGCTACGTTTTTATTTTTATTTTATTTTATTTTATTTTATTTTACTTTATTCTATTTCATTTTCGATGAAGGAAGGGGTTGCTCCCAGAATTGTGCACATGCGTCCCTCCCCCACCGGCAGAAACACTCCGCTAGGCCCATGAAACCAACTGCCAACCTCATCATCATCATCACCACCCGTCCGGCGGGTTATCAGGCACAGAAAAAAAACAAAAGTCGTCGACAAAGGTATGTATTTCAGTTTTAAAATCACTGCGCTGCCGACAAAACAGTACAAGCATTGTCCACCAAGTTCGCCTCGCCCGGCGCGTTCTGCGTGTACCTCGAGTTGAACTTGATCACGCTCTTGATCTGGCGGTAGGTGGTGGGCGAGACGAAGAGGGGGCGCTCGACGACATTCCACGACACGCCCTCGTCGCACGAAGGGGTTGTGAGCGAGCCCTCGTACTGCCAGATGGTCGAGGCGGCGATGTGCTCCTTGAGGGCGGTGAAGTTGATGGGGGTCGTCTCGACGGCGGCTCCGGTCTCGCCGGCCCGGTTGAGGTTGGCGAAGACGGAACTGATGAAGGCTGCGGGAACCTCCATGGCGGCGACTTCGACCATGGCTCCAACGACGGCAAGTGACTCGTCTGCAAAGTTCCATGTTAGCCAAGGTGCGGGCAGTGAGGTGACAAACTGCGTCTGATATGCTTGGCGGATGGTATAGCCAAGGGAGCATATGGGTACGGATGCAACCACTCACCTGCTGCCTGGAAGACAAAGTGGATCTCCATGGGGAAGTATTCGCCATTCATACGGTGTTCGCTCGGGGTGTGGAAGTGGAATTGGGCCAGGCTGTAGGTCTTGTTCTTCAGGGCCATGGTTCCGTTGGCCTCGACCTCGAGAGTGGTGCCCAGGTTGAGGAGTTCACCACCCTCGGGGAAGTCGGCGATGTCGAACTGGAGGCTCTTGCCCTGGGCCGGCGAGCTGTTCTCGGCGGTGACGCTGATGGGAGATTGTTTCTGGCCCTGGGCACACTGCATGTTCTCTGCCGCGAGAGCATGCCATGCCAGGGGGCCGTCGAGGTTTGTGTATCCAAACTTGGGCTCTTCGACTTCGGCACGACGGTGGTAGAGGGTGGTTCCGTGATGGCAGATGGCCTCCACCAGGGAAAAACCTAAGCTCAAGATCCAAACAGACTGCATGGTGGACGGATCAAACAAATAAGGGGGAGGAAAGTATTAGACGATCGTAAGAGACAGACAGACGGACAGACGAAGAAGAACAAACGGATGATTCAAGAAGCAACAGAACGGACAAAAGAAACAGTAAAGCACGACCAGCAAGAATCAAGACCCTGGAGTGGCTGTCGACGGTACTTATAGATGCCTTCGACTGCATATGCCGCTCTTCAGTCACATATTGCTCAGGTCTCGGCGACGAAACGAGAGAGAACTTCCCCCCGGAACTACGGTACTTACTCGTAGGTACATGGCTTTGACCCTTGTCAATCGTCCTGCCTTCCTCATAAGCATAAGCTCCGGAAACTGATCGCGAGCCACGTCCATATGGGCTCCATCGGCCGCGATTCTCAGCACGGGACCTGCGGAGACACACCCCGTCCTTGGGAGGAGGATGTGATCAAAGCTCCTCCTCCCCCCCACCCCCTGACAGCGTTTATTTGTACAAGCCCAACGACTCCGTGCAGACGGGGTCATCAGTCTGTCTGCCTCTGAAAGGCCTGGATCCTACAATACAAAAAGTGGATTGACAGGAGTGTCCATCCACACACAAACATCTGCGTCAGTGCCTGAGAACAAGGGTCACTGGCTGGACCAGGGGGGACAGGACAACAGGCGCGCTAGAAACCCCCCCCCTCTCCAGGCGTGCAAGGAGGAGAATGGAGGAGATGAACCCACTTGGGAAGTTGGACATGAACTGATTCTAGCTTCAGCAGTGTCAAGGGCAGTTCCCTTTGCATCCGGGGCACCCACGTTCCGGGCCTCCGAGGGTTTGTCGCATTAGAAACCTCGATCCAATTGCCGGCTGCGCTTGGTGCAAACAAACCAGCTCTCCAGGGGTTGAAGGGGGGTTTTGGGAGCAAGAAAAGGTCGGATTTCTTGTTTCGCTGCTCAAAATAGCATCAACACTCAGAACGGGGTTTGTCTTCTTGGGGATGGGACGAGGAAGTTCATGCGCACAGGAGGACGGAAGAAGATCAGTTCCATTCTCATTTTCCAGCGAGCATGTCTCTCCAGTGTAGTCAGTCTACGTACATACATACTGTAGCCAGCCATGTCTTTCCCAACACGTGGACCCGTGTACACGAGTCGTCGTCCTTGGCCAGGCGCCGATCTCCAACGGTTCTGCGCGCAATAGTTTGGACCGAAAAAAAAAAGAGTCTTGGGAAGTCTTGGAACACAGGCCGAAACTGGCTCGGTGCATCCATGACAGCAAAGAGGCGACAGTCGAGGGCTGCCTCACGGCCAAGCCTGTCTCGGAAGTTCCCGTTCACCTACACTACACGGCCAGAGGGGGCCAAGAAGCCACTCGATTCATGTCTCCGATAGTCGAGGCTGCGTACTGTAGAATGCCTGAGGAGAGTCGGAGAGTCAGAGTCAGTTCCGATTGTCCATGTTCACAGGTTCGCTTGCTATTTTTTCTAATTTTTTTTAATTTTTATTTGCACATTGTTTCCTTCACTCAGGCTCAGTGCTCTAATGTTGCCTCCTCTGATCCTACACGAGGGACTCTTGAGTACTCCCCCCTCTCTCTCTCCGCCTCCCATGAGGGTCCCTTCGCTAACAAAGCACGGAGGAGAATAAGCTTAACAACAAAGACGTGATGGAAATGGCAAAGTTATGGAGAACGCTTCAGCTTATCGGGACTTCATCCATGTTACCTACATGTACCTACTCTACAGGCAGCCCGTTCCCCAGTCCCCTGTAACAAAAGTCCTCCTCCTCCACTCCGAAAGCGACAACGTCCCTCTCAATAGTCTTGTTCTGATACCGCCCATCCCCCGTTGTTTGATCGACGTTTCCAGGTCAGCGCGCACCGCAACAAAACACACATTCACAGTACAGTACAACCAGTGGTTTGCCCGCCCACCCCCGGCGCAATTCGTCCATTTTCGAGGGGACGACCAGGGAGACGCCATCCAAGGCCTTGAAACCTTTTTCTTCTAATGCTATTTTTACCTTTTGAGTTGTGGTCGAGGCCCTGGAAACTATAGCCTGGCAAGATGTGGCAGTTGAAACCGAACATCTTTCAACCACAGGCGAGGGCCTCGCTCGCTTCAGCCCCTTGAAACCACCACTTCATACAACACACCCGCCATTGTGGCCTGATTTTTTTTTTTTTTTACGCTCACGACGCTCTTGATTCTCGATCATTGGGAAGGGATCAAGTGAAATCCAGGACTGCGATAGCGTTAGACGCTTTTCTGGAATCGGTTCGACGGGAGCAGCACAGTCGCATGGCTTTATTCTTATCCAGAGCCTCCTCCTCCTCCTCCTCCCCTGGAGAAATGGTCGATATCCACGCCCTGCCAGGGAATCTTCGGGGGAAAAAGCTCCCGTGCCCAATCTAAAATCCCGTCTCGAATAACCGTACTGTCGAGTGCAGCAGCAGCATTGAGAATGGGTTGGCAAGCTGCTTCAAAGGTCACGGAAGAGGTTAGGAGCTTTGCCCCTCTGACCTCGTTGCAGTGCATCGATCGTCCTCAGGTTCGCAGAGAGGGGGGGGTCACACTGTTACGGATTTCCTGGGTTTTTCTTCTTTTTTTGGGCAACTCTCCTTCAATGTTGCAACACACTGCGAGCCCGTGCATCATCTCAGATAACCTTAAGTTCAGAGCGTTCAGACCCGGTCGGTCATGGATGTGCTATGCACGACGTTTGCAAAGACGAGAGACATCCTTGCATGCATAACACAATAAGCATTGACCATTGACCATTGACGTTCCTTGGAAGGCACATCATTTTGCTCCGAAGTATGTCGAAGATAGCATGCGCAACCCATTCCTCGAGGTTTCTGAGGCGTTTTCTTGCCATCACGGGTATCAACCAGACGGCACATGTCGGTGGTGATGGATGACCCAGGCACGAGGCAGTCACTCACCCATGGCGAAACTTGTCTTTCTCCTGGTTCCGTTCAGTCACATACAGAACCTTTCAGGTCAGCTATTTGGACGAGGTCATGCACAGTGAGTCCTGCCACTGGCCACAAGCCAACGAAATACGCTGAAATTTGTGGCTTGCTCATCGCTGAGTCCCCGTGCGTTCACCAGCTCAGGTAGTCAGATCGTCCCCGCCGTCTCTTCGTCTATGCCAGAAGCCAAGTCTATCAGATGCGCACTCTCGAGAGTCTCATCCTCTTGATATTGTATAACAGTGGTAGTCATGTCGTTGGTACCGTCCAATAGTCCGCCATCGCCAAGATACATGCCAAGGTGTCACAAGGAAGTTGCTTGTCGATAGGCTTAGGCGTCTTGGCGGGAATCCCTGGGATCTAACTTATCTCTCTGTCAGAAAGGGGAAAAAAGTAAAAAAGATCGCCATGTGTTCATCGTCCCTCGGGACTTTCGTCGTTTCCTCCGACCTAGTAAAAGATGGAGGCGCTTGCAATTACTTATCCTAGACTTAGTCTTACTATCCCCCCAACGATCAGCTACCTCCGATTGTGCATTTTGATCGAATCAGGAGAGGATACTTGCTTCCTTGCCTACCTTAGATATGGTGAGTCTTTAAGTACCTACTCTCTACGGATTAACTTATCAAGAGGACTTATAATTAAGCAACCTTTTACTAGTTGTCCTGCCTATTCTTGATGGTTGCGGTATACCTATTGGGACATGTTAATCCAGCTTGGCAATCTGGAGACCGGAGGTAGCTGAGTGCTGAGGGGATGGATCTCGCAACATCGACCCCGAGCATTGCAGTCTGTCCTTAGGATCTTGTCTCCTTTCCAGAGTTGGGCATTTATTTCCTTCTACTTCTTGATACCTTTTTTTCTGGGGTGAAGATCTTTCGAGACCGACTCTTGGGCCTGTATGTGTCTTGGATCGAACGAAATATTCACGGGTGGCTGCTGATATATATATATCTCGTGTTCTGTCTGCCGCCATATACTACTGTACGTCGCCTCCGTGTATGATGTGTGTATGCTGTGTAAGGTGTTGTTCTATATGAAAGATCTGGCCAGAGATTGGACGGCGAGGTGAGAGAGCTGGACACCGGCCCTCCAGTGGTCAGATTGACCAAACAGCAACTTCACTTGGTCGACTGCGCCGGGTTTGTTCACCCTATACATCGCTGGAGAAAAAGTCTCGGGAGGCATCAGCTCTAATTTTCGTTCCAAATCATAAATGGGAGACTACGGAGTATATCACAGTAGGTTTACATTCGAACCATGACGTTGAGACTGCGTAGTGGACAACATTGCTGACCCGTTTAGCATTTCTAATGGATCTCAATGCTGATGGTACTCTCTGAATTTATTGTCAGTTGTTCCTGTTTGAGCTGCTTTGTGGCACTTGGTCCCAAGAATGTTGACGGGTTCATAAAAGCAAACGTGGTCAACTGAGGCCACGCCTCGTCGCCCATCCAGTACCGGGGTTCGTCTCCAGCACAACCATTGCCAGAGCTCTGCATCGACCGTAATAACTTCAGTACATATCACTCTCGGGTCCCACGCCTCACGAGTTAACCCATGAACCTTGTCCTCTGTGGTTGCTCCAGCTACAAGAACATCCAGGGTAGGTCAGCTTGTCGAGTCAGGACGCGTCCCAGCGTCCATCGAGGTCAAATATTCTAGAACCTACCTATACCCACAGAGCGGATAGAAATCCGAGCGAATGGCATCGTTGTCCTCAAAGTCTATTCAAGCGAGCAAGATGAGATTCCAATGACATGTCGCCGGGATTCTGTGCCAAAGTGGGTGCGTCCAGGGGTGCCGCCCGTCAAAATGGTCTGACGCCTGTGCGATCTGGAGAAAATGATCCGGTGTATCCATCCACATTCATGATGCTCGCAGCTCCAAAGTAGGCTAGAAAGCTACTGGAATCGAGAGCTCCAATGGAAAAGCCCCAGCGTAGCTCATGCCGGATGTGCTCGTTCGTGGCGGCACAGCCTCGCGTCCCGAGCCGCGCCCCCAGCGCAGAGACAACAACGCCAACCCAATAACATCGCCTGAAAGCAGTTCAAGGCAGGGTCAGACATGCAAAACCACGTGATGCTCTGAGACGCCCTCGCTTTCATCATCATTCCTTTGTCTCAAGACCGAAGTCCGGGCATCCGATGCAAAAGCTTAGCTGGTCAGAGAAAGGGGACGCACGCAAGTGTTCCATTCCACGTCCAGAGGTACAGTAGTTACAACTGTACAAAAGAGTGGGTAGGCCAGGGGCCATATGCTTGATGTCTTGGTGAGTGTGGGAAGCCTGCCAGAGTCGCATGTGAAGACTGACGCGTCATGACTGGTCCATTGGCTCACCAAACGCGCTTCGATCGCTGCCAGGGTGCTGAGGAAACAGCCGGTGATGGTGATGCGTCCTGGACCAGGCGGCATTGTAACTTATAGATTTGAAAAGGCACTGTCTCAGTCAGCCTGCAAATCCTACAGACGGTCTTGCTTTGGAAACGCATTGCCTTTCGTGTCACCTTACATACCCCGTTCCCATTGAGCACGCACGCAGACCAGCGCCGTATATAGCAGAGCTGTGCATCCTCACCATACGGCTAGGCATCAGGGTGATCGTTCTCAGTAAAAAGCTTTCATATGTGCAAGGCGAGAAATATGGAATGAGCATGTTCGATGGCCTTGCCTGAGCCGATCGGAGATCATGCAGGCAGGAGCAGCAGTTTAGTCTTCCAATAACAGCCACCGTCCACTGGTCGTGTTGCTGGGCGCTTGTTCATGTCGATCCACATTCGCGTTGCCCTTTTTTTTTTTAGCAACACCAAAAAAAAAGGGTGCGGGTTAATGCACCAGGATCCAGTCAAGCCTGGTCTCTAAAGTGGAAATTTCTGACCTAAGGTACAATACTGAATCCCGTTGCGAAAGCCTTCGTGGCTCGGTGAGCCCTCATGAAAGACATTGACGGTTTCGGGAGCCTTGGTAGACAACGATTAAGTCTTATGGGAGCTTGTTTGTTTCCTTTCGAGATCGGCTCCTTGATTCCGAAAACGACTTCGGAGCGCGGCTCAGAATTGCGACGCCACATCCAGGGTCCGTAGGGCACCTGTGGTCCTGTGGACACCAGTGTTTTAGCGGCGACACACTGTCTGCCGTGGTGGCTTGCGGATGTGATACGGCGCCTGGGAACCTGGGCTATAGTAGGCGTCTCCCCTGTGAGGTATTCAATGCAGTGGTTGTCAATGATCCCTGAGGGGTGTAGGCCTCTGTAAGGTTACACATACTGTAGTTGTAGATCTTGGGGTTGGTATCTTGTAGGCGAAATACATCATCAAAAAGATCCATGGTCGGTATGATGATCTGATCCTGTAGGTTTGAAGGCGCGAGGGAGGAATCGACTGGCATGTCCGCCGAGAAACATGGAGAAACAGAGTGTCGATGCCAATTGGTGCAATGCTGATCTCAGGCAGCCCCGTCTTGGGTAGCCCCAGGGTCTCCCCAATTTCCTCCTGCATCACCTCCCGGCCGCTCGGCGATCGCTGCTGTGAGAAGCAGGGGTAGGCGGGCCACCCAGGAGGAGGAAGCTCGTCTCAGTGAGAACGTTCCCTTTCATGCACTCATCTTGTGACACATGAGGGCTGACTAGATTAACTTCGAAATTGAAGGCACAACTACTGTCGCTTTCAGCGCCTCTACCCGTCGTGGTTGATGTGCACTGGTGGCCGTTCGTCCAGAACAATTGTAGTGCGGAGGAAGATAAGGGCCCTTCGAAGTATAAGGACGGCCTCTTTTGTCTTAGGCTGGCTGAGACAATCAAATCTACACACTCCTGCTGTCATGACGGCTTCGCAGTGTTTGCCGCGTCAAGCGTAGGCTCTTCAGCCGGGATGCCGAAATGCTGGACCTTTGTGCGTTTGTCTTACCTCACACTGTCTCGTTTGGTCTGTCCCAAGCTCAATGAAGATCTGGCTTTCCACTGCTTTGGAGGCCATCATTGCGTTCAGGCCGCCATGGTCGTGACGACTATGCTCGCTCGTCCCCCTAAACAGCCTCGGCGACTTTGGTTCATGCTGCTCATCCCTGGTGATTCCATCATCAGTCAGAAAGTGCTTTAAATTCGAGAATGCAACCCCCGTCTTCACGAGAATTGCTCCACCCTTCGCCTGGGGCCATGGATGGGTTCGCTGCTTAGCGCAGGATAGGTCAATGCCACCCTGCTGCGGTGATCCAATCACGTAGGCTCTGCCACCCCCCTGGGATTCGAACACGACCTGGTCACCGCAGGAGGTTGCTGAGGGCGGACATTCCTAGGCGAGAGCTGGTTATTTGGGAGCTGCAGCGGAGCAAGTCAGCCAGGAAGGTCGATGGCACAAATCATGAGACGAGCTCACCCAAGTCTGGTTGGAAAAGTCAGGTTCTAGTCTCCCTGGGATCATGATTGCTGATGAGGCAAAATTATAGAATATCAACGGACCGTTGAGGGTCTTTGCCTGCTCCAAAGAACGACTAGTGGCAACATCAGAGCAACCTTCCCGGGAAGCGTCGCAAAGCAACTTGGGTGGAATGTCCTGGTGCTTAAAGGGAGTGGACTAGGTGATAAGAAACCCACCTGACAACATCATCCCGCCGTGGAAGACGTACTGTATGATCCCATAGAGGAGAACAACCCTACCATCAACGGCGCTTCTGTTCGCCTTTCGAAGAAACGTGCAGTTGTGGCATATTGATCGACCTCCGAATGTCTGCACGGTCGCCCCCAGGGGCAGTCTTATGGAGGACGCACATCATCGTGGTTCTATGCATGCTGCAATTCGCACACCCACTCGAGACGAACCTCTGCGCCTCTTGCCGGTTCACGTCGACTGACGACGAGTTCGTGATAACTGGTGCAATGTGGTGCTTTAGGCGTATCTGGCACACACGTCGCCCCCATGGAGAGACGTTGAATGGGCCCGCTGGCCCACTAAATATTGCAGCCACTAGATAGAAGGAGGAGGGTTTGATCAGAGGCCAAGCTTGAGATGCATCAGCATGCACGAGATGGGGACTGCAGTACGGAGTAGTGACATTGGTGATGAGGTGCAGAAGATGGGCTCGCGTCCTCCCTCTTGCAGGCAAAGCGCTGCACGGGGGTCATCCACTGTGTGGACCACTGAGCCGATCTTCCAGTGCATCGGTCCGCTGTGGCCATACGCGTGCATCCCCTGAAGCATCCCCCTGTAGAGTCCCTTCACCTGCAGCAGGCCAGTGGTGACCCGCCTAGCACTGCCCACCAAGCGTTGTCCATTCCCATCGGGGTTCCGGACGTCTCTGTTGGTTCTTGGCCTGACTTGTCTCCTCCACTTGAGGCAGGCTCTCTCCTTCCCTCATTCTCCCTCTCCTTCGCCTCTCCCCATCATCACCAAAATCAACCCTTTCGCTATCTCTTCCTCTCTCCTCTTTCGTCTCCCCCGTCGTCCTGTTCTCTCTTCCCCATTTCTCAGCCCTCTTGAGTCCGAATCGTCTCTCAGCATTTGACGCCGTCCTCGACCCTTCGACGCTGTTCTACCAAAACGTTGGGGAACCGTTACGGCCTTGACCCCCTTTCCCACCACCTCCCACCTCCGAGCCCACCGTTGCCTGCGTCTGCTTGCTTTGCCTATTATTCTTCTGAGCGTTGCATATCCTTCGACTCTTATCTTCGTCTCGCTCGCCCTTGTGTTTGCCGTCAGAGCCTTTCCACTGCTTTCACGCTCGCTAGCCCCACGACTCATAATCCGTCACCCTGGTTCTCTTTCCTCGGCCAGGCGACAGTTTCTGAAGACGACTACCTTCCACTGAGTTGCCAGATTTCCCAATGGGTCTCTGATCACGACCGAACAACAGAAGTTCATAGGCTGGCAGTTGGAGAAATTTGCTGCTCCACCGGACCTTGGCTGTGGTGCCTCGATACTTGCTCGTGGTAATAGTGAGCTTGCTGTCCGCACGATCACTCGTTATATTCTTCTGGTCGCTGGCGTCCTCTTGACACGCGGTATCTTTTGCACAGTCGTTTCTGCACATCTTTCAATCATCGAAAATATCTATAAACAGCAGCGTGGGTGAGGGCCTCGAGTGCTATCTTGTCTGCCTGTATCTCTGTTGAGGTCAGTCAGTTTCTCGGTCTCTGCGTGCGCTTACCACACTGCTTGCCCGTTCGAGTTTCGGGCGACAAATCCGTGCCGACGCACCTTGCACGAACTGCCTCTTGGTCAGGTCACGGTTGCTGATTTCCTCGGCAGCCTTCTTGTACCGCAATCCTCGCTACGGCACCCCCGGTGCGCACAATAGGCACATATTTCAAGTCGTCAATCGATACTATCCAGACCCCTTTGAACTGTGTCTCGACGAGCGTCTGGCATCAGCATGGCCGCTTTGGTACAGACATACCCACAACAGACAACCACAGTGACCATGCTCCAGAACAGGCCGAGCCCGAACACAACCATGATGCAGCAGCCGCAAGGCCATCAGCTCATGGGTGGCTCTGCTCAAACACCACGAGCTTCATACGGTGGTGTAACAAGCCCCACTGGTTATCGAGGTAGTTCGGGACCTGTTCAGCCGTACGCCTTCACCTCCACACCAAGCCTTCACCAGGTTGCGCAATGGCAGCCTTATGGCACGTACCGGCCAAACAATGCCCCCATCCAGGTCGTCCCACCTCAGTATGATGCCAACATGAACTTCAGAGGGCGTTTCCCAGGGAATCAGGCTCAGGTCGCTTATAATGTCCCCACCAACGTTGGCCCTGGGGTGTCCCGCGACGACTCTACCATTCCTACGCCCAGGAACATCGTACCGCAGCCTCGGCCACAGTCCGCACACCTTTCCTCTGCCCACTACGGATATGGTGGGACTTCCAGTGGGAAAGCCGCACCAGACCGGTACCGGAGACCAAGTGCTCAAGCCGGCATTCATGGACGATCCCAGAGTTCGACGGCTTTGCCTACTGTTTCTGCTGTGAACAGCCCTACTATGCTTCCGAACAGGCCTACGAGCTTTTATGCTACGGTCCCTGGAACATCAAAGGACGACACTCATCTCTATCAGCAACCCAGTTCTGACGACGCAAAGCGCCCTCGACGACGAAGCATGCATGCTCTGGAGCAGAGTGTTGATTTCAACAAGTCTTTCGAAATCGCGCCTTTGGGAGAAGGCTTTGCCAAACGAAGGTCATCAGATCAAGATTCCAAGAATCTGCGTGTTGTCCAATCTCACGGCCGCAACGGCAGCTCTGAAAGTGTCAACTCCAGCCGCAGCAGCCATTCTCGACCATCTTCGGTAAGTTTTGCAACAACTGCCCAATCACATCCTGTCATGCTAAGGTTGCATTGCTAACTAAATGATACAGGCCAACACTCGACGTGCATCAAACCCCACCAGCAACCCCTCTTTGCTAAGCGGTGACGACGCCAACACCAGGCAGGATCAGCCACGCCTTGTTAACATCCCGGCTCGAGGCTCTTCTTCTGATGCCACGAAGCGGACTCTCACTCCGTCTCCTCTTTCAAGACCAGTGACGATGGGCAGTGATGCCGCTGGAGCTTCCCCATCCGGAAAGCGTCCTGCTTCACCATCCGTCAATATCAACTTGGACACCCCAGCTGCGAAACAACTAGCCGCTCTTAACCAGGCAAGTGGTGGAAAGGCCAAGAGTAAAACATCTCGCCTTCGTCGTGCTTTATCCTTCGGCAGCGCAGCGGAGCTCCGTCGCGCTGCGAATGGTGATGCAGAGACACTCAGCGCCGACAGGATGGAGCCATCTAGGTTACAAAAGAATCCGACTCCTGAGGAGGCCTACGATGCCGAGCAAGCACGCATTGCGGAGCAGCAGGAGGCGGCTGGTATTGGCAGCAGCATCTATGGAGGTCGATTATTTGGCGGCTCAACAGACAATCTTTCGATCTCGTCGACCGCTTCTTCTGCCTCCATCATGATACGGAAGATGGGTCGTGGCATGAAGAAGAGTGGACGATCATTGGTCGGTCTGTTCCGCCCCAAGTCCATCGTTGGCGGCCCTGCTGCCGAGGCGCTGGCGCCTGAGGCTAGTCAAGCTACCGTATCCATGATCACGGTCGAAGCGGAGACTCAGAGGGTTAATGTCAACCCTGATCTCACCCCGACCAAGGGAGGAACTGATTTTCCCCGTCTGGAACGCAACTCCATAGATGCCGGGTCCGTCCCCGAAATGATCCCCGAACGTGCGGGCTCATCTGGCACCGACAGCTCAGCTGCACGTAAGAGTATTGTCGGCGGAGATAGAGAACGGGCAGAGGTGCTGGCTGCCGTTCGCAAAGGCATTCTGAAGCGTAAGTGCTCGACCTCCTATACACAAGCCTTATTCCTGCTGACCTTGCCGAAGGTTCCCCCAGCCCTGGGTCCAAGGTTGCTGGTTCACATGTCAATCTCGACCTTCCCTCCGTTCCCACAGTCACCGATTCCCCAAATTCCAGCGCGCCCAGCACCCCCAACGATGAGGCGCAGGGACACCGCAGAACCGGCTCAATCGCTATTGGTAACGAGGATTATTTTATGACGGCCCTCAGATTGCGTCAGGACACTAAGAGTGCACCTGTCACACCTCAAGGCGGCACGAAGCGCAATGCTACCTTCTCGCCACGAATCGTTTTTCACGATACTTGGCCCAGCCAGGAGTATGACCGTCGGGGCGAGATCGCTACCTGCAACCGCCTGACACCAATGCTGGCCCAGCAAATCAAGGAGGAGCTCAATACCTTCAAAATGGTATGTATCTGGCCTAGCTCTGCTCACCCATGCCCCCATCTAACAAGGCGCAGGAAATGGAGGTCCATGAGAACTCTAAGATCTACACTCATTTCTTCTGATGAAACATCGAGCAATGCCGACCACGGGGCCTGTCTCTAGTGCATTCAGCGCATCATCGTGTATTTTCTCCTTTCACATTCATTTCTTCGTTGGCGTTTCAGGACAGCATAGTACGGTGTCGATGGCGTTGGTCGCTCTCTTGCCTTTGATTTTCCTATTTAAGTCATTACATCCTATGTCGCTAGCATGGGCTTTAGACCTAAGAGTCATAAATTTCCTTAATTCATTGTCATGGAGGGGAAAGCAGACAACCATGTGTCACCGCTAGACAATGGGAGCTTATCGCTGGTCAAGAGACTGTCTGGTGGAGTATCGGGCAGGTTAAGGAAAGAACAATGGCGGGTATGAGGATCTGGAAACCAAGTATTTCGTCTCGATGCGCCGAGTGGCATCAAAACGGGAGAGGGTAGTACATATTCGGAACTAAATGCGGAAGCTTCTCATTTCTTTGAAAACCCTACACGCTGTCTCGATGCACAAGGTGCTGGTGATAAAGATTGCACTCGGCGCATAAGCTGCGTACGATTGGCTCTTTCTTGAACACGCCTGATGGACATCTTGACCCATCAGTGTACCATACTTGAAATTCAACATCGCACTAGGTCGTCAATCTTCGTTGTTGTAGGAGTCGTAGTTCATGTGTGTCCTGGGATGTGTGATGGGGAACTTGGGTCTCCACCAAACCCCAAGAGCCAGTCAGTTGCGATTTGCCTCCCAAAAATTTATCCATCCTCAACGACACTTGCAACCATCATTAGCCAAGCTCTGCGGCTGAGTGGGCAGAGAAGACCAGGCCTGACAGTCTCTAGAGGCTGCCGGAGTATTTATGAGGCTCACTGCGATCGGGCGATTTCTGGTCCATCGCCCATTCCATCTATTCACAACTTCGAAAGCCCCGTTCCGCCAACGATACGCGACCATGGCTGTGGAGTCCGAGAAGCCTACTGGAACAAGCGGAAGTGCCGTTAGGGATGCGAAGAAGTTGCATGGAAGGGCTTTCTATGAAAGTATTGGCAGCCCCAAGTATGTCGTTGCGCCGATGGTAGATCAGTCTGAATTCGTACGTTCTTCCCAGTAGCCGTCCGTTGCCCCGTTCAAGCTCTGACTTCTGGCTCTCGCGGCTCACAGGCATGGCGCATGCTTTCAAGATCGTTTCTTCCCGACGCTGAAAAACCGAAACTCCTCGCGTATACACCAATGTTCCACGCACGCCATTTCGGCAACGACGAAAAGTACAGACGAGCGCACTTCGAGCCTACAAAGCAGGAGGACAATACTGAGCCGTGGCTGGATGGGAACCCAAAGATCGACCGGCCGCTATTTGTGCAATTCTGTGCGAATGATCCGGACCATCTACTTGCTGCAGCGCAGGAGGCAGCACCATATTGCGACGCTGTTGATCTCAACCTTGGTTGCCCACAGGGCATCGCACGAAAGGGTCATTACGGAGCGTTCCTGCAAGAGGACCAGGATCTGATCTTTCGTCTGATCAACAAGTTACACAAGGAACTATCCGTGCCGGTCACGGCGAAAATCCGCATACTCGAGACCAAGGAAGAGACGCTGGCGTATGCGCAAAACGTTCTAAAGGCAGGAGCATCGATCCTCACAGTACATGGGCGGAGACGGGAGCAGAAGGGACACCTTACTGGGATCGCAGATTGGGAAATGATCAAGTTCTTGAGGGAAAGCCTGCCGCCTGAGACAGTTCTGTTCGCCAACGGTAATATTCTTCAGCACGGCGACGTGCAGAGCCTGATCGATGCAACGGGTGCGGACGGGGTGATGAGCGCGGAAGGCAACCTCAGCGATCCTGGAATCTTTGCAACACCTCCGGCACCTGGTCAAGAAGGAAGGGAATACTGGCGAGGAAAGAACGGCATCGGAGGCTGGCGCGTGGATGCTGTGATGAGGCGGTATTTGGATCTGCTCCACCAATACGCTCTTGAACAAGATCCTCCAAAGCGGAAGCCATTGTTCATGCCTGGTGACGATTTGAAATCATACCTCGCGGAGGAGCAAGAAAAAGAAGACAGCGACGCACCACCAGCCAAACGTCAGAAGAAGGAGGCCGTCACAAGATTCACGGAGGGTCCCAACATGCACGCTGTCAAAGCCCACCTCTTCCACCTCCTCCGCCACCTCGTCTCCAAACATACCGATGTCCGCGACCAACTCGCCAAATCCTCCCGCGAAGGCATGCCCGCCTTCGAAAGGGTGCTTACAGAGGTTGAGAAGCGGACGGCGCAGGGAATGCAGGAGTATATCGATACAGATGGGAAGATGTTCGAGGAGGAGTTGGAGGCGTTGAAGGATGACGAGGGGGTTTTGGAAGGGGAGAGCTCAAAGGGCACCATGAGAAGGTGCAAAAGGCCCTGGTGGGTTGCTCAACCTATCGTGAGGCCATTACCGAGTGAGGCGTTAGCGAAGGGGGCGATAAGTTTGAGCAAGAAGGATAAGAAGGCTAAGGCCGCTGAGGAAGAGACTGGTCAGGCAAAAGGAGAAGAAAAGACCACAGAAGTGGAGGGTAAGAAAGAGGACCTCAAGGCCAGGGATGAGCTGGTCTCTGGTTGAAATGGGGATATGGATGAGAATCGATGAAACGAAAGCAACTTGGAAGGTATTAGACCGGGGTCCAACCATATAGACTCAGGAAGGCCACAAGCCCTCAAATGTATCAAAATTTAGTAATATGAAGATAGTACAACGGGACGTTTGGCTTTCCAATCAATGGATACTGGCCTCGCACTTAAACGTGGTCTTCGTCAGACGCCTGCACTTCCCCTGAACCATGCTCATGAGGACTTTCATGAGAAGGGAAAGGACCCTTGAGTCAGAGCTTCGGTCCCAAGAAACACACTCCAATTCATATCTGCCATTTGTTCATCTCCCCAGCCAAAGACGTCCACGCTGCCATCTGTAGCCGATGGCGTCAACATCGGCACCTCGCCCTCCACCGTCAGGGCTTCATATAGTGCTGACACGACATCTGGTGTGCGATCTGATGCCCGCATCCACGGTCTCATCTCCGCGAACGTCTCCAGTGCCTTGGCGAGGCTCGCTGTCCACGTGGCCATACTCTCTGGTGGGCTCTGACCCGTCGTTGCCTGCAAACTTCGCTCGACGGCAATGGACAGGAGGGGGACCATACAAGCTTGGAAGAGATACCATGCTGAGTTCCACACGTGCACACGGTTTGGCGTCCAGTATAAAGCGATGTCGTCGACAGCCTCTGCAGCCACAGCGCAGCATGTGTCGATGATCTGCTGCTGCTCAGGCCCAAGCTCTTCGTGCTTTCGACGCCGATCATTAGCCATATAAAGGAGAGCGGAGCGAGAGAGAACGACGCGGGCATTGTGATAGCGATTGCGCATAAACTCTCTAGCAACGTTGAGTCCTGGTGGGGAGACAGCACGGTCCTTGAACAGCATTGGAACGTTCTGGTACCAGGCCAGGAGCTCAGCGTCAAGTGCTATAACTTCGCGTGCAGTCAGCCGAGCGAACTCAGCATAGCGACATTGCAGCCTATCGCAGATAAGACAGAACTCAGCACTGGCTCGCAACGACAGAGCAGCGTAGTCGTTAGGGTGGTAAGGTGTAGGGAGACGCGTGTTCATCGTGTTTTCGTCCCAGCGGCCGGCTGTTGGGCGTCCATGGCTCATTGTACCCCAGACATCGAGGCAGAACATACTCCACCATGTCCTCCTTCTGGTTTCCACGCGGCGACGGTACCTTTCTTCGTCAGCTGGGTCAGTAAAGGTCGGTTGCCTTCGAGGCTCGCGATGTAGGCCAAGGGCAATGGCTATACGGTGAGCCGCGCCGTGAACCCCGTACGCCATGTTGGGGGAGTTCCTAAAGTGGAGATAATAGCCCCCGAGGATACAGAGGGCTTGCAAGCCTTCAAGATTGCCAGTTCCCAGAGTGTCGAGATCGATATATGACCGAGCTAGCCTATAATACTGTTCGTGGAGACTGTCACTTCCAGAAGCAATGGAGCCCATGGCGAAGACCATATTAAGGAGTCCCAGCCAGGACGCATCTTGTCGGGTGCCTGACGCATACTGCCTTCGAAAATCCTCCTCGTCAAGCAATGGAGTAATTGCATGCACATGCTCGAAGTAGAAGTCAATGCATCTTTGCTCTTTCAAGAGACCTAGCGCCGGGTCTCGCCCGAATGGAGGCATCGAAGGTAATGTCTGCGGCTGGATTGCGGTCCAGCCTCTGCTACATTGGGCGGCATGCTCTTTAGCGGAAGGGTATAATCGAAAAATGGCTGTGAAGATGGCACTCATGGACGTCATCCCCAAATACGACCGCCCACGGCTCCCGGTTGCGATGCCCAATCCATTGATGTCGTCGGTAGCTAGCGCAGCACCAGTGATCTTGTCACCAGACTCGTCCCATTCTCGGTCAGCTTGAGCATCGCCGTTCTCAGACACAGGTGCCGAATCGTCGATAACGTTGCCGGTGGGATGCAACAGCTCTTCCGAAGATTGGTTGGTCCCCAAAGGCGCGCTGCGCGGAACAGCACGCCGTCGGATTGGGAGCAGGTCGAGGAGCTCGGCCTGCGACTTTCCGGCGAGATCGGCCAAGTCTGCCCCAGGGAACAAAGTTTGGAGGACGCGAGACTGGGTCTCGATCTGCTCCGATGCGCGATTGAAGGTACTGAGTACATGTCGCACAGAGAAGGGTCAGCCTTCGGAGCCCGGGTAGGTGGAGGTATGAAAAAGCGAGACGAGACAAGATAGGCGATCAAAGGAAATACATACCTCCTGCTGACAGCATTGCGCTTGGATCGCTGGCGATAGGCGCATGCCTCTCCGGAGCGGTAGTACACGCAGCTGGCGCAAGGCTGGCGGCCGTCGCACTTGACTTTACGTCTGGTGCATTCAAGACAAGAGCGATTCACCTTGCGGCCGGGAGCAGCGGCAGCGGGTGAAGTCATCCCGGAGAGTTGGGCCTCACTGTGGAGGTTATGGGGACTCGAGGCTGCCATGGCTACAGGGCTGGGCTTGCATGTGGTCTTGCAACTGTCAAGCAGAAGATCGAAGAAAGCTGAAGCTGTAGATGAGACAAGTCGCAAGCTCCAGCAACGGGCCAGAACGACGATGGGGGCATGATCAGGCTGGTGGCTCGCTGGATGAATGCGTTGGGGTTAAGTTGAGTCGGTCGAGTGATGTCCCCTGTGATTAAGGTAGTGGTGGTAGGTGCCTACGGAGGAGTGGGAGTGCAGCTGGTGGCGTTTGCGAGCCCTGGCAAGGTGGGATGGCGGCTTGTAGCAGCGGTAACGGCCCGGTGATGCGTGCCATTAATTACCTGTAGGCACAAGCAAGCAAGAGACGACCGTGAGGTACTTGGCGATGTGAGTCTTCTCGGGCTGCATGACATGTATCGTTTAGTAAAGACGTGCTTCACAATCCTTTTAGGTTCGCACTACGGACCAGGCCCCGGCTGCCTTGATCTCTCTTCCACCTCTGGGCACCAGTACTTCCGCATTTTGCCCTTTCCTGCCTCTGCATCTGCAAGCTCATCTATTACAGAATGTCATCTATTTGCCCTGCTTGCAACTGATTGACGGAACGGTGATCGGCCCTAGCACTCCCTTTACCTCAACCAACACCTCGGGCCATCCATCTCCGAGATCCTGCTGCACCCAGTTCATCTGCAGCCAGCGACTCCGTCACTCGCTGCGAAGGTGACTGGCCCCTCGACAGCTCCCCACACGGAGTTTCACAACGCCGCCGCCGAGGCGAGAAGGTGCCAAAGCTCGTTTGCTAGTCTCAAGCCCTCTCCACATAGTTCATACGCTGTCATCTCCATCGATGGTCGTTGGACCCTGCCAAATGTGACGTGGGGGTTCTAGTCGCGTGGAGGTATCAGAGAGTGGGGGAATTAAGCACCGTCATGGTCAAAAGCTCACGGCAATAGTCCGAGACCTTTAGACAGGAGATCTCTTCATCTTATCATCGAAAACATAAGATTTCAAGCTATTGAGTCCTCTAAGACCCAAGAAAAGGGATCTTTGATCAAGGACCTCTCTACTCTACCCTGGCCTCCTTACCTCTGACCTCATCATCCGTAGGCCTCAGGTTACTGGGACAAATAACATCCCCAGCTGGATGATCTGTTTTCGGACCCAGGCTTCACAAAAATGACCGTCCCTTCTAGGCAACAATTGGTCTCCGGATGGTATCTCAAAGCAAAGGATGCCCCGGAAGAAGCATGGATGCCTGTGGCTAAGGTTCCCAGCCAGGTTCATGTTGACCTGATTGCTCATAAGAAGTAAGCATACAGGTGTTATCTTCACACTTTACCTAAAGCAGATCCGCTGACATGGCATAGAATTGCCGATCCTTTTGTTGACCTGAATGAGAAGGCTGCGCAATGGGTTGATGAGAAGAACTGGGTATACAAGACTACTTTTCAGGTTGCCTCGCCGCCTTCCGGGACCATTACAGATCTCGTCTTTGAAGGTCTTGATACCTTCGCGAGCGTTCAGCTGAATGGGCACGAAACTCTCAAGACAGACAACATGTTCTTGTCGTATCGCGTCAATGTCTCAGACAAAGTCACATACGGAGCAGAGAACCTTTTAGAGATTACCTTTGACTCAGCTCTCATCCGCGGACGTGAGCTGGTTAGGAAACATGCTCACGAGCACGATTTCCTTGTGCGCCAGACCGAGGCTGGCCGTCTACCTTCGCGCAAGGCTCAGTACAATTGGGGTTGGGACTGGGGCCCGGTTCTTGTAACAGCAGGGCCCTGGAAACCCGTATATGTTGAGCAGTACGTGGCACGCATAGACGACCTTTGGGCAAAGTACGAGGTTAGCGAGGACCTGAAAATTTGCTCTGGTACTATTGAGGCTGTAGTTGCTGGAATATTGCAAGACGGTGACAAGATCATCTTTACTCTTTCCGATGGCCGAGCGGTCGTCAATACGGCCGCGACGGTCAAAGAGGCTGGCACCGTGACAGTCCCGTTCAGTATCGACAACCCAAAGCTCTGGTATCCTCGGGGTTACGGAGAGCCAATCAGATACACTGTACAAGCCAGTATTATCCGAGCTGAGGCTGAACTATACTCCCTCTCCAAGCTCATCGGTTTCCGCCGTACAGCTCTCATTCAACAGCCTGATGCCCGCGGAACATCTTTCTACTTCCGCATTAACAACATCGACGTCTTCGCAGGGGGTTCTTGCTGGGTTCCTGCAGATAGCTTCCTTGCGCAAGTCTCACCGGGGCGTTACCATGACTGGATTCGTCTGACTGCCGAAGGCAATCAAGTCATGTTGAGGGTATGGGGTGGCGGCGTGTACGAGGATGATGCTTTACTGGACGCCTGTGACGAGTTCGGAGTTCTCATATGGCATGACTTCCAATTTGCTTGCGGCAACTATCCAACATATAACTCCTACCTGGAAAACTTTGAAGCCGAGGCGAGATATCAGGTTCGACGCCTGAGGTGGCACCCATCAGTTATCGTATGGGCCGGAAACAACGAGGACTACCAGGTTCAGGAGAGGTACAAGCTGGATTACGACTATGAGAACAAGGACGCCAAGTCTTGGCTCAAGTCAACATTCCCAGCTCGCTATATCTACGAGCACCTGCTTCCAAAGGTGGTCAAGGAGGAAGATCCGTACCAGATCTATCACCCGAGTAGCCCCTGGGGTGACGGCAAACCGACAGCTGATCCAACTGTGGGTGACATACACCAATGGAACAGTGAGTTTAGCCCTATTGCATGCATGGCCTAATGACCTTGAACTGACATGAATGCAGTTTGGCATGGTACTATGAACAAGTACCAAGAAGCAGATCAGCTCGGGGGCCGATTTGTTTCAGAATTCGGTCTTGTCGCATACCCGCACCTCGAAACTGTCTCCAGAATGATCACGGATCCTGCTCAACGCCGCCCTGGCTCAATGGCGATGGATTTCCATAACAAAGCCATCGGCCACGAACGCCGTCTCATAACATACATTGCAGAGAACTTCCAGGTCAAGTACGACATCGGCGCTTACACACACCTGTCACAGATGGTACAGGCTGAGTGCATGCGTGCGGCGTACAAAGCGTGGAGACGAGATTGGGGCAAGCCTGGGGCGAGAGGCTGTGGTGGTGTACTGGTATGGCAGCTCAATGACTGTTGGCCTACGATATCTTGGGCCGTTGTCGACTACTACTTGGTGAAGAAGCCGGCTTATTATGCGATCAAAAGGGCATTGAAACAGATCGATGTTGGAGTGAAGCGGACCTATCATGACTGGACGCAGACAGGTGACTGGGTTGATGAGCACTCAGGTCTCAAGACGGGCCAGGTAGACCAAACGCTCGCTGCGAGGAAGATTGCTTTTGACGTCTGGATCGCAAATAGCTCGGTGGATGCCGTCGAGGTGGACGTCAAGGTCCGCTTCATCTCTGTTGCCTCCGGTAGGGATGTCGCTAAACCCAAGACAACTCATATCACTGCTGCCGCCAATAGCACGACCGACGTCTTCACCGCCGCGGAGGCTCCCGCAGCTGTTCCCCATGCAGGCGATTGTTCCGTGCCGTTTGATTTCTCCAAGTACGATCCGTACGTAATCCACACCACTATCGAAGTGGCGGGGAACGTTATCGCCAAGGATTCCGCATGGCCCGATCCTGTGAAGTACCTCGACATGTACGATCGCAACATCAGATTTGAGTGGGCGGAGGCGAGCCGCAAAGGCGTTTACGTCATGGCAGACAAGCCAGTCATGGGCTTCGTGTTTGAGGAGGTCGCAGGTATGGGTATCAGTGATAATGCCTTCGACCTGATGCCTGGGGAGAAGCAATTGGTCGAGGTGCTTCAAGGGCCATCTGACCCGCGGGAGTTCCGCTGGACGCACATCGGAGCTGAACAAGCTTCGAACCCAATGCCCAAAGATATGTAAATGCTCGAGTACAGATTTCGCTTCTGCCCGTATGTCCCGTTTCGTGCGCGGTCTGTTAAGAATCAATTGCCCTCAGAGGCCGCCCTGGATGGTGAAGGATGAGGTGATGAGGACCATGACGTTGATAAAGCCCCATACACAGGGAATCCAAGTGTTCATTTCCCAAAAGCCGCTCTGAACTCGGTCAGTATTGTCCATTCCAACGCAAGGCACACGGACAAACCTTGTATACAGCACCGATCCTATACTAGGGGTTAGCTACAGCAGCATGAGATAGAGGGCGTGCGGAACTAACATAAGTCCAACAATGCTTCCGGAGATAACAGCCTGGATTGCGGCAATGAGAAGATAGGAAACTGGCACAATCCAGATGTACTTCCAAGAAGACTTTGTCCATCCATGTGTGAACATGGCTATCAGGACAGCACCTGAATGGAAGAACTCATAAATGAGCAACGTCCACAGCATCGTGTACCACCACACATCGCTGAGGTAGTAAAGCGTATATTGCCGATCATCGGTTCGGTCGAACAGCGTCTTGACGTTGAGCGACGGGAAAGAAGGCGTACGGTAGCCTTGTGGTGGCTTGGGCATGATGGGCGAAGAGGGTCGCGACGCGTGAAGACGGACGTGTCCTGTCTTGTCGGCTATCGTTGCAATCTTCGACGGACCGCCATCGATATATAATATGGGGGAGGTCTGCCAAGCGACGAGGTGGTCGTCGCTCGAGTTGTCGCTGTGCAGCTTGTCAGGTCTGTCTGTCTGTGAAGGAAAGGAAATGGAGTGGATCTGGGGAAGCTCGGAGCGTGCACGTCACGATTTTGGTGCAGATGCCAGTGGGTGGGTGCACTTTGCCGAGGCTCACAGCGCTACCAACTACCCTACCGACCACGGGACCGGCAGCCGCGAACAGCTGAGGTACTGGGCTATCTCGTCTCTCTCACCCTCAACCTTTTCCACCTTGCTATCGCTTTGGACATCTTTGGACTCGCCGCACGCGCGCGAGAACTTCACGAAGAATCATGCCTGCCGACCGATTGCTGAACAATGTACTCCAGCACTACCAAGATGTTCACCACGATGCAAGGACCGAGCAGATCATCGGCTCAACCGTCCACCTTCTTACCGAACTCACCAATCCTTTGAACCTCGGGCTTCTCACATCGCATCTCCTCACCGCTCCCGCATTATGGAAACGATCCGATCAACTTCCAATCGCCTTGCGTATCATCAGCATATATAACACTGCCGGTGTCAGAGTACATCGGAACCAGGCGCAAGGGGAGGGCTCGGGTGTGGGATGCGAAGAGTGGACTCGTGCAGTCGTCAAAGGCTGTGATGAAAGATCCCGGAGATGGCAGCATTTGCTTGTGCTGACCGGTGTGCTTATGGGGATGGAAGGAGATGACAGACGATCGCTATCTGGCTCGCTGAGAAACACCTTGGGCAATGCGGTAGCCACCGCTGCGAACTTGGCGCTCGATACCCAGGCGCTCGATGGCCCGGTTGGCGCCGGTTCTATTGCTCTGGCTCTCACCTACGCCTTTCCTCTGTTGTCACCACATCACCAAGCGCAGATCAACTGCGACAAAGTGATACCGGTTCTCACTTGGGCTCTGGCGGGTGAGGAAGGCCTCCGATATGGAGAGTTTCTGGACGTGATCACGAGAGATATGCCACCGACCAACAACGGTGTCGCTACGTGGTCAGAGAAATCTGCGTCCTTTCTGCAACTTCAGCAGCTGGAGAGTAGGCCTTTGGTCAATGCGATGGGCCCACTAACTAAACTGGCCGGTTTTGCGATCCAGCGTGCAGAGGACAGTACAGTCGTCCTCGATGCGCAAGTTAGCTTGTTTGATCTCAGCAGCAAGCTTCTAGGGGCTTGGAGTCGGTCTCCGTTCCGTGCTATTGATCCTGCCGAGGAAAGCGTGCGGCTTAGCCCAGAGACTCTTCAGAGCACCTGGCCTTCGCTCTGGCGGCTACTGCGAAAGGCGTTGTTTGGCATCGTTGCTACCCTCCAGGCCGCTGTGGCTCGGAGCCTGCTCGACCCGGTCATGCTCAACGAGCGTGTTGCGTACGATTTTGCTACAAAGTCTCTGCACACCCTACGGAATTTGTGTTTCATCTCCTCGAGAGACAGCAATAAAGCTTTCCAAGCGTACACTTTTGCATACATGGCATCGATAGATGTCTTAACGCGAAGCAGTTCTGCTTCTGATGCTTATCTACGATCTGCACGAACATCAGACCCGGCCTATTCCCCTGTTGACCATCTCGACCGGACGATGGATATCTTTTACCTCAGCCTTGCCGAGCATCTGCCTTTGAGCCTTCCGACCGCTTCATGTGAGGAGCTCATAATCAAGCCTGCCAGTGCGTACTTAGAACACGACGGCCGTCTGTCGCCTGCTATGGTTGAGCTTTTTGAGTCAGCACACAGCGCGATTCTCTCGGTGCTCTCCTGTCCCCAACACAGCTCTCTGACGATGACCATGGTCCCCTTCTACATCGTCAAGCTCTTTGAGTCATTTCCTCATCGGATCTCACCCAGGCAATTCAGAGTTGCGTTCAAGACAGTGATGCAGATTGTGTCACCGCCCTTTCCCATCTCCATGATGGAACCGCATCTATCAGAGACGCTTCTAGAAATGCTGCGCTATCAGGCCATCAATGCACCGACTTCACCGCTCCCTCCAGCAGCAGACTCAGCGTCGCACGCTGCAGGCGAAGAGTCTGGCGAAGAACTTTTGTCCGCCCAGAGTGCCCTTGTCCTCGCCCTTATCGACTCACTCCCTTTCTTGCCCTTGCCCTTGCTCGAGGAGTGGCTCACGATTGCCGCCGAGGTTCTGAACACCATTGCAGACCCAGGACTTAGGCAACCCGTTAAGAAACGCTTTGTCGATGTCCTTGTGAGCGGCGAACTCGATGTCGAAAGAGCAGCTATTGGAGTCGCTTGGTGGGGAACGAAAGGGGGCAGAGACCTTGTGGCTCAGGGTGGCGTGCCGCAAGCTGCTATGATGAGCGGCGCTCTAAGTGGTGATGAGGCTGTGAGCAGATTGTGAAGCATCTTTGCCAGGAACCACATCACTACAACATCCAAAGGCCTTCGGCTGGAAGACCTAGGGATTTGCTGCTGAACCACAAAGCAGCGTTTCAAGAACTGGCTTCCACAGGGCATAAACTGCTCACGGGCATAGAGCGCTCTGTTTCCCAAGATGCACACTGCGATCATGTCGATCAACACTCTGATCGTTCCGCCAGGAAGCTACCGATGATTATTTTCCTGGCCCTGACGTTACACACCTTGACTATCCGAGCTCTGTGCTTGGGAGATTTGGCTGTGCTGTGCTGCAGGGAAGGCGAAACTCACAAACCTCAGCCACTTTGTGCGCAGAATCACGTATGGGAGGATGACGATTCTGTGGCCCGCCTAAGTGAGCAGTACTTGGTTGCTTGTGACAAACTCACGGATTGGAACCGCTTCCTCCATGGCCTAGGTACCAACGTACGTCGAAGCAGGGAAGGCAATCTGCGTCTAAATCTTCACCACCAATCTGACCTCCTCACTCGAGTGGCAGGACACCGACAGCGAGCTGTCGTGATCAAGTGGATGCAATGTCACTCCTTCATGACAGCAGTCTGCCACTCGCAACGCTCACAAGGCATGATTTCTATGACACTGGCAGTCACTCAACCACGGAGCTGCCGCTTCTCGATAGCGTAACCAAAACTGCCACAAGTATACGGGAGGACTCCGGCAACACTACAGCCTTGACTCTAGCGACAACTCCAGACTCCGAAGCGTTCACGACGTTTATGGATGGTCCTTGCGACGCAGGCACCAGCAATGCTGAGGATTGCCGAGCCAAGGAGATGTAAAATACGATAGAAACGGACATTGTCGAAGAGATGATGGATTTCCAGAACGCAGGAGCGCGCCAGTCCTGTACCTTGAGGTATAAAATGTCTGCGCATGTAGGGCCAACTCCCGCATGGGTGACCCAAATCTGTACTATGGCGGCACAATCAGTTGCACCACGAAAAATGTTCTTTGGCTACATTGAGTACGCAAAGTGTGACACGCAGGATGCCGTGATGCGGTACCACCTTCGGATGATGCTCCTGCCACCCTGTCAATTGCGACAGAAGCGGTGGGATGAACCCATGAGGAGCATACAATGGGCTGGTGGCGAGTGATGGGAGCGACGAAGCCCAGTACTGTTCTTCACGACATCTCAATGACGGCAATGGTGCATGGAAACGGATGCTGCTCTTGCCGTATGAAAGAAGGATTGCGAGGGAAGCATAATGGGACGCAAGTAAGACTCTAAGATGAGCTGGAGAGTCTGCCTGCACAGATACCGAAGCAATGACGCCCGCATCGTTGCACAGCGACCTTGTCCAAGGCACCATCAGCCTTATCACGATGATCTATAGACACATTTCCAAGGCATTGCAGAAGATTCCTTTTTTGGGCTGCCTCACCATTATCCATCACAGCCGCGGTTGAAGTTTGCCCCCTCTGACGGAATATCTCGCCGCATGCCGAAGATCTCGGGCCAGCCGTAGCTGTGTGGAGCTTCGGACAACGCACAGAAAGCTTGTGCAGGTTGAGAACTTGAGATTCGATTGAAATTGACTGTTCTGTTCTGTACAGTACTGTACGGAGGACCGACTGTGAGATGGGTGGGACCGTGGGTCCACGTCAGGTTAGGTTTGATTTGGCGTGGATCGAACCCGTGTCCAGCTGAAAGGAAACAAATGATGCGATTGTCTACTGAGCTGAGCAAGGGGTCCCGCGTCGTGGGGCAGCCCCGAAAAAAAGGCCTGGACTAGGTACAATACAACTACGTCAGAGGCGGAGAAGGGGATCGGCGGGGCGGCGAGCGGGGCGGTGGACAGTGCCACGGCAGCGGGACTACACGCAAGCTTCAGGTGTAGCACAGCTCGTATCTCCCGTCCAAGGATTCGGCCGACGCCGTTCTGAATGATTCTGATATCAGCATGGACAGGGATAGCGTCTTTGTTCCTTGGCTGTTCGAGTGCTACAACTATATCGGGAAGACTGGGAAAAGCAGGACCCCGCTCGGGTACTTTGCCTAGCTTTCCTGGACATTGGGTGTATGTAAGTGGTGACAGGAGAGGGGTGTGCGTGCCGTCTGCAGTCTACATTATGCTTGCCTGACTGTCCAGCTCCGATCGAACTCTCTCAGACGACCAGATGTGTTGGTGGTCAAAGCTCAGTCAAACTATTTGCCACGAGCAAATGATACGCATTAGCTCGCAGCGCTTTCGTCACCATCCAGCATCAAGGTGGCAGACACAGGACATGGCATGAGCAGTGAGGACAATCGCGTCAAAAAGAGGGTTTCAATGAGCCCCAATGGCTCTCCCAATCAGCCATTCACGATGCATCAACGTGAAGCCAGTCCGAAGTCTGGAACATGCAAGGCAATGGCGGCTAGTCTCAAAAGCTCGTCCATCTCCACTTCCATGCTTCCCCCCTCCCTCTTGTTGATCGAGTGAGCTACCGAAATGCTTAGCCTCAACGACGGCACGTCCAAGCCGGCGAGATCCGCATTGCCGTGTACAACCTCTCCTAAAACAGGTTTTTCTCTTTCTCGGTTGGTCATGGAGGTTTCTGGTCTGGCGTTAATGCTATGCGGGACCTACTTACTGTGGCTTTCATGCTTACTCTTTATTGAAACTGTGACCACGCGATTCGGGAACACTACTTAGTTGTACCTTGAGAGATCTTCCCACCAGATCCGGGCGCTTGAGAGACTCCTTGGAGTTCCTGAATGGTCATGACGATTCTCACATAGGCCGCTGAGCCCCACCGGCAACCCCGGGAATGAGGTGTGTTGGGTGTTTGGCCCCTCCTCCTCCGCCTCCCTAGAACAGCTGAAGGACTGCAGTAGTTTGCGAGCTTTATGGTGTGCGAATGGGATGGGAACGGTGAGTTCTTACAGGGAAGAGGGGTGTGTGTCGTAGGAGGGGATACATAGTCTCACAGAGGGGAAAAGAGGGTGCTCCCCGTGCAGCTACCTACACGTCATGTTGGAGACGATGGTGGCGTTCACTTTGGGACGGGGTTGGGGAGTGGCATGAAGCTCACGATGCTCTAGAGGTATTAATACCCCGAAGGTTCCTCTTCATAACCTTGCCATCGCCTCTTCATAGTTCCTCAATTGACTTCATCACAAAGCAAACAATAACTTCCTCTCTTAATCCCTAATTAAGCATCACAACCAACCTTCATCATGTCTAACTACGACAACGACAACAACAACGTATGTGACCTCACCCACACATTTGCTAGACTCAGCATAACTAACATACAATTTCCCAGTCTTCCTCCTACGGCGGGGACAGCTACGGCTCCGGAGGCCGCAACAACGACAACAGCTACGGTTCATCCAACAACGATAGCTACGGCTCCTCCAACAACGACAACAGCTACGGCTCATCTGGCCGCAACACCGATAACTCTGGCTCCGACAGCTACGGCTCCTCAGGTCGTAACAACGACGACAGCTATGGATCTTCTGGCCGCAACAATGATGACAGCTACGGTTCTTCTGGCCGTAGCAACGATAACAGCTATGGTTCGTCCAACAACAACAACAACAACAACAACAACAATGACGACAGCTACGGCTCTTCCAACAAGAATGACAGCTATGGCTCGTCCAACAACGACAGCTACGGCTCGTCCAACAAGAACAGCAATGACGACAGCTACGGTTCGTCCAACAACAACAGCAATGACGACAGCTACGGCTCGTCCAACAAGAACAGTAGCTATGGATCCTCCAACAACGACAACAGCTATGGTTCTTCTGGCCGTAACAATGACAGCAGCTACGGCTCTTCCAACAACGACAACAGCTACGGTTCGTCCAACAACAACAGCAGCAATGACGACAGCTACGGCTCCTCCAACAAGTCCGACAGCTATGGTTCCTCCAACAATGACAACAGCTACGGCTCTTCCAACAACGACAGCTACGGTTCTTCTTCTTACGGCAATGACAACAGCAACAACAGCAGCAGCGGCAAGGGTGACAGCACCGTGGGCAAGCTCATGGAGAAGGCTGGTGACTTCCTCAACAACCAGGGCCTCCAGGACAAGGGCCAGGCGAAGCGTGAGCAGCAGGGCTACAACAACAACGACGACTACAACAACTAAACAATCATTGACGAGTAATGACGTTGGCAATTATTGGTATCGAAATGGTTTCATTCCGTTACGGACTATGGATGTATGATCAGCGTAATGGAGTTCCAACTAGGGTTGGGGTTCGCTTAAAAGAAGATAAAATCTAAACCACGACTTATATTTCCTCACTCTAATACTGTCGGAGTCCTTTTTGATTCATGTGAGCGTCTTCTCTACCTTGACCAAGATAGTGCCCTGTGTCAGCTTGCCTTCCAGGTCAATCAGGTGCACGAAACGGTAGCCTTCGCCAAGTCTGTCCAAACGCACACAAGCCCATGCTGCCAAGTCGTCTCTGAGCATCTCATCATCTCTCACCGTGAACCTCACAAACGTAAGGTCCTCCATCAGGCTGGGAATATCCTTGAACTCAAGCTTCTCAGCTCCCATGTCGATATGACATCCGCGATGAGTTTTCGTCCTCTCCTTGTATTCACCCTCTCGCTCGTGCCCGTCTGTCTTGTCTTTCAGGTGCTCGCCAAGTTGCTGGGCTTTGCTGCCATCGACGTGGAGCTCGACCTTCACGTAAGGCTCAAAGCCAGAAGCTTGTGTGTCGCCTTGGGGCAGGGGGAGGTACTGAGCGGCAAGGAAGGTGATGCTGAGGTTCAACTTCTTGCGTATGACTTCGTTGGGTGTGGTTTTGGTCGTCAGATTCGGCCGATAGCCTTGTGGCTTCAATACGTAACCCCCAGTCCCAGCAAACATACCCTCGTTGAGCATCCTAGAGGGCATGTCAGATACACAATAGATTATCGAAAAACCAGCCACGACTCTGCACACTTACATTCCCTCGTCCGTCTGCTGCCAATTGAGTGCAACGACTTGTGCACCTGCGCCCCAGAAAATGGGTGGATTCAGATTCGAGGACCTGATCCTCAAGCCGGAAGGGTACGCTCGCATGAGATAGTCTCGATTGTGCTTGAAGAGCTGTTCTCTTTGCTTCTCGTGATAATCCAGGAACTTCTTCTCGGAAAGTGAGAAGATATGTGTCGGCATGCTGGCCTCGGCTTGCGTGAGTGACTTAAACGAGATACCCTTGGTGAAGATACCTAAGCGGCTGAGATCTTGAGTGATCTTGGACGGCTTTGCCTGCTTTTCGTCCTTCTTCACGTGCTCGCCTGATAAGCGGTCGTCATCGTCGCTCTCATTGGCGGGCGGTGATGAGCCTGGTGGCGCGTATTTCACCTTGATCAGGATCTTCTTGCGCAGCTCTTCGGGTGAGGGCAGGGTAGCAGGGTCTTTCTCCGGTTCGGCGACGAGGTAATCGCCCCAGACCTCCTTCATGATCTTGACCATGAGGACTTGCTGGGGCACGCTGCAATGAACCTCCAGACTGACGATGACCGGCAGGTCTGATACTGTGAAAGCGCTGTCACGAATGGCCACGCAGACCTCGCGGAATGAGATTTCCTTGGTCAGAGTATAGCCATGCAAGACTCGCGGTTCAACAACAGCGACCTCAGGGGTTCCGTGGTCACTGTTCGATGATTCCTTCTCTGACACTACTGGGGCATCATCTGACTTGATGTCCTTTCCTTGAACCTTTCTTCCGAGACTGGTCTTCTCCAACTTGACAGCTAGAGAATCGGGCAGGCTGCTCTTGAGTTTACCGAAGGTGCTGGCTCGCTTGCTCTTTTTCGGAGGCGAGTCTTGGCCCTTCACATCTTTCTCATCGTCGCTACTATCGGAGTCTGACTCTTCCCCATCCCAAACATCAACCTCAACGCAACGGCAGCCCCGCAGCAGAACATTGGTGTAGGATTCGGTGGTGCTGTCGCTAGAGAGTTGATTACCGGAGAGATATGTGTTGTGGGACGAAGAGATGAAGTAGGCGGACAGTGGCCATGACAGGTCCTCCGTCTTGGGCTCAAGAGTCAACGCCGCATGGTGAGAAGCGATGTAAGAAAGGAAGCTGTTGAAGTCGAGTTCTTCCTTCGATGCGATATCCTCAAGACCCTCTTCGTTGGGATGCTTCTGGACGTCCTCAAGGAAGGCCTTGATCTGATCCTTGCTCCAGGTCTGATTACCCGCAGCGTACTTAGTGTAGATAGCCTTCAGCCGAGGGAGAGTAACCGAATGGATGGTGTCTACGACCCGTTGGCATGCACTCGCGCCTCCCCCAGCCTGATTGATTGTGATACTCTGGCCTGTAGTCTCAACCATTGCGGTGATCTCTGATTTGATGGTGCTTTGGAGTTGACCACGCTCGTTTCCAATGGGATTCATCGAAAGGCTGGGAAAGAGAATACCTTCGGACTTGGTGACTGCGATGTAAGCTCTCGTCGAGGTGGATAGTCTCGTGTGCAGGCCACTAGAGCGTTTCACCAACTGGGCGCGCGCGGTTTGTGACCCACGATACAAGCTTCGCAGGTGGAACCGATTCTTGAGAACGCAAATGCAAATCAGGAACAAAAAGAGAATGATTCAGAGTGTCGGTGCCATGCAAGGGGACGTGGAAATGGGCACAGACGTGGAGGGTCACGTTGGTGAGTCGACACTGCCTGCCTACCCCTCCTGCAGGTGCCCCGCCACCACGCCTCAACAGCAAGATTCGACTCGGCCACACGTTCTATCCAGTACGGCATTATTCATGGTGCATCCATCATCTCAATCCTCATCTCTGTCCTCGTTCTCGGCTTCTCTTTGCCTCATGCATCTGTAAGTAGTCGTCCATTTCGACGTGGATGCGTATGCCTTTGGACGTCATCGTCTCGTACACCGCCTTCAGCTCGGTCGACTCCATGATCCGAATCAGGGTCGTGAATGCCTGCATCATAACCTGCTTTGACCATGGGCAGTGTCTCAGTGCCCTGTAAAACACCTCCTTCGCCTTCGTTCGCAAACTCCTCTGGGAGTAGCTGAATTCTATGTACCATGTCCAGATACAAGGGCTTGCCTTGCATGCGTCACTGGTGACGGCACCTTCGAAGGCTGCTCGAGCTGAGTTCGTGTTCCCTCGCTCAAGCTCGTGCTGAATCGCAAACACGCGTGTACTGAAGCAGTCTTGGTCTTGACTGAGAGACTTTTCGTGAAGTAGCTGCCTTGTCTCATCGATTACGCGGAGCCCTGAATCAGACCACTCTAGCAACGAAAGGAAAATGCCATTCCTGGGGAACGCCTCGACAAACGCGGACAGCTTCTCACGGAGAAAGATCCGTCTGAAAGGTCTTGACCTTGTTAGCTGGAAATATCGTGTTTGTTCAGAAGTCTGGACTCACCCGTTTGCCGCATGCCAGTAGAGGACCCGGGACGCTGCTTGAAGTAGCTTCTCGTGCCCGGTGCTTTGTCGCATGCTTCTTCGGGACAGCTCGTGAGACAGTTTGCTTGTCACCTCCATTGCCGCCTCAATACCTCCTTGTGCTGCGGAGCTCGGTTCTTTGGAATCGGTGGATGTGAGATATGCAAGGAGCAAGGCACATTCGCCATACAACGACACGGTATCAGAACTGCCCGAGTACAAGGCTGCGTGTATCTCGGATTCAAACATCTGGGACGCCTTTAGGATCTGGCTTGATGTAACTGCTTCTTGCTTGTCGAGGTTTCTGCGCAATATAGGCTCAGCTGCAGAGCAGAGTACACGAAGAGAGGCAGCCCTGTTTCTGCGCTCCAGTTCAATCCATGCCCAAGCTCGGATCACCAATGCTAAGTCATGTTGCTGTATGCTAACGTTAGCCACACTTTCACGCGATCTGACAAGGGACGGGGGCTGAATTACAGTCGAGATCTCAGCTGCTGAGGCCAAAGTCTTTTGAACAGCGCTGTTATTGCCATTGCTGCTTTCCGCCAATGCATATGCCACGAACAAAGAGATATTTGTGGGGTATTGCTTCAACAGGGTTTTCGCTTGTTTCTTTATGCTGACAGGGTCGCCAGTATGAGAGATTGCAAGAAGATACTCGGCCAGGCCAGGGATATTCCTGATCTGAATGACTTGACCCAAAGCTCGTTCGACCACATCCCTTGGCACTGAAGCTTCACCGTGGCTAGTGGGTAAGTAATGGAACCAACTTGGACCAGGTATGAGGGTACTTGACGTAGGGAGGCACTCTATCATTCGTCCGTCGAACGGAGGGGGCCTCTTAGTACTGTCATCGTCTCCAGAAGCAGACTGCTCCCCTAGGGCCCTGGTTCTTAGCGATCCAGACACAACATGAGGATCTTGTGCTGCCAATTGTGTCCAAGCATTCGAACGAACAGCAGGTGGAAGCCCTGCGAATACAAGGAATGCATCGACCAGCTGGTCTGTGATCTCTTCCAGAATCCTCTTGGGGATGGAAAAGACCATTTGCTCAATATCGGAGAACATGACCACTCTAAACGGATCGTCGTCGTTGCCCTCATCCAGCGTTCTTGCGGGGATCCTAGCCTCTCTTCCGCGTCTTTGTTCCAGTGCGGTCCAGAGCTTGTACGGATCTCTAGTTGTCAATTCGTCGTCGCCAGCCGAATTCGTTGTAGGTGTCTCAGCTGGCTCTTCCGCACCATTCGTTTCAACAAAATGACGCCACCCATGGGCTCCAGCCTCTCCGAACCTAGGAACTTCGCTCTCCCAAAAGTCTTGAAAGGAGTCCAGTGAAGAAGGAAAGTCATCTTGTCCAGCGGGGCGGTACATGTTCAACTCAATAAGTGCTTGCCATGCAGAGAATGCCAACTCCCCGTAGCCAGCGTCAGAAATCATCCTTGTCATTCTGAGGAAGACGTATACCGCCTCCTCATATCGCTCCTTCGTGTCGGCCGAGGTGAGTGCATCAGCGACAAGAAACTTCAGGCGAGCAAGGAACAGATTCTTTATGTCTTCGTACTGAAAGTTGGCAACATCAGACATGCGGAAGTCGAGGTCTGCCTTCCACAACTCGAAGCTAGATCTTTCCTCCTCGGAAAGACCTGCCCATCTTTTTGCAGCGGTCTTCCGATCCCAAACTTTGGATCCCTCGCGCATGAGTAGCACGAGGACACGTTGCCGGTCATCTTTGCTCTTTGCGTAAGAGAGTGCCGACTCGAGCAGTGAAACTTTGATCTCAGCATAGCTGTGCACCTCATTCTCGTGTAAAGATTGATCGATGCTGTGACCGCTCTTCAGAAGCGCATCCTGGTGGTCCACCAGCTCAAGCCATGAATCGATATCTTCGGGATGCTCTTTAACGCGAAGGTTGAGCTGCACAGAGCGCCACCGAAGAGGATTGTCTTGGTGGATATCGACCTCTGCATCGGAGTCAAGTTTAGACTCATCTTCGGAGATCGGCTTGGCTTTCATCTTGCCCTCGATCGAGCGATACGCAAGATCTGCCTCATCGCCTGAGGTATCTGAACCAGAGGGCTGCCGAGGCTTCCGTTTCTTTGGCTTGCCTATTTGCAGGAATGAAGGATTCTCATCCTCTTTCCCGCTCGAGATTGGCAGCGGTCTCAGCCTGACTGGATCTGGATGAGCCCTCGGCCATCTGGATCTAAGGCTGTCACTGTGTCGTGACGAGTCTGGTCTCTCTCCGGGCTGCAGGATGCTGAATTGTTCCCTGGTGCCGTCCCGGTGGATGTACAGCCGTCCTTCCGCTCCCAACACTCTTCCAGGCGGATACCGATAGGACGAAGGGACGTAGTAGTGGACATTGTTGCCATATTTCTTCAAAAGAGGATCACCCTTGGTGTCAATGACGTACAATCCCTCAACGCCTCTTTTCTCGTCAGAAATGCCAGGCTGAGGTCGCTTTCGGTCCGGGCCCCCCTCTGCAACATCAGACCGTCCGCGTTTATGATGCTGGTGTGATCTCGAAGGACTTGGAGATCGCGTCTCGACCTTTCTTGGCCTCTCGCGCCTGCTCTTATCGTCATCTTGATGACGTGATTTTGAACTGTGTTGGTCGACATCATGCCGATCCCGCCGGCGCTCCTTTCGACTGTCCCGGCTGCGGTGATGATGTTCCTGTTTGAACGAAGGAGGATGCGTGCCGCTCTTTGAAGGTTCTTTGGCCTTGAATGAGGCGAATTTCGGAACAGTCAATTTGGGACCATCATCCCCTTGCGGTTCAGCCATGCTGTAATCTCGCGCTTCTCCATTAAGACGCGTTCGTGATGTGATAAGCTGGGACCATGATTCGATGTGGAACTGTGTCAGAGTGAAAGATGAAGTGGGTTAACTTGCCAACACCACCAACTCCCAACCCTCCAAATACCCTAAACCCTCCCCATGGCGGGGGTCACTACCAACCTCGCATTCCACCTGTTGATGGTTGAGGAGCATAATATTTAGTCGTGAACTGTTCAGGCACAGAATTACTCTCATAACAGGCCTTCATATTATTGTTCTGGGCAGTGAGCTAGTTCGAAGTAAGTGTGAGAACACACAGCGTCGATGGCCATCGAGATAGCATCGCCATCCTTTCTCTGCTGAACCAGGTTCCAATGGTAAACTATAGAGTGGAATTCCGGATAATCAAGATTCGAGATATGATGCCAGCATGGGTAATGGATGTATCAGCGAGACGAAATGTTTTGACAGCAACGGAAAATGCTATGAAGGAGTAGCCATGTCAGCAGAGACAGCTAGTCTTCTCGTAGGCGTTCACCAAGGCACAGGAGCCAGGGTTACTAGTAGGACAAGATGGGACGAATAACCACAAGGTATGTAGGTAGAGAGCGTTGCAAAAGCAGAAGCCGGGGTACACAGCAGGAAACGATGTACCTCCGATGAGAAGTATTGCTAATAGGCCAATAAACCTCTTGCAAGATGGCTTTGGAAGTCTTGGTCAAAAATTCTAGCCCTCGAAGTTGACGATGGTGATGGTCATGCTCTGGACCCCTGAACTCGTGAGCCTCCAGTGGGTGGGTGGAACCACCGAATCGATAAGGGGTCCTTGTGCAATGTCACCACCTTCGAGCATCGGTGAACATGGTTCCCTTACAGACAAAGCGTGTGTGTCGTAATTCTAATCCGTACGCATGCACCAGATAGTCTACCTAGCCCATAAGCTGTCCCCGAACTGAAGCTCCATCTCGCAAGCTATTTGCTGTTCCAGTCCTCGCAGCGCTGCTTATAGTTGCTGAGCACCAACCACATTGGTGCCGCACCATCCGCTGACGCCCACCGGCATTTTAAAGCTCGCCTCAGCTCCCCAGCTTTGTGTGTGGTAGTCTACCTGGTTCCTGGACGCCCCATTGCTACTCGCAGCACGAAACATGGCTACGCTCCCCTCCTCGTGGTTGTCAATCGCCATCGCATCCTTTGTCGTTGTCATCACTGTTTTCGCAATGGGTCTCTTCGGCAAGAAGAACCAATTCCAGGTCGAGGGCAAGGTACGGCGCGACTGTCTCCATCCGTCCCATGCAGGTGTGGACTACGTGCCGGTAGCTGATCAACGCCAACTTCACAGACTGTCCTCATGACTGGTACCTCTCAGGGAATGGGGCGATGTGCCGTGAAGGAGTTCGCAGCCAGAGGTGCCAATGTCATCGTCGTGAGCCGCAATGCCGAGAAGCTGAAGGAGGTCGTTGAAGAGATGAAGGTGCGAAGCCTCCAAACCACACGATTGCGCACTCCAAGCTCATTTTTGACTGACATGACGGGATTCCTCTACGGAATAGGCCGCAGCGAAGTACCCCGAAAAGCAACGCTTCCACTATATCTCAGCCGACGTCCGCGTCCCGAACTATGCGACCGCCCTCATCGAAGAAGCGACCCGATGGAACAACGGCCAGCCTCTCGACATCGTCTGGAGCAACGCCGGCTACTCTATTCCCCGTCTCCTTATGGACATGCCCATGGAGGAGATGCGCGACATGATGGACACCAATTACTACGGCAGCATCGAGCTCATCCTGGCCATCCTCCGCGTCTGGCTCGATCCCAGCTTCCCTGTCGAGAAGCAGCCCCGCCACCTGATCGTCACCATCTCAGCCATTGTCTGGTGCAACGTCGCTGGCTACGGAACCTATGCCCCCAGCAAGGGCGCACTGCGTTGCTTTGTCGACGTCCTCGCCCAGGAACTGCCGCTGTATCCCCAGAACGTCAAGCTTTCGGCGGTCATACCCGGCAACATGAGCACCGAGGGGTTCGAGCGGGAGAACACGACCAAGCCGCTGATCACACAGAAACTCGAGGAGACGGAATCACCAGACCCGCCGGAGCAGTGCGTTCAGGCGTATTTCAAGGGTCTCGAGGAGGGTCGCTACTACATCACCGCAAACTTCCTGAACAGCGTCATGGTCTGGGCCGGCCTGGGTTCATCCCCCCGCAATAACTGGATCAGTGATACACTGGGCTCCTGGCTCGCATCTCTTGTTTGGCTCTGGTTTAGGCCGGAGCTCGACCGGACAACGAGGGCATTTGCAAAGCAACATGGTCACCCTGCGACATGGAAAACTAAATGATCACAGAAGAGCTTCTGTCACCGGAGGTAATGTTTAATTTCGTGTCATAGACAAGAGCCAATCCAAAAAATACCTGAGAATTGATCAGACCCCTGACCACTTGCCAAACTTGGTATAACGCTTGAACATCTCGCGCAGGATGGCCCTTCCGCTTGCGTTCATCGCATCGTTGAGGATCTTTCTGCCCTCAGGGGATGTGATATCGAAGATGGAGTTCATGCCTGGCTCCAAAGCCTCGCGGACTGGTCTTGCCACCCCTCCCTCTAGCTGCAGTTTGACATACTGCATCAGTATCAGATACATGTGCTTTCCGGCCGAGCGTTTCGCAGCATCCGTCGCAGAGCTGAGAGAACCTTGTTGCTGCCCGCGAGATACAGCTCCGGCTGTGGGCTCGCATATAAGGGTGATGATGCGTCCGTAAGAGTGCGCGAGGGCAGCCTGTGCTTTGGGGCCTTTGTGCTCTATAGCGTTGGCTGCCGCGATGAGCTGGCATAGCAGGGCCTCTAGGAGTGTGATGAGAAGATGGTAATGCCCTTCGAGTCGCAGACGGTGCTTCTTGATGACACTTTCAACGACCTTGCAGAGACTTATGAAAGGTAGTGCTGCGCTCTCATTTCGCTTGGAGCTGAGATCACAGAGCTGCTCCAAGGTGAGCTCAATGTTCCATTGGCCAAGAGGCTGAGGCGACGTCTCCAGAAGCTGCTGCAAGACACGACAAAGTCTATTTGCGTCGGCTCGGCTGGTAATGCGAGGTAAACAACGGATGAGCTCGCCATAGAGCAGAGGAAAGGCCGTAGCATTCTCTGCTGGTTCAGCCTGACCCATACCTAAGAGTTCGTCAGCAAACAACGGAAATAACAAGCAAGAAGAATTTCACCCACTTATTATTTGTCTGACAACCTTTTCGATCGCCATCACCTGTCCCTGCCTTCCGTCCACACTGTCGGAGATATTGGCAAGTTGCAAGCGCACGAACTCACATCTTTGCGCTATGGTCGAGTCCTTCAATACGGCATCCATCATCCTAGACATGATTGCCTCACGTAGCTTCGATGGGACATTGTCGAGCGGTGGAACCAGGCCGGGGAAGGGATTTGCGACAGATGTGGGCAGATATGTCCGCAGGAAAATTTGGATAGTCCAACCTCGCAGATCACCTTCCATCATGCTCTCATAACTACTTTCGTCAAGCTTCCGAAGCTTTGATGACTTGAAAATGGTGAAGTCGACTTCAGCACCTAGGGAGTGAGCAGCGTCGAGAGCAGCATAAAGAGAAAAGACCATTGTGTGCTCCCGTCTCGACTTTTTGTCATTGACCCATCTGTCAATCAGAGCAGCAATCAACTTGGAGGTTGTCTCCTGGGTTTGTTTGCATAAGCTAGCCAGGGTCTTGATGTCTCGACCATGAGTAGAATGTGACAACAGAGTGGCCAAGCACTTCATGAGGATAAGGCGAAGTGGTAGCGATGTGATATCGACAGAGCCCTCGCCCAGTGTGGTGATTTGGTCAGAGGCAGGTGATAACAAAGACGATCCTACATCAAGATACTTCAAGCTCCTCTCGTCGACATTTTCTGTCATTCGCCTGAAGGTAGCAGTTGCAATCTCTGTCATTCGCTCAATGATCTCCAGGAACGTCTCGTCCTCAGGCTTAAATCGATGAATATCTTGGCATAAAGCATCCGAGACGCTCACAAGGTCCTCAAAGCACATACCATCGTAGAACGTGGGCCGCAATGCAAGCTTGTGCACGAGTGAGAGCAGACACCTCCAGTCGTCCAAGGATGCATTGCTTTGGGCTTTGGGCGTTCTCTGGGCCTTGCTCATAAGTGCAGCCATCATCCGTTCTCGCTGTTGTCGTGTGAAAGCATCTGAGGGAATATGGGACAGAAGTTGAACCCATACGTGAGCGCCACTATATGGCAGGGCCTCACGCTTGGTGACTTCCTCTAGAGAAGTGGTGAGGCGACCGATCACCTCTGGAGTGACGCTGATGTCTTGCCACACCTGGTCATTCTCAACCAGAGCTTTCCACGCGCACTGCTCGACGCTCGCATTGTTGCCGGAGAGCTTCGTGGCTAATTCCGGAACAAGGGGTGCTCTCTCCTTCTGCCCTACGCTGAGATGTACCAGACGACTTTGACCTCGGGAATACCAGGCAACATAGTGTTCCAGTCCTGGACCCTTGGCCAAATCGTAACCTGCAGCGGCTGAGCTGTCGGCAACTGATGGTATGCTCGAGAGGCCAATCTCCGATATATGGGCCATCAAGCGCTTTGAAAAGGCCTCGAGCAGTGCGAGAGGTTCTGAAAGTCGTGGATCATCGGGGCCCATAGACGACCATGCCTGGCAACAGCATTTGAAAGCCTCAAAGGAGGATGCCGATTCAATCTCACCCTTCCTCAAGATCTTGCTCAGGCTCTTGTGGATAGAAACCCATGCCTCTCCCCTCTTGTCGCTCGGGAACCAAGCCAGTGTTCGTGCAATAGTCCTCCATCGTAAAGCCATGGCCCACGACGTCGTTTTCGAATCTTCCAGAAGCTGGGATACCTCGAAGATCTTATTGCAAACAGCGTCAGCAAAGGAGTCTGAGGTCACACCCTCGGACACACGAGCCAAGAAGACGCTGAGGGCTTGCTTGTGGACACCGGTCGCAACGACCCAGTCAAGCACATCTAGGAGCTGCGCAGGGGAAATGTACTGCTCAACAGAAGCCGATAAACTGTGTTCGCCACTTGACTGTCCAACATAGAACCACGGAGATTGTAGCGAGGATGATGAGACTTCGGCATGGCACATCTGTTCATACCAGAGCTTCAAAAAACCTGGCATGTCGCGACTAACACGGAACCCTTGCAAGATACCACCAACCACCCGAGTCATTGAATCGTAGCGTTCTCCCCTGAAATCGGATTCCGCCAGTAGTTTGGAGCATACCATTTTCAACAGGTCCTTGCCGGAGTCAGTGACTTGAAAGACATCGGCATCGCAAGCTACTGCCAGCGCGAGGATGTCCCAACGCGTTTCATTCTTCAGAGCATATTCCCGACAGACGAATCTGAGGTGCTCAACCTCAATGGGCGTTGACTTCTCTGCAGCGCGTTGAAGAAGGCTCTTCAGCAGCGATTCGCGACCCTGAATGTTCCTGACAGCCTCCTCGATGACATTGAATACATTCTCGATCCACTCTTTTTCTCCTTTGCGTCTTCTCAACTCAGATGAAATGGAAGATGCCGTGAGCACATGATACAAAGCTGGAGCGATCTTATGCAGCCTTATGCTGTTCGTTTGGAGAGCTAGTGCAACAATCGCTTGGCTTCGCTGGCTGATGTAGGCAGCCTTCGCTGGTTGTGTGATCACCTTTTGAAGGAATGACTGGATATCTGAGATCCAACGATTTCGTGAAGTGTCAAATGCGTGAGCGTGGTCGACAATGAGCTCTAGTTGTCGGACGAGTAGCAAGACGTCACCAAGGAGGTGTGCTGCGACTTCGTTGGCATCGCCATCTCCTTGCAGATGCAGGTCCCAGATAGAGGAAATTATGGTGATCCATTCCTCTGAGCTATCCAACTCCTCCGGCTCCTCAATATCCAATACAAGACCACAGACGACGAACAAAGGATCGACAATCTTGATCATTTCTGCTGCAGACGTACAGAAGAGAGAGCGCACGTGTTCTGCCCCAATCCTGTCGTGAGAGGAAACGGCATCAAGCCGATGCAACAGTGCATGTAGTGCTTTGAATACCGCCGTCGCAGCTTGGAGCCGTGCTTGCGTAGTTTTCATATGTTCAAGCTCGTATGTAATGGTCGAGTCTCGCTTCCGCTTTCCTGGTTTCGCTGTCGCTTCGAGGTCTTTCGGACTGGCAAGATCTATTGCTGTCTGTTGCAGGACTGCAACGAACTTTCGAAAAGCAAGAGACTTGGCGAGAGAGAGAAGGGGCATCCGCCTGAAGATGCACTCGAGAATTGTCCATGAAAGAGGATATCTGCGCATGGTTTCCGCTGCGGGCGAGGCACCGTTCATGAGCTTGAGTAGCCATCTCAGGCTGCTCTCTTCGGCGGCATGAAATTGTGAGTCAACAGATGCGGAAAGTTGACTCCACAGAAGCTGCAGGTTTTCGCCTCCCTCGCCTGGACCATTTTGATCCAAGCTTCTGACTGTCTTGATCAGGCTCATTTTCTTCGGTGTATGTTTGCTGCCGGCTTTGAATCAGACAGTATCGCCCATATTTCGGTTGGTATGCTTCCGGGCGCCTATAATGAAAGCATATAGACCCAATAGATGGAACGAGCGATTACCCAACCGGAGAGAGCCGTCTCGAATCGTAGGAAAATGTTGCAATGAGAAACTGAGCTGCCAATTGTCTGGGTGAATCTCGCCAATGCTGCCCGCCAAAAATTCCCAAATTCTGCCACCACGCTAAGACCCATCGGTCCAGCTCCCCTCTCACCGCCCTCGGCTGTCCAAAGCGTCCTCCGACCGTTTCTCGTTCGAGCTTGACGTCGGTTCTTGGACGTATAGAAGCTCTCAAACCCGCTCCAATTCAGAGTCCCTCACCATTTCATTCAGCGCCCATCAGTAAGCCGACAGAAATTACTTGCAGAGATGCATTGCGCGATCCTAGGCTAACGTGTGATTCCGAAAGACCGCCCACCATGGCTGAGACTACTCTTGCCCGTCCCTCCAGCGCCATTTCCCGCCCCGTCAGCGAGTCCCTGCTCAACGAGAAGGTATCAATCGACACCATGATTATGCATACGGCGCATCATGCCGCTGCTTCTGGACCTATTTAGCTGACTTTGTGCCCAGTGGGACCGCTGCCTCTCCAACCTCCTCGTCAAATCGACTCTCGGCCTCGGATTCGGTGTGGTCTTCTCTGTCCTCCTCTTCAAGAGAAGAGCATGGCCTGCCTTTGTCGGCGTCGGTTTTGGCGCTGGGCGCGCTTATGAGGAGTGCAACTTCAGCCTCAAGCAGGCTGCTCGTGATCTCAAGAAGCAGGCGGCGTAAGAACAGTTCACACAGGACGAACGGTCACTACGACGCGAACATGTACAAAATGCTGGGTGTATGGAAAGCAGTGCGGGCGAAGAATATGCGGACGATCGCGGCTTAGATGTTGGAGATTGGAGGGTTCATTACGGAAAGCTTCTTGAAGAGCGACAGAACAGCCAATAGACCTCTTTTGTGCACTTTATGACACCAAGCGAGCCTCAATTGCCCATCGATCCGCCGTCCGACACAACATCAATCAGAGTCCGAATCATCCTGCGCTTCCAAGTCGCAGCTGTTATTGTCGCCCGCGAGACGGCCTGGCCACCTTCTCGTTGAGTCTGCATGCTCCTCGCGTCCACTCACCCATATTGTAGGGTTCAAAGTGTGTTGGGCTGGTTCGGAAGTATGATCATTACCTAACAGCTTATCTTGGCTCGCAAATACCTTGGCTGAAAGGCTGGCGCTCAGTCTGCGCAAAGCCCGGCCGAGACTATCCTCGTTAGGGGTGGGCAGTCGCGTTGTTATCGCTGTCGCTGTCGCGCTCTGATCCCGTAGGGTGATGAGCTCTTGTCGCACATCTTCGGCAAATGAGATGCTCCGTCTTCGAAGACTATGCAGGAACAGCTCGTCCCGGTAACGCTCGCCATGCCATTGATGCTCTTCCGCCAGACAGGGTCCACGAATCCTTTTTGTGCTGCCATCCTGTGCGTTGCGTCGAGGTTGAGGAGGCTGTAGGCTCGCGCATGTGAGAACCACTATGCCGAATACTGATACCAATAGCAGGATGCCAATCGCGATTAGCATGATCTCCCTTTGGTATGGGTCCGATGAGCACGCTTCCTAAGGCATGGGTAATCTTCAACTGCCCCTTTGTCGACAGTTCTATGGCAGTAACAATATCCGGGAGCTTTGACGAGGAGCCGTGAAAGAAAAGTATAATGGCAAGGTCAAATGTCTGTAGGACACGATCTCTCGTAAATAATTTCAAGGTCAGGAGACGCCGGACAGGAGTGGAAGCCAGTACCGGTCAGCAACACCAAAGGGATAGATTGCAACTGGATTTCTTAGGAACTATGAAACTCGAGGAAGATAAGATGCGAGATCAGCAAGCTACGAAGCAAGGCTTGCATTGCATCTGTGCCGACCATGGGAACGGGAAGGTGCTTTGGTGTTGCTGACCGGTACTGGCATGCCCTTGCTTTCTCTGGCCTTGCCATGCGACCAGATAAAGCCTGTTGAGTTCACAGATTCCCATCAAAGAATCCAACTACACCCATGCTCTTGAAGTGATAAAAAGAACATGATCCGACGTACATTCACCACAATGAGAGATCAGCCAGGTTTGTCGGAAACCTACCGCATGAGCAGGAGCGTTACGAACGCTGCTTTCCCGCCGCATATTTACGGGCAAAAGTATCCGTTCCTCTAGCACGCAATATGACCGTCCGAGAGTTGGCGAATCTCGGACGGTTGATTTTAATGGTGCTTAAAAAGTGTAAGGGGAGAAAGGAGAAAAGAGAAAAAGAGGATCCGCGAAGCACAGTATTGAAGGGGCGAGGAACGGCTGGCTGGCGGGGGATGTGCTCACGTGATGTCATTTTCCCACCCTTAAAGTCGCGACGGTTCGAAATTTCTGCGAAGAGGAACCTCTCCTCACTCTACACATGCATGACTACCCATTCTGAGCACAACCCTCGACTTCACGTCTGACCGACTCTGCAATCGAATACACATGGCTTGGATCAAGTGATTCGAGCTCTTCGTGCAGTTGCGCATTCCGAGACATAATTCCTGTCTCATGCGACATGTCGGAGCTGTTGATGCTCGGCTTGGTTATATCACGCTTCTCTGCCTTTGGCACAGAAAACCCCACAAATTGCCTACACCTCGCGGCTTTTAATGCGCAAGAGTGTCAACTTATTTATTATCGTTCGTGTGGGAGAACAACCCCAAGGTCTAGACAGCCTATCCGCTCCACCCTGATTGCTACCGTACTCATGTGGCCCTCGGGACTAAAAACGGATGTACATTTCGACTCATCATGTGCTTCATATGCGAGCTCTATCTGATCATGAACGCCATGCAATTACTCCTTCTAAATTGGGCCTGAAGACACGATCATTCCCCGAGTACTTCAGATACGGCCTCCAAAAATCGCCTTCTCGTTGGTGAAAGACAATAAGAACTTGGCCAGCAAGCGCCCCGTGTATACCAACGATGGGTCTCGCGGGAAAGGATGTTCTTCCCGTGAGATAACTAAGTCATCATCCGAAAGGAACTGCATGTCTTGCCCTGTCCCTGGTTAGTAGTTATGAAGACACGGCCAGCGCAGGATAACTCACAGCATTCTCCGTAGTACAGCTCCTTGAGCCCAGCCACAAGCTCCGTTGCCGGACGATCAAGTTCGCCCTGATCGACAAAGCTGTTATCGAACAAAGGGTTAAAACTCCTCGTATTTGCGTCCTTGGAGTGCGTCTGGTAGATGTTGTGGAACTGATACGCGAATTGCTTGAACGGCAAGTTTTCAACCTCCTTGCAGATGTCGAGGGCGAAGCTGCGTTTATACTTGGGCGGGTCGCCGTTGCGTAGATTGACTTCATTCTCCATGACCACGAAGCTGTCCGTGGCTGTCTCGACGGCTTCCATGAAGAGACATAACACCAGGAAGGCTGCCAGGCATGGTGCCCATTCAGTTCTATGTTTCGGCTTCAAAGACTTGGAAAATAGGTCAAACACATGCTGCATCTCTCTTTGCATATGCTCGTCCACAATGGCTTTGATCTGACGAGCCAACACGCGAGGAGTCACCCACAACGCATCTTGCGGAATAAGCCCGGTGGGTTGTAGTGCGAAAACCGACTCCTGTGTAATACACAGATGCCGTGTAATAACGTAATGCATAGCGTATATAGACAGCGCTCGTTTTACGATAACAGACTGCCAATCATTAGCAACAATCATGGTGCGGGGGAAGCTGGCATACGCACATCCGTTTGTTCTGAGAATCGCTGTACAAGACCAAGGACTATTCGCGGCAAGGATGTGGATCGCAAGTTGTCCGTGACCTGAGTAGCGAAATTTGGCTCCCTAATGAGCTGTTGCACGTATGCCTTAGTTCGCTTGCGCAGCTCGTCGCGCGAAGCGCTTTGCGACAGGTCCACGCCTATCGGTGCAGAACCATTGGCCATGAGGTCGACCCTATCTGAGCCACCCATTACATGCCAATGTTGTAAGACCTCGGCCGTCTTGGCTGTGAAGAAGGACGCGTTGACGGTCAAAGTTGCTGAAAACGTAGGCCCCGAATAGAGCTCAACCTCACAAGGATGAGCAACGCCTCCAACCCGGAACTCGTCAACGCTGTTCCCAATGAATTTAACAACTTCTTCTTTCTTCAGATGCGACCGGAGAAAGTCGGGAAATAAGACTGTGAGAAAGTCCTGGAATTGCCAGCACATCACCTGTGGCACTGCTCCTGCAAGTTTGGTGCAGTTCCTGCATGGACGTTCCATGTCGCACTTCACCTTTCTGCTATGACAGCAGAAGCACGCCCCTAGCCGACGCACTTGCAAGGCATTCTTCTTAGTTGCACTCGCCAAGGGGCCCTTCCGGCCTTTTTGAGTTGCCCGCATGTGCTCGAAACAATCGTACGGGTTCGGTTTGCCGCTCTGTGCACTGATCGACGTTGGTGTGACAATCACGAAATTGCCAGCCATGGCATCCTTCTTTTTCCTCTTGTCTACTTTATCCGCTACCACCTTCCGACTACGAGGAGGCGACTTTGAGGTGATGTCCGGCTTGGCAGGTGGGAACTCAGGACTTGAAGACATGGCTTTGATCGGCGTGGGAGAAGTTGTGAGACCTTCAATCGAAGCATCGCCAGCCAGCCTGCTTGATGTCGGGAGATTCCATGAGGGCTCAGCTTGAAATTGGAAGCTGCTCATAGTAAACTGCGACATTGCTTCAGGAATGACTTCCTCGTGCGTCTGGCACGACGCATGGTTCAGTGTTGACGGCGAGGAGAAAATCTCATGTTGGAAATCGCCCATCATAGTGTTCATGCCTAATAGCATTAGCTTAATTCTGGGATCGAAGTTGAGAGAAGACATACTGTTCACATCATACTGAGGAATAGGATTGCTGTCCTCAGCCGAAAACAGGAAGGCTTGTGGGGTGAGGAACGGGAGATCCTGTGTCCACCCTAACGGCATGCTGGTGGAAGGGACAAAAGCATTTGCCGAGGAGTCTTGCATACTACTTGGCAACATGACATCTGATGGTGAGAACAATCCGTTTTGGTCGACATCACCGGCTGGGGCTATTGGCGAAGCCGCAGAAGCCTGAGAAGGGGTCGACATGTGTCCTACAATTGCATAACCTTCCAGACTCCCGCTTCCAGGACTCGGGAGGAAGCCGACAGACGCAGGAGCAGACGATCCACTGCTGAAGTCGAAGTCCAAGTACTGCCAGGATTCGTCCGTATCACCGTTGGAGTCGAAGTCATAGGGTGATAGATGAGGGGATGGCCCTTGAGAGGATGTCGACGCCATGATGAGTGTGAGCGAGGAAAGAGATTCTTGAGTCCAGTGAGTCAAACTGTAGGAACAAATAAGAAGGTGTCTGAGCACTGGCGCCGTCGATGCTGTTGTAGATACTAGATGGAGACGAAGGAAGTCATGCCTGCTGGCTCGAGCTGTTGTTGTGCAGTGCTGCCTGTTCGGTTTCGTAGAGTGAACTCGGCATTGACGATGGTCCTATGCATATGTAGGTGACAGAGATCATCCTGTCTGTGCGAGATGATGAGTCCATCGCTATGAAGATTCTCAGACGCGGGCGACAGAGATGTGGTTGTTTGTTCACCATGTCTGAGGAAGAGGGCGCTAACTGCTTCTGGATACCGAACGTGCAAGAGCACTTGACGATGATTCGGTGGCAGGTTCGAGCGTCCCTCGGTGTTTCCTTTGGGAGGCAGACATCAGCCACACAGCCTCAGGACCCTGTGGCTGTGCAGACATTCCAGGCACAATTGTGCGAATTGTGCGTGTGGCATGGCATAACTTGTCATGCATGCAAATGTTGAAGAACCACACCAGGGTGGCACGCAAGAAGGATGACTGCTCTCAGAGGGTCTTCGAATCTCTGCCTCACGATAAGTCAGTCCAGGTTCATGCCGTGCTCGGCTTCTCCTTGTCTATACAAAACGACAGGTCTAGCCGCCCTTGAGCCCCCTGCTTGCATTGCCTGACGTGAACTTCATTTTTCTCGACACAACTTTGATCACCTTCCTCGAGCAGCCAGCCGCGTTCGGAGACGGTCTCATCTCCGAGACAGACGCCCTTGCCATACCCATCAGGTGATGCCAAAGCAGCAATCTTCGTCTCGGCAAGCTAGGATACCCCTCTTTGAGTCGCTCTGAGCTTTCGATCGCGAACCGTTGTTACCCACCACCTTCAACCGGTCAAGAAGGTTGCTTGGATCGCCCCTTGGTTCCACGAATCCTTGGCCAGGTTGGAGTGTATATCGACGGCCCGTTCCCGAAGAGCTCTGCCAGCGACTATATCGGCTCTCAATTCTCGTCGTTCGACCCGCGGAAACGCAGCCAGTATCCCCGTACCGGTCAAGATTGGCCGCGGTCCAGATAAAGCAATGCACAGATACCCAATGGCCTTCTTTGGGCCATGAAACATCTCTATGTGAGCTGGACCTGGAGATACAACTCTCTCAGGAAGGTGAGGCGCGTGGCAAACTCGTAACATGTCGTACAGCTTCTCCTGCTTCCGATCATGGCCGTCACGATGTACTTCAGGCGGATCGATTTTCGGGGGTGAAATTAACCGGCACGAAGAGATGGAGTGTCAAGGACCAGGGTCGCAAGATAACTGAAAGAATGCATAGAAAGTATCCCGTGCGTAAATCACTAATGCCCGGCAGCATATAAAGGTAGCTAGCTCTGTGTCCGGCATTATCTCAGACACGCACCGAAACTTCTTTCCATATCAAGAACACAAGACACTGAATCGAATCCCATATCTTTTTGTTTATCACCATTGTCAAACCTAGCCAAACACTATGGCTTCTGCTTCGATCATCGTTCCAGCACCACTTGGTCATGGCTTTGAGCAGCCAGGTGTGGATCAAGTCCCTGAGCAACCTGTCATGACTGGTCCCATGGTCTGGCATGGCAGCCAGTTCGTGGATGATGAGACCTTCGTTGTTGAGTTGACCAAAAACGATATCGCAGAAGTTGACAAAGCCGTGGCGGCCTTTGAGGGTGAGTCACTGCATATACTAAATGAACTGGATACTTACAAGGAATTGCAGCAACCGGTCTCAGCCCTGGCCATCTTTCCCCTGAGACTTTTCCACTGCCTATGTTGGGACCCAAGCTTCGTGCTCTGAGTCTCCGCGTTCACGAAGGGGAAGGGTTCTTCGTCCTACGTGGTCTGCAGCCATGGAAGTATCGCCGCATCGAAAACACTATTGCGTTCACTGGCATTTCGTCGTACATCGGGAATCGCCGAGGTGTACAGTCCCCTGGGGGACCAGTTATGAGTAAGCTTATAGAGACGTTGAGACAAGCCGTCTGACCCTCGCTGATGCCATCTCTAGCCCATATCTTCGACTTTTCCAAGGAGGTGGAGGAAAAGGAGAAACTCAATGATGGTTACCTTGGTCACGCTAATCGGACCTCCTTCCTGGTAAGTCCTCTCCTGGAGCAAAGAAATCAAGAACTACTATATTAACTGCCCATTGAACAGCCTTTCCATAGTGATGATGGCCACATCATTTCACTCTACTGCCTGAAGGGAGCAGACATTGGCGGCCGGACGCTGCTGGCCTCGTCCTGGGCTATCTACAACAAACTTTTGCTAACTCGGCCTGACATCATTGAGACGCTCAAAGAGGAGTGGCTTTGGGACTCGTAGGTTGGCTCGTCATTTAGTTAATAACTTTCGCTAACAGAGCATCAGCTTCATGCCCAGTAACCCGAGCTTCAGGCGCCCTTTACTGCTTGAAGAACAGGGTCGGATTATCTGCAACTACCGCATTCGCCCATTCCTCGGTACTCCGGGATACCCGCGCAATGCTGCTCTTGGCCCCCTACCTGCACATCAAGCCGAGGCTCTTGATGTTGTTGCTCAGCTCGCCGATGAGATGTGCCACCGCTTCCAGTTTCAGACCGGAGACATCCAGTTCCTGAACAATCTCACCATTCTGCATGCACGTGAGGAGTTCCAGGGTTCTGAAGGCAATGAAAACAGACGCCACCTTCTTCGACTTGTCCAAATGGATGAGGAACTTAGTTGGGGGCTTCCAAAGGAGCTGAAGGACGTGACAGCAAAGATGTATGATCACGGGCCAGACGACGAAACGTTCATCTGGAGCCCAGAGCCGCTGCCCTATGTTATCGGCCAGTGACCTGAGGAAAGAGAGCGGTGGTTTGCACTAATCAGGGGCAAATGAACGGTCTGGAGCACAAATATCGTACTGCAATGCTACTCCATATTTCTTACGTTATGTTCCTGAAGAGACGAGTGTTCATTGAGAAAGGTAGCGCGGACCCAAATCTCAGACATCGCACAGTAATTCTCCTCTACTAAGCCAAGGCCCTATCTTCTTTGGTCACAATCAATGTGCATAAAGTTCTTACCATGCCTCAGAGAAGTGAGGAGGGGGGGAGGAGTGAACCTATCCTATCCGGTCGCACAGCACGCTGCCCTAATGATAGACCTTCTGGCTAGCCTGCTCTATGTGGTAACCATGTTCTAAGCCGATCCCTTCTGCGCTCTCATCTTAGTATCGGCCCATCAGCTTCAGCTACTAGACCTGCACAATCATGAGATGAGGGTCATTGCTTCTTTTGTCATCGGTGCCGGTATCGGCTGTGAGCTGGCTTTACTTGTGGCTCACATACTGGATGCGCCTAGTATGCTAAACTCTTGAGTTCCAAGTCACCCTGGATCTGATGCCTAAACAAACTCTTAACCTCAACTGAAGGACGGCAAGTGTCTCATTGGAAAACAGGCCATTGCCCACTAGCGAAGCATTCGGACTTGTCATTAGTAAATCACACCGATGGTCAAACTTGCCGTTCGACGAGGCTGTCTGAGACAGTGAGTACACGACGTATTCTGAGCGTGAGATCCATTCACCCCGGCGCAATGGGCCAAGATGGTTCGTTGGGATGCAGAGAGAGCGGCCCCCCTCCTCGGCGAACCGGTGATGGGTGTGTGCGTTGGCCAGCGGCCATCTTGGGCGGCCTGACTTAGGACTGATACTACCCCCGAGTGCAAAAAGTGAACATAGCCAATATTCGATGCCGGAACATCCGATGGTGGTTGCGATAGGTGCTTAAAGAGACTAGACTATCATAGGATTACCGCCCGCCTCCTGCAAGGTATGGAGACTTGGGGGTTGTATAGTTCGCGGAAGGACCTCCACAACGCGGCAGTCGCCGGACGGGAACTTCCGTCCCCCTGGGTCGGGTCTGCGCTAGTGCGGATAGAGCCTAGATTAGCGTGCACAACTGCTCTGTATAATTCTCTTAACGCATAACTCTAACATGCACACGACGCAGGGGCTCTCCATGTCCTCGCTGCCCTTCAGCTCATGCTGCAACCGGTTGGGATGTGCTTAAGCAAGCTGATATTCGACTCGACTCCAATGCGATGATTGTTTATCGACTCTGGAGTAATTTCCGTCGATTGTAAAGGGATCTTTAATAGGCCTGACCTGTCAAACGGGCGCCTTGGCCTCCGGCCCGCCCGTGCATATCATATTACATACTAGACATTGTTTATGGGTCCCTATAGGCGCCCTTAGGTACCCGGGTTAATTTCTAAAATACCTATAAGGACCCAAACCCTATTTTAAATAGCCTATATAGTCTTATAAATTAGCATAATTTATACTAATTACTTATTCTACTTAATAAGTTTTCTTTATATCTTATAAAAACCTTAAATAAAATTAATATTATATTTTATTACTTTATAAAGTATAAGGTATTAATATAAGAAAAAGAAATACTTACTTAAAAGTAAGAAAATAATTTAGCTAAGTAATATAAGAGTAATATAATTAATAAAAAAGACTTATAAATTAAAAGGAAAATTATAATATTAAATATAAAGTAATAAATTAAATAATTAATAAAAAGGAATTATAATTATTATATTAATTAAAATTATAATAAAATATTATATTAAAAATATAATAAAAAGTTTATTTTAAAATTAAATAAGCTATTAAATTATTTAATTAAATTATTATAAGGACCTTTCTTAAAAAGGCCTTAGGTAGTAGGGTATTATAAGAAGAGTAGTAGAGTTTATATTATAGCAAGGTTAAGGTAAATTTTAAGTTAAAATTAATTAATACCCCCTTTTATTTCCTCCTCTTATTTCTTTATTTATAAAAAGGGGTTAAATTTAAAGTATAGCTTAAGGCCCTAAGGTATAGCCTAAGGCCCTAACTAAACTAAGAATTTCCTATTTTATAGCCTACTTTAATTCTTATTAATCTAATTATTCCTAGCCCTCCTCTTATAATATAATAGCTTATTAATTTTAGTAGCTAATTATAAGCTAGTAAATAGCTTATAATATAATTTCCCTTCTTTAATAAAATTATTCCTAAGCTATTAATAAGTTTTTATATTTTGTAGTAATAATATAATAAATTTATAGGAATAGCCTTTTTTAATTATTTCCTAAATAACCTAATAGTTAGCTTAAAAAATAGCCCTTACCTTTATACCTCTTTAAGCCCCCCTTAAGGCAGCCTTTTTAATTAACTATAAAACCTATTTTTTAAAACCTTTTTTTTCTTTCTTTTTTCTCTTTTTTTTTTATATTAATAATACTATAAGTTTAGCTCCTCCTTATACCTACTTAGTATATAACCTTATATAATACTTAAATAAGTAAGACTATATTTATTAATTAGCTAATTAATTATAAGTTAATAATAATAGTAATAATAAGTAAGTATTACTACTTCCCTTTTTATACCTATTATAATTTAATTAACTTAGGATTAAAACCTATTTTTAAGTAGGTGCTTTATACCTACTTTTATATATAACCTTATTATAATTTTACTACTAACTTAATTAAAACCCTATTATACTTTATAAAAATAGCCTCTAGCTATTATAAATAAAAGGCCTTAAAAACTAGCTTAACTTAGTAAGGACTTTACTAAAAGATTACCCTTTACTTATATTAACTTCTTTTTTCTTTTAATTCTTATAATACTTATATATTTTATATTTTAATATATTTATAGCTAGTTTATAATAAAGCTAGTAGTTTTAAGCTTATTATTAATAAAAATAATAAAATAATTTTACCTTTAAAGAATATAGCTATATATTATAAAAAGGCCCTTATAATAGGTATATAATAGTAACCTTATTATAACCTAGCGCTAATATTACTTAAGCTTTAATAAATATAGCTAGTACTAAGGTAATAATAAGGATTACTAAATTATAAGTTAATATTAGTAACTAAACTTACTAAGCTATAGCTAACTTATAATAACTTAGCTATTTAAGAAGGCGTATATTATAGGCAGCAAAATAGCTAATACCTATTTTGTATAAGTGGCTATAAATTACCCTTTAAATAATAAAGCTATTTATAATATAAGTATTTAGCTATTTCTATATAAGATTACTATTAACTTACTAAGCTTATATAAAGGCTATTAAAAAAAGCTAAGATATAGTCTAGTCTTTAATTATAATAAAGTATAGCAACTAGCATAATATAGCTAGTTTTATTATAATTAATAGCGCTATAAGTCCTTACTAACTATTATTAAATTTACTATTAACTTATATAGGAATATGCTTTTAGTAGTATTATTATTAAGTAGCTAAGAGAGGTTTAAAAGGGCCTTAAAACCTTAATATAAATAACTTAGGATAAAATTAACTTTATAATAAATTTAAAGGTATTTTTTATTATTATTTTAATAGCTTAAATTAATATTAATATACTTTTATATATATTAATTATTACCTAAAATCTTATAAGTTTTCTTTAATTTACTACTATTTTATTATTAAAATGCTTAAAAAATTATATTACTTACCCTTTTAAGCCTTATTATTTTTTCCTTTTATTAAGCTAAAGAATATAATACTATAATTAAAATATTTAGTAAGTTCTTAAGCTAAGTCCTAGTAATAACCTAGCTAATTTACTTTTAAAATAAAAAGCCTTAAAAAAGCAGCTAGCTAGCCCTTTAATTAAGGGATCTTATAAATTGCCCTGCCTCTTAGGTAAAGGTAAGAGGCTAGCTATTTCTTTTAAGAATAATAAGTAGCTACCTTATAACTAAGTTATAATAATATTTTTTATTAATATAATTTAAGTAGTTAGAATAAGGTAATAGGGTAGCTATAGTAATAATTAAAAAAGTAATAATAAGGTTATTAAAAAATAGCCCTTAAATTAATAATATTACTAAGAAGTTATTATTAATTACCTATTTAGTTTTAAAGCTTAGTTTATTTTTATAGCCCTTCTTAGGCAGTTAAATCCTAGTATTATAGTAGTAACTTTACTTATCTTTAAATATACCCTTACCTAGCCCTAGCTTTTACTTTTTATATAACTATACTTTTATATTACTAGCTATATTATATTAATAGCTACCTTATAATAATATAACTTATACCTGCCTACCCTTAAATTATATAATTATCCTTAATTTAGTTATACTTATTTTAATATATTATAATTATATTTATTAAGTAGTATTATAATAGTAAAGTTATAATATAATACTTAAGAATTCTCTTTATTTAAATAATCCTTTTAATAAATTAAGTACTTTTACTATTTACCTTAACTTTAATAAATAATAATATACTTTACTTTATAATAATCCTTTAATATAAATAAGTTATTTTAAATTAAATTTATAATAATATTACTATTATATAATTTTAGTAATAAAATAAAAAGTATATTATAAATTCTTATTATAAGGGGGAGTTTTAGCTTATATATTAAGCTATACTCCCCTATTTATTAAAGGATTTTATAGGGATTTAATTATTTTATAATAAATTTATAGCTAGGCTACTACTACTAAATATTCTTAAATAATAAAAGGACTTAGTCCCTTATATTAAAGCTTTTAAGGAGGCGCTTTTTATTATAAAATATAGCTATTATTTTTATTATATAATAAAGTTGCTTTTATATTATTAAATACTTATTTATAAGGGCTTTTTTCCTTTAATAAATATTATTATTAATAATTCCTTTAAGTAGTTAAATATAAAAAAAGGCTTATAATATAAAACCCTATAGTAACTTAGCTAGTAATTCCTTAGTAACTTTATAGCAGGCTATATTATATATAAATTATACTAATAGTAATAAGTTTACCTAATTATTTTATTTTTTATTATAATAGGCCTAGAGGTAATACTTTAAAGATTAGTTTAGCCTCTTTATTTAGTTATTTATTTATAAATAAAATATTATACTAAGTTATTACTTTATCTTAAGGATATTATAAAATATTTTTTAAAAGTATAATATAAAAATAATTCCTTAATTTATTATAATACTTATAAGTAATTTATAATTTTTAAAAATATAATTTAAAAGAAAGTAATAAGGCTATTACTATTTATTTATATTATAATAAGTATAAACTAAGTATACTTTATAAACCTATTAATAATAATTAAAATAATATTATAGCCCTTAGCTAATTTAATCTTAAACTTAAAAAGGCTTATAATAAAGTTTATAATAATTTTTTTAAAGGGGTATATTAATAATAGTAATACTATTAGTTTACTAAAGGGCTTATAATGCCTTAGCTTATTAATTTAATATAAGTAATACTCTTTTATATATTGCCTTATATCCCTTTTTATTCCTAGCTAGTAATACTTTTAAGCTAATTAATATAGTATTTAGCTAATACTTAGGTATTTTATAATAATAATATTATAAATTAATATTATTAGCTTTATTTAAAAACTAAGAGGCATATAAGTTTATCCTTAAAATGCCTATACCTCTTATTGCCCTTTCCCTTAATTATTAAGGTTAATAATATTTCCTTTAAGACTTAACTTAGTTATAATATTATTACTATAATATTACTTAAAGTTAGGGTTTTCTTAAAGCCTCTTATTACTTATTAATAACTTTTCCTTTAAGCTTATAAGGTTATTCCTATATAATAAGAAGTCTTTTTTATTATATTACTATATACTAAGGTTTTCTTCCCTTTTTTACTTTTTAATTATTTTATTATTATTATTAAATAAGTTATAAGAGTTTTTTAAGTAATATTACTTTACTTTAAGGGCATTCCCCTAATACTTAGTAATAAACCTTAATAAAAAAGGGTTTACCCTTTAAGCCTTATAAATACCTTTTTATAATTTAATACTTTAAGTAATCTTATTATTCTTAATAAAACCTTATAATAACCTTATAACTAATAATCTTAAGACTTAATATACCTTAGCTATTAATATAAGTAGCTTATTAATTTTATTCCTTATTAAAACTATTATATTAATTATCTCTTTTAAGGTTTTTATAAATTTATTTAAAAAATATAATATATTTATACTTTTACCTTTTTTTTTATTACCTTATTTTAATAATTTAGTCTCCTTAATAACCTATTTATAAGGTTTTATTTTCTTAATTAATATTTAATTTTAAAGTTAAAGGGAATAGCTTATTTAAAATATAAACTTATTAATTACTTAGCTTTAGCTTTAAGGTAAGGTAATAATAATTTAAATAGTTTATTAATATTAAAATTTTTTTAATATATATAAGTAATAGCATTATATATAAAATACTTTAAAAATTACTAAAAGTTTATTATTAAGTATTAAATATTATAGCTTTATACCCTTAAGTTTTTAAAATAAGTAAGTAATAAAATACTAATAATTTTACTACTTTTATAATAAAATAATACTAATTATAAATTTAAAAGTATTAAGTTTAATTTATATTAAAGCCTTTAAATTATAATATATAAGAATAAAAGCTATTTAAAACTTTACCTTAAATAATTAAAAGGCTATCCTAGCTATTTAACTTAGCTAAAAGTTTATTATATATTTATTATAAATTAGCTTTATTAATAAAGCAGTAATTTTATTATAATTTTTAATAAAGTATTAATAAAACCTAGTAAATCTTAAAAATATTTAAAGTTTTATATTATAAAATAATAACTATTTTATAATAGCTTTAACCCTTTTCTTTTTATTTTAATATTTTTATTAAATATTATAAACCTAAGGAATCTTACCTTAATTATATTAAATTTATACTTTTATAAGTTAATAAAAAGGCTTACCTTTTATAAGTATTATAAGATTTATTATATATATTATATATACTCTGCTAGGTTATAGCTATATATTAGGATATTATTTAAATAAATAATATAAGTAATATTTATATAAGATTATAATATATTATTAATATAGTTTTAAAAGATTATTAAGGTATTAATTAATTTAAATAATATAATAAGAAACTTAAAATAATTATATTTATATTAAAATATTATCTTTTACTTATTAAATTTATAAATATATATTTAATAATATATATTTTTAAGATTAAATTATATTTTAATTAAAGCTCTTTTAATTTATTAAATATTTTATTAATAAAGGATAAGCATTTAATTTTTATTAAAACTTTATTAAAACCTTAATAATTTATATATAGCTATAGCTTATTATTCTTTTTAAATATAAAGAAAATAAAAGCCCTAATTAAGCTAATTAACTATTTAATTTACCCTTTTTTTAATATATTTATTAGCTATTTATAAAGAACTTATAGCTTCTCTTTAGCTAGGCTATAAATTAATTTATAAAATAGCTTCTTTTTAGAAAGTAAATTAATACTATATATCCTTCCTCTTAAGGGGGAAAGCTTTCTTACCTTTTTCTTATTAAATATATTAATATAATTAATATATTTATAAGGTAGTAATATAATTTTTATATATATAATTAACTTCTTAATACTTAGGGGCATCTTTAGTATTAATTTTTAGCTATTTATACTAGCTATTATAATATAAATTGCTTATGCCTTTATAATATTATAATATACTTACCTGCCTTCTTAGTAAATTATTAATTAAGCTAGTCCTACCTTATACTATTATTAATAATATACTTAGTTATAAATATATAAGTTAACTATAGCTAGCTAGGTTATACTAAGTACTACCTTTTTATTTAAAGCCTTAGTAATTATAAAATAAACTTAATATAAAATCTTTTAATTTATATTATTTCTTATTTTTATTTACCTCTTTAATTTCCTCTTATTTTTTATTTAGCCCCCTATACTTATAATTAATATAATTATAAGTATTAACCCTTTTTAATTAAATTTTAATAATAATTATAATAAAATTATACTTAACTTAGCCTTAAAGTTTATTAAAGTATTAATTAGCTAATATATTTCCTTTAATTAAAGCCTTATCTTAACTTTAATTTAGCTATATAAGTAATCCTTTAATTAAAAGCTATTCTTATATACTTATAAGTAAGGATATAATATTTAAGCTTATTACTATTATAACTACCTTATTATATTTTATAAGTAGCTTTTTATATTATTATATTATATAATTATTAGGTTAATTATACCCTAAGATATTATAAAAAAATTAATTATATTTCTTAAAATAATATTCTTAGTTATAATATTTATAATAAAAAACTTAGCTTATATTAAAGTAATAAGGGGGTTATAATAACTTTATTAAGGATATAATAAATAAAGCTAAAGGTTAATTATTTTAAGGTAATACCTTTTTTTTTAATATACCCCTTTTAGCCCCCTAAATAGTCTTAAATTATTAATAATAAGTAGTATACTTATAATTAATTTATAATATTACTTTAGCTAAGTAGTAGCTATATAAAATTAACTCTTCTTAAGTTTTTAAAATACTATTTTTAATAATTTATACTTAAAGGTTAGATTATAATAAGTTTATTATAAAGTAAATATAAATAATAAAATAAATCTCTTATAATATTATTTTTATTATTAATTTAATATATTATAAATTATTTAAATATTTACCTTTTATTTATTAAAAGCTAAGTATTTATAATATTACTTTAAAGGTATAAGTAGCTTTATTATTAACTTAATTAATTAGCTAATACTTAAACTTTACTTAAGTAATTAACTTTATATAATTCTTATTATTAATATTAAAAAGTATAGCTAATAAGTTTTAGTATTTTTAATAAAGTAATTATTAATTAATATTACTCTTATAATATTCTTATTATAAGTAATAAGGTTAATAATAAATTAAGCTTATAAGTTATTTAAAAAGGCTTATAGCTTAGTTTAATTATTTTTATAATATTATTTAATATAAACTTTTAAATACCCTTAAGAGCTACTAAGTTATAAGAATATTATAAATACTTTATTATCCTTAATAACCTTAAATATAAGCTACTTATATTTATTTAAATATAAAATTTAATTCTCTTATTTAACTACTTAGTAATATTAAAGTTACTACCTCTTTTCTTAAACCTTATTATATTTCTCTTATTATATTAATAATTAATTTAACTCTATTTTTAAGTAATATTATAATTATATTATAGCATTATTACTTTTATATTTATAATAATTTTAAGTTTATATTAATTAGCTTTATTATAAAAAGTAAACTTTATTAATAAATTAATTATTATTATATAAGCCTTAATTAATATTATAAAAATATTATAAATACCTACCTAGTCTTAAGTATATTTTCTTATTATAGCTTTACTAATCCCCTTATTTTAAAGGGTAAATTAATTAATATATTATAAAAACCTTTTTTAAAAAGGCCTTAAGTAATAAAATATTATAAAAAAAATAATAAAGTTTATATTATAATAAAATTAAAATAAATTTTAAATTAAAATTAATTAATACCCCCTTTTATTTCCTTTTTTTATCTCTTTATTTATAAAAAGAAATTAAATTTAAAGTATAGCTTAAGGCCTTAAGGTATAGCCTAAGGCCCTAATTAAACTAAGGATTCCCTATTTTATAGCCTACCCTAGTCCCTATTAGTCTAATTATCCCCAGCCCCCCTCTTATAATATAATAGCCTATTAGTCCTAGCAGCTAGTTGCAGGCCGGCAAACGGCTTATAATATAAATAAAAATAATTTTAATAATTAATTTAAAGAAATAATAAGTTATATTATATTAAAAGGTTAAGGGTAAGAAAACTAAGCTTATATTAAGTAATTTAAGTTAAAGAGTAAAGAGTATATATTATTATTATTTTACTTATTTAAGTAATTTAAAGCTATTCTTTTATAATAAGTAAATATAATAATAAAGAAAATTAATAATATAAAAGTATTATAAGCCGTTCGCTAGCCCGCAACTAGCTGCTAGGACTAATAGGCTATTATATTATAAGAGGGGGGCTAGGAATAATTAAACTAATAAGAACTAAGGTAGGCTATAAAATAGGGAATTCTTAGTTTAATTAAGGCCTTAGGCTATACCTTAAGGCCTTAAGCTATACTTTAAATCTAACCCCTTTTTATAAATAAAAAAATAAAAAGAGAAAATAAAGGAGAGTATTAATTAATTTTAACTTAAAATTTACTTTAATTTTATTATAATATAAACTTTATTATTTTCCTTATAATACCCTACTACCTAAGGCCTTTTTAAAAAAGGTTTTTATAATATATTAATTAATTTACCCTTTAAAATAAAAGAATTAATAAAGCTATAATAAGGAAATATACTTAAAATTAAATAAGTATTTATAATATCCTTATAATATTAACTAAGGCTTATATAATAATTAACTTATTAATAAAGTTTACTTCCTTATAATAAAGCTAATTAATATAAACCTAAGGCTATTATAAATATAAAAAGTAATAATATTATAATATAATTATAATATTACTTAAAAATAAGAGCTAAACTAATTACTAATATAATAAAAAATATAATAGAATTTAAGAAAAAGTAATAACTTTAATACTACTAAGTAGCTAAATAAAAGAGCTAAATCTTATATTTAAATAAATATAAGTAGCTTATACCTAAGGTTATTAAGAGCAATAAAGTATTTATAATATCCCTATAACTTAATAGCTCCTAAGAGTACTTAAAAGTTTATATTAAATAATATTATAAAAATAATTAAATTAAATTATAAGCCTTTTTAAATAACTTATAAGCTTAATTTATTATTAACCTTATTACTTATAATAAAAATATTATAAAAGTAATATTAGCTAATAGCTACCTTACTAAGAATATTAAAACTTATTAGCTATACTTTTTAATATTAATAATAAGAATTATATAAAATTAATTACTTAAGTAAAATTTAAGTATTAGTTAATTAATTAAGTTAATAATAAAGCTACTTATACTCTTAAGGTAATATTATAAATACTTAGCCTTTAATAAGTAAAAGGTAAATATTTAAATAATTTATAATATATTAAAATTAATAATAGAAATAATATTATAAGAGATTTATTTTATTATTTATATTTACTTTATAATAAACTTATTATAACCTAACCTTTAAGTATAAATTATTAAAAATAATATCTTAAAAACTTAAGAAAAGTTAATTTTATATAATTACTACTTAGCTAAAGTAATACTATAAACTAGCTATAAGTATACTACTTATTACTAATAATTTAAAACTACTTAAGGGGCTAAAAGGGGTATATTAAAAGGAAAGGCATTACCTTAAAATAATTAATCTTTAGCTTTATTTATTATACTTTTAATAAAGTTATTATAACTCCTTTATTATTTTAATATAAGCTAAGTTTTTTATTATAAATACTATAGCTAAGGATATTACTCTAGGAAATATAGCTAACCCTTTTATAGCATCCTAGGGTATAACTAACCTAATAGCTATATAATATAGTAGTATAAGAAGCTGCCTATAAAATATAGTAAGATAGCTATAATAATAATAAGTTTAAATACTATACCCCTACTTATAAGCATATAAAAATAGCTCCCAACTAAAGAACTACTTATATAGCTAAGAATTAGGGTTAGGGTAAGGCTTTAGTTAAGGGGAATATATTAGCTAATTAATACTTTAATAAACTCTAGGGCTAAGTTAAGTATAATCTTACTATAATTATTATTAAAATTTAATTAAAAAGGGTTAGTACTTATAATTATATTAATTATAAGTATAAGGGGCTAAATAAAAAATAAGGGGGAATTAAAGAGGTAAATAAAAATAAGAGATAATATAAACTAAGAGACCTTATATTAAGTTTACTTTATAATTACTAAGGCTTTAAATAAGGAGGTAGTGCTTAGTATAACCTAGCTAGCTATAGCTAATTTATATATTTATAACTAAGTATATTATTAATAGTAATATAAAATAAGACTAGCTTAATTAATAATTTACTAAAAGGCAGGCAAGTATATTATAATATTATAAAAGTATAAGCAGTTTATATTATAATAGCTAATATAAATAGCTAAAAATTAGTATTAAAAATACCCCTAAGTACTAAGAAGTTAACTATATATATAAAAATTATATTACTATCTTATAAATATACTAATTATACTAATATATTTAATAAGGAAAAAGCAGGAAAGCTTTTTCTCTTAAAAGAAAGAATATATAATATTAATTTACTCCTTAAAAAAAAGCTATCTTATAAATTAATTTATAGCCTAGCTAAAAAAGAGCTATAAGTTCTTTATAAATAGCTAGTAAATATATTAAAAAAAGAGTAAATTAAATAATTAATTAGCCTAACTAGGGCTCTTATTTTCTTTATACTTAAAAAGAATAATAAGCTATAATTATATATAAACTATTAAGGTCTTAATAAAGTCTTAATAAAAATTAAATACTTATTCCCTTTATTAATAAAATACTTAATAAGTTAAAAGGAGCTTTAATTAAAATATAATTTAATTTAAAATATATATTATTAAATATATATTTATAAATTTAATAAATAAAAATAATATTTTAATATAAATATAATTACTTTAAGTTTCTTATTATATTATTTAAACTAATTAATGCCTAATAACCTTTTAAAGCTATATTAATAATATATTATAACCTTATATAAATATTACTTATATTATTTATTTAAATAATATTTTAATATATAGCTATAACTTAGTAGAGTATATATAATTTATATAATAAATCTTATAATACCTATAAAAATAAGCCTTTTTATTAACTTATAAAAGTATAAGTTTAATATAATTAAAATAAAATTCCTTAAATTTATAGTATTTAATAAGGGTATTAAAATAAAAAAGAAGAGGGTTAAAGCTATTATAAAGTAGCTACTATCCTATAATATAAAAGAGCTTTAAATATTCTTAGGATTCACTAAGTTCTACTAGCACTTTATTAAAAACTATAGCAAAATTACTACCTTATTAATAAAATTAACTTATAATAAATATATAGTAAACTTTTAGCTAAGCTAAGTAGCTAAGGTAGCCTTTTAATTACTTAAGGCAAAGTTTTAAATAGCCTTTATTTTTATATATTATAATTTAAAGGCTTTAATATAAATTAAACTTAATACTTTTTAAATTTATAATTAATATTATTTTATTATAAAAGCAGCGAGATTATTAATATCTTATTACTTACTTATTTTAAAAACTTAAGAATATAAAGCTATAATACCTAATACTTAATAATAAACTCTTAGTAATCTCTAAAGCATTTTATATATAATATTATTACCTTATATATATTAAAGAGAAGATTTTAATATTAATAAATTACTTAAATTATTACTACCTTATTTTAAAGTTAAAGCTAAGTAATTAATAAGTTTATACCTTAAATAAGTTATTCCCCTTTAACTTTAAAATTAAATACTAGCTAAGGAAATAAAATCCTATAAATAAGTTATTAAAAAAACTAAATTACTAAAATAAAGTAGTAAAAAGAGAGGTAAAAAGCATAAATATATTATATTTTTAAATAAATTTATAAAGACCTTAAAAGAAATAATTAATATAATAGCCTTAATAAGAAATAGAATTAATAGGCTACTTATATTAATAGCTAAGGTATATTAAGTCTTAAAACTATTAGTTATAAGGTTATTATAAGATTTTACTAAAAATAATAAAATTACTTAAAATATTAAACTATAAAAGGTATTTATAAGGCTTAAAGGATAAACCCTTTTTTATTAAGGTTTATTACTAAGTATTAAGGGAATGCTTTTAAGGTAAAGTAATATTACTTAAAAAACTCTTATAATTTACTTAGTAATAATAGTAGGATAATTAAAAAATAAAAAAAAGGAGAGAATTTTAGTATATAATAATATAATAGGAAAGACTTTTTATTATATAGGAATAATCTTATAAGCTTAAAAGAAAAGTTATTAATAAGTAATAAAAGGCTTTAAAAGAATTTTAACTTTAAGTAATATTATAATAATAATATTATAATTAAGTTAAGTCTTAAAGGAAATACTATTAACCTTAGTAATTAAGGGAAAGGGTAATAAGGAGTATAAGTATTTTAAAAATAAACCTATATATCCTTTAGTTTTTAAATAAAGCTAATAATATTAGTTTATAATAATATTACTATAAAATACTTAAGTATTAGCTAGATATTATATTAATTAGCTTAAAAGTATTATTAGCTAGAAATAAAAAGGAATATAAGGCAGTATATAAGAGAGTATTACTTATATTAAATTAATAAGCTAAGGTATTATAAGCCCTTTAGTAAATTAGTAATATTATTACTACTAATATACCCCTTTAAGGAAATTACTATAAACTTTATTATAAGCCTCCTTAAGTCTAGGATTAAATTAGCTAAAGGCTATAATACTATTTTAATTATTATTAATAAGTTTATAAAGTATACTTAATTTATACTTATTATAATATAAATAAGTAATAATAGCCTTATTATTTTCTTTTTAAATTATATCTTTAAGGATTATAAACTACTTATAAGCATTTTAATAAACTAAGGGATTATTTTTATATTATACTTTTAAAAAATATTTTATAATATTCTTAAAATAAAGCAGCAACTTAATATAATATTTTACTTATAAATAAATAGCTAAATAAAAAGGCTAAACTAGTTTTTAAAGTATTACTTTTAGGCTTATTATAATAAAAAATAAAATAATTAAGTAGACTTATTACTACTAATATAATTTATATATAATATAGCTTATTTTAAAGTTATTAAGGAATTGCTAGCTAAGTTGCTATAAGGTTTTATATTATAAGCCCCCTTTTATACTTAACTACTTAAAGGAATTATTAATAATAGCGCTTATTAAAGGAGGAAAGCCTTTATAAATAAGTATTTAGTAATATAAAAGTAACTTTATTATATAATAAAAATAATAGCTATATTTTATAATAAGAAGTGCCTTTTTAAAAGCTTTAATATAAGGGATTAAGTCCTTTTATTATTTAAGAATATTTAATAATAATAGCTTAATTATAAACTTATTATAAAATAATTAAGTTTTTATAAAATTCTTTAATAAATAAGGAAGTATAATTTAGTATATAAGCTAAAACTCTTTTTATAATAAGAATTTATAATATACTTTTATTTTATTACTAAAACTATATAATAGTAATATTATTATAAATTTAATTTAAAATAATTTATTTATATTAAAGAATTATTATAAAATAAAGTATATTATTACTTATTAAAGTTAAGGTAAATAATAAAGGTATTTAGTTTATTAAAAGGGTTATTTAAATAAAGAGAACTTTTAAGTATTATATTATAATTTTACTATTATAATACTACTTAATAAATATAATTATAATATATTAAAATAAATATAATTAAATTAAGGATAATTATATAATTTAGGGGTAGGTAAGTATAAGCTATATTATTATAAAATAATTATTAATATAATATAGCTAATAGTATAAGAGTATAGTTATATAAAAAGTAAAAGCTAGGGCTAAATAAGGGTATATTTAAAAATAAGTAAAGTTGCTATTATAATACTAAGATTTAGCTGCTTAAGGGGGGCTATAAAAATAAACTAAGCTTTAAAATTAAGTAGGTAATTAATAGTAACTTCCTAGCAATATTACTAATCTAAGGGCTACTTTTTAGCAACCTTACTACTACCTTCCTAACTATTATTATAGCTACCTTATTACCTTGCCCTAATTACTTAAATTATATTAATAAAAAATATTACTATAACTTAGCTATAAGGTAGCTACTTATTATCCTTAAAAGGAATAGCTAGCTCCTTATCCTTACCTAAGAGATAAGGCAATTTATAAAACCTTTTAACTAAAGGGCTAGCTAGCTACTTCTTTAAGGCCTTTTATTTTAAAAGTAAGTTAGCTAAGTTATTATTAAGACTTAGCTTAAAAACTTACTAAGTACTTTAATTATAGTATTATATTTTTTAGCTTAATAAAAGAAAAGAATAATAAGGCTTAAAGGAATAGGTAATATAGTTTCTTAAGTATTTTAATAGTAAAATAATAATAAATTAAAAAAAACTTATAAGATTTTAAGTAATAATTAATATATATAAAAGTATATTAATATTAACCTAAGCTATTAAAATAGTAATAAGAAGTGCCTTTAAGTTTATTATAAAATTAACCTTATTTTAAATTACTTATATTAAAGTTTTAAGGCCCTTTTAAACCTTTCTTAGCTGCTTAATAATAGTACTACTAAAGGCATATCCTTATATAAGTTAATAGTAAATTTAATAATAGTTAGTAAGGACTTATAATATTACTAGCTATAATAAAACTAATTATATTATGCTAGTTACTACGCTTTATTATAATTAAAAATTAAACTATACCTCAGCCTTTTTAATAGCCTTTATATAGGCCTAGTAAGTTAGTAGCAACCTTGTATAAAAATAGCTAAGTACTTATACTATAAATAGCTTTATTATCTAAAGGGTAGTTTATAGCTACCTATATAAAATAGGTATTAGCTATTTTACTACTTATAATATATGCCTTTTTAAATAACTAAGTTACTATAAGTTAGCTATAGCTTAGTAAGTTTAGTTACTAATATTAACTTATAATTTAATAACCCTTATTATTACCTTAATATTAGCTATATTTATTAAAGCTTAAGTAGTATTAATACTAGGTTATAATAAGATTACTATTATATACCTACTATAAGGGCCTTTTTATAATATATAGCCGTATTCTTTAAAAGTAAAATTATTTTACTATTTTTATTAATAATAAGCTTAAAACTACTAGCTTTACTATAAATTAATTATAAATATACTAAAATATAAAATATATAAGTATTATAAGGGCTAAAAAAAAAGAGAAGTTAATATAAGTAAAAGGTAATCTCCTAGTAAAGTCCTTATTAAATTAAGCTAGTCTTTAAGGCCTCTTATTTATAATAGCTAAGAGCTATTTTTATAAAATATAATAAGATTTTAATTAAATTAATAGTAAAGTTATAATAAGATTATATATAAAAGTAAGTATAAAGTATTTACTTAAAAATAAGTTTTAACCCTAGGTTAGTTAGGTTATAATAGGTATAAAGGAGGAAGTAATAATACTTACTTATTATTACTATTACTACTAACTTATAATTAATTAGCTAACTAATAAATATAGTCTTACCTACCTAAGTATTATATAAGGTTATATATTAAGTAGGCATAAAGAGAAGCTAGACTTATAGCATTATTAATATAAAAAAGGAAAAGGGAAAAGAAAGGAAAAAGAGGTTTTAAAAAATAGGTTTTATAATTAATTAAAAAGGCTGCCTTAAGGGGGGCTTAAAGAGGTATAAAAATAAGGGCTATTTTTTAAGCTAGCTATTAGGTTATTTAAGAAATAACTAAAGAAGGCTATTCCTATAAATCTACTATATTATTACTATAAAGTATAAAAACTTATTAATAGCCTAAGAATAGTTTTATTAAAGGGGGAAAACTATATTATAAGCTATTTACTAGCTTATAATTAATTATTAAAACTAATAGGCTATTATATTATAAGAGAGGGGCTAAGAATAATTAAATTAATAAGAACTAGGATAGGCTATAAGATAAGAAATCCTTAATTTAATTAAGGCCTTAAGCTATACCTTAAAGCCTTAGGCTATACTTTAAATTTAACTCCTCTTTATAAATAAAGAAATAAAAGGAGGGGATAAAGGGAAATATTAATTAATTTTAACTTAAAATTTACCTTAACCTTACTATAATATAAACTTTGCTACTCTTCTTATAATACCCTATTACCTAAGGCCTTCTTAAGGAAGGTCCTTATAATAAAAAGAAAAATAAGTTTAAGTATTATAAAAGTAATTAATAACTTTAAAATCTTAAGTATAATCTTATTTATATCTTAGGTTTATAATATTACTTAAATTTTTAAAGCTTTAGCTTTACTTTATTTCTTATTATTATTAAAGGGCTATTATTATTTTTACCTTTTATTATATAGCTTTCCTTAAATATTACTTTTATAAGCGCTTTTATATATACTTTTACTTAAATAAAGTATTATTTTTATATTTATTATTATTAAAAGTTAATATAATAATTAATATATATAAAATTAAATAATATACTTTAAATAAGGTTAGTTTTAATAGTTTCTTTAATTATAATATAGCTAAAAATAATTATAAAAATTATATATTATTTAAATAAATATAACTTATTTTAAGATTTTTATATTATGTAATATTATTATAATATACTTAATATAAATTATTAAAAATTAATAGTTATAAAGAAAATATTAATATAAATAATTATTATAAAAATTATATTAATAAGTAAAAAGCTTTATAAAAATATTTTTAGCTTTCTCTTAAAAGGCTATAAAAGTAAATACTTATTAATATAATTCTTTATTATAATATAAATTTTTATAATTTTATAAATTAATTTTATAAAAGAAATCTTTAATAATAAAAGGTTTTAAGTATTTTAATATTATTAAATTTAATAAAGTATAATAATTTAAAATATATTAATATAAGTAATTATTATAAATTAAAATAAACTTACTACTTACCTTTTATTAATAGGGTTTTTACTTAATTAATTAATTAAGCTTTAAGTAATTATTTTTAAAATACTTTCCTTTAATAATTTTCTTTTCTACTTTTCTTTTATAAAATAAGTTTATTTTATTTAAGTTATAATAGCTATAAATAATTATTAGAATTTTAATATATTAATAATAAACTTTTTTATTAAGTATAATAGTATTAGTAATAAAAAAGCTAGGGTATAAAAGAGTAAATAAAAAGTAAGAAATATATAAGAAAATTTTTCTTAATATAATAAAACCTATTTTAATAGAAATTAAAAGATTTAATTAGCTTAATTATTTTAAAAAACTTTTAGCTTAAATCTTATATACTTTAATTATATTAGCTTTTTTAACTTATATTTTTATTTTTTCTTAAAATATATACTTTACCTTAGTTTATATATTTTTAATTTAAACCTTAATTAAATAAGATTCTTAGCTAGTAATTCTATTATTAATTATATTAATTATTTATATTAATTCTTATAATAAAAGTTAAAAATAAGCTCCTTAAAGTAATATAATTAATTACTTAGAGCCCCTTAAAAGTATAAAGCTAAAAATAAGCTATTAGCTAATATATATATAAAAAGCTTATAAGTATATAGCTAAGCTTATTATTAAGTAAAAGTAATTAAAAATACTAAAAGGTATTAAGAACTTTATAAAAGTATATTATTAATATATTAAAGTAAGAACTTATATATTTAATAGTATTTTTAAAAATAAGTATTTTTTTTTTAAAAAAGGTAATTAGCCTTAAGTAATATATTATATTAATTTTTTATATTAATTTATTTTACTTATATTTATTAGCTTTAATAATAGTAAATATTCAAATTTACTTAATATAAAACTTAAGTTTATATAAAATAAAATAATTTATTAAAACTTAGTTTATATAAATAAAAATAATAATTTAAATTAAGTTAATTTAAATAATAATAATTAAGCTATTTATATTATAAAGAATTTTAATAAAGTTTAAAATAATCCTAAAGTACTTAACCTTTATAAGTTAATTTAAGGGATTAATATAAGAAATAATATTATAAGACTTAAAAATTATATATAATAATAAGTTATTACTTTAATTATTTATATTAATTCTTTATATTAATTTTTAAAAATCTTAAATAACTTTATAATTAATTAAAACTATATTTAATATATATTTATTTAATATTTTAAGTTACTTATATTAAAAATTAGTATATTATAAGAATAATAAAAAGTATTATTATATTTTATTAAGTTAAAGTAAATACTAAGAATATTTAATAAGGCTTTTAATTTATTTTAATATAATAACTTATTAATATAGTTACTTATAAAGACTTAAGCTACTTTTAGCTTTTTATTAAAGTAAAGCTTTTATATAATAGCTTTTTATATTAAATTATTTAAGTTAAAGCCTAGGCTAAAATAAATTAAAATATATACTTACTTTAAAAGATATAATAATTTTTATATTAATTTTATTTAATTTAACTTAGTATTTTACTTAGTTTTAATAATAAAATATTATAAAAGCTTATTTTTATTTAAAAGCTATATTATAATTATTAGCTTTTAATTAAGATTTACTTAAAAAGATTTTTTAAGGTTTATAAAATCCTTTTATAAATAACTTACCTTTTTAATTTTACTTTTTATAAAACTTAATATTAAGTAAAAGTATAACTTTAATTTTTATATTAATATTTAAGTAGCTTAAGCCATACTTTAAAAATATAAAGTATTAAATATATTTTTAATAATATAAAAATAAACTAATAAATAATATACTTTTATAATAAATAAGCTCTTTTTTAATAATAAATTTATTAAAGGCAATTATTAATTTAATAAAATTAATTTAATTTTAAACTAAGTTATATATATATTAATAAAATACTTAAGTACTTAGCTATAAGTAAAAGGAAGTTTAGTCTTTAATAAAATTATTAAGTTTTACTTTAAATTTAATAATATATAATTTAAGGTTTTAATTTATAATTACTACTTAGAATTTATATTTAATAATATTAAGCTATATCTTTAATTAATATATGTAATAAATATAATATATAAAATTTATTATAATATATTTTTAAAAATTAAAGTAATAATAAAAAAGGAAAATAATAAAAATAAAATATAATATTAATTATAAAGTAATAAATTAAATACTTAATAAAAGAAAATTATAATTATTATTTTATTTATTATTATAATTAAATATTATATTAAAGTTATAAAAGAAAGTTTATTTAAAGTTAAATAAGCTATTAATTATTTAATTAAGTAAAAATAATAAGTTATTAAAAGTTTAAAGCTTATAATACTACTTAATATATAAGCTTAGCTTATTTAAAACTTAGTTTTAATTTAAAATAAGCTATTAATTATTATAAGCCTTAAGGTTTATTAATAATTATATATAAAATATATAATATAAGTTATAAAATAAAAGAAAATAAAAATTTAGTTTTTAAAAGAAATAAGAAACCTTAGCTAAGCTTAATTATTTACCTAGCTTTATTATTATATTTAATTTACAATATTAATTAATATTTAATTTTATTTAACTTTATTATATACTTACTTAAATAAATAAGGTATACTTAAAATAATAAAAATAAAAATTATAGCCTTTTATTTTAGTAAAATAAATTAAAATATATAACTTATAATTACCCTAAAAGAGCTTAATACTTAATTAAAGTTTTTATACCTTTAAAAGTAAATTAAGTAAAATATAAAGGAAGATTTATATTTAATAAATAAGGCTTATATAAAGTTAATTAATTAAAAATTAATAATAATTAACTAGCTATACTTTTAAAAATAAAACCTTACTTAACTTAATAAAGTAATTTTTAGCTTTCTTTTAGCCTAAACATATAAATTTTAATTACTTTAGTATATACTTAGTTTTTACTTTTTATTTTATTTTAGTAATTTATATATTTTTAATATTATTTTTACTTATTATACTTAAATTATTATTTATTATATTTTAAGTAGCTAAGGTAATATTTATAATATTTATAATATTAGCTAATATAAAAAGTAAAGCTTAGTTTTTATTTATACTTATCTTCTTTTATCTTCTTAGTAATTTATATATCTTTAGTATTATTTTTACTTACTAAGTTTAAATTATTTATTATATTATATATAACTAAGGTAATAATATTTATATTATTTATAATATTAGCTAATATACTAAGTATAGCTAAGTTTTTATTTATACTTATATTCTTTTATTAATATACTTTTATTTATAATTAAGTTTTAATTCTTCTTAAGAGCTTAAGATTTTTTAAAAGTTTATTTAACTTTTTAGCTTATAATCTCTTAATCTTATAGCTATTTTTATTTATAATATAATTAATTTTTATAGCTTTTTTTATATTTTTATAATTTATTAATCTTCCTACTTATAAGTTATATAAAATATATTCTTTTTACTTAATTTAATATACTTAATTAAAAGCTTATTATTTTTTAAGTTATTTTATTATAAGTTAATTATAATTACTTAATTAGCTTTTATTAAGTTTAGCGCTTTATTATAAGATTTAAGCTAGTTATTTATATAAATATTAAGTAAAGTTTTAATTTTAATAAAATAATTTAAAATAATAATATAAAAAGTAATATAAAATAATATAGCTTATTTTAGCTATAAAAATTATTATTTAAATATCTTTTTAATTAAATATAATTATTTATTTCTTAAAAATATATTTTATAAGTATTAAATCCTTTTATATAATTATAATTTATTTTATATAAATTATATAAAAATTATATTTATAATTATATTAATATATATTAATTATTATATTAATTATTAATAAATATTATAATTTTACTTTTAAATAATATAATTAAAAAGCCTTTATTACTTTTTATAATATTATAATAATTAATAATTAATATTAAGGTAAGTATTTACTTTTAAAAGCTATAGCTTAATAATTAATGCTTTTAATAAATTTCTTAATAAATCTTTAAAATTTAATCTTAGGAATAATAAATATAATTTTAATTTAGCTATAATAAATATTCTTAAAAGCCTTTTTAAATAATAATTATTAAATAAAGTATTACTTATATATAAAATAAAATATACTTATATTATTATATAACTTTATTTTATTAACTTTTTAGTATTTTATTAATTTAAATAATTAAATTAATTAAAATATAATTAATTCTTTAAGGCTAACTTATTATATTAAGTAAAGTTAAAATAAAACTTATTTTTATAAAAATAAAAATAATTATATAAATTAAATAAATAAGAATTATTATATAACTTATACTTTATATATTTATAAATAATCTTAGCCTTTTATAATTTAAAAATAATTTAAGAGTATAAAAACTTTATATTAATATATTAATAGCTAATATTAGTTTTTATATTAATTTTATTAATTAATACTTTATAATTAAGCTATATTATAATATCTTTATTAAGGCTTTAAAGTAAATATTTAATTATAAATCTACCTTTTATTAAGAAATAAAAAAAGTATATTTTTTTTATTTATATTAATTAATTCTTTAAATAGTAAAAATATATTATTTTTTATATAAATAATATAAATTTTAAAAGGTTTATATATAATAATATCTTTAAAAATAATTATAACTTTAAATAATTAATTAAATAATATAATAAATACTTTTTTAATTTTATAAATACTTAAGCTTTTATTTAAAGCTTATATTATATTATTTATTTATTTATTTATTATATGCTACTAGCTAACTAAAGCATATAGTGCCTTTATTTCTAGCTAACTTAGGGGAAAACCTTAGTTGCCTAGGATAAAAACCCTAAGTTGCGGCCTATATATAGGTGCTATAATACTATAACGCTACTAATAGGCGCTTAACTTTAAAAAATTCTAGCTTAATAGCTAAACTTATCTTATATAAAATATAAAAGAAAATAAAAAAAAGTTAAAAGGGGAGTAAGGTAGTAAGAGGAAGTAAAGGGAGGGGGGGGGGCTAGGGAGAAAGGGTTTACTATAAGGCTAATGTATTACTATACCCTATATAATAAGGCTATAGCCTTACTATATATCTCTTTATTTATTTCTAAGAAGTTAGGCCATATACTACTAGGTACTATATACGCCTAAGGCACCATTATTATAAAAAGGGCTATTATATTTATCTACTAGGCGGCTATTATAATAGTCGCCAGTAGCTGCCCCTAGCCCCTATAATAAGTCTTTAAAAAGAGCAAAAACTTATTACCTCTCCTACCCTCCTTTTCTTCCTCTCTTCCTCTTTATAATAATACTAAGGTAGGTTAGGCAAAGAGATCCCAGGCCTATATAAGCGCGCCGCTAATGCCGCAATACTATAGCAGTAATAGCAATAATAATAATAATAATAATAATAATAGGTTATAGCATTATTACTATCCCCTATAGTACTACTACGCTCCTAGCCTTATATATAGCTTAGCTAACCTTTACTAAATTAAACTACTAACCATAAGTCTATATAAGTATATATAGCGCTTCTAACCTAATGCTACTAATAGCCTAATAGCCTACTAACCTAAATTAAATAGCTAATAATAAAAGAAAGAAGCAGAGAGGAGGAGTAAAGGAGAGGGCGGCCAAATAAGCTCGCGCTAAGGATATACTAGGCGTATTATATTTATTGCCTTATTTTATATATATAACTTATATAATAAATAATAGTGCTAAAGGCCTATACCGCAATTAGGCTTAAAAGTATAATAATCCCTATGCTACCTACTTAAAGGCCTAAAAGGGCTGCTTAGCGCTTCTATATAGTACCTAGGTTATAGCTGCAGCATTTGCCGCTACACTTTAAAGGGAGCTAGCAGATAAGGGCAAGATTATATAGGCATATAAGGCCGCCTTATTATCACAAGGACCTTCCTTAAGAAGGCCTCAGGTAGTGGGGTGTTATAAGAAGAGTGGCAGAGTCTATGTCGTGGCGAGGTCGAGGTAAATTCCAAGTTGAAATTAATTAATACCCCCCTTTATCCCCTCCTTCTATCTCTCTATTTATAAAGAGGGGTTAGATCTAAAGTGCAGCCTAAGGCCCCAAAGTATAGCCTAAGGCCCCAACTAGACTAAGGATTCCCCGTCCCGCAGCCTGCCCTAGTCCCTATTAGTCTAATTGTCCCCAGCCCCCTCTTATAGTACAATAGCCCGTCAGTCCTAGCAGCTAGTTGCAGGCTGGCAAACGGCTTATAATATAGTTTCCCCCCTTTAATAGGACCGTCCCTGGGCCATTAATAAGTCTTTATACTTCGCAGCAACAATATAGCAGATTCACGGGGATAGCCTCCTCTAGTTATTTCCTAGATAACCTAATAGCTAGCTTAAAGAATAGCCCTTATCTTTGTGCCTCTTTGAGCCCCCCTTAGGGCAGCCTTTTTAATTGACTATAAAACCTATTTTTTAAGACCTCTTTTTCCTTCCTTTTTCCTCTTCCTTTTTTATATTAATAATGCTATAAATCTAGCTCCCCCCCTATGCCCGCCTAGCGCGCAACCTCACGCAGTGCCTAGGTAGGCGAGACCGCGTCTATTAGTTAGCTAACTAACCGCGAGTTAGCAGCAGCAGCAATAACAGGTAAGTGCTGCTACCCCCCCCCCCCATGCCTACTATAACCTAACCAACCTAGGGTTAAAACCCATCTCTAGGCAGGTGCTCCACACCTACCCCTGCGTATAACCTTGCCGCGACTTTGCTGCTAACCCAATTAGAACCCCACTATACTCTGCAAAAATGGCCCCTAGCTACTATAAATAAGAGGCCCTAAAGACTAGCTTAACCTAGTAAGGACTTCGCTAGGAGATCGCCCTTTGCTTATACTAACTTCTCTCCTCTCCTAGCCCTTATAATGCCTATGTGTTTTACGTCCTAGTGTATTTGCAGTTAATTTGCAGTAAAGCCAGCGGTTTTAAGCTCGCTGTTAATAAAAATAGTAAGATGATTTTACTCCTAAAGGATACGGCTATGCATTATAAAAAGGCCCCTATAGTAGGTATATAGCAGCGACCTTACCGCAACCTAGCGCTAATACTACTTAGGCTCTAATAAATGCGGCTGGTGCTAGGGTAATAGTAAGGGTTGCTAGATTATAAGTTAATATTAGTAACTAGACTTACTAAGCTGCAGCTAACTTATAGTAACTTAGCTATCTAAGAAGGCACGTATTGTAGGCGGTAAAATAGTTAATGCCTATCTTATGTGGGTGGCCGCAGACTACCCTTTAGATAATAAAGCCGTCTGCGGTGTAAGTACTCAGCTATTTCTGCGCGAGGTTGCTACTAACTCCCTAGGCCTACATAGAGGCCATTGAAAAAGGCTAAGGTATAGTCCAGTCTTTAACTGTAATAAAGCGCGGCAACTAGTATAATGCAGCTGGTTCTATTATAGCTAGTAGCGCTATAAGTCCTTACTAATTACTATTAAATTCGCTGCTAACTCGCGCAAGAATGCGCCTTTAGTAGTACTACTATTAAGCAGCTAGGAGAGGTCTAGGAGGGCCTTAAAATCTTAATATAGGTAACCTAGGATAGGGTCGACTTCGCAGCGAACTTAGAGGCACTTCTTATTGCTGTCTTAATAGCTTAGGTTAATATTAATGTGCTTTTACGCATACTAGTTACCGCCTAGAATCCCATAAGTCTTCTTTAACTTACTATTACCTTGCTGCTAAGATGCTTAGGAAACTATACTGCCTGCCCTTTTAGGCCTTATTATTCTTCCCCCCTATTAGGCTAAAGAATATAATGCTATAATTAGAGCGCTTAGTAAGTTCCTAAGCTAGGTCCTAGCAACAACCCGGCTAACTCGCTTCTAAAACGGAAGGCCCTAAAGAAGCAGCTAGCCAGCCCTTTAGTTAAGGGGTCCTATAAGTCGCCCTGCCTCTTAGGCAAAGGTAAGGAGCTAGCTATCCCTTCTAAGAATAGCAAGTAGCTACCTTATAGCTAGGTTATAGCGACATCTTTCGTTAATATAATTCAGGTAATTAGGGCAGGGTAATAGGGTAGCTATAATAATAGTTAGAAGGGTAATAGTAAGGTTGCTAAAAAGTAGCCCCTAGATCAGCAATGTCGCTGGGAAGTTACTATTAATTACCTACCCAGTTTTAGAGCTTGGTTTATTTTTATAGCCCCCCTTAAGTAGCTAGATCCCAGCATTATAGCAGCGACTTCGCTCGTTTTTAAATATACCCTTGCCTAGCCCTAGCTCCTACTTCCTATATAACTATACTCCTATACTACTAGCTATATTATATTAGCAGCTACTTTGCGGCGACGTAGCTCGCGCCTGCCCGCCCCTAAATTATATAATCGTCCTCAATTTAGTTATACCTATTCTAATATGCTACAGTTATATTTATTAAGTAGCGCTATAATAGTAAAATTATAGCGTAATACCTAAGAGTTCTCTTTATTTAAATAACCCTTTTAGTAAACTAAGTACCTCCGCCATCTGCCTTAATCCTAATAGGCAATAATACGCTTTACTTTATAATAATCCTTTAATATAAACGGGTTATTTTAAATTAAGTCTATAGCAATATTACTATTATATAGTTCTAATAATAAAATAAAAAGCACATTATAAATCCTTACTATAAGGGGGAGTTCTAGCTTATATGCCAAGCCATGCTCCCCTACCTATTAGAGGATCTTATAGGGACCTAACTATTTTACGGCGAGTTTATGGCTAGGCTGCTGCTGCTAAATATTCCTAGATAATAAGAGGACCTAGTCTCTTATATTAAAGCTTTTAGGGAGGCGCTTCTTATTATAAGATATAGCCATTATCTCTATTATATAGCGGAGTCGCTTTTATATTGCTAGGTACCTATTTATAAGGGCTTTCCCCCTCTAGTAGGCGCTATCGTTAATAATCCCTTTAGGTGGTTGGGTATAGAAGGGGGCCTATGGCGTGAAACCCCGCAGCAACTTAGCTGGCAATTCCTTAGTAACTTTGTAGCGGGCTATATTATACGCAAATTATACCAGCAGCAGTAAGTCTACCTAATTATTTTATTTCTTATTGTAGTAGGCCTAGAGGTAATACTTTAGAGACTGGTTTAGCCTCTCTGTCTAGCTATTTATTTGCAGGTGAAATACTATACTAAGTCGCCGCTTTATCTTAAGGATATCGCAAAACGTCCTCTAAAAGTATAATATAAAGACAGTCCCTCAGTCCGTTATAATGCCTACGGGTAATTTATAGTCCTTAAAAATATAGTTTAAAAAGAGGATGGTAAGGCCATTGCTACTTATTTATATTATAGTAGGCATAAACTAAATATACTTTATAAACCTATTAATAATAACTAGGATAGCATTATAGCCCTTAGCTAATCTAGTCCTAGACTCAGGGAGGCCCGTAATAAAGTCTATAGTAATTTCCTTAAAGGGGCGTATTAGTAGCGGTAACGCTGCTAGTTCGCCAAAGGGCCTATAATACCTTAGCTTATTAATTTAGCATAAGTAATACTCTCTTATATACTACCTTATATCCCTCTTTATCCCCAGCTAGTAGTACTTCCGGGCCAACCGGTATAGTGTCCAGCTAATACCTAGGTATCCCGCGGCGATGTCGTTATAAACTAGCATTATTAGCTCTATCTAAAAACCAAGGGGCATATAGGTCTGTCCTTAAAACGCCTATACCCCTTATTACCCTTTCCCCTAATTACTAAGGTTAGCAGCATTTTCTTTAAGACCTAACTTAGTTATAATATTATTACTATAATATCGCCTAAAGTTAGGGTCCTCTTAAAGCCTCCTATCGCCTACTAATAACTCTTCCTTTAAGCCTATAAGATTATCCCTATATAATAGGAAGTCTTCCCTATTATATCGCCGCATATTAGGGTTCTCTTTCCTTTTCTACTTTCTAGTTATCCCGCTGCTATTACTAGGCAAATTATAGGAGTCTTCTAAGCGACATTGCTTTACCCTAGGGGCATTCCCCTAGTACTTAGTAATAAACCTTAATAGAAAAGGGTCTGCCCCCTAGGCCTTATAAATGCCTTCTTATAATTTAATACTCTAAGTAATCTTATTATCCTTAGCAGAACCTCGCAATAACCTCGCAACTAATAGTCTTAAGACTTAATACGCCTTAGCCACTAATATAGGTAGCTTACTAGTCCCATCCCTTATTAAAGCTACTATGCTAATTACCTCTTTTAAGGTCTCTACAAATTTATCTAAAAAATACAGTATATCCACGCTCTTTACCTCTCTTTTTACTGCCTTATCCTAGTAATCCGGTCTCCTTAATAATCTATTTATAGGGTTCTATTTCCCTAGCTAGTATTTAATCCTAAAGTTAAAGGGGAATAGCTTATTTAAGGTATAAACCTATTAATTGCTTAGCTTTGGCTTTAAGGCAAGATAGTAGTAATTTAGGTAGTCCATTAATACTAAGATCTCCTCTTTAGCATATATAAGGTAGTGGCGCTATATATAGAATGCCTTAGAGATCGCTAGGAGTTTACTATTAGGTATTAGATATTATAGCTTTATACCCTTAAGTTTCTAGAATAAGTAAGCAATAGGGTGCTAGTAATCTCGCTGCTTTTATAATAAGATGGCGCCGATTGCGAATTTAAAAGCATTAGGTTTAATTTATATTAGAGCCTCTAGATTATAGTATATAAGGATAAGGGCTATTTAAAACTTTGCCTTAAGCAGTTAAAAGGCTACCCTAGCTATTTAGCCTAGCTAGAAGTTTGCTGTATATTTACTATAAGTTAGTTTTATTAATAGGGCAGTAATCTTACTATAATTCTTAATAAAGCGCTAGTAGAACCTAGTGAATCCTAGGAACATCTAGAGCTCTTTTATACTATAGGGTAATAGCTACTTTATAATAGCTTTAACCCTCTCCCTTTCTATTTTAATGCCCCTATTAAATATTATAAACCTAAGGAATCCCACCTTAGTTATACTAAACTCGCACTTCTATAGGTTAATAAAGAGGCTTGCCTCTTATAAGCATTGCAAGATCTATTGCATATACTATATATACTCTGCTAGGTCGCGGCTATATATTAGGATATTATCTAAATAAACAATACAGGTAATATCTATATAAGGTTATAACACATTATTGATATAGCTTTAAAAGGTTGCCGGGGCATTGGCTAGTCCGAATAGTATAATAAGAAACTCGAAGTAGCTATATTTATACTAGAACGCCGTCTTCTACTCGTTAAATTTACGGATATATATCTAGTAATATATGTCCTTAAGGTTAAATTATATCTTAATTAAAGCTCCTCCTAACCTATTAAGTATTTTATTAATAAGGGGGATAGGCGCCTGATTTTTTACTGAGACTTTATTAAGACCTTAATAGTCTATGCATAGCTATAGCTTACTGCCCTTTTTAGGTACAAAGAGAATAGAGGCCCTAGCTAAGCTAATTAACTATCTAATCTACCCTTTCTTTAGTACATTCGCTAGCCATTCGCAGAGAACTCGCAGCTTCTCCTCGGCTAGGCCGTAAATTAGTCCATAAGGTAGCTCCTTTCCGGAGAGCAGATTAATACTATGCATCCTTCCTCCTAAGGGGGGAAGCTCCCCCGCCTTCTCCTTATTAAATATATTAATATAGTTAGTATACTTATAAGGTAGCAATATAGTCTCTATGTATATAATTAACTCCTTAGTACTTAGGGGCATCTCCGGCGCTAGTTCTTAGCCATCTATGCCGGCTACTATAGTATAAACTACCTACGCCTCTATAATATTACGGCGTACTCGCCTGCCTCCTTGGCAGACTACTAGTCGGGCCAGTCCTACCTCGTGCTACCACTAGCGGCGTGCCTAGTTATAAATATATAGATTAGCCGCAGCTAGCTAAGTTATACTAAGCACTACCTCCTTATTTAAAGCCTTAGCAACTACAAAGTAAACTTAATACAAGGTCTTTTAGTTTATACTATCCCTTATCTTTATTTACCTCTCTAATTCCCCCTTATTCTTTATTTAGCCCCTTATGCCTATAATTAGTATAATTATAAGCGCTAACCCTTCCTAGTTAGATTTTAATAGTAGTTGCAGCGAGATTATGCTTAACTTAGCCCTAAAGTCTATTAAAGCATTAACTAGCTAGTATGTTCCCCTTAACTAAAGCCTTGCCCTAACCCTAATCCTTAGCCATATAAGCAGTCCTTTAGTTAGGAGCTATTCCTATGCGCTTATAAGTAGGAGTATAGTATTTAAGCTTATTACTATTATAGCTACCTCGCTGCATTCTATAGGCGGCTTCCCATGCTACTGCGTTATATAGCTATTAAGTTAGTTATACCCCGGGATGCTATAGGAGGGTTGGCTATATTTCCTAAAGTAATATCCTTAGCTATAGCATTTATAATAAAGGACTCGGCTTATATTGAGGTGGTAGGGGGGTTATAATAACTCTGCTAGGGGTATAATAGATAGAGCTAAAGGTTAATTATTTTAAGATAATGCCTTTCCTTTTAGTGCGCCCCCTTTAGCCCCCTAAGCAGTCCTAGACTATTAGCAATAGGTAGCGTGCCTGCAGCTAGTTTACAGCATTACTTTAGCTAAGTAGCAGTTATATAAGATTAACTCTTCCTAAGTCTCTAAAATACTATTCCTAATAATTTATACCTAGAGGTTAAGTTATAGCGAGTTTACCATAAGGTAGATATAAATAATAGAATAAATCTCCTATAGCATTATCCCTACTACCGATTCCTAGTGCGCTATAAATTATCTAAACATCTGCCCCTCTACCTATTAAAGGCTAAGTAGCTATAACATCGCCTTAAGGGTACAGGTAGCTTTATTACTAACTTAGTCGATTAGCTAGCGCCTAAACTCTACCTAGGTAATTAACTCTATGCAACTCTTATTACTAGTATTAAAGAAGTATAGCTAATAGGTCTTAGTATTCCTAGTAAGATAGCTGCTAGCTAGCGCTACTCTTATAACATCCTTACTATAAGCAGTAGGGTTAGTAATAAATTAAGCTTATAGGTTATTTAGGAAGGCTTGTAGCTTAGTCTAATTATCCCCGTAGTACTGTTTGATATAAACTTTTAAGTGCCCTTGGGAGCTACTAGGTTGCGGGGATATTATAGATACTTTGCTGCCCTTAGTAACCTTAGGTATAAGCTGCCTATATTTATTTAAATATAAGATTTAGCCTTCCTATTTGGCTGCTTAGTAGTATTAAAGTCGCTGCCTCTTCTCTTAGACCCTATTATATTCCTTTTGTTATACTAGTAGTTGGTTTAGCTCTTATTCTTTAAGTAATATTATAGCTATATTATAGCGTTATTACTCCTATGTCTGCAATAGCCCTAGGTCTGCGCTAATTAGCTTTATTATAGGGGAAGTAAACTCTACTAATAAGTTGGTTATTATTATGCAAGCCTTAGTTAATATTATAGGAATATTGCAGATACTTGCCTAGTCCTAGGTGCATTTCCCTACTATAGCTCTACCAGTCCCCTCGCCCTAAAGGGTAAATTAATTAATATATTATAAGGACCTTTCTTAAGAAGGCCTTAAGTAGTAGGGTATTATAAGAAGAGTAGTAGAGTCTATATTGTAGCGAGGTTGAGGTAAATTTTAAGTTAAAATTAATTAATGCCCCCCTTTATTCCCTCCTCCTATCTCTCTGTTTATAAAGAGGGGTTAGATCTAAAGTGCAGCCTAAGGCCCCAAGGTATAGCCTGAGGCCCTAACCAGACTAAGGATTCCCCGTCCCGCAGCCTGCCCTAGTCCCTATTAGTTTAATTGTCCCCAGCCCCCTCTTGCAGTATAATAGCCCGTCAGTCCTAGCAGCTAGTCGCGGGCCGGCGAACGGCTCGTGACACTTATATATAAAGAACGCTGCTATAAAGATAGTAAAGGCTATAGCGGGCAGTTCTAGTGCTATATTAGCTATAGCAGCGGTCGCTTAGGTCTAAGGCTTAAAGTACCTTCTTAAGAGGTTAATATACTTATAAAAGTATATTACCTTTATAATAAAGGCAAGTAACCCTATTATAGCTATAATAGCTATATATTAATACTATAAGGTAATAAAAAGGTAAAATAAGTTATAAAATATAAAAGAGGAGAATCTTAAGGAAACTTTAATAGTAGTAATAAAAGTAATAAAAAGAGGGGATAGGGATAAAAAGAGGAATAAAAATAATAAGTCCTTAGTTTTATTAAGTATCCTACTAGAGAATAAGAAGGAGAATAAAGAAAAGGATAAGAGAAAGTAATTATATAAATAGCAGGGTTTTTTCCTCCTTTAAGGGGATTTTCCTATATTTATTATAGCTAGCCCTTAAAGGGCTATTATAAAGAATAAAGGGTATTAAAAGGCAGTAAGGGGCCAAAGCAGGCGCAGGCTTAAAAGGGGCAGCATTTAAAAATATTAGTTACAGTACAATTCTAGGTTAAAAGCATAGTATAATATAAGGTCAAATTATATTAATACTCGCTTAAAAAAAACCAGCCTATAAGTACTTAAGCAATAATTAGATTATAAAGGCTTATAACTAGATTATAAAAAGTCTATAATACTAAAGATATTCCTAGGCGCAGCTAGTCTAAATAATATAAAATAGTATATATAACTATCTCCTCCCTATAGCCGCATCGGCATCGCAGCATTATAATATTAAGCACGCCCTAACTAAAGAGAAAGGCCTATAGGCTAATATATCCAGTTTAAAGCTAAATAAAAGCTAAGCTTTAGTACTTAGGAAGCCCCTTATATAGCTAAAAAATGCCCTTAATTCTAAAAGAGGGCTTAAAGTCTATTACTATAGCTCTACCTTATATATACTATATAAGCATACTAAAAAAGTAGTCAAACTACCTACCCCTTTACTTTTACTTAAATTATTCCTACTATACTATAAAGTTGGCCTTAAATTATAGCTACCTTATAGCCTAGCCCCTAGTCTCCTTTATTAGTCTCTTATATAGCCTTAACCTTACCCTCTAGCTTATAATCTACCTTGCTGCTGTAGTATAAGTAAGATAAACTAATATAGCCTTATTATAGCCTAGTACTTGCTTATAAAACCTTTAAACCTAATAATTTAGGTAAAGGTTAATAAAGGGAATAGTAAGCTTTATTTTAATTATTTATTTAAAAATAGCTTAGTAGGCTCCCGTAGCAGTATAAAAGCACTATGCCTACTTTATAGCTAATCTAATAGTAAAGCCCCTTAGTTTCTAGCCTAATTTAATTAAGAAGTAAATTATAGTAGCCCTATATAAAATAAAGGCCTAGATAGCTTAAATATAAATAAGGCATGCCTACCTAAGCTAAATACCTTATATACTTACTATAGTTATAATAAGGGCCTAGCGCTGCTATTTAAGGCAGCCCTTAAGGTCTACTAAGTATAGTCCCTAAAGGAGTTTATAATATAATATAATACCTAAAAAGCAGCCATACTAAACTAGCTTAACCATATAAGCCCTAAGCTAAAGTTGCTATATTATTGCTATATATATATAAAAGAAGTAAATTAAGTATGCCTTATTAGGCTTAAAGGTTATTTTATATTATAGCGCCTAGGCCTTATAAACTACCTAAGTAGCCTTAAGCTAGTATTATATTATATTCTTATTAAGTCTAAAGGCAAGGAGGTTTATATTATTTATAAACCTAATTATAATTACCCCTTTATAATTCCTAAGCGCTTAATAAAGTTTAGTAATAAAAAGGATAAAAAGAATAAGTAATAAAGGAGACCCTTAAGGGATACCTATATATACTAATACCTTTATAGCCATTTTACCATTAAACTAAAGCTATACCATCTATATATTAAGGTAGCTATAAAAAAGAAGTAAGACCTAAGCTAAGTAGCTATACTAGTAAAAGGCTAAAAGAAGGTAGGTATAGTCAACTATATTAAAGGCGCCTGCAAAATCAAGCTATAAAAGGGAGGCAGTGCTATTATAAGCCTAAGCCATACATACTGCCTTTATAATAATAATAAAAGCAAGCTTAATTAACTGCCCTTTCTGGTTTCTTATTTAGCCCTTAGGGAAAAGCTGGTATACCTCTGCTATAGCTATAACCTACTTATAAAGTATTATTTTTATTATCTTTCTAAGTATATATAAAAATAAAATTAGCCTTTACCCTTTAATAGTATATTAAACCAATAGGGGCTTATTTAGCTTTAGTATTACTGCAACATTTATACTATGCTAGCATTTTAAAAAGTAGCCTACCTAAAAGCACCTATTAAAAATAGCTACTATATATTACTATACTACTTCTCCCCCTACCTTAAAAAAGCCAGCTAAAATACTATTAAGGCTAATAGCCTTTTAAAACTAAATACTAAAAAGGGCCTCCTAAATATCCTTAGTAGTTATATATTACTTAACCTTAAAGCTACTAAGGCATAGCTAAATTAGGTCCTTATTAAGCTTAAGGGTAGTAAAATATAAAAAAAAGCGGCTAATAAGTACTACTACCTTCTCCTTATAGATGCTTACTATTATACTGCTATTTAGGCTAAGGGCTAGAAGGTAAGCTAGTAGCGCAGCACTGCTGCTATATAGCTAGGCTTATTTTACTAGCTTTTAAAGTGCTTTTAAGTTTAAAGATAAGTAATATATATACTTATAAAAACTCTTATACTATATATTAAATATATACCTTGCCATAGCTACGCCAGCCTTATAATACTAGCGCTAATTAATTACATTATATATTTTCTAAAAGTATTATTATACTTACTTCTACCTCTATATTACCCTAGCTATATTAACATCCTATTATAAATTCAGGCTAGGGCTAACTTTAGGTTGCCTTAAGACTATAAAGTCTATAATCTTATAAAATATATTTATAAGCTTCTTTATAGCCTGCTTAATACCATCCTCTATAAAAAGGTCCCTTAAAGGAGGCAAAAGCCTAGCTATAGCCTTAGCCTATACTAATACTCTATTAACTTCTTACTAGCACTAATATAATTCCTATATTAACGCTATAGTAAGGCTAATACTTATATACTATAGAAAATAATTAAAGCCTTTAAGGTTAAAGTTAGTATTATAATAAAAAGTATATGCCTCCCTAAAGGCTTAAACTAAATTAAGGATACTATCCTTATAACTAAAAAAAGACTATATAATAGTACTAAATAGAATTAATAAACTAATTTATAGCTATTATACTTTTACTAATAGCATCTCCCTACTACTTATTATTTTACTATAAGTATCCTATAAGGGGTAATAAAGGTTAAAGTTATTAATTAAAATAGTAAGCATATTAGGCTTAGTCCCGCAGAGAATATATAGCAGCTGTGCTATAGCCTTACTAGGTAGGCTATAAACTGCTATAATATATAGGTTAGGTTAGTAGAAGGTAACCTTAGCCTAATTAACCCCCTTGCGCTGCTCCTATAATCCAGGGCTATATTATTTATAAATATATAAGGCTAGGCGTCCTCCTTTATATATAAGGTTATAATTACTAATACTAAGGTAGGCTAATTAGCTAATTAAGGGGTTAATATATAATTCTATTAGCACTATTACATTATAAGCATAGTAGGCCTAAAGCATAATATAAGTAAAGGCAGCTTATTTATTTATATTCTAAAAGAGGGCCTTTATTATAAGCAAGCAATTTTTAATACTATACTTAATAATACTTTTTATACCTAATAGTCTAAGGCTAATTAAGGCTATAGTATAAGCATTATGCTTTATAATCTCTATTAACCTAAAGCTACTTAGGCTTGCTTATTTATAAAACCTTTAGGCTATCCTAGCCCCCTTATAAGCGCCTTAATTTTACTGCTAGGCAGGACTAAGAATAGCATAAAAAGTAAAGGGGATAGTGCTTTAATAATAAAGTAGGTAGCATAGCGCATATAGGCTTCCCTTATAATTACCTTTTATTTCTAAACCTTTAAGTAAATCTAGTCCTAGGCTATATATGCCCCCTTATAAGAGAGGCACTTTAGCTAATTTCTAAATATTACTAAGTAATTTATATTAGTATATACTATAGTATTATACTAGCTATAATATACACGCTCTTAGTAATACCTTAATATATACCTAAACCTAAAGCAATTATAATACTACTTAAGCTAAGCAGCCTCCTTATAGAGTTCGCAGTTATATATCTTATAAGCTAAGATTATACCCTTCTCATATAAATAATTAGCCTCCTTAGGAATTATAATAAAAAGAATAAGTATTATAAATATAATAATCCTACTATAATTATATATCTTTAAAACCTATTTAACTTAAGTGCTATTCTACTAAGTAATCTCTTTAGTAAGAGTCTTAGTATTTAATATAGTAGCTATATTATACACCTACTTTACAACTATTATATATAATAAATAAAAATAAGTAATGCCCTTACTAAAGGCCATCTTAATTTAATAGCTATTTAATAGGCTTCCTATATCTTTAGTAGTCCTAAAGATAAGTATAATATTACCACTTAAAAGCCTTTATACTATAACTATAGCATTCCTACTATAAGCTTAATTCACTGCCTAAACTATTTACTTAATTATTTATCCTTTAATATTATCTAAGGCATTATATATATAGACTATAATCTTATACTCTATTTACTATTAAAGCAGCTTTACCCTACTAATACTTTATTAGTTATAGGTTATTAAAAGAAAGAAAGTAAAGGCTAAGAGGGTCCTTATAATCTTAGCCTAAGTTATACTAGCTTATTATAAACTTATACTAATTTTATCTTTAACTACCTTAATAATTTATATTATAATTCTCTCCTTAATTAATTTCTTAATAGCTTATATAAATATAATTAATATATATTTAAATTAAATATAGGCCTCCTATATATTAGCTATATATAATATAAGCTTCTATACCTTTTTAAGGGATTTATATAAAATAAGTCTAGCAATCTAAAAGTAGACTTTATTCTTATTAGCCTTAATTCTACTAGCTGCTATAACCGCTATTAATTTAGCTTATCCCTAGCGCATAAACTAAGAGGCTCCTATATTAAAATAGTAAAGACTTTACTTAAGTCTTTTACGCCCTTAATTAATAAGCATTAGCTTACCTATAGTATTAGTACTATATAATTAATATATTATTATAATAAGGGTAAAAAGAGCCTAAGGATTAAGATTCTAAGGTCGATTTATATTTTAAAGGTAGTTTAACGCAGCTATAAGCAGGTAGTATGCTGCGCTTGCTTATATTATATTAATATATTACTTATAATTAATAAACCTAGGGTTATATATAAATCTTATAATTAAGCTTTAATATATTTATATATAAAAAATATAAAAATATTAATTATACTAAAGTATTTAACTTTAAGTAAATATTAATAAGTAATAAGATTATATATTAAAGCCTTATAGCTTAATATTTTAAGCTATTAATTAATAAAATTAATAAGAAATATTATTTATATTAATAGTTTATATTAATTAGCTTATAATTATTTACTTTTAAGTAAAAATAATTATTTTAAGAACTTTTTATAGCTTTATAATATTATCTTATTACTTAATTAACTTATTAAATAACTTATAATTTTAAGTATTTATTTACTTTTTAAATTTTAATATAAAAGCTTATATTTTATTTTTAATATATTTTACTAAGCTTATAAATTATATTATAAAAAATAATATAATAATATATTATAAATATTATTATTAATTATATAAATCTTAATTATATTTAACTCTTAAATTTACTTAAATTATTAAAACTTTATTTTAAAAGTTATTTACTTTTCTTTAATAATAATTAAAAATATTAATAAGTTTTTTTAGCTTTATAAATTATTTTATAAAAATAAATACTTTTAATATAAGTAAGCTATTATATAAGATTTTAAATAGCTATTATTTTACTTATTAATTTAATATTATAATAATTAATAATAATACTTATTTTAGTTTTTAATACCTTAAAAGTAAATTTAATATAATTATTAATTTTATAACCCTTTTTAAAGCTTATAAGAATTTAATATATAGCTTATATTTAAAACCTTATAGCCTTTAAAATCTATAATATAAATAAGGTTTTAATAGCTTTATAAAGTATAAATAATATTAAAAATAAAAATAATAATTAATTAAATAATTACCTTTAATATAATAATATAATAAATTAGCTTAATATAAAGTTTAATAAATTTAAGGCTAATACTTATAGCTTAATAATCTTAAAGGTTTTATTATTTTTATATTAATTATATTAATTTATTATATTAATTTTAAACTTAAATTAAAAGGCTTACTTTATAATTTAATTATAATCTTAAGTAATAATTATTATTTAAAAATATAATAAAAAGTATAAAAAATTAAGAAAATATTACTTTTAAAGTTTTCCTTTATTTTAAATAAAGTATTTAAATTTAATAAAATTTAATAATATTAATATTATTATAAATATAATAACTTAAGCTATTTTTAAGGAAATAAAAATAGTAATATAAAAATAATATTTTACTTAATACTAATAATTAAATTTATAATAATTAGCTTATAAATATTAAGTAAATATTATTATAACTAACTTATAAAGCTAGCTAGGCTAATTAAATATTAATAAATATAATATAATAATTATATATTTTTATTAATACTTAAAGCTTTATATTTAATATTTATAAAAGTCTTATATTATTTTACTAAGCTCTTAAAAATTTATTTTAAAAGCTTATTTTTAAAATACTTTAATAAAAGTAAAATACTATTACTTAAAAATACTTTTTAAATATAAGAATCTTTTATAAATTGCCTTTTTTATATTATTAGTTTAAGAATTAAAGAATATAAAGTAATTTAAATTAGCTTAAATCTTAAGGCTTAATTTTAATATTAATAACTTTTATTAAAAAGTAAAGTAATAATTTTACTATTTATATTAAAAGTATAAGATATATCTTTTTCTTAAAGAAAATAAAATTATACTTTTATAATAAAATTTAATAATTAAAATATTATTTTATTTTTAAATTTAAAAAATATACTTTTATTTTTATATATTAATTATTATATTAATTAATTAGTAAGCATTTTTATTTCTTAAAACTATAAAAATAATATATAATATCTTTTTAATTAAACTTAATATAAGTTTAAGTTAACCTTTTATTTTTAAAAGTACTTTAAAGGTAATTTTAATTATAAGATTATTTATATAATAGCTTAAGATATATTTATTATTATACTTTTATAATATTAATTAAATATATATAAAGTATTATATATAATATATTAAACTTTAAGTAAAATTAATTTAACCTAGCTACTTTAAAAGTTAGTTTTAATTTATTTTCTTTTAGCTATTATTATTAAGCTTTTATAACTTTATTATAAGCTATTTAAAGAAAGTAATTATATTTTTATATTTAAGCTTAGCTTAAATAAGCTTTAAAAGGCTTTATTATATTTAATAATAATAAAAGGCTATTATATTATTTTAGTTTTTTCTTTTAAAGACTAATATTATTAAAAAGAAATTATAATATAATTACTAATAAGCTTAAATAATTAAGTAAGGGAGAATAGTATTATAAAATAAATAAAGGTTTTAAAGCCTTTTAAATTATTAATTTTAGTTTAAAAGGTAAGAAAAAAATAAAACTTAATAAAAAATATTATATTAAAGCTAATAGCTTTATTTTAATTCTTTTAAGGTATAGCTTTTCTAAGTTTACTTTTATTATTATATATAAAGTAATCTTTTTAATCCTAAGACCTTTAATACTAAAGTATTAAAGGATTTTAATTAAAAGGCATTTTAATTTATTACTTAAAAATAAAATTAATATAATTTTTAAATTTTATTTTTAAGATTTATATTATTAAGTTTTAATTATTAAAAAATAAGTTATATAATAATATAAGAAAAAAAATACTTATATAAAAGTAATTTATAATTTTAAAAACTATTTTTTATAACTTAAAAGTATATAATATTAATTAATATAATTAATAAATATATAAAAGGCTTCTTTTCTTTTATTTATAGCTATTTATAAGTATTATTAAGTTTTATTAAATACTACTTAATGCCTTTTAAATAATTATATATATAATTTAAATACCTATAGCTTTCTATAGGTATTTATAAAGAACTAAGTCCGCCCTAGTAGCGGGTTAAATGGCCCCGCACTAAAAGAACTATGGGTAGTTTAATGTCTATTACATACAACCTAAAAGCCCATACCGGCATAAACACGGTGTAATTGTGTGTGGTTATGATAGGCCTTGAATTGAACCAGCATGCCAGTTGGCCATGCTTGGCAGCACAGGGTCTGCATAGTCTTCACCCTAGGTACTGTACTACCACTGTATGTAAAGACAGTTGCTTCAATCCTTTTGAGTCTTGACAATGACTTCGCACCGAAAATATTTGCCCCTGGCTCTCGGTGCCGCCGAACAGGGCAATCTTTCTCATGTCAATGCCACAGGTCAGCAGAGAGCCGACCCACGTCATGCAGCTATCGTCTGTCTGTTCCGTTGCGTGACGGAGGAGGCCTGCATTCTCCTTGGTCAGACGTCTGGATTAGTACCTGCATCAACATGTACAACAGTTGGTCTTAGCTTTGAACCTTGACCTAGTCTAAACAAGCAGGTGGAGTTGAACATCAACAGCCATCGAAATGCGAATACGTGGCCTTGAGATACCGCATGGACGCGTCCCTCTTCGATGCGCGGAGCCTTGTGGCTTCCCGAAATCCCCACGTATCGCCATCCCGATATGGGGCAACACTTGGACAACTCTGAGTGGCGGCATATCATACTCTCCCTTCTTTCCGGGGACGAGAGGTTCCTTTGTGAAAGTCAAATGGACTATCATGATACTCATCGTATCCTTGTCGAGGTAAACGATGGAGATGGCTGTGCCGAGGACACCCAAGGCAGTACTACAGGTACGACCACACAGCAGGCCCCAAGGATAGAACGCGCATTTGATTTTTCAGGTGAGCCTGTCCGATATTCTGCGGCAGGAAATCAAAACTGGAAGTTCGACTTGGCAGACTGCTCCTATTATAGTCATTCAGCTGCTCGGATTATACCCTTATTTGTCCAGGGTGGCCTGTCATGTGCAGGCTTGGCTCACCGATCGACATCCAGTGGTCACACATTGGTTCTGCCATTCACGTGTGGCGACCAATAGCCATGCGCCGATGAGCAGGGTTCTCCTCACCGGTTACTCTTTTCTTCTGCGCCCAAGACGTGTACGGCTGAGCTATCAAGGCACCGTGCTGCACCCTGCGTAGTGGGATGCAGCTTGCCAGCGCACACAGCTGGACTTTGCCCGGCTCGTCCGGTACGCTGCTCCTTGCTGGCACCGGAGAGACTGATGACGAGACGAGTTCGAGCTCGGACGGCTCCCTCCCGCCTTTTCCCACTTCTCTTGATGTCGGTCTTCGTACTCCCACACACCCCTTCAACTCTCTCTGCATCAAAACTGCCGAGTCTCAACGCACTTGGAGCAATCGGCTCGGCTCCTTCATGACAGGGAGACTTAACACGAGCCGCTGTCGGACACAAGGTTGTGTTTCTACTCGCTGAATTGCCCGATCCTTGCCGGTATTGGCAGTTGTCTCGCAAGCGGTGACCTCCTCTCATTGCACAGACGCTCGGAGGCGGGGATCGATCCGCAACCTATATACTGCCGCCCTAGGGTGTTCCATCGTCGCGGTACCCTACCGACGTCTGTTTGCTCATGGCCGACGGCAGTGCCTGGGCCCCTGATGGCCAGGGGACGAGGCGCACTGTTGATGAGGTCAGTCCAATCTGTACAAAGTACATGAGAGTGACAGGCTGCCTGGGCTGGTCTACCTTGTTCTCCAAGGTCGGGAAACAGTGCTCAGAATCCGAGCTGATCCGAGGTTACAGGGGACTTGGAGCGGTTATCATGATTCCTCTCTGACCAACACGGTGTACTACTACCTGGACCCCCGTGGCTCGACGCCGCTTCAAGAACATGTTGCTCGTTTTTGGGCAATACCACATACTTGTGGGCAAGACTACCTGCAGTCCGCGAACACGACACCCATAATACAAGCCCATGTTGCACAAGACGTGAGTTGACTTCCTCCCCTTCTGGACCCCGAGCACCCGTCTTTCGTGCTTTGTATGATGATATGTTGTCATGTCAGGTACTATGGAACTAACCATGAACCGACAGCACGCCGTCATTGGGGCTGCTCCGCCAACAAACCCAATTTCTCGCATGGCCACTCCTCTTGATGGACCAGGTTGGTTTGGCCAGCTTGACCCGACTTCAACACCATGCCTCCCGATTGTGCCTCATTGTGACGCCACCGATGTGACTTGGACTCAGAAGCAGGCCTACCAGCAACCCATGTGCGACTCGTTTCATACAATGAACCCCCCTTTGGCCCTGTCAGGCCATCACTTTGGGTTCTCTCAGGTTGCTGGTACTCAGGACGGTGACCTGCAAGCCATGGCATACCCGGGGTTCATGATGGTTCAGAGTCCGGTTATTCAGGATCAACCTAGCAACAAACACATAGCGCCCGCGGTGCCCAAGCCTAGACCTGTAACAACACGGTCAGCAGAGCCGCTCCCCACAGCTCCTCGTCCATCACTGAAGCCACATGTTCCTACCAAGAAAACAGCCGCTGGTACCATGGGCTGTATAGGCAGAGGAACCAGAAGGAGATTCGACTCTGAAGGCCTTGCAAAGGTCAACCAGGTACGCAAGAATGGCGCTTGCCTCCGCTGCAGATTATACAAACTTAGTGTAAGTCAACTGTCCACTCACATCAGCCTTGGCTTTGCTGCATGCTCACACTCGGTACAAGTGCGACCAGGGTCAACCTTGCGCACCTTGTCAAAAGGTCGATGGCACCACTAAGGTACATCGTGGGCCATGCATCAACCCTCGTCTTGATACAGTACAAGCATTTCGAGCTGGGGATGGCGACAACAGGACACTCGTTCCCACTCTTCCAAAACTGACTTGGGCAGAGGTGGGCAGGGGCACGCATGTGATGTGCAGGCTAGTGAGCCAGCCAGCAGCGCAAGCAATGCCAGAATTTGTACCTGCAATGACCATCGAAGTAACGTGGCCGTTCAGTGCCGATATTGTCACCGAGCCTCCAGTTGTTCGCTTAGAGTTGCACCGGTTTGAGCCGGCTGGTCAGTATCTTGCTGAAGAATGGACTTCTTCGGATGGAAGTTCTACACGTATGGTAGAACTTCCTCCGCTTGCATGCCGCAACACTGATGCAGCGAGCGTGCATATCGAGGCATTCTTAGACGAATGCCAGCCTTTGCTGGAGAAGCAGCTGTCAGGAATGCTGGGCGACACCATCATGAAAGAGACTTGGCTTGAGGTCTTGAGAGTCCGAGATCAGTATCAAAATGACGCACTCTGCAAAGTTGTGCGCATGTACACGGCAGTTCTCATGAACACCAGGTTTCCCAAGTCGGTCAGGGCCAACATTTTTGATGTCGCCGAGGAACCAGAGCCGCCATTCTTCTTCGAGGGCAACCTTCTGCCTCCACAGCTGACTTATCAGATCCAGATGCTCATCGCCATGGGCCAGACCAAGTTGCAGAAGGACGTGATCCGAAGTCTGAAGCAACTCATCTTCAGCAAGCAACGTCAGGAAAATTGGTACACCGTCTTCCTCATTACCTTCGTCCTGTTGTCCTCCATCGAACTCATGCACTACAATCAGACGACCTACCTTCACTACAAACGGCAGAATAGTGATACCAATAGGGAGAATGTCTCCTTCGTGACGAATCACATGCTAACTGAGTGGGAGAAGTCGGCAGACAATTTAGCCGCCCATTACCGCTTTGTGATGAACGGTCACTTGCTATTCTCACGGTCTGACCACAATTTCCATGACAATATGATTAAGCAGAAGGATTACCTGGACGGTACCGCGATTGCCCATGTTCTGAGGATGAGGGCGGAGGTCATTCGTCGCACGGCCGAGCTCTTAGAGGCACGGCAAACGAGGCTGCGCGGAACAGAGAGGAGGGAGATGTGGGCGATATGTGAGCTGTTCTTGGCGGATGACCTGGGCCTAGCTAGGCAAAGGACGTCCTGATGATTGGGTTTCTTTGTCTAGAAATGTTTTGCCATTGGGCATATGGGCGTTCAGTAACTCAATTGATGTGATCCTAGGAGGCTTTCAGGCTGACTCATGAACGTGTGAACGACAGCTGTTCTTTTGTAGACGAACTAGACAGGAAAACAGCCCGAGGCTTTTGCCTTAGCTCCGTTCCTGACGTGCCGACTAGTCCGTCGCTTTCTTTAACGTCACAGGGGACTGCAAGATCCAGACTTCAATCGTAGGTATGCATGTACTCAGATATGTAAGAACGCTCCTGTCAATTTCGGGTTTGAGCTGTAATCGTAGATAAGATGTCATAAGTCGTAAGGCACTGCGCCCAGTGCTCGCCCGCGATCACACGCGGAGGAGACAATGCTCAAGAGTTGATGACTCACGGCATTGGTCCTGCTGTTCCTATTCCTCAAGCGCCCGCTTTTTAAGCGGCCTGAGTAAAGGCAATTGCCAACACTCAACAAAGTTGCACAAATTGTAACGAAAAATGTTACAAGAAAAAAAAAGCCAACAGGCAAAACTTCGAAAGCAACAATAATGGAAAGATCAGAATGGTGAGATATCATAATCATCAGCCGCACGAGGTAGCTCGTCAGCCACTCTGCAGTAAAGGCAGTGAGTCCATTGTTGTCTCTAATTGCGAGGTCTACCATGGACTCAAAGCCGGTAAATAGAAACGTTGTGGAACAGAGGCCGTTGTTGATCAAGGCCCTGAGTCATATGCACTGGAAAGCAGTAGAAGTATGTTGCTCCTCTGCATACTTTGTCCAGGCTAGCAGCGTTGTTGAATACCAGTTCAAGCAGTCTAGTGAACGGTAGTCTCAGAGATGACGATTGATCGTACGATCGTAAATCTGCTGCTCTGTGAAAACGTATAGTTTATCAAGGTAATCCATAGCGGACGCATCCTTGAGGATTTTGGCGACCTGAATGCCGGCTGAGATCAGCTGAAGAATATTTCTGTCGTCTTTTGGGGGTCGGCTCTGGTGCTTTGCGGCGTGTCTCATCTCCAGTGAGTTCTCCAGAATGGTCACAAACTGTTTGATCTGACCGTTGTAGAGGACGCGAGCTGGAATGCGCCGCTTTGTGGCGAGCCTTTTGAGGAGGTATACCCATTCTGTCCACTCTCGGTCTTGCGGCCGTTCTACGGGACGCATTTCCTGAGTGAGCGGGATTGGAAATTGGTACTTGGCCACAAAGTCGAAGGCACACTGGGAAAGTCTGTCGTTGACCTTGCCAAGGATGTCATCTTGCTCCTGAACAAGGAGGTTGGTGGGTAGATGTGGTAGTTCGCGCTCCTGAAGGGCAATGACCTCTGGAGAAGGTCGGGGAAGGAACTGATGTGGGCCATCAAACTCATCCCTGTTCGACGGTCGTCGCTGGGAGCGAGTCTTGCCAGAACCAGACTTCCCATTGGGGCCGCCAACAGCCTGTGCTCCGTCATTAAGGGAGTAGTCCGACAAGTTCGGAGAAGCCAGGATGTCATCCACAGAGTCAGTGGGAGAGTACCGTTCCTGCGACTCCCATGTTGGCGCTCTCCCTTGCTTGTAGATATGATAACCGGCACCATATGTTCCAGAGGCTGGCCTGGAGCTGTATGGCCCGGGAGCATAGATGATTTCGGGCCGTGACACAGGCACACTCGAGCTGATGGGGGGCATGGTATTGTATGAGGCTGACGTGAAAGGCACGCTTTGCTCTATCATTAGTTTTCGGTACAACAACTGGATCGATCTTCTACCATACCTTGTGGATGGGGTGGTGTAGTACGAGCTGCTGCTGTAGCCACTACCGCCATTATACACTTCGGCATAAGAGCTGCATTCTTCTGTTAGCAACTGGTCCTGGACGCCAATGTAGTGGGACTGGCCGCACCTGCGGTTAGCAGCTCCCCATGGGCTGCCATTCGCGGCAGCGCTCCGGTTGGCATTGTCCGGTCTGGCCATTCCTTCCGGGTTCATGATACTGGGATCCGGGAGATGACAGTAAGAAAATCCAAACGAGAAAAAGAAACGGCCTCCAATAAAAAGACTTTGTGAACAAGGCAGCGCGTGCGAGTGCAACCTGCAGCAAGGAAGTCTCGATGAAGAAAACGGGGGGTATGGTCCAAATGAGGGCGGTATCCAAATCTAATCCCGGAATGGCTTGCACGAATGGGTTTCCTGGGTTTCCGAGTAGTGAGATAAGCAATATGAATGGTTCTGTATCGCAGAAAGGTGTTCAGGCCTTCAGGGCATTCCGGCTGGATGGCACAAGATCATTGTGCTTCATACACGAGTAAAGCATTAAGCCTCCAAAACCTCGGGGTCGGAAGGAGGAAGTTATGATTGTAGGAATTGGCACAGGATTGTTGGTCTGGAGAAGTTTGAGGTTGTTATATGTTCACAAATCGAATGGCCAGTTGGGAAATGATACAGACGAGGAAGGAACTTGGACGATCCCTCCTGAAATGCCACGTCGGACAGCCTGGCAGGAAGCGGCAAGGACCAGCCCTCGAAGGTTTGAGGGTTTGGGCTCCAATTGCGAGTCCGGTGTGCGTTCACATCAACCGCAAGCCCACCATGACCCAGTCGACACCCGTCCAACGGCCCCTCCAATTGAATGATGGCCGTCCCAGCAATTTATGCTGCAGAAACGTGATTTCGCCTCGAAGTATGACGAGGACCAGCAGATAGGCTGAGCCAGGTGGCAACAAATATCAGCGACAGAGAGACCTTTAAGCCGGGCTTTTCGCTGGAGGAGATGGGTGACAGCGCGTGCACTGACGTTGGCTGTTGTCACACAACTCAGAACTTCCCAAGATGCGTGGGGTCGAGCCCAAGAGGTGGTTGGCTGTAACGCCCGAGCGGCGAAACGAGAGGACGTCAGGCAGTGATGGGGCAGCAGAGAGCTGATCGAAGCAGGGATTTCCCTGTCTCCGACCTGCGAGCAAGGGGCGGTCAAGGGAGGAAATGTGCTTGCGATCGGGCAGCAAAACACCAGCGGGGAACTCCACTGGATCGGTTCTGGCTACACCTAGGTTAACGCACGATGTTGTGGGCTGGGCTGGCTAGCTGCCGGTGTCGACCGTGCCCGAACTTCGCCACCCAGCACCTGTACAGGGTTGGTGCACGACTCGGTGTCGGCATGTTATGATGTGGTGAATTTCGGACGACGCTGTAACTGGGGAAGAGAGCAGGACGTGTTGTCGAGGCGCAATGGATGCTGATGCACATATCAAAGTGGTCAGCGTGACGCTAAAAGAGGCACTAGATAGGCACGATGATGGAGCTTACCTTACCTTGCACACTTGCACAGATGAGCAGAAGCAGGTCATCAGGCCAGGCGGGGGGTTGCCAGGATGAATGGAGAGCCGTGGACAGGGTTGAGCCATTCTACATACCACTCGATGGTGGCTCAAGGGGGGCCGTGGAAACTCGGCTTCGGTGAAGAGCGAGAGAGGGATACCTTAGGCAGGGGTTTCACCATTGTCTGCCTTGTGCTTCACGTACTGTACCTTTGTACTGGGGCCTGGGGTTTGATTTCTTGCTGATCCGCTAGGAACACGTGATATGGAGAGCCAGCACGAAGCGTAGGCGCCTCAACCGCCAGAAAGTCATCGCTCATGAGCTTCCTTGCAACCACCACCACAACCTGTTCACCCCTCTGTACTCCGTACCATTACTCGCATTCCATTACGACTGCCTTCTCATCCTTTATCATCCCATCGCTCGCTAGCCGGTCAGCAGGATGGTCGCCGGTTAATGCCAACCCCCGAATCTGTCCAATCATTCGTCGATAGCCACTGCTGTTTGTCTCGACAGGCCAGCGTCCAGCACATCCCCTCTCCAACCAAGGACCTTAAACACACGCTGTTGACGACAAGGTTGGACGACTTGTCTCTTCGCGTCTTCTCTGCCACGGGAAGCACCACCGGCTTTATGCTTATTATGTGTATCGTTGACCTCTTAGCTTGACAAAGTAAGATATTAGGGGGTGCCTGACTTTCATTAGAGCCTCTGCTGTCGCCGCATGTTATGAACCCGCTCATCGCAAGATAAATTTGACCTCCAGAGAAGCTCGTATGTATCAGAACGAGAGGAGTAAAAATCGATGCTGGCACGGGCCACAAGATGCGATTTGTGCGAGAAAAGACTGACAATCTCCGTCCCTCGACTACCTGTAGTACATTAACGATAAATACCTCCAGACTCCAGGATCATCAACCCTCTTAGGGAATACATTCGAGGCGAGTGCCCAGAACAACTAAGAGACTGGTTCGACGATTATTAGGGGAAAGGTCATACTGCTCGACTCCGCAAAGTCATCAGCTCGCTGCGTAGTGAATTCACCCATCCCGGCTCCTTTGGAGATTTTGGAACTCAAAAATTTGTGAAGAAATCATTCGGAGGGCCGAGTCCCTGAAACTGTTCGTGGATCTTGAGCAACAGATACCGAGCTCCTTGATGGCAAGATCTCGAGATGTACCTGGGATTGTGAACAAGTCATGCTGCACAAAGATGAGTGCTACTGACGCCGTCCTCCGGTGTTGACGGGCCTGTGTTGGCTCACAATGATCCTGGATGCAAGACCGACATTGTTCGACCTGGTGGTAGTGTCGGTCAATTCGATTGGGCAGCATCTGGCTGGCATCTATCATACTGAGACTATGCGGCAGCGCTTTATTCTTGAGGCACATGAATAGAAAATTGGAATATCTTCGTGGAAGACATTCTACAGCAGTTTGGAAGCACTTCAAACAGATGAATACTCTCCATTTAAGATGTGTGGGGATAGGCATTTCGTGGTCAGGCAACAGTTAGCTTCTTTCTGTATACAGGGCATCATTCTTCCCGATAATATTGATATCTGACACAGGGTTTGAAAGCCGCACAGTTGAACTCCAGCCCTAGTCTGAGGACTTGAAGTCACGTACATACTCTTGAATCTAGAGTTGTGCAGACCAGTTGACTCAGCTGCAACGAGGTTTGGCCCTCCACGAGTATCAGACACAACCTTTGACGGACAGGCAGCTGGAGTAAGCTTGGTGGGTAGAATATGATGTTGGCTATCCAACCAGGTAAGTATTGGGTGCTTGATCAGTCCCCAATTCCGACTGCGCCCGAAGAGTCGATGTTTATGTACTGCTGAGGCTGGGCACCCATGAGTGGTACGAAGGCCCATCGTCAGCGGTTCAAACAAACGGCACCAGTCGGCATAATATCTAAGGACTGAATCAGTCATTCTGGGAGCACGGCCTGAGCAGCTGGCGGCATGGGAAAATATAACAGAGCCTGTAATCTCACAGGAAATTGGGGGGAAAGAATCCGGGTTCATGGAGGTCGTCTTGAAATACTCGGACGAAGTTGAAGGGGCACAGCGTTATGCTTCCGAACTCTGTTCATATCTGAAGGAGAGTCCAGCATTCATTGAGCGCAATGTCTCGTAATGATCTGCACCATTTTTAGGTATTGTATCCAGCATTGACCTCGGTGCAGCTTACCGCCATCCCGAGCTTTGGACTGGCGATGGTAGCTTGGAATGTTCCAAGCAAGCAACCATGACCACCCAATATAACTTCATATTTCCAGCAAATCTCCCGATTATTTCCAACCCCGCTTCTAGCGTGAGACAAGCTATCTAGTCACAAGAAATTGCCTTGCGACCCTTATTAGATAGGCATGTGCTTGTAATGCGGCTATGGTACGACACAAGACGATACGCCAGCTCGCGTATCGTGCCACGCAGCTCCAACAGCCACACAATAGCAGGGGCAAATCAGATTTCCTCATCACTCGATTTCCGTCACATCTCAATCATGTGATAAGCCTTGAGGGAAGTGCGATTGCAAAAGCAAGTTGCTGCCTAACACCAAAGGACGCTGACTAGCTGTCTACATGAAGTTTTGAATTGAAGCTCAAAAAGATTTGTTATAGCATTTCCCCGAGCTCCCAACGCAGGCTATGAAGACAAAATTTGCCCATCCATTGAGGTACCGTTCAGGATCACTAAAGTCACTCCATTTATCATTATTGACTCCCAGGGGCTGGATAGCCTCCTTCGACCTGTCTTGGCCGGATGTAGGGGATAAGGAATTAGCCAACTTCCCATGCGATGCAGCATGTATGCCAATAAAGATCGAAAGGCCACGAATACTCGGTGCTTCAGCGTGACAAGGCAATCGTAAAATACGACTGTAAGACCATGAGTTTTCAATGGTCTGCTTGATATACTGCAACCCTCAGAGTGCAAACATATTCAAGTTGCGAACTTCAGCTTCCAAATATTGTGGAATATCCCGTCAGATTACGCAAGTGACACACTTTATCTCATATTAGCCCAGGCCATATCCTCAGGCAGATTGTGACGTGAGATAATGCTGCATGGAGCATGACTCAAGAACCTCTTTTATAGGTTCTGGCGATCGAAACTCGCGTCTTCGAAGTGCCACTAATACATAACAAGTTCAGGAAGCGGGTAAGTCTACTGTGAAGAGATATCGCTATAAGTACTAAGCTGCTCCGAGGAAATGTTCGCAGTGAACAGCAACACCACACGTGAGGTCTGCAATCTTCGATGACCGCGGCCTTTGTCCGATCTCAGGATCTCGGCCAGACCGAGATATCTAATGACTAAATTGAATATCTGCGCATCGATCTAAAGCATAAACATCCGTGTCGATTGATCGCCTTGACTTAGTCTAAAGAACCGAACGATCCATCCACCATATCAGATCTATGCTCAGTCAGCACATGGAACCATCTGCTTCCCTTTCCGCATTCGTTCACATATCATAAGATGACGCCTTGTCTCAGTCGTCATGAGGTCATGGCTTTTCTTGTGAATACCTGTGCAAACTACGTAGTTGTTTACGTGTCATTCTCGGCCGGTAACATCGGGAAACCAGGCACTGGAAGTTCCAGATCTTTGATCGCCCCGAAGCTGGTGCTGGAGGATTGTAATCTAGGCTATTTGGGGAAACGCGTTTATTCGACATCTCGACATATTCAATACCCTCATACAAGCCGGTATACATTCCCGACTGGCTAAGCTAGTGCTGACAACTGCGTATTGACGTCTGTAGCCTAAGTACCTGATCTTGTTGATGGCCATCATCTCGCGTTGTGCTTCCCTAAAGATTGTGGCAGACTTGTATACATGATACATCCTTCTCAATACAACGTAGGACTCGCTTATACTTTCTTCTATGAGGACCTCGTAAGTGGCAGGCTTGGCCTATACCAGGTCAGCAGCAGAGCAGGGGTTTACTCGCCACAGCCCATGAAGGCCATTGACGATTTTCAGCGCATGATTCGTGCGGTAGCAAGAATGAGCAGCCCAGCCGGGAAGCAAGTCTGCCGAATGAGATTCCAACAATGGCCGGTTCCTGCTTGCAATGTCGGCGGCGTTCAAGGCTGTGTGGCCGAGAGTCACCCTGGTTGAGCGCAAGAGCAGGTTTGCGACGGCGCCTCCTCCGACCTCAGGTTTCCTTGGATCCTAGGTACCTTGTGAGAAGTGACAAGAACATGACAAAGCGCACTTGGGTGAGCATTGGGGGGAAACCGAACATCCCGAAACTCCGACTTGGTGTCTGAAAATAGCCCTGAACAGCCGAGTCGTGATAGTAGACTTCGTATTCCGAATCTTACGCCGATCATGAAGCCAGTCGGTAGCCTCGCCGAAACACACCGTCCAGCCTCGCGAGGAATCTCCTATCACCGGGCTGAAAGAGGCCCCTTTGCGTCTCATACCCGGAGCGCCACCCACCGGGTGTGGCCCTTCTTACCACGTTGCTGGGCGCGCGGGTGTACGCGTACAGCGACTACGACCATCCGCAGGCGTACGTATCGTACCGTTCGGCCTTGTTTCGGAACGCCTCGTTGCTGAGTATAGCATAGAGTCCTGCTCATCTCACCTTCGGCAAATGAGGGCGCATGCGTGCTCTCTGGTCTCACCCAGGGTCTCGTGATCTTGGGATTGCCGAAGAAGGTCGCCTTACCGGGCTTTGACTGTAGTGCACGTAGACTATCCTGCGCTAGCAGCGAAAGTGTCGAACTGCTATACTGGTTCGGTGCGTCTGGCACGAGGGTTCTTACTGAGCATACAGCCGCTACCTCGACACTATACGGAGGTACACGCGCTATCCAGCATGGTGCAACTCATTCCGACGGGGAACCCTGACAAAGATTCGACGTGCTAACCAGTGACGAGCCCACCCCGGAAGTACGCAAAGACAAATCATGGGCATACTAACCCTAGTTTTGACAGTGTGGTATGGGGCTCGCCCCGCTGCCCATGTGTGCGTGCAGTACGAGAATGAGGGCCTGGTGCCGTAAGCTTAGCCCTGATTCGCGGCCGCCCCAATGCAAGATTCGTGTAGGGCAGTTTCTGAGTGTGTCCCTGGAGCCGTCCGTGGCCCCTTCAGTCATCATGGAGTCGGCCGGCGCTCTTTGAAGAATGCCCGACATGGGGTTTGCTGAGGAACTCATGGGTTGTGTCGGCTTGCAGGCACGGATGCACCTGACGAGATGTGCTTTTCCTTCGTTCCCAAATAATTCCAAATTTAGGGGGTAGCCTTGCACATATTACATCGACTCGTACATCGCTGTCCTGTTTTGACAGGCCCTAGGATCTAAACCTACTGTTTCCAGCCGGACTGTCCCCGGCGCATCCCTCTGTGCCTCGACGACAGCTTGCTCATAAAGGAGCCTGCGAGGGCCATGCCGCGGAGCTAGCAGGCAAAAGGCTGAATGAAAAGAGGAATGCCAGTCTTTGCGAATCTTTGCGCCGGCCATGGCTCCCCCAAAAGAGCGCAAGAGACGTTTCCACCGGCGCAGCAAGCTGGGCTGCCAAACCTGCAAACGCCGACACGTTAGATGCGACGAACAGAAACCCTTGTGGTACGTACATGCGCCCGTCTGTCCCTCCTTGACGCACGCACGCCTGCCTTCTTCGACTCCGGAACCCCAGCCCGTGGCCGTGGAGTGGATCGTCTGGATTGTGTCAAAGCCGCCTCCAGCATGCGTGTGCACGCACCGTTCCAAGGTTTACTGGACTAACGGGATCCCTTGCACTGCAGCACGAATTGTCTTCAGACTGGCAGCGAGTGCATCTACCCGAGCCCAGAGCCAACTCTACCCTCCAGCGCATCCGCCGCCGATATCGCCAACACCAGCGGTAGCGGCAGCGGCAGCGGCAGCGGCAGCAATACACCGAGCCTGGAGCTACAGCTGCAGCGCCAACCCGTCGCAGCACCGCTCGCCGGTGTTCCGAACCTGATTCTCAATGATTATGTCGGAGGGTCGTTTGAGGACCTTCCCGAGGCTTCAAAAAGACTGCTGAAGCACTGTAGGCGATTCTGCCAGCACCTCATGTCGAGATGCTGATCAAGACTGACAATCCAACGACAGTTTCGCAATTCTCAGTATGGGGTCAAGAACCAATAATACGACAGCACGAGTCCTCGGCGTGAGTGGATGCAGTCGATTTTGCTCTCAAAGAGGGCCAAATAGATGAGCTAATGATATGCAGGATCCAACGAGCTTTCGAGAACCCGGGGTATATGCACATGTGCCTCATGCTCTCGGCCTGCCAGTGGGCGTGGGTCACTGGATCCATGGACACCGTTCGGATACCCTTTTTATACCATAAAGCATCAACATACCAATTCGCTCGAGAGCAGCTCTGTAGAGCAGAGACTGCACAAAATGGCGACACAATGCTAGCAATAGCGGCATTGGCATTGACAGAGGTAGAAGAAATTCGCAAGCCAGACATCACACATGATATCACTGACCAGATGCTGCTCTCAGGGTGCCGTTGGAGAGTTGTACTCGTCATCGCAACATCTTCGGGGAGTGTCGGCTGCGCTTCAAGGTGGGCCGGCAGGCGTCCACGGTATATCACTGCCTCAGAAATTGCTGAAAATGTACGGAGTTGGTGGTTAAGAAGCCCCCAATCGGCGACACAGACTTGTAGGAGTATCAGATGCTGACCAGAGCTGGCAGGGTCGGCGATGGCTTGCGGACAGGGCGGACAGGACGGCTCGTCAACGTACCCGAGTATCAACCAACTTTCATGGCGCTTCTGTTCGCTTCGATCTGGGATATATCATCGCTGCCACCGAGAGCAGCGCCAAGGTATGGATGGTGGGAAGAAACAGACACGCAGGCGGCGCGGCTGTGGCAAAATCACACCCAAGACCTCAATCTCAACTACGAAATCTCGCGAGGCTTCGATCCAAACCAGTTCGTTCCCACAATCCTGAATGGCGACCCCAGGAGCAGCCGAACGAGCTTCATCGCAACATTCTTCTATCTGTGCGGTGAGGTTGGGCATCGCATCGTCGATGTAGTCCTTATCGACTGGCTACTGGAGCAGCTCATCGATGATGTCAGATCAGGCGAGCAATATCTTCGATCAAGCACGTGGAGTCAGCCACTCTGGCTATGGTGCGTCATGTTTGGCGCAGCTCTCGCCAACGCTGGCAGGCCGATGACACCTGTCGAACACAGGACTCTTCAGAAGTGGAGGGAGGTATATAATGACAACATCAAGCTCATCAGTCGAGTACTGGGCATAGACAGCTGGCACTCGGCGCGGACGGTGCTTGCAGAGCTGGTTGGTTCGATTGACGAGGAAGCGGATAAGGCGTTGGAAGAGCTTTGGTATAGTGCAGTTGCGAGCGGCATCTTTGCTCAACATACGATCAACCCCGCTGTGATAGAGCTGCCAGAAGGGTTCTAGACCCTATCGAATCCCGAAGATGAGGACCAAGAATCCTGCTGGTTGGATCGGGATGCTTGCTTGGCCCTTTGCTTCTCCCGCCGGCGTTACAAAAGGGAATACGGGGCGGATGCACGCTGCCGCAGGTGCCGCTAGTCGCTGGAACAGCGTATCATCAGCTTGGTCTAGACTTCCTTGTGAAGGGGAGGCCAGCTGTGAGATATGTACGATAGTGAAAAGAACAGAACAGAACAACAGAATAATCACCATTGGGAACTCTGAGATGCCTTGGGTCGACAGGCAAGACGATCACACGAGTGACACGTTTGGGATGCGTTGGCTGATGTTCGGAATTGGCGGCTAAGTTCCGGACAGCTGCTCACGTGCTTTGCATGCCGTGGTAGCACAACACCCAGGCAGCCTCGAGTCTTCGTGTTGCAGCTGCAACCATTCAAGTCACCATCTCATCATTCGAGGCCACATGCCCTCGCGCAACCCAGCAGCGCTGCTGCACAGCTCCCGAGATGCTTCAAGTACTAGGGCCACCGTTTCGGTGCCACGTCTGGTGATGGCTTCGATTGGAGCAGAAGAGCTGCAAGAGCTGTGACAGCTGGCCACACACACATGCAGGTCGCCCTACTGACACGCATCGCGCGTGGCAGCCTTTCCGCGCCGCGTGCGACTCTGAGGCCAATAAGATTGGCACCCCTGCCTTGCTGGCCGCTTGAGCAGAATTCTGACGGCGAGTGGCAGTTGATTCCCAGATCCCACCCTGACGGTTGGCTGCCAATTACCCATTTTCAACGCCCTGGCTGTTGATGCGTTGGCCTAGTCACAGCCAAAGTTTGAGATGGAGCTGGCCTACGGAGTATTTTGCGCCAAAATGTGACGGGTGCTGTCGATATGCAGGCGGTGTGATGAGACAACTCGCAAGCGTCGTTTTCCACTTAACCAAGAGGGCCACCCACTACGGAGTACCGTCGCGGCCCGTGCCCGCAAGCCCTCCGCAAACCAGCGACGGGACGGCGCGAATTAACTGGTCACCAACCCTCCTACTGTAGGTACAACTACCTCGTGGAATTAACGGGACCACTTGCGACCAATGCTTCGGCACTGGCTTGCCCTCTTGGAAACGGATCTTCATGCGCTCATTTCTGATGGTGAGGATTGTGACGAAGGAAACGCGAAGCTATGCCCGTGCATCACCATCACCATCACTTCTTCACCCTGACGGGGAGCCGCCTTGTCCCTCCATTCAATCCAGCTCTCACGCAAATCAACCCTCCACCGGAAGGCTGCACGACTCATGCATTGCTGAGCTGGCAATGCAGCTATCGTGGCATTTGATGGTGATAGGACGCTGAAGCTCCAGCTCCCCACCGAGCCCCTCCCTTAAGCAGGAATCCAACCAGTCCCATCCCCGTGCAGCGGTATCCCTGCTCGACCAGCCTATCGCATCCCATACAACTCGCGCCAACGCACTCCTGCGGCCAGTGTGACGGCCCGTATGCTGCTGCGTACAGTGCAGCGGGCGCGTCATCCAACCTGTCTCATGGGATGATCCTGGTATGGCTCTCCTGAAGTTGGGCATCGATGTTGGTCATAAAGCCCGCCCTCCCCTGCGTTGGGCCATGCCGGTTCCCCTTCCTCTTCTTTCTTCCTTTCAACCCAACATTCGTGCCCAACTCTCTTCAGCCTCCTTTTACTGTCTTACCCATACCCCAAATACCCTCCCTACCTTTTCTTGAGCAACGCTACATCAACACAACTTTGCCACCCGGCCACAAAGAGGATTGTCCAAGACAGCCCAAGGATTCCCAGGATCACTGCAACAACTGCCGACAGTCGTCGCTTGATCGTGACATTTGCATTTGCCACCAACTTCACAAGCCTCCTGTGCTTGTCCTTAGTTGTGTAGCATTGAAACTGAGCCAATCTGCTCGCTGCTTTTCTGGATATGACACTTGCCCTTGTGGTGCCACAGCCGGTCAACATGCCTGGCCGTCATACCTCTGATCTTGATGAGATCCGCTCGCTCTCCAGGTACTGTTTCCTTATTTCTGTTTTCCGAGGATTTGTTCTGCTCTTTTTACCTGTAAGCGATTTGATCGCGCAAAAACATCATGTGCTGTTTCCTTACCTGTCAGACTTGTCTTGCCTCCCGGACTCCCATGGACCTTACTATGGACCTCTTGCATTCCCAGGAGATACTCAGCCAGCTTGATCCCGGGAAGCTTTACACACCAGGACTCTCCGGATCACAATGGACACACCCGAGCCGGGTTGTGAAACACAAATAAAGTTGAACATCATAATTTGATGTGGCTTCACTGAAGCCAAACGGCAAGTATTTCCCATGCAATTGTTTTGAAGAACGATCAACAACAGATTTTACCGCCCGCGGATGGATATTATTCCTGGACTGCTTGCATCTCTTTCTCTTGAGCCACTGGATACTGGACTTCCCGAGGATATGGACCACAGCGACAAGAGGCCACAAAAAAGGATCTGCCCTGATGGACGCAAACCTGAGATTCCAGGATTCTTTGCTGTGAACGACCGGAATGGATACAAGAAATCACAACTCTGGACCTTAGTTGTCTCGCAGTAGTGTTATGACTAAAGGCTTCGCCTGATCCTCGCAATCCAAAATGATTGCTGTCGCAGCCGCGGCCGTAGTGTCAATTCCACTGGACTTTTTCGACCTGGACAAAGAACTCTATTCCAAGGACTACCCCACGTAATGGACTATGAATTATCGACACTGCTGGTTTTCTCCCTGGAATATATCAACTTGATGCGTACCAATCTGGATCATACGACGTACTTTGACCTGGCTGAACACGGGGATGGAGTTTGACCGGATTGTGACAGCCCTTCACCTTGGCTACCGGATGACACGATAACAGATCAGCTCTGGAACTGGACCTTCCCTGCTTGACTTTTTCTCGCGGATCGAACATGTATCTGGATAATGAACCTGGCGACCAATGCTTTCTGGACCCTGGGTTGCAAGTACTTGCTGTCACTCTCGAGAATTTCATTTATGGCCTGGTTTGTAGACGAATGCCCCTCCCCCTTCATCCTGCGTAGAAGGAGATTCTGACCAACTTACAGGATCAAAGTTGACTCAGGCCTGGCGTTGTCATCGTTATTTTCTGCTTCAGTGGAACACAGGACACTAACTCAACATAGCGATTACAGTTATTCGCAACAAGCGATGGTCTCCAGTACTACTGGAATGTTCCCATACCCCCAAACAGAACCACAGGCGGACTTCCTGATGTCGTCGTGGGCCACTACAGTGGAAGGCACACAGAGCCTGCAAGACTTCCAAGATGCCGGATCTTCCCACTCTGGAGAACATGAGGACCCTATCTTCACATCTGGAACAAGCACGCCCCGAGGAGCCAGAATCGACCCTGCCCAAAACGTGGAAAACTGGACAAACCCAAGGATTGCGTCCGTTTCACAGGGAGGACATGCCATGTCCAGAATGGACTCAAACAGATCAAGTGCTTCTGCGCTTTCAAGATCGTCTCAGCTGTCGCACGCGCACAGCACAGGTAATGGTTCTGCTTTCCGCGATGGATCTCAAACCGATGGGTCTCTTCCTGGCATGAACAATGTTCTTCTGGATGGTACTTCGGGCGTTACAACCCATATGTACTGGGGCGAGTACCCTCTGGAGCTGAACCACCTGGGGCTTGGTGACGGCACTTACACAGTGACCGATATCAACCCCATGCATGTTATCTCAAATAACCAGATCTCCCTCGGCTCTGATGTAAACGACTCTCCTCTGTCATGGGAGTGCTTTTCTACCATCTCTCGGACTTCTTCTCCTTCCACAGTTGATGAGCCTTTCCATATTCTTCCCTTGAGCCCACACTCCTCTCCCGAGATTGCCTGTCAATCACCCAGGTAAGTGCGGAATGTATTGGACCTTTTCTGAATGAGACTAACGTGACGCTCTTGCAGCCTGGACCGAAAGCCGCTTGGGCCTGAGGACTTCAATATTCTGCCAGGATCCCAGAAGGAAGAGTCTATTCCCCATGGCGTGCTGCCTGCTCGCCGCCAGTCCAATGAGACTGATGCCCGGAATCATCCTCTCTACAAGGATGTCAAGCCCCACGCCGACGGACTGTACCACTGCCCTTTTGAAAACGACCCGAATGAGGAGTGCACCCACAAGCCCGAGAAGCTCAAGTGCAATTACGAGTAAGTGTCGTCTAGGTACAAGACCATGGACATCGCTGACGATCCCGATTAGCAAGTTCGTGGACTCCCATTTGAAACCCTACACTTGCAGAGTAGCCGCCTGCAATGGGGCAAAGTTCTCATCAACTGCCTGCCTCCTCCGCCATGAGCGTGAGGCCCACGGCTGGCACGGACATGGTGAGAAGCCCTTCAGCTGCACCTACCCTGGGTGTGAGCGTGCCCAGCCGGGCAACGGATTTCCCCGCCAATGGAACCTCCGGGATCACATGAAGCGCGTGCACAATGACCACGGAAGCGCTGGTGGTTCTCCCCCGTCTGCCGCACAGCAGCCGACCAAAGGTCGCAAGCGCAAGACCGATGTTCAGGACACCCAGGTCCCAAACAACCGGAAAGCCAATGTGAAGACTATGCCCGCGCCCCAGGTTTCTCGCGTTTCCGCTAAGCCCTTGATCGAGGAGTGGCTGGAGCACCGCAAGGCCGTGGAATCCATCCTCCGAAGCGGACTGAATACCCCTGAGGATATCAGCAACATCAGCAAGATCACTATGGTGAAGGAGCACCTTGCTGCTATGGCGAAGATGACCACGGACCTCAGCGCTCAACCCCGGACGGACATTATTACTGCGCCCCGTGCCAGGGTATACACGGCTACTGGCTGAACCAACTGTGAGCACACACGTCTGACGGATCTTGAATGAAAGCTAAGACCAAAGGCTAGAGCACGGGCTCTCTATCTGCTGCAGGATAGGATACAAAAAGAATGCAACACCTGCAAGTGCAGTGTGATCCAAGGAACAGGAATCAGGCCTTAGTGAGAAAGGCCTGTAGGCCGTGCCCGGCTCGCTACTTGTTGGCGAATTCCAAGGAGCTCACGGTGACCACACCAGAGCAGGAATCCCGGCAGTGCATCTGCGGCAAATATCCCTCCGAGGCCCAGCCTCAGATGGCGCGGATTCGGCCACCATGCGATGGACATAGACGCAGATGCCAGCCACACGGTCAAGCGAACAGGAACTTCCCTCCCTTGGAAGGGATACTACGCTCACTGGGCAACAGCACGTGAAGCGGTATAGGATCATGTATTTTGTGTATGGTCTCGGAAACACAAGTGCCAGGGGAAGAACTTCTCATGCGAGGGAGAACAGGACAGCAGATAGAGATGGGCGGCTTCACTGCATTGAATGAACACAGATTTGTACTGAACATGAATGAACTGGGTGGTCTGTCTGTGCTGCTGGCCGACAGAAAACACCAACGCGACCATGATTCCAGTTATGGTCCTACTTGACCTCGGCTATGATCAGCTTTTTGTGTTGACGAAATGTTCTTGTGAAGGCAACATCGGGCTATCCCGGCCATGGCCATGTATGTCCCTCGGGAGTGACGTCCCCCACGTTCCAAAGACGGGCAAGCAGCTTGGGAGCTGAGCGAAAGTCACGGGAACATTAATACAGGGAAGCTTCCGATGAAGAGCTATCCCAACGGTGTCATTGATGAGTGGGTCGCCCCAAAACTTGAGTGGGGTGGTGGGATGCCAGGAGACCTCAGGTCCCTTCAGTTGTCCTTCACAATAGCGCGGCGCTGCCATTATTAGTTGGATCGACCTACCCCTCCATGGCGGCCTTGCTTCGCGTTACTTTTCCTCCACGCCTCCAAAACTCGATATCCTCGACTCTATTCCTTGTGCGACTTCCCTCAACGCGACCTTCATTTCATTTAAATTTGAACTCTATAGCATACTATTCTTCCCAATCAATCATCATGGCTCGCAAATTCTTCGTCGGCGGCAACTTCAAGATGTGAGCAACACCCCGCCATCGCAGCACGAGGGCAATTGAATGCCTCAGCGTTATTGCTCGCTTGGTCGATCTTAATCATATCACTGCAGAACGCTCGCTAACTGTCTGTTGTAGGAACGGGTCTATCTCGTCCATCAAGGAGATTGTCAACAATCTGAACAAGGCCGATCTTGACCCCAACACTGGTACGTCACACATGGAGCTTAGATTTCGATCATGTCTAGAAACAAACGCTGACATTCAGCTGTCTTACAGAGGTTGTCATCTCTCCTCCTGCCCTCTATCTCCTCCTTGTCCGCGAGCACCTCCGCCCCGAGATCGAGGTCGCCGCCCAAAACGTCTTCGACAAGCCTAATGGCGCTTACACTGGAGAGATCTCCGTCTCCCAGCTCCAGGACAGCAACATTACCTGGACCATCCTCGGTCACTCTGAGCGCCGCACCATTCTCAACGAGTCTGACGAGCTCGTGGCCTCCAAGACTAAGGTCGCTACCGAGGCTGGTGTTGGTGTCATCTGGTGCTGCGGCGAGTCCCTTGAGCAGCGTGAGGCAGGCAAGACCATCGAGGTGGTCAGCAAGCAGCTTGAGGCCCTCAAGGCTCAGATCTCTGACTGGAGCAAGGTTGTCATTGCATATGAGCCCATCTGGGCCATTGGCACTGGCAAGGTTGCTACCACCGAGCAGGCCCAAGAGGTGCACAAGGCCATTCGCGACTGGCTCAAGGGTGTCAGTGACAAGGTTGCTGAGGAGACCAGGATCCTTTACGGTGGCAGTGTTAACGAGAAGAACTGTGGCGAGCTGAGCAAGCAGCCTGATATCGATGGATTCCTCGTCGGTGGTGCCTCCCTGAAGCCTGCCTGTAAGTTTCAATTCTTCTCACTGCGCATAAGCATTTTGCAAAAGCTAACTGAACAAAAGTTGTCGATATCATCAACGCCAAGAAGCAGTAGACGCACAATTGGAACAGCGTCCTAGATGCAGTCAATCAATAGCTGGGAATAGGGCCAATGAATGAAAATGAAGAAAAGCTTTTGCATTTGCTTCCTTAACGTAGGACTATGCACAAGGTGCTCGAATGCCGCGAAATCGTGATGCCATATTTATACACAATGCTTTTACAAAGTCTGCCATAGCAAATCCAGCCCAAAGTCTTACACAGCCATCCCCTTTCCGTGGTACGGTGACCACACACCTCTGACACTTTGCTTCGTGCTCAAGACAGGCTTGTTCGTCTTCCTCAGCTTCTCCCCGCTCGCATCTCGCAACAGCTCAACCTTCTGTAGGATCTCGAAGGGCGACAGGTTCCGCACGCAGATTGGCTTTTGACGCCCGTTGATGTAGTGTCCAATGACGACAGGGTGCTTGCCGGGACGGGGTGAGACGGAGAATTCGACTTGAGGGTTGGCCGCGGCGAACTTGGGAAGAAGGGATTTGATGAAACCACTGGGCGGAATACATTAGCCACGTTCAGAGAGCAGGTTGGCGCAGTTTCCTTCATGTAGTCAGGGAATAGGAGCTTACTTCATTCCCTTTGAGCTGCCTGCCCAGTCGCAATAGTGGAAGTCCAGCTTCTTGCACTGAAGGATGAAGGCGCCAACGCCATTCTGGAGACCGTCGTCAGTCACGGGCATCTCGCATCATCCTCTTGTACCACCCAAGAAAGAACTCACCTGGCCCTTGGCCACAGTGCGCAGCCCTAGTACCGTCATTGTCGCGATCGCGTGTTCATGTTCCGACAGTGAGACGACTAGGCGATGCCGTAGGGGAGTTCAGCGCAGGAGGCAGAAAAACCACAGCGGGTTCGCTAAAAGTCCGGCAGAACCTACCCAACTGCGACACGGAGGCCGTTGCTCTCCACGGTGCTGCCTGCACCCCATGCACTCTAGTGCCAGCACTTTCTCGAGGCCAGCAGCATAATTTCATCACCACGCGACTCGAGCTTCTCGATTCCCCATCTTCTCCCCGACTCCATCTTTCCTCCCATCTCATTCGAGGGCGACCATTGCCGGAATCCTCTTCTTTTCTTCTCGTCGCTCTTTCTCGATTGTTAACTGAATCTCGCAACCATGACCGACAAGCTCCCACCAAATCTCCTTGCACTTTTCGCGCCACGACCCCCTTTGCGTTGGGTTGAGCCTCCAGACTACGCGCCCGAGAAGCGCAAGACCGCGCCCATCAGCGGACTTGCCTCTTACCTCCCGGCACTCGAAGAATACAAGAAGACGGATGTTTACCATCCGACAGAGAGCTGGCTGCAGCGACGCGATCGCATAAAGGAGGAAAAGCTCGCTGCCGTGGAGGCTCTGAAGACGGAGGCACCCAAGACATGTGAGCCTGAAGCACAGTTTCTTAATTGAAGACTGTCGATGCTGACTTTTTGCGCTGCAGACAAGCCGAACGAAGACCCGAATGTTCGAGGCGACGCTTTCAAAACTCTCATTGTCGCGCGGCTGAGCTATGAGGCTGATGAGCGAGATCTCGAGAAAGAATTCGGCCGTTTCGGGCCTATCGAGCGTGTATGTTTCTTGAGTAATTCCCCGCGATTGCCGAGGCTGGTTACTAATGAGTTGCAGATTCGCATCATCAAGGATACACACGCGGACGAGAAGCCCGGCAAGAAGAAGAAGCCGCACCGAGGTTATGCTTTCGTCGTCTTTGAACGTGAGAAAGACATGAGAGGTAATTATCTGACCCTGTTATCCCCCTTCGATGATTTAATTGGCCTTTCCCCCCTTCCTTTCCTTGGGTCCTGCCCCCGAAGACACATGGCCCTCAAGCTTGCCAGTCTCGGGGGATGAACTATGAGACACAGAAAAGGGCCCTCAAGCTTGCCCTGTCTCAATCATCCTTGCAATACACCTTTCCCCAAATTAGCGCTGAGCAGCCGATCTCTATCATGGTAAGCTTTACTGACACACGCGCCTTTACGCGCTCTGGTGAGTAGCTGCTCTAGACCAATTAGATGGTATCAGAATCAAGGACCGTCGCATCAAGGTCGATGTCGAACGGGGCAGGACCGTCAAGGATTGGAAGCCCAGGAGGCTCGGAGGTGGCCTTGGCGGCCGTGGATACACTCGCGCTATGCTCTCGCGCCCATCCGGACCAGGCGGTTTCAGCGGTGGCCCTGGCGGCTTCCGTGGCGGCTTCAAGGGCGGTTTCGAGGGAGGCCGAGGTCGCGGAGGTGGCTTCCGTGGAGGCTTCGGTGGCCGCGGAGGTGGCTTCAGAGGTGGAAGTGATTTCGGACCTCGTGGTGGCGACCGCAATGGTTACGGCCCGCCCCGAGATGCCCCTGGTGGTCCTGGTGGTTTTGATCGACGTAACGGTGATCGCGGCTTTGGCGGCGGACCCGATTCCGGTCGCGGAGGTCGCTTCGACTCAGACAGATCCGCCGGCGGCTTCCGCGAAGCTCTTCGTGAAGCAGGCCGCGATGGTGGTCGCTTTAGTGGCCGAGATGGAGGCCGTCAAACTGGCAGTAATATGGAGCCTATCGGCAGCCGCAGCGGTAGGGACGGTGGGTACAGAGACCGAGGAGACAGAGATCGTGGTGACCGTGACCGTGACCGTGGCGACCGTGGCGACCGTGATCGGGATCACCGCGATAGGGATTACGACAGGCCGCGCGATGATGACAGCCGCAAGCGTGGGTATGAGGGTGGTGGCTACGAGGATCCTCGTAAGTTGCGACGTTACTAAGGTCAGACTGCTCGGGACTTTCTCTAGGCGCGGTGGTCGGCTCTTCGCTCCTCTCTACAGCTCTACCGAGTCTTAACTGGTCCTTGTCATCTACGCATGGCATCCATCAAAGGCGAGTATGAGACGATCATCACACCATACCTGTCGAGATACCCCATTCGAAAAGTTATATCGCACCCTTTGGGCCATCAGCATCAGACAGTGCACATACTACAGATGCACCGTTCGGAACTTATATTCCCAGCTCTCCCGCCCTCTTCTGTTGTTTTATCAAGGGTTGATCTCTGTATCGTTATTGCAATTCAGTCTGTTCTTCAAGTTGGCATCGGGGACTCAGACGGACAAGAGTATATCCTCCATCTCCTTGATCATTTTTCTTTTTCCTTCTCCTTGCCCACTTCGGTCTGCACTCTGCTGCAGAATCGAAGAACACTTGTTCGTGTACCCTACCTTGCACGGTATCGGGGCCAAATCTAGGTAAGATCAGGGAAGGGCAGGGCAGGTAAGGAACAGGAACGAATGGAAAACGCTCTCTAGCGTCGCATTGGGAGGATCTATGTAACGCGAGTAAACAGGTAATAGTTGAAACTGTGGAACGAACATGGATGTACGGCATCTCGTTGCTGGCGAAATCATTAAGGGTTTGTTTGTCCAATTTGATGTATTCTTCGATGCGTGTAAGATAGGAAGGATATGTAGCAGTGTTGCCATATAGGTCCCAAGAAAAAAACAAAGGTCATCCTTGTATCTACCTCGTTCCTCCTTATCATATCATTCTGTCTAATAAACCGCCTTAAAAAGAAACAAGACGGATAGAAATATTGAGGGATGCTCACCAGACTCATTAGATGGGCTCATCCCTCGGCTCAATCAACACCTCGTTCACAGCAACATGCTCCGGCTGACACACCGCAAAGACAATCGCTCCCGCCACATCCTCCGGGTCCAAAACCTTTGCGCCTGTTGGCTCGCCGAACTTCTTAATCGCCTCCTTGTCCGTCGACATGCCCAGCAGCTCTGTCTCCGTATTCCCAGGCTGGATTGAGGTAACTCTCAATCCCGTACCCGCAGTCTCCAGACGAAGAGATTGGAGGGTGGCTTCGACGAAGAATTTGCTAGCAGAATAGACACCGAGGCCAGGGAAGACCTTACGGCCAGCGTCTGAGGAGATGGCGACAATGTGACCGCTGCCGCGGGAGAGCATAGGAGGAACAGTGGTAGAGAGGCAGTGGAGGAGGCCCTTGCAGTTGACGTCGACAGTACGTTCCCACTCGTCTGTCTGGCAATTCGCCATCATGGTGAAGTACATGACACCTGCGCAACTGACCAGGATATCAATAGGACCAAGCTTCTCAGCTGTTGTCTTCATGAGGGACTCGACCTGCTGCTTGTTCGTGACGTCCGTCTTGTGGATGAGAACCTTTCCGGGGCCATTCATCTTCCTCTTGACAGCTTCGAGGGCGTCAGTTCGGCGAGCAGCGATGGCTACGTGGGCACCCTCGCGGGCTAGACCTGCAGCGACGGCAGCGCCGATGCCGGAGGATGCTCCCGTAACAACTGCAACTTTGCCCGCAAGACGGCCTTTCTTGGGATGTTGAGCTATGCCGTTGGCTTGAGAACGCTTGGGAGGCTTGGGGAGCCAGCCACGGGCATAGAAATGCCGAGCGTATGTCTCCCAAAGAGATGCATCAATATTGACGCGCTTGAGGCCGTAGGAATCAAGGGCGGGCTGGGTAACATTGTTCTTGAGGATGCTAGCAGACTTGAGACCTTCAACGGTGGGCATACCACCACGAAGAATCTCTACGGGGAACGGCTCAGGACTGATCTTGCCGTTACCACGCTTTGACCTCCAGAGCTCAACCCACTCATCCCAAGGAAGAGATTTGCTGGTTTCATACCCAAGCTGTGAGAGAATAGCAAAGATCTCGCTCGCAGTCGGTGGGTTGGAATCACCAAGGTGGTAAGTATGCTGCCGGGAGCTGGTGTGGTCAGCAAGAGTGACGATGGCGCTGCTGATGAAGTCGACCGGGGTCATCTCGGCGAACCAGCCATCAACCTCAGGCACGACGCCGAGGTTGACAGCCTCGAGAATAATCGCGTTGAGAAGATCCCAGCTATTGGCAGAACCAGTGACGCTGTGTCCGCTAATAGTGCCGGGGCGGTAGACACGCACAGGGATACCACGACGACCAGCCTCATATACGAGCTTCTCCGCAACCCACTTGGTTTGGCCGTAGCCATCCAGGATCTCAGTGGGCACGGCATCGATGTCAAGAAGTGAGCTTTCGGCCCAGCCGTCAGGCGAGGGAGGAAGCACGCCGTTGGTGGAGACGTGGTGAAGTGTTGCGCCACTGCGCGATGCGAGTCGCAGCATCTCTTTGGTACCGCCGACATTAGCGTTGCGCAATGCAGCGTAGGGATAGACCAGGTTCACTGTCGCAGCGGCGTGGATGATCACCTGCACCCGGCTTGCAATTTCATCAAAGGTCTCAGGGGAGAGACCGAGGCGAGTGCGGGCCAGGTTACCAGGCAGAATCTCTATGCGATCAAGGATGGAATCATCCCAGATGCCAAGGTCAACGAGGTTGTTTCGAATGCGAGCCATACCTGCAGCACGCAGATCCTCTGTAGGCTCGGTGAAACGAACAAGGCAGATGATGTGTGCTGAAGTGGACTCGAGAATCGACTTGAGGAGGAAGGCACCAAGGTATCCCGTGGCACCGGTCAAGAGAATGGTGTCAACCTCGCTGATCCTGCGCATAGCACAGCCAGTAGACTGAATATCCTCGGGAAGAACGCAGTCGGCGCGGAGGACTGAGGGTAGATCTGCTTGCACAGCCTCAGTGTGACCATCACGAGCAGCCTTGACAGCCTCGAGATGACCTTCCAGCGTCGGAGTGCCAGCGAGAGGTGCAAGGGGTACAGGGAAACCGAATGTGCTAGACAGCCGGCTAGCTAAGTCCGCAAGTGTAAGAGAGTGGCCGCCTAGGTCGAAGAAATCATGTTCCTTCGAAATGGCCGTAACTGGCATATTCAAAGACGCCGCCCACATCTTGACGATCGTCTCCATCTTGACCTTGGTGTTTGCCTCCTTCGGCTGTTCAACAGTGGGCGACTTGGGAGTCGGTGGGGGAGGGAGTGCCTTCGTATCGATCTTGCCCGAGATGCCATGGGTAGGAATTGTATCAACCTCAACCCAAATTGGGGGAATCATGTAGTGAGCTAGGTGTGAGGACAAAGCCCGTCTTGCGACAGGGCTGTGGCCAGCCTCGTCGATGACAACGATGGTACGGTGGCCGATTTCTTCCTTGTCGGGAACGATGTAAGCAATAAGTTGCCTCTCAAGGCCATCGCCATGCGCGACGACTGCACAAGAGCGGACAGCCAGGTGCTTCACAATCGTGGTCTCAACAGCACCTGGGTGAACTGTGTAGCCTCTGGTCTTGATCATACCGCCAACTCTGCCAGTGATCTCGAGCAACCCAGAGGGCAGAATCTTGGCGAGGTCACCAGTGCGGTGCATACGAGCGCCCTTAGTTGTGTCGAAGACATCCGGCTGGAAATCACGAGCTGTAGTCTCTGGAAGGTTCAGGTACTCTCTTGCAAGGAGGTGACCACCAACGAAGAGTTCACCACTCACGCCAGGCTCAACCCGGTTGCCTGCCTCGTCAAGGATGTAGGTGTGCTCAGGGTCCATTGGCATGCCAACGGGACATACACGAGCCTCGTAGTCAACGAAGGTCCTAATGTCGCCAGCAGCAACCTCATGGGTTTCACTTGCGCTGTACACATTGAGGAGCTTTGTGTTGGGCAGAGCCGTGGTAGCCCTTCTGCAGAGATCAGTGGTCACAACCTCGCCATTGAGCCACAATGAGCGCAAGTGAGGCAATTTCTCTCCGAGCTTTGGATGTCGAGAGAGGACTGTAGAGAGGAGGGTGGGTGTCATTAAGGTATCGGTGATTTTGCGCTCAGCAAGGAAGTCGACCAGCGCGACAGGGTCGTAACTCGCGCTGTCAGGAACAGCAACAGTAGTTGCTCCACGGATCAAAGGGCGCAGCATTTCCCAGACAAAGAAGACATTGCATGCGCAACGATCACCAGGCTCAAGATTACTCACACCGAACCTCAAGTCATATGAGCGTACTGAAGCTCTGTGGGGGTTCGCAATGCCCTTAGGCCGCCCCGTGGTGCCCGAGGAGTATGAGACAAAGGCGAGGCGGTCGAGGTCATCGGCCTCAGGGAGAGGTTTCCTCGCATGGTGGTTGACAGGGCTGCTTTTGCCGTTGGTTTGCGGCTGTGGCTCGTCGATGATGATGACGGGGACATTGGCCTTGATGTGTCCAGCATGCGCCTTCTGAGTGACGACCACGACAGGATTCGCATCCTCGATAACGTCGCGGAGGAGTCCGGGGGGGTAGGCGAGCTCGAGAACGAGGTAAGCACCACCGGCGCGAAGGGCTGCGAGTGAGGCGATCACATTATCGGCGCTTCGGCCCATGAGCACACCGACAAGATCATCGCGGCCAACACCTAGGTCTCGCAACCGCTCGGCAAGGGCGAATGTTTCTGAGTCAAGCTCGGCATATGTGAGGGTTCGCTTTTCATCCTCGAGGGCAATAGCATCAGGGGTTGCCTGTGCTTGCTGCTCAAACAAGGCCGCAAGGTCCTTGTTGATGTCGATGATGGTCATGGTGGAGGCGGTGGGAGGGTGGTCGAGGGAGGAAGTCGGAGAGGCGGATAGTCTTCAAGAGGCAATTCAGTCAACAAAGTGCTCACAGAGAACTCTCAAGGAGAGACAATGATCAACAGAGGTCAATAAAGTCAAGATCGAGACGCAATGGCTGTGGGAAGCATGCGCTGCTAGGAAAGGCAAGGTGTCACGAGGACAATTGCTCGAGCGGCGGATGGGACGAAAAGAGCATAGGACCAGGTTCAAATGGGAACAGGCATTGGCAAAATGACCTGACAGAAGTAGCTTCGTGCAGCTGGCGCAGACCAGACGATGCCAGTTCCGTCACCGAGGGTCGGCGAGTGAGGCAAGGTAGTGTGAAGGAGCAGCACGTGGGATGTGCACCGCCAACAGCACAAAAGTCGAGACGAAGAGGGTATAAAGATCAGGAAGAACAGCAGAAGGCAACACACGTACCGTAAAGATGAAAACGATGACACACGCAAACCCAGTCCTCAACTTGCGAGGCGGCGGTGTTGAGAAAAGAGAGAAGAAACACACCGAAGTCGACAGTCGAGTCTAAATGGAGAACCCCCACGGTGGCGCCTATGCTCTTGACGATGTGGAGGGCGGTGGAGGAAGAGGAGTAGAAGACGAGGGTAAGACGGAGAAAGATGGGGGGAGGAAGAGCACAGGACTGCAGATGGGTCAAAGGAGGGTCTTTTGGAACTACCAGGAAAGGACGGGAACCCAGATTGACGAGGCCCAGAGCAAGGTCAAGTAAGGGGAATTGAGCCCGGTTGGTGGCGGTTGGTGTCCACGATGGTGGGCTTTGCGAATCCGGTTCCTGGGCTTATCGCTGACAAGGGAATTTTGTTGGTGCTGCTGCGGCTTCTGTCGCTTTCCAAGGTGCAAGTGTCGGTGTCGGTGTCGGCGGGGCGCGCTGCTCTTGTTAGTTGAGTTGCGTTGCTGGAGGGGTTCAATCTTCACATGCCAGTGCTGGTACATAATTGGGGGGACAGGAGACGAGGGGATTTGGGGGGCAGTTGGATGAACAGCCAGCCGCCTTTTAAATCAAGACGAACACGAACGACCAGAAAGAAAGCCAAGATTCCAAGCCGGAATTGTGCCAGGCAAGACTAGAGTCCATCGTCAAATTCTTCATTGGCTTTCCAAAATAAAAAGAGGCGCAGAAAATCGCCTGATCGGGGAGAAAGGCACCTCCTCTTGTCCCTGGTACGTCGACCTGCCCCGTCTGAACAAGTACCTTCATGGTCAACTCTCCACCATGTTTGCCTGTACCGGCGCTTCTACTCCGACAGAGATAGTACTTCGACAGTTCTCGCCACCGTTAGTCTAGGATACCTCCCAATTCACCCCACGCCCATATAACCATCAGCGACGACCCGAAAGTCGACTTGCAGCATATCTCCCAGCGACGAGGTACGTCCCTCTTCTCCCCATCGGTTCATCGGGGCGGGGAGGGTCCAGCGGAATAGGCTCCTGTCCAGTCACCGGTGGTGCATGTGGATCGACAACTGGATTCCAGCTGCTTTAAATACCACTCACACCTACGGTATCGGGATCTCTTATGCATGCCCAGAACTCTCGAACTCGGCCTTTGATCCTACCACATCGTCCTCACAAACGATGCACGTTTTGAACTCCACTTCCGCCTGCCTCTGCCGTCCGGCTTCTTCCCATATCTGACCGTGGCCAGGGTTACTCCTCTGGTGTATAAAACACGTCTCGATATCGGTGCAATTGCACAGTGCAGCCACCATCCCCAGTGGTACACGTATTTGCCCCTTTGCGTCATTCGTACTTCGTCCATGATAGAACAACAGCAAAGCATCTTTATGGGGTCTTCGCGACTGTGACCCTCCCACCATCTTCTTCACTAATAAGCTTCTGCACATACCATTGACGCCGCCACTACGCCCCCCGCTCCCGCGGCCCAATCCCGTCTTCCGTTGCGTAAGCGTGTCTCTTGTTCTTGAGACGGTTGATATACCTCCAGTTCTCAAAGAATGATGCAGTCGGTGCGTTTCGCACATCGATGCCGTATCGCTTGCTCCTGTATTGATCCTGTATTGAGCTAGACTTGTTCTTATAGACTAAGATCTACACTTGGGTCTTTCATCCGTAAAAAGCATCACTCTACGAACAGCTCTCCATATCCATTCCCTTGGCCACTCACAACATCCACCTTCATCGTGTCAGCAAACTCACTTCCACCAGCCATCCACTGTCCCTCGAGCACAGGGTAATCTTTGGCGGCCCAAACCTCCTGCAATCGCTTTGCACTCGCGATGAACCTCTCCCTGACCTCGTCGTATCCCTCAACTACCAGTCTCCCTCCTTTCTTGACAAACTTGCCGTCTACCATCACGTCCAGGATGTCACCGACACTTGCGTGAAGCATCACTGCTGCCACGGGGTCATTCCAGCCAAGCAACGCGGGAGACTCGCGTGCGTTCCACACTATCAGGTCAGCTTTTGCGCCTTTGTTCAACACACCGAGATCGTGACGGCGCAAGGCGAGACCTCCGTTGCGAGTAGCAAGGAGGAACGCCTGGTTGACAGTCTCTGGTGTGTTGCGAGGGATCTTCCAGTTCTCGATGACCTGGCTGAAGAGCCGGTAGCGAGTCGACTGGAGCCAGATACGTGCCTGTGTCAGTATGTCGGTCGAGAACGTGAAATGCGTGTCGACCCCAAGAGCAGCCTGATCTTGGATAAGGTACGAGTGAGGATGAGTGTGGCCGTAATGCATTTCGGATTCGGGCGTAATTGATACATAGTGATTGTTTTGCCTCAGCAAATCTCGGTCATTAGGAGATAAGAAGCTGGCATGCGAGAAGATGATGGGGATATCGCCCTTGAGAATATCCAACTCGGCGAGGTCGGACGGCATGTTTGTGACACCCCAAGGCCCCCCAAGGCTATGCGTTGTGATCACGGGTACGTCAAACTCCGTAGCGAGCTTCATGACTTTGCCCCTCTCCTCAACGTCTGGCCGAGGGCCCCATGAATCGTACGCGATACCAATCTCAGTAGCTGAGCTCTTCCATCCTTCACTGTTGATCATAGCGCGGAAGTTGGCCAATTGCTCAACAACCGTGCGGGGCCCCTCGGCATTCCTCGTGTTCTCGAACGCGTAGCACCAGAACACACGGGCACCACTCTCTGCGGATGCGTTGAGACCTGCCCAGGAGGTCTCGTTAGACCAAGTATGATGAGCATGATCAACCATGGTTGTAACGCCTGCATTAAGCGCCTCGTAGATGCCTGCCAGCTGGCCAATATAAACATCTTCGGCCCGAAAGTCTGCTCCGGATGCAGGGGAGCTGTAGCGGCCAAAGTACTCTGCAAGGGAAGTATTCGATCCAAGGGTCTTCAAGGCAGTCTGCCAGCCATGGCGATGAGTATCGATGAATCCTGGCGTCAGAATCTGCCCAGTCACGTCAATTACTTCCACTCCGTCTCCAGCCTCGTCCTTGGACTGGGTCTTCTCGTGAATGGCGGCAATGCGGTCGTTTTCAACAAGAATAGAGCCATTGCGGTAGACCGCTAGAGAGTTGGTGTCATTGTTGAACCCGACGATAGTTCCACCCCAGAAAAGTGTTGACGAGGCTCCGGCCGTGCCACCAAAGAGTGGCAAGCCACTTAGCAGAGCCATGATGCTCATCTTTAAGGGTTGCATCGGGTAGATAACTGACGTTAAGACACTGGCAAGGACGTGATTGGTGTCGAGGCACTAGAGATGATTCATTGGAAGCATAGCCTTGACTCAATTGATGACAGAACTCTGGTCTTATACCCTGGGTTGTGTTCCCTTGATCAGATGCAGCTGACGTGATCGATCTGACTGGCGGCCAAGGTGTCGTAGGATGCAAGGTAAGCCAAGCAGAGGTCAGCCCAGCATATCGACTAGGCAACAGATGCCGCGACCAAGTCTCGTTAAGGATCCATGATTCGGGGAGGGAGGGTTAGATCTCCGACGACCACAGTGGACTACACCTTACTTGTGAGGTGACACCTGAACGTAAGAGTCTCGTGAACCCATCGCCAGCCAAAATTTTCAGATCCCTAGCAACTCCAACCCATGGAGTTATGACGATAATTTTGGAATGAAGGCGCAACATGTATGACACCTTGGCAAATACCCCGCACCGAGATGGTATCAGCGAATCCTGGACTGGAAGACACGGTGGCTTGCAAAACGCATCAATCGCGCAGGAGAGTTGGCGAACGACCCAATGAGCGTAGAATGTTGTCAGATGTTCCGCTTATACGGGCTCCCTCCGTCATTCACCAACATCAGGGATGACAACCAATTTGGAGTGAGGGCTGCGTCGGCTTTGGTTGTTGAGCGCGCAAACATTTTTCAGATCGCTTTGTAAGCCACGGCGTAAATCTATGCCGAATTCATTCCTCCTTGTCACCCTCCACGGCCCTCCACTACACGAGGGCAGTTGCTTCTTGTCTCGGTCTCGGGGACTTGTGTTGATTCGCTTTGATCGGCTTCAGCTTCATCCACAGCCTGTTCTGTCACGGCAGAGCGCGGCGATTGCTCACGGGTCCGGGCACGCAACCTCATGAATAGCATAAACCCGTATCCGCACAACAGAAGAAGTGTTGTCATCACGCCGAGGATGACAGTTCCTGGGTTATTGATACGGCTTGGTTCGAGGTCGTCGTTGATTTGTTTGATTGACCATGGGTAGCACTCGGAGCTGATAATGATGAATATGCCCAGTCCCACGTATAGGAAAGGCACAAAGCGTCGCGCGTATCGCTGGGCGAGGTAGACAACGTGCCTCTCACGCATGATCAGCCAAGCTGCGAGGATCCAGATCCCTAGAAGGATGTAGTAAACGACGATGTAGACAGCAATTTCCGCGCCTTTAGCCTGGGAGAATAGAGGGATGTATGTTCCGATATTATCTCCACCGTTCATCAACGTAACACTGGCAACTGTGGCAATTGCTTTGAGGGATGTCTTCGCGCCGAGTTTTGCCGGAGGAGCATCCATGTCTTTGAAAACGAGCCCCATGAGTTTCCACACTCCGAGCGAGACAGGAAGAAGGCCAAGGAATCCAATCGGCTCGGGGTCGAAAAGGAAAGACGCGCCATACCCGGCCATACTAATGATGATGATGACTGAGAACCCAAGATACTGTCCAATTGCGATCTTGAGAGGCGTAAGGGTGTCGCTGGTGCTTGCCTCGGCAAAGAAGGTCACTAAAACGAAGATGTCGTCAATGTTGGTGATGGCGAATGAGCTACAGGCTGTAGCTAACGTCTGACCGAACTCCATGCTGGGCTTGGAAGGCACCAGAAGGCGGTGCTGGGCAGATATTGTTGTGCCGGATACAATCCAGCAGGGACGAGGAAAGCAGGGGGGTATTCATATGGAAATGTTCGGAGTTTTGCGTCCTCGTTGATCTCTGCCTTGATCTCTAGACGAGGCCCTACTCAGGAACGGTGTGGAGAACCCAAGCCGGAGCACGGCATCGTCTTCATCTTGCATGGTGCCATTGCGTGTCTTTAAGCACACGTCAGCCAGACTAAGACTGAGCGAACAAAGTTTTATGGTTCGTAGGTGCCAAGATCAATGGCTTGCGAAAGGTGACGAGCACAAATGGCCGCTGTTAGCCTTGAGTGAAGGTTCTTGGTGTCATTCAGGGGTGGATGCAGAAGCAGGGATGTGGATCTGGTTGATGCAGGGGCATGATCTGGGGAGTCAAGCGGTCGACTAGAAGAGAATGAAGAAACTTGAGTAACGATGGACAGATTGGGGTTGCTGATTGATGACGGGAGGGGATAATCCTGAGAGTAGAAAACTTTCCTCCAGGTGCAAGAGAAGGATGGTGGCTTGGCTGAGGTAGAGAGAGACGTCCCGGCACAAGGTTGAAAGGTGTCGATAAGATAAGAAATCGAGGAACCATCTCCAGAAAAAAAGTGTCGGCCGACGGAGTCACCACGCGCCAGCGCCAACACATCCGTCGTATGAGAACACCTTGCGAAGTACTGTCTCAACACGACCCTTCAAGCATCCGATGCAATAAACGACTTCGCTCGTTTCATCTTCTCCTCTGGTTTGCCGACAGATGGAAGTCCGAACCTGGCCCTCAAATCTACGGATCCTCTGCCGAGCAACCAAATTCCACCAGCCTCTGACAGCTTACCGAAGCTTCAGCATTCGACCGACAGTATCCATACAAAAGCCTCGACGTGTCGCCAAATATCCACGGCAACAGAACATGCTGGTTGGGGTGACCTTGGTGTCGACGCCAACGGCCGATACCACAGGGACAACTATTTTCATCGATACCGAAGGCGCTGCATACGTGTTCGGCCACGTTCCTGAGGGCTACCAAAGAAGTGTCAAATACCGTGGTGTGGCATGGACAAAGCTACGACAGACCTACTTTCTCTCTGGCAATACAAAATGGGAGTCATTCGGTGGTCTGCCCGGTACCCTATTGAGCCTTGCCGGCGCCGGCGCGTCGATGCGACTGACTGCAGCTGATGAGAATGCCAAGAGAAAAAGCAGAGGAGTACAAGAGAAGATAGAAGCGAAGGGTTACGATGTGCCTGTCCATGGTTCAGACAATCTCAGCCACGTCTTCGCTGCACTTCGTCCCTTGGTGCTCCGTCAGCCTATCAAGGTCAATCTGCATGAGCACCGCCAGGGTTCTGAAGCAACCCAGATGCCCGGCAGAGAACCTGACTTCAGTGACGAGTTCATCAGAGTGTGGAAAATCCCAGTCCAACGGAGTCGATCTGGCAGCCCGTGGAAGCGCCGCCACTCGAGCCCCTCGTCAGAAGATCGGGAGGTCGAGCTAGTCACCAAGGACAATGCCGGCGCAAGCAAAGGCGACCATTTGAAGTCAAGGCCCGGTCCCTCAGACCCTTTTACAGCAAAATGGATCGTCGAAAACGGCATGCTTGACGGGACTATGGACTGTCAAATGTTCCTAGGGCCGAAACAAGCGCGAGACCTGGAGCCTCAGGAAGAGGCGTACAAAATCGTCGGTGGCCTTTTAACGCCATATCAACCTTCTGGAGAGTCTCGAGACTCCCCGAAAAGCGACGAACTAGTATATGTTCGAAGCAAGACATATTCCCCAGGCACAATGGACCTGAAGCACCGCCCCCTGCCAAGGACCACATATGGAGAGCAATGCATGAGCTACATCTTCAAATCGCGTGATCACAGGGGAAAGTTCGATCCCGTCCCGGCCAAAGCGAAGGGTGTTGAACCGAGAGATTTCAAAAGACTGATCGCTGGAGAGACATTGGTCACCAGAACTGGCGAGACTGTAACGCCAGAGGAGGTCCTTGGCGCGCCTACTGCCGGGAGAGGTGTGGCCATCGCAGACATCCCTTCTGCTGATCTCATTGACGCCTTCTTTGACAGAAGTGAATGGACCGATCCCAAACTGATGGACAACATCGTCGCTATCTACTGGCTGCTTGGCAAGGAGCTATACAATCATCCGAGGATAGTCGAGTATATGCGATCGCAGCCCAATATGCGACACATTGTGTGCGCCCCAGATACAAGTCCCAATGACTTTACGAACCCAAGGAGTGCCGAGTTTACTACACAACTCTGTAGGATCGATCCAGAGCGCTTCCCCGTGCTCAAGTTCAACAAGTCTGCTGAGGTTGAACTGCCTGAGGGCCACCCAGGTGAGCCCGCTGTGTTGGGCGAGCGATTCACCTTAATGCCCAAAGTTCAAGCATCAGAAATACCGAATGCTCGCTTGACCGACATTGCTAGCGCAATCGCACGCGTGCCGTCCTCGGCCGTCGCGATGGTCCAGGCTGCGAGACAGAAGGCAGAGGACCCAGCCTTCTTGGCACAGATCGAGGAGGACGAGAAGGACATCCCGAACAGAGATGCAGAAATCACATGCTTGGGAACAAGCTCCTCAAATCCTTCTGATATTCGAGGACTGTGCGGTACACTTGTCAAAGTGCCCGGCGTTGGCAACTACCTTCTCGACTGCGGCGAGGGTGTTCTCGGCCAAATGCGACGCTGCTTCGGATCTGATGAGACTGGCAATGTTCTCACCGACCTAAAGTGTATCGTGATTAGCCATCTCCATGGCGATCACGTTCTTGGCGTTATCAGCGTGATCAAGGCATGGTACAATCAAATGCTGAAAGACGGCAACCATGGGTCAAAACTGGCTATCTCATGCAGCTCTCGCATCGGTAAGGTTATTGAAGAAATCTCTCAGGCCGAAGATATTGGTTTCCACCGCCTGCACTTCCCCCATACCACACCGAACGGATCCTTCTCCTCCGATATTCCCGAAGTGCGTGCTCACCAACTCGAGAACGGCGCGTTCGGCCTTGCGTCCATCAAGCGCGTCCCCGTCAATCACTGCCATCAGTCATGTGGCACGCAGCTCGAGCTCACATCCGGTCTTCGCATTGCCTGGTCGGGCGACTGCCGTCCTTCGATGGAATTCGCAGATGCATGCCAAGGTGCTCACCTCCTTGTCCATGAAGCTACCTTCGATGACAACGAGGGGCAACACGCCAAGGAGAAGAAACACAGTACACTCTCTGAGGCGCTGATGGTCTCACGCAGGATGAAGGCTCGTAGAACATTGCTGACGCACTTCTCCACGAGATATTCGGGTGCGGCGAATCTGCAGGACGAAGGCGGCAAGGTCCTCTTAGGGTGGGATTTCATGAGGGTGAAGTTGGGCGACTTCAAGAAGGCGGCCCTGTATATGCCGGCTATTGAGAAGCTCAGGGACCAAGAGGTTGAGACGCACTAATTCACTAGGTTTGAATGTACGATTCCATAGCAGAGCATATCACTAGGCGATCACGATATTTCAGGGTTCCCGTGGTGAAGGAAATAGGGGTTCTGATCTTTTGCATTCTTATCTAGGATGTACTGTAACAAAAGAAAGGACAAATGAAGATCAGAGGGCCAAGTCTCTTGTGAAGAGGTGAAAGCCAACATTGCCAATCAACCAACGGAGGCCCAGGCCTGTTCACAACAGGACCTCTATACTCTCTTCATTCTGGTCAGACAAAAAAAAAGCATCAAACTATAGGCAGCAAATGCGCAAAGCGAAACAAGGCTCGAGAGACGGCGGACAATGGAAAACCTTAGCGTCCCTCCAATCGTGCCAGAGTCTCCTCGTGAGCAAAGCGCTTCTGCCATTGCTCCCAGGGCACAGGGGGTTCTTCATGCAAAGCTGCCTCGGCCATACTATACCGGCTGCTAATAGGATCCGAAGTATAGCGGCTCGATGGAGGGCGTGGTACTGGCTCTTGAGTTGCAGTCGGGGGCCGCTGAGACACATAGGTATGAACCGTGGCAGAGCACCAGCTGTCTGTATCGCTTGCCTCTGCCTCTGCCTCAGCCTCACGACTGTAAGACGGTCGTAAGGCTTCAGGAACGGCGCTTGGGGATTGGAAGGCGCTGAATGCTGAGATACCCTCCGCGATGTCTCCTCGCTCAGTAGAATCGATGTGGGCTGTGCGGCGTTCGAACCAAGCTTCGGCTGCAGCGAGCTCCTCGTCCTCCTCGTCGAATTCACCGTAACCGTCGTCCTGGAAGGCGTGCCTTTGCGAGGTTGTGGGATACTGGACACCAGCAGGAGGTGCAAGACGGCCATTCCACGAAGCGTCGTTGTTCCCATCATCTGATGTCAGAGGAGATACGAAGCCAGAGTGTTCCTCATCATAATCACCGTTATTGCGCGGTGAGAGCGGTGAGTCTGGGGGTGAATATGTCGGACGCGAGGAGCCCTTGGATTCCTCATCCTCGATGACCTGGAACTCAAAGGGCGAGGGCCAATTCGTCATCGGACGAGCTGTCGAACTCTCTTTTGATGATGTTGTACCCTTCTCGGTCGTCATTCTGCCGGACTGTGGACGAGCCCTTTTGTCAGCATGCTTTCCACGATGATCTTTGGAGGATTTGTCAGGGCGGGAAGAGGAAGTTGGGGCCCTGTCACCGTGCTGCCTCTTGGAGCGGCCGCTGCGATGGGAACCCTTGTGCCTGTGAGAGGAGGAGGAATGCTTACCCATTTGACGCATCGCGACGTCCTGAACGCGCTCGTGCTCGATGATAATAGCCCGCGCTTCCTCGAGGTTCGGTAGAAGCTTGTCACGCATGATCCGAATGCGCGTCTGGCTCTCTTCGTCGTGATGGAGGAGCCAGGATTCGATGATCCGCAGCAGACGCGGCTCTCTTCCACGGTGGTGGACTTTGTACGAGTCCTCTCGGAACTTGACGCCGGCCCACAGATCGGCCAGGACGCGGTCATTGCCGCCGATGTAAGCCAGGAGGCAGGCCTCGCAGGTACATCCCTTCATTCTGGCGGAGAGCGAGAGTTTGGGCATGTAGCGGAGGATCTCTGCGAATGCGTAGGCGCCTCCCAGTCGCTGCGCGGTGACCCGGTCGAGACGGTCGATCCAGTCTTCGATCTCGGGTGGCAGAGCAACATGGTGAATCTTGGGGGTCGGGTAGCGGCAAGCATGTCGATACTTGTCAGCGCGCAAGGTACACTCATTAGCAACCATGAGCATGAGGTTGTGCACAACACGAGGGTCCAGTTCATCGTGGAGCTTGCACAGAGGTGCTGGCTCGGGAAAGTACGGGATCTTTTGCTTGCCGAGTTTGAGGGCCGCACGGGTCAAGAGATCTCTGGGCTTGAGCAAACGATAGTCAAGGCGGTCCATGCGCCTCCTCTGATCTCTTCGCCATTCCTTGTCCGGTGCTCTGGGATCGACCCATTTGGGCATGGTGAGCAGCTTGGTGAGATTCTTGAGATCCTTGGGCTCGATGTCGAGGAGGTAAGGATCGCGGCCTCCAAAGATCTCACGAGGTCGCTTTCTGATGTGCGCTCCCTCGGTGCCAGATCTAGCTTTGGCCATTTTCGCGGTTGACTGCAGTGTTGCAAGGGCTGGAAGAAATTGATTGTATGAAGGTTGTATGAAGGTTGTATGAAGGTTGTATGGAGGTTGTATGGAGGTTGTAAGCTTCGAAGTCCAGGTTAACGTGCAGTTGTTGAGCCGTCGAAAGAAGAAGGGGAATTGATCTGAAGCAAGAGCCAAGGGAAGAGAAGTCGGGTCTAAGGGGATGCTTTATATGAGCAAAGAAGCTGTTGTGCATGTTGAATGAAAATCCTTGGAATCTTTGGTGAACTAATCGCAGCACACTGCACAGTAGAGTACAGTATTTGAGAAGTTTGTCTTGCAACTTGAACAAACACGGATGCACACAGAGAATCCAACGATACCGTTTGAGTCTTTCAAGGAAAGATTGTACATGTTTGGGAAAGCAGAAGATGCATCCCGTACTGGTATTCACTGAAATGACCTGTCGCAAGGTCAGCATTGTGGTGAAGAGTGCATGTTGTGAGGGGTACATCAAAGGCGCCGTCAAAGAAGAGTTATTGACTGGCAATTTGCAAAGTGGCGGTAGAATTTCACTCTGAAAGAAAACAAGCCACATTGCCTTTCATCTCAAAGTTAGGTTGATGAGCCTTTGAGGCAGAGGCATGGATCTCTGCAGTCAGCAAACAGAAGATGAGTAAACAACACGAAGTCGAAGAGGCAATTACTGTGAGAGTCGGCCCTGGGAAAATAAATCCAAATCGTTGTGAAGAGCTGCTGTATGTACAGTCGTCCTAGCTCATCAGCTAGATCAAACAGCCACGTTTGCAACGCCATGCTCCGGACCGTAGCCCACCTCACAGACCCCTGTTGAACACAACCTTGCCATCCTTGCCTCCCTTTCCATGGAATTGCGGCTCCAGACTGTCCGCGCTGATCTCTTGCTGCTGTGGGAAGACGCCCAACGCCAAAGGCAGAGCGCAGTAGGATACTGCAGTAATTAAACCAAGGTTCATCCCAATTGGAATTGACTTCGCGATACGCGGCCGAGCCTTGATCCACTCCTTCTCGAGAAGGTTCTTGTACCACTGTGCCTTTGTCTCGATGTGGTAGAGGATCATGGGAGGGATGATCATGATGGGACTGTTGTTGAACACACGACTGGCGGCGGTCTCGTACACGGCGATCTTGGCAGCTTTTTGACTCCTGCCCAGCGATGGGACATCACGTTCAGACTTGCCCTCGGCCTCGAGCTTCTTCTTCTCCTCGTCCGACAGGACGGGCCGAACATCGATGCCCGTAACAATTTCGCCCCTGCGCATGAGATAGGCGTTCAGCGCACCAGCAGAGGCAACGGCAGCGAACGGCACCAGGCGCTTCAAAATATTCCTCGTACTCTCTGCAACCTTCAGTCTCGGGACCATCGAGTTCAGGCCCAACGCCACCGAGCATGAAGCCGTGACAGCAACCAAATACGACTTGGCCAACTCCTCGAAGGTCATGGGTGACGACTTGTTCGCGTTCGCGCTGTTGATGGCAACATTGAGCGACTGGTTGGTCACCTGCCACGCGATGATGCCCTTTGTCCCAAGTCCAGGCTGCAGCATACCGGCTGTGACGATGAGGTTGGAGAGGACGAAGCATGACATGCGGAAGGGAAGGAAGACCGGCTCGCCAGTGTCGGGGTGAAGGGTCGAGTCGACAATCTTCTTGGCCTTCCACAGCTCGGGAGACATGTGCTCGATCTTGCCCGTCTTGTAATCGGTGATGAGCTGCTTTGCGCGGTCGAGGCCGGTCTTGCCAGCGAGGAGGGTGCTGGGAATGGCTGGTCAGGGCACCAATTGCGTGTCGAATGTGCGACATGAAAAGGTCATCATGAAGGCTTACCTGGGGTTGGTCAGACCGGCCGAGTGCCTGACACGGCCCCAGTATGTCTTGAGATCATACTGAGAGGCGGGCAGCTCCCGATGGCCCGGCAGGGAAGCTGACATGGTGACGAGAGACGCGGTCGCAGGCAGCACGTCGTGAGGGCAATGCAACACTTGTGGTCGAAAGAGAGATGCCGGGCAGCAACCTCAATTGTCAATTGGCGACGCCGTCAGCTCGTCGTCAAGACCGTGCAGTTGGGCGGGAGGGGTGTCCAACAGGTGGCCGAGGTCAGACGCTGTGCGAAGTGGCGGTGGTGGTTGTTGCGGTCAGATCGAGCGAGCGGCGGGAGATTTTTGATGCAAAGGCGACGATAAGCGAGGGACCCGCCCGATGTCGGCTTTTAGGCACCACCCACTGCTACGATGTGCTACAGTGACAGTCACCATCACAATCATTCTCACCATCGCCATCGCCGTCGCCATCGCCATTTCCTGTCACCGCATCGCTGATACAAAGGACTCAACACTTCTGCGATGGCTACACTCCAACCATGTGTTTCTCTTGCATCGAACGGCTACCACTCCCGCAGCTCTCCCCCAGGTCCAACGAAGCCCGGTGACACCCATGGAACCGCATCCTTGCTTACCTTGCGGATGAGCTCCTCGTCCAGCTCAATCCCCAACCCAGGACCCTTCATTAGCTGTACATAGCCATCCTTGACATCCCATACTGATGGGTCCCTGATGTAGCTGAGAAGATCGTATCCTCCAACGTTGTAATGGATGCCCAGACTCATCTCCTAGGTACAGGCAAAGACGCGTTAGCCTCGGGTCATGATACCACTTCGCCAGCAGAAACCCAGCACAGGCATATCTAGAGAGTGGACAAAGAGCACATACCTGAATCGCAAAGTTGGCAATACTCGCATCAACCTGCATACTTGCCGCCAACCCAATGGGCCCCAGAGGACAGTGCGGTGCAATTGGTACATCATACGCCTCTGCCATGGCTGCAATCCTCTTCATCTCCGAGATGCCCCCAATGTGACAGATGTCCGGCTGCAGAATATCCACACAAGCCCTTTCCAGGAATGGCTTCACATCCCACCGACTGTGCAGCCTCTCTCCCAGCGCAATCGGCAGGTTGCTCGTCCGCGACAGTGCTTCAATCCCCTCGATGTGCTCGGAGAGAAGCGGCTCTTCGATGAACATGGGACGGTGAGGCTCGAGGAGGGTGGCAAGCTGTTTAGCCATAGGACGGTGGACGCGGCCATGGAAATCGACGCCAGCATCGAGACCTGTTGCTCGGACGGTCTTCACGCGCTCGACGCAGGCATCCAGGGCGGAAGGAGAGTCGAGCCAGCCGACGTCCTCGGTGCCGTTCATCTTGACGGCGGTGAAACCTTGTGCTTTGCGAGCGAGACTGTGACAGAGTGATCAGTATGAGGTCTTGATCCGCTGATTGAACATGTGTAGACAAACGCTTGCGCTTCGACGTCAGAAGGTCTGTCACCGCCGATCCAGGCATAGACTTTCAACGTATCGCGGACTTTGCCTCCCAGGAGTTGATAGATCGGCACACCAAGCTTGCGAGCTATGTAATCGTTTTCAGTCGATCGAGGTCCTCTTTCAGAAGACATGTCCAGCTTGCTCACCCTTGAGATCCCACAATGCGATGTCTAGGCCAGCCAACGCACTCATGAAAACAGGTCCGCCACGGTAGAATGTCTTGCGCCATGACATTTGCCAGATTTGCTCAATGTCGCTGCATTGGTCAGATACAAGCGTAAGTCAACTTGGACCTGAATCAAAAACGCCTCCCATACGAAGAAAAGAGCACGACTTACTCAGCTTCCAGCCCGGTGTACTGCTCAATCCATGCATCGAGACATCCCTCAACCGACTGAGTATGGCCCTCTAGAGAAGCCTCTCCCCACCCAGCATTGCCATCCTCGTCCGTGATTTTGACGAAAAGCCACCGTGGGGGTACACGGAAGTACTCGACCTTGGCGATCTTGCCCATCTTTTGTGTGTTGTGTCTTTGAGGTTGCGCAAAGGCTTTGGGTTACTTCCCGCCTTCCTCTTCTCTATGCAAGGGACAGCAGAAGCAACTTTCGATGAACTGCAACCAAAGTCACGATATGGCAAGAAGCATTTCAGAAGGATCCCTAGGCATGCGGAGTAACAAGGTATATCCTGTCGCCGGTGGCGCTGTTGGTGGGGAACCCTATCTTTCTGCGACTTATCCGATCCGTTGGAGAAACATCCGTTCCCCGATTGCGGAGCGAAGAACGGCAAAGCTCCCACCTCGGTTGCGTATCCGACTTACACGAGAGATTCAATGGTCACGCTTGTCTTTATACTCATTTGCCAATTTCTTTGTCATGGAGCTCCTGCTTTGGTCTATTCACGCCTTCTGGGCCTTCAACGCCTTCTGCTTCTCAACCCACTCTCTAACACCTCTCTTCAAGACCTCCTCGTCCTTGACCTCACCGAAGATATCCACCCCAAGTCTGCTCGGGAAGTTGTTCCTCTGGTTTCTGTCCAGCTTGTTGATCCTTTCCACTGCCTCGGCCGGTACCTCGAAATCCTGGAAGTTCACCTTGATGCGTGAGGGAGTTACGGACTTGGGCAGTGCGATGGTGCCGCGCTGAACCGCCCATTGAACTAGGAGTTGGTTCGGTTCGACGCCTAGCTCAGAGGCGATGGACAGGATCTCCGGGTCATCGACGGCGCGGGGCCGGCCGTAGACGTTGTTACCTGACGGACTGTACACGGCGACCGCGATGTCCTGCAATCAGTCAGTCTCGTTCGAGCAGCGTCTCCTCCCAATAGAGAGCAACACAATGTAAGTAACTTACTTGACTCTTGAGCCAGTCGATCAGTTCTGTCTGTTGAAAGTACGGATGCGCTTCAAACTGGCTCAACGCCGGCTTGATCTCGGCTCTGTCATGGTCAGGATCGTATTTGCAGCAAGTCTCGATAGCCAGTCGGCACAAAACTCACATCTTCAGGATCTCCTCCGTCTTCTCCCGGGTGAAGTTGCTCACTCCAATAGCCCTGACCTTCCCCTTCCTCACCATCTCCTCCATTGCCTTCCAAGTATCTGTGATCGGCACGTCGGACACCGCAACCGCCCCGGTCTCTGGGTCGATCGGGTTTCGGATCCACTCATTCTCCTCGCTCTTCTTGAACGAGACAGGCCAGTGCATCAAGTACAGATCCAAGTAATCTGTCCCCAGATCCTCCAGCGTCTTGTCGACAGCGCGTTCCACATCTTCGGGCAAGTGGTGTGTATTCCAGAGCTTGGAGGTCAGCCAAATGGACGAACGCGGGACGCCCGAGTCACGAATGCCGGCGCCGACTTCTTCTTCGTTGTCGTAGGTGGCGGCAGCATCGATGTGGCGGTAGCCGATCCTGAGTGCTTCTGTCACGGCGAGACGTACCTCGCTGGGTTTGGATTGCTGTAGGAAACCCAGGGCCTCTGGCGTCAGCCTCTAAGCACGACCTTCTATCTGTATAGACTCATCCGGTCACCCCGCGTACAGTAGGTGTGTGCCTGACTTACCCAGGTACCCAGCCCCACGGCGGGGATCTCCTGGCCAGTGTACAGCTTGACGGTGCGTCCAGACGACATGGTGTTTGCCGAGTCTCTGAAAAGTGGCTTGTCGCGTTAGTGTGTAGCTCCTCAGCAGGCTAGAGAACACAGACGGCTTCTCCTCAGATGGGATTGAGAGAATTTAACGACCAGGCACAGGTCTCATTTGCTGTCAACACCTTTTCGGTCTCATTTCCGCCGAATGCCGACCCCCCGATGCCCCTCCGACTCGTGCCCCGCCCCCACCTTTCCCTCCTTCCGCTCCGTCTCCACTGCCCGGCACTTCATGTCCTCGGTGCCTCTTCACACGAGCTTGACTTTATCCGAAGCTATGACTTCAGCAGCCATCGTACCGCCCTCTTTATGATCTTCTTCTTCTTTTTTTTTTCCTTTTTTTTTGCATTATTTATTTCTCTTTTCCATTTTTTTTCCCTGCCTTGATATCATTACTGTAGCATCTTTTCATCATGGCGCCTCTCACTCCCCCGGACGGCATCCTCGTCCCCTCCCCCACCTTCTACAAAGCCCACGCCGACTCTCCCTCCTCGCACCACCCAGAGGTCGACATCGCCGCCCAAGCAGCGCACACGGTCCATCTCGCCCGTTCGGGCATCGCCGGCGTCGTTCTCCTCGGTTCGACTGGTGAAGCGATCCACCTCACCCGCCAGGAGCGTTTCGATCTCATCGCCGGTGTCCGCAAGGGTGCGGAGGATGCCGGGTTCAAGGATTATCCCATCATGGCGGGAGTGCTGTGCAACAGCACCCACGAGTCTCTGGAGTGGCTTGACGACGCAAAGAAGGCCGGTGCGCAGTGGGGCTTGGTGCTTGCGCCGGGTTACTTCGGTCAAGCAGGAAGTCAGGACGGCTTGAGGGAGTGGTATACTATCGTCGCAGACAATAGCCCTCTTCCAATCCTCATGTGAGTCAGGGTCAGGAACCGGTATTTGATGCTTTTTATGCTAATTGGTATGCTTTCAGTTACAACTATCCTGGTGTGACCAACAACGTCACGGTCAGCCCAGACACATATGCTGCCTTGGCACAGCACAGCAACATCGTCGGCTGCAAGATGTACATCAACTTCACTCCCCTCCTCTCTCTCTCTCTCTCTCTCTCACGCATAAGTTGACTGACATGTTCTTACCCAGGTCCCATGGCAACGTCTCACACCATCTCCAAGTCTCGCTCCATCCCAAAATCGACCCGGCAACCTTCCGTGTCTACTCAGGCTTCGGCCAACAACTCGGTCCCATCGTGCTCTTCGGAGCCGCCGGTGCCATCGATGCCCTTGGCGCAATTTACCCCAAGACCGTCTCACATCTCCACAAGCTCCTCACTTCCAATGGTCCGTCTGCTGCTCCCGATGCGAAGACGCTGGACGAGGTGAGAAAGTTGCAATGGTTGGTCTCGACCGTGGAAGAGTTCATTGTGAAGAATGGCATTTTGGGCATCAGGGAGGCTGTACAGAGGGAGTTGGGCTTTGGAAACCTGGAGGGAGGGAGGCTGCCGCTGAGGGGAAAGATGGCAGACGGCGAGTGGGAGAAGTGGGATGGTGTGTTGAGGCAGATACGGGAGAAGGAGGCAAGTCTGTAGAGGTTGCATGAGAGACGCATCCTCTATATTTGTATCCATTTGTATCAAGTGTTCCTCGCACATGCCAGAAGATGATTGAAAGACAAAATCCGGAGCTTCAGGAGGAAACGCCATGGTGATAATTCTGCTAAGGCTGCGTACCCACCCCTCAAACTCCTAATGGCAAAGAATTATACTGTTAGACCTTCGCGGGATGGGTGTATATGACCATCTCCTGGTCGTTGATCCGCGTCGGACATCCCACTAACATACCCGCACTCCACAAACCTCCACACCCTTTCCTTCGATCCTCGCCTCTCTGCCAAAGTACAGTTTCATCAGCTCGTTCACGAACAAAGCATCCGCACCGCTCCACACGTCGAGGCCCATGTTCTCCATTGATCGGCTATCGACTGTAACGGCGGCCAGGTCGTCGTCGCTGTCCACACCTATTGGCAGGAGGGGCTGCGAATCTGGGTTAGACTCTTCGTGGCCGTTGCTCGTGTGCTCGGCCTGTGCTCCCTCTGTAGCTTCTTCCTCTTCTATATCATCTGCGTAGCCTTCGTCTGCGGCCTCCACCACATCTGCAATGACAGAGAACATCTGAGTTGTCAGGCGGTGGAAATAAGCAATGATTGCGAGCTCTACGAGAGCCGCCCCATCTCCTGCCGGTCGACGGGCTGTCAGAGACGACAGCGATGAGGACAGAGGGTCTGATAGTGTTGACGGGGGGGGCATCGACATAGAAGCATTGGGGGACGGGCCAAGGTCTGCTAGCAGAGCTGCGTCTCGTTGAGATTCTTCGTGCTCTTCGGAGCGCAGCTGTTCGCCTGCACTAGCCCACCACATGAAGCCGTTATAAGCCAGCGCCGCCCAGCTGGGAGGTTCCGCAATCTTGTCCATGGCATCGTATGCGCCGCTTGCAACGCGGGGGCGATTCGAGCTGCTCGTAGACGGTCGGCCTCCCAGATCGTGCCTTGTCGAGGAAGGCGATTCTGGAGCCGGATTGGTCGCCACAAGTCTGTGTAGACCAGAACGCAACGCATTGTAACGTCGGAGATCTCTCTGGGTCGCCTTGATAGGTTTCCCACGTGGGCATTCCACCACTGGCCACACCTTCTCTTGGGCGTTGGCGGCATAGTCAGGCGGGATCGTAATGAGCATGTCCCACAAGGTGTCCTTCATCGCCAAGATGCTGTCGGTAGTGCAGGCAATCCAGCCGGTGCCCGCCTCCTCTTCAGTAGCCTCGTCGGGGTCGCCACGGCGCTTGAACGCCTCGAAGTCCTCCATCAAGAAGGGGATATCATGTACGCCGATGGTGAACAGCGGGCGCAGTCGCTGTGTGGGTGAACTCGAAGGCAGAAAGTCCATGACGGACAAGGGAATATTGGACAAGACTGAAATGTTATATACTGTGCCTTGTTAGCCTCTACGTCAGTTTGCGAGGGGTTGTCATCTGCCCTACCAAAGTCGCAGATCTCATGTACAGGAGCGTGACAAGAGATGAGTATACGTTGGCGCAAGAGCGCAGCTCGATGGATAGGGAATATAAGCGGGCCAAACTGGTCCAGCAGGCTGGTTAAGCTCCATGCTGGATGGTACGGAGAGAGCTTGTGCTCAGGGGCGACCAGCGCCGCGCCGTCAGATGCCGAGCGATCTCTAGTATGTTCTCTGCGTTTCAGGTTCGTTAGGGATGGAAACGCGATACCTGCAGAACTGACAGGAGCTTCGTCGGTCACGAGATGGCCTGGTCGTTTGTTGGGCTGAGGCTTGTTGGCTTCCCAATACTTCTCGAGAAGCGATGTGTCTTTACGGCTTTCTGCGAGAGTTCTGGGGAAAGTTAGTGGATCTTCCTTCTCAGTACCAATGGCAAAATACGCACACAGCCATGGCCTTGAGCCCCTCGGCATGTCTCCAGGCGCGCCCAAGCCGACCGTAACTAAGAGGGACGAGGACGCCCACAGCTATCATGCGCGCATTCCTCGCCTCTTCCTCCTCGCAGGGCACATTGACGAAAGCACTCAGCCCAGCATGTGTGCCCTCGTGGACGAAGTATATGAGATCCTCGCTGACAGTATGCAATCCCGAGGGGAGGGACTTGTACTCGACTCGTCCGTCAAGCTCGACATCGTCGACGGCTTGCTTCCAAACAATCGTGTAGCCGGCTTTGACATCAAAGTCGATGAGAAAAAGAGCGGAAATGGAGGGCAGATCTGGGAGGGAGGTCATGGAGGAAGAAGTCGGGATGGTGAGCTGGGGGGGGTCGCGGCGAGAGGAGGCCATTGTGAAAACTATCTCGATGGCGGCATCGTATGATTGAGCTCGTGGGCGCCTGAGCGCAGAGAGGGCAGGCGACAACTGATGTCGTGCCAGTCAGTGGAAATTGGTCTATGCACAGGAAGCGATCGTTTGTGGTTGATCTTCGTGAGGGGATTTGTAGTCTAGCGATGGCGATGGGCTTGCCCCTGGTGCCCGTGATGATATGATGCTCACGGTGGTCTTGGAGGATCTCGTGCCAAAATTACTCCGGACTTTGACAACGCTAAATGTGCGGGGAAATGCTCAAGCTTTTATGACCGATTTTGCCTACTACCCTGGACCTTTGTGTCCATCGAGGTCGTCAGACTGAGCGCAGCCATTAAAGCAACTTCAGTGATATATATTCAATTGCTGGAATACTTTCAAATAGCTGAAAGTATTCTTGTTCGTTTGCCTCTTAGAGATTCCGTCTGTGTCTTGCATCTTCTCGTTAGTACTCATCAGCGACATCAGCGGTGGATGATTGCCGACCTCTGGACAGCAAAGCATAGCTCTCAATTGGATTAACACAACATGAAGCAATACATTATAATACTATGGAGCTTCCGTTACCAAATTTCAAAATTCACAGGTCGGGGTGCAGGGAGAATGTTCTGTAACATCTTGATAGGTACACCCAGGTAATAAGGCCAGGCTTTTGAGGCTTAAGCACTTAGACTTTTAAAACTTGCTGGTTCCCAGATACAGACGACAGCACCATTCAATGCATGTTCGAACCTAGAAAAAAGGTTGTTCGGCAGCTGCAGAGTTCACAGGCTGTAGTTAAGGGAGCCTCTTGCGTGCCCAGCTAATGAGCAACCGAATGTACTTGCTTCTATCCGTGCCTCGAGTACGGTGTACCCAACAAGCATGACAGATGCGTGGTGGTTGAGCTGAATTCACTGTGCGGCTAACACAACATGGTTTGTGCCGTCTCCCAGCTTCCATGCTCAGGGTGCTCTCCGGCCTCGGGCCTAGTGCGGACGCGTATCTCTGTCTGTCTGGCCTTGTGAAGTCCCCAATGCGGTCGTGACAATGAGGAAGCGCATCTCAGCAGGTCTACCAATGGCAAAGCGCGCCCAATATCTGGTCACAGCGAACAAGAGCAAATTCCATGCACCGACAATGCCAGGTTCCAGGCCGAGGCATCCATCGCGATCATGGAAGGCCAGCTGGCCAGGTTCCACGTGCGCCCTTGATGCATCCATCGACGCTGACCAGTGTCATTGGATCCTCCCCGCCATTCCTGATGTTCCTCCACTGTTGGGGCTGCTACACACTGCACGCAATGCCCCGCCACGCTGCAGTCAGCGATACACAGCACCTCCACCGAACCCTCCGTCCCAACTTTCTGCCACCCTCTCCCCTCCTCCGATACTTCCATTCTTCCCTCTGGAACCAGCTACGGTCTCCTACCTTATTCTCGACTTGCATCAGCGTACCCAACTCCCCCCGTCCGGACTCTGGCCATTGTCGCACGCTCTAGGCGCCCTACCGTAGGCCTGCCGCTCCTTTCGCGCCCACCACCATCATCATGTCCTTCACCTCCATCCTTACCAACTTCTTCGTCGGCTACACCGCCCTCACCATCGGCCTGTACATGCTCTCTTTCGTCGTCCCTAAAGCGGCCTTCGTCGCTCGCTCTCTCGCGACGTATGCTGCCGGCTGCTGCGTCGCCCTCATAGGCGCCATCGCATCCATCATCCTCACCCTTCTCGGCCACCAGCAGATCGCGCAGTGGTTCACCGCTCGACTCTTCAAGTATGCCATGCTTGCGACCACTGGCGTCACCTTCGAGATCGACGACCCCAACGATTACCTCGGCAAGACCCGACCTGCTGTCTTCATTGGAAACCACCAAACCGAGCTCGATGTCCTGATGTTGGGATGCATGTTCCCCAAGTACTGCAGCGTCACCGCAAAATCGAGCCTGAAACACGTGCCTTTCCTCGGGTGGTTCATGAGGTTCAGCGGCTCCATCTTCATTGACCGCAAGAACTCTAAGGATGCTCGCGAGGCCATGAAGGGGGCTGCTGAAGAGATCCAGAGGAAGAAGCAGAGCGTCTTCATGTTCCCCGAGGGCACACGAAGCTACGCAAAAGAACCTGGCCTGCTTCCTTTCAAGAAGGGCGCTTTCCATCTCGCAGTTCAAGCCGGCGTGCCCATCGTTCCCGTCGTGGTTGCCAACTATAGCCATATCCTCTTCGTCAAGAGCATGGTTTTCCGATCCGGCAGCATCCCAGTCAAGAGTATGTTATCTGAACACCTCCACGCAATCGCTGCAGCAGGCTGACTCTCGAACGCTATGTAGTTCTCGAACCAATTTCCACAAAGGGTCTGACGCCCGCCGATGTCGACGAGCTTACCCGTGCCACCCGCGACTCCATGCTCAACGAAATCACCACCCTGACCGCCAAAGCCCGCGGTCAGCCCATCGCTGTCCCCGCCTCGTCAAGCAAGCCATCTGCATCGAGCACGGCCATTGAGACATAGATTTCAATACATGTCGAATAAAGCAAAAAGGAGCACAAGCCAACCGCGTGCCAGCTTGAATCAAAAGGCACTGGCTGTTGCGAATTCCGATGAGGACATCAGAAACCAGGGATGGGAACGCTGTACAAAGTCGACATCTGTCAAGATTCATATATGGGACACAGACGAATCAAGGTGGGAAATGGAGGGAGCGTAGGAGAGGAAGAAGACAACGTCATCAGCATAAGAGGGGTCTGCAATCTCTGTGCCTGGGTTGACGAAAGGGACAACATGTTTTGCATGAAGGATGACGAAATGATACCCATAGACGCGCATGGCGCAATTCCTAGAGCCTACAGTGTCAAGAGAACATTTCAAGGGTTTGCTTGGGTGGCATCAGGCCCTCTTGGACCAAAAGGGATAGGGGGAAACAAGAAAAAAAAAATAAGTACCATGACTGACTGACCGTCTTCTCCTCTCTAACTTACTGGACGATGTGCGGCTTCCACAGCCAGAGGGCGTGAGGAGCTGAGAAAACCTGGCGGTCGAGATGGCGGGCACATGGGGAGCAGCCCCCTGACGGTGTGACGGGGTACGATAGAACGAGCAAATCCATAGCCTCCATGATGGCCTTGGGGATGATACTTGGAACACGTTCATCATTCCACGTTGTGCATATAAAATACATGCTAACAAACAACCCTCCCCCCTTTATACCTGCTTTGAATCTTATGCACCTTTGCCAACATATATTCACACGTATAAATGCGCAAGCCATTCCCTCCGCCTGAACTCCCGAAGAAAGCACAGACATACACATGAACAAACCTCTCACTCCGCCAAAGCTTGCAATGCCTGCGTCAGCGGCACAACCCTCAGACTTCTCCCTCTCCTTAACCCGCCACTGGGCGGGGCCATCACAGTCGGACTCTTCGAATCCTCCCACTTGCGGAACACACTCCTCAGATCCCGAGGGATGCCTTCCAGAACGACAGTAGAGAAGGGGACGAACGGACGATCTTCCATGCCTGAAGCAAGAATGGCGTATTCTTGCGCAAAGTCGAGCGCGTTGCGGAAGGAGGCGTACTGCGACTGGGCACGGGAGCCGACGATGACGTACATCTCGAAGAAAGCATCGAGGATGTAGATGCTCGAAGAGGAGAGATCCGATTGGTTGAAGGGGTAAAGCTCGTAGATCTGTCATCAGAATGATTAGCTTTGGCTCCTCTCCAGAACTAATGACTGTGTATGCCTTACCTGTTGCCTAGAGTCTGCATCAGAGCAGAATAGCCTACTGCCGTACTTGCTGTAGTTTGGCTTGAGCCTCCAATGATCCGCAGAATGGGGCTTCTTGCCGTTTTCGAAGAGGCTCCAAAAGGCATCCGGCTCTGAGCCGTCCTCGACTTCGGTCAGCTCGCCCATCAGCGCCAGGTCCATACCAATAAGCTTCGCGCAGCTGAGCTCGTCGACATCACAGCCCTTTCCTTTCCACAGATAGCAGCTGCCACCCTTGGTTATGAGATATGGAAAACCTGCACAGAGGCTGGCAGGCGAGAAATCAACCTCGTCGAAGGCAACTTCACCAAGGTAGCGCCTACCACAAAGCATGCTTGGTGCTAATGAGTCGTGCTTTGTATTGGACCCTCTGCGGATGATGACCACACCACCTAGGGCTTGGAGAAACTCAGAGGTCTCCTTGCCTTGTCGCAGTTTGATAAGCTTGGCCCCAATTGCCCGGGCCTCGCGCGAAGCAAAAAGCTGCGCTTCCTCAGCAACAGACTCGGCAACTTCGTCACCGACCCAGAAGTACAGCTCAAGGAACTTCTTGCCGATGTCATTTTGGAATTCGTGGGAGCAAATGTACATGTCGCTATCAAATAAAACACGCTCGTTGTGAGCAGGCACTGGCATCTTCTTGCCGTCTCCAGAGATCTGATACATCTGGACCCCCGAGCTCTTGACCTTAGCACCCGCCTGAGGGCGGTTCATAAGAAGTTCAGCGGGGTCAACTTTGTACTTCTGACGGGGACGATCTGCTCCAAAGAAGTCCTGGAAGAGGACAGTAATTTCATTCCCGTTCTTGGCGGGAGACCGCAAAGGAGACTCAACTGGCGGTGGCGACTTGGCTCCATCGGTGGACCCAAGAGGCAGTGTCCGGGGCCCTTGCAACTTGGACGGGCTAGATACCGGTGATGACCTCTCAAACGTTGGCTTTGGTTTTATCGGGGGCGATTTGACGATAGCGCCTCCAAATTTGGACGCTGCGCTATCGACTGACGGAATTGGCTCGCTGTCAACTTTAGTCGGCGATGAAGGCCTTGGCTCTGGCAGTGAGCGCTCGAATTGCTTGACTGGCGACGTCGACCCTGTCCTCTGATGTGTGAGTCGCACTGACTCCTTCCCAGTCTCAGGTTTTCCTGGGTCGACTGAGTCGTCCAGGAAGCGCGACATGCGCTTCATGTCGAGCTTCTTCGGCGAACCTGGCTGGGAAGCGGCATCTCCAGTCTTGTGTGGTCTGAGAGGGGAGATCTCCCTCTCAGTTGGCCTCTCAGGCTGCGAAGGGAGTCTGCGGGTAGTGAATGGTGTTGGTTCCCCAGCTGGCTCTAGAGATCCGGTTGCGGGCTTGTTTGGTGTAGGCTTGGTGCGCACTGCAGCCTTGGCTGCAACCTGTTGCTGGATTGGAAATGAGGAGCTGAGCTTTTCCTCCGTTGGCAGCGAAACTACCTCGGAAGGCTCAGGCTTTGGGATGGTGGTGGAGGTAGGTTTCTTCGGCTTGGGTGCCTCCTCAGTAGCCTCGCTCCGTTCTTTGGCCGTAACAGGTGCAGAAGCAGAAGTCGGCGCCTTTCTCTTAGGACCGCGTGCGCGGTTTTTCGTCATGTGCGTAAGTTGAGGACCTGGCGCACTTGGCTCGGAAGGACCACTGCTACTGGCTGGGACGGCTGAGGTTGAATCCTCAGGCTTCTGGCCTCCGTTGGAAGCCAAGGCTGGGGGTCCGCGTGCCAGCATGCTAGCCAGGGCTGGATTGAAGCGATCTGCGAGCTTGCCGCCGCTACGACCTTGCTGTAACCGCGATGGTGCACTTGTCTCTTTCTGTAACCACGGCGGAGGCACTGCTCCAAAAGCCGATGGGGATCCGACTGGTTCTGTTGTAACTTTCTTGAGCTCCTGAGGCTCAGGAGACATGCTCGAGGCCTCTGGTGAAAGGGGTTGGCCAGAGATATTCCTAGGCTTAGGACTCGGCTTTGGGGAATCGGGCTTCTTCAAAGGAACTGGCTTGGATTCAGCACTTGGGTCCCGTCTCGAGTATGTCCCCGACTTGCCCAGCTGGGCCCTTTTTGCAAGCCCTTCGGGCAATGGGTTACTTGCAGCAGATGTTGTGCTTCGTGTGACACCTTTCCCATCTGCCTGCACCTTTTTGAAATCGTCCTTCTTCTTGAGGATTGCCTCCTTGAACTCATCAACCCGCTCGGCTTTCTTTGGACCCCCGGTGGTATTGAGGGCTGCCTTACCACGGGTGATATTGTCCTTGAGCAAATCGGGTGCAACATAATTCTGTGTTTTGGTACGTCGCAAGTTGCCGAACACGTTCTTGAACTCAGGCTCCTCGGTTTTGCCGCCTGTGTTGTCTTGAGGACGCTGCTTCAGTGTTGAGCGAAAGTCCTTCTTAGGTGGTGTTTCAGGTTTCGATTTCGTGACTGGAGGGCCAACCGCCGAGCTCTTCCTGATAGGTTCTTCAGTCTGCTCCATCTTCTCAAGTTGCTCTGCCCCCTCTGCCGGCTGTGTTTGTTCTGCAAGCTCCGGTTCGGGGCTTGTTGAAGTCTTTGATATGCTGAGCTTTACGCTGTGGCCCGGGAGTGGACGGTTACCTCCGGGTGGTGGAGAGTAGATGCCTCCCAACCCTGTCGAGTTTGGCCTGGCACCACCGCCCATTGGAGAGGATCTCATTAATCCTCCAATGCTAACTTGGTGCTTGTGCGAGATAGAGTTCGGTCGACTGTTGCCATCTCCTGGCTTATTCTTGTTCAGCTCAGCCATCCAAGTCGGTTGAGTTGGTGTTCCAGGTTTCGAATGTGGCTTGGGAGACTCCGGCTTGTTAAGGGCTGTCTCCAGCCAACTTGCCTTCGTCGGGCTCCAGCGGCGAGGATCCATGGTCTTTGAGGGGCTTGTAGGGATTCTCGGTTCGGGCTCTTCAGCCTTGCCTGGCAATGCCTCCGCGATTGGCGCGTCCGGGGCAATTGTCTTAGTCGACGTATCAACCTCAGGCTGCATTTCACCGTGCCGAGACGTTGGTCTACTAGAACCGGGGGTCGTTGACTTTTCACGGATAACGCTTTGGGGTCGCGAACTCCCCAAGACGGATGACCGATCGTAAGCACCCCTGGTTGAAGCGAGAGAAGCCATAGAGTCGGCTCGGGTCAGACCAGGGGGGCTAGTGACACTCCACCTCTTGACGCTGTCTGATCTCTTCATCATGGCGCTCTGTACAAAACCCCCCATGCCCTTGGTAGGTGATGGTGTCCGAACTGGGGACACTCGGCCACTTGGAGACGGTGACCTTGCATCTACCGGCCCTTTCTCTTCAGCTGAGCCGTCAAAGCGAGGAGGATTCAGGGGCAGCGGTGACATCAATTTCGAAGCAGTCGGCTGCGGCGTGGGTTCCTTCGGAGCAGGGGTCTCAGCTGCCATACCTGGCAATTGTGCCTTCACGGAGGACATGTCAAGTCTGTCATCGTCCTCGACCTGATTACGTCGGTATGCAGCCGATCCCTGGCCCCTGTCGGCAGTCTGACGGAACCAAGAAGGATCCTTCGAGCCCAATGCTTGGGCGATCTGGTCCTTGGAGAATGCGGGTTCGGTCGCAGAAGCTGGTTGTTGCTCTTGTGTGCCTGCCAAAGAGCGTTGCGTCGCGTTTTGCGCGGCCAGCATACTAAGGGGCCGGCTGCCTCCGCGAGAAGTTGGGCGTCTTTGCCATGAAAGTGGCGATCCTCTTGCCGATGTACTATTCCGCTTCGCGTCTGAGTCGATTGGAGACTGGTTCTCCTTTGTCGGAGAGGTGCTCACATGCGAAGTGACCATACCCTCGGGATCGACCTCCGAATCAACAGAAGCTTCACGTGAGTGTGGTTGTGGCGACTCGAGTCTCAATGCGTCAGAGGAGCGGTGCAAGCTTCGGCGGTTGGAGCGAGGAGAAGGTGTGTTTGCGGGAGAGGACTTCTGAGGTGAGATCGACCTTGCGCGTTCTGGTGCAGGTGAAGCGTCAGCGTGATCTGGTGGCCTTCGGGCAAGGGGAGCATGAGTGTGATCAGAAGGAGTAGGTTGACATAAGGGTTCTTCTCTGGAAGTGCCAAGTATGTGTACAATCGTGTATTTGTAGTCATTTACAGCAAACAACGGGTTGTACATGAGCCACGACGCGGCTGCCGGAGCAACATGCAAACACCAGACGGTGGAACCTTGTTGAGAGGCTTATGGTAGTGACAATGGGGGAGAGAAAGCGGACAAACCTTCTCTACGGGCCTGCCTCTCGCGCTTGGCGGCAAGATAGTCTTCGAGTTCCTTTGCACGGACCTCATCCTCTTCGATTTGCTGACCGCGTAAGCGCTCGACCTGCTCGAGGAACTGGGAGACTTCGTCGGACATGGTGACGGTGTCGACGGAGCGAGCAGCGAAGGAGTGGCGATCTCAGATGTCAATGACCATGGCCTGCGGTGGGAGAAAAGAAGGCGAATTTAGTTGACCGAATCGAGGTGCCAGGCGGTCGGTGAAGGCACCACAGGCTGGAATCGAGGTCGGTTGTGGTGCAAAACGGAGTCGAGGTCGGAGTTTGACGGTGCTGGAGTGGTTCAAGTCGAGTCAAAGCAGCAGCTCACGTCACGTCACGATGCGGTGCAGTGCGGTGCGCAGGAAGATCCTCGACGCTGCTCTGCCCTGCAGCCCGTCGTGGCCGCTGCTCCGGCTTGTGACAGGCACGCGTTGTGGGCGTTTTTAGTGGGCAGAGGCGCCCCTGTCTCGCCTTGTCTGGCAGCGGCCCGGACCCCTGAACCACCCTTCGAGGGCTTTGGAATGCTGCGGAACACTTCATGCGCCCTTTTTGCTGCTATTAAACTGGGAGAGTCTTTAATTGAATGTTGGGGACGTCCAAGGACTCAATTTACTTGTTTAAAAGCTAATTACTTGCAATCCTTGGACCGCTTCACAATGCATTGTCTAAAGTGCATGCAGAATTCATCCCAGCAATGACCGCCCACTCCTTGGCCAAGGCTGCAGGTGGCCGTCGAACCTGGCCGCATGGGCTCAACCTCACCCCGTTTTCTTTCCAGTGTTCATTCTGCCTCCAGGCTTTACTCAGTGCGCTGATTTTTTGCTCTGATGTTCCGATTCTGACAAAGTGGCATTGTTTACATTCACAGTCCCTGGTGGAGCCAAAGGTGACGCCCCTTTGTTTACATCGCGCGTGAGTTCCACTAGCAACGCTATGGGTACTCAGAATCGGATTGAACGACTCTCAAGAGCGTTTAGTACAACAGCTGCGCTTGTTGGGATCGGTCCGATCTCCGAACCGTTATGTGAACTCTCGAGATTCTGTTCTATCACTCCTGTGGTCGACGAAGGAGCTTCTGTCAAGCGGTCTGCCCAGAATGCCTTTGTAGCTCTTGCATGGTCGATCTTCGAACTTCTCATTACCCTCCAGATCAACGACGCCTATTGTTAGGTCAGTAAATGTCAATATTGGGCACATTTAGTGTCTCCACCACCGATGGGCGGTTGTCTTGTAAAAGAGAGTGACCAACATCAGAAGGCTTGACCTCGCTCATGGATTGGCTATCTGATGTCACTGGGAGTCAGCTGTGCAAAAGTCTAAATGAATGCTGGTGACTTAAAACACCTTTATTGGTTTAGGACTCATTGGAAAAGCCACTCAAAAATGGCGGCCGACGACCAACAAGTGACTGTTGTGCAGTGCATGGCGCGAGTCGCAGATGCCTCACCTTGCGCGCCTGCCCCAGTTACGAAAATCCCTGCAGTGCTGGCTGTGACTTCTTTCTACCTTTCAGATCGAATTTCTGAAATGAATGGCGCCCTGGTGAGGTCGCGTTATTTAAGGCCGACCTCCTTACCGCTTCGATACTCGAGCCTTTATGTTTTCCGTCTGAGCCAACATTACACCTAGAGCCACATGGGCGCTTAGACTAGGAGGACGCCGCGTTTTATGTACAAACCGAGGCTGATAAGTAGCTCCGTGGTGCACCATGGCGCACAAAGCTGGACTAGATACTCAACGTCAGATACGATGTGAGCATTATATCCAGGACCCCAATATATCTCTGCTGGATGCACCTCATTTGTGACACATTCGTTCCAGTACAAGAACATGAAAACTCGTGGCTAGCTCTCAGACGACAGCTCAGTTACACTGCAGGGCTTGAAAAGGTAGAAGTCCAGTCACTAAGGCACAGCGTCACGGCTTAGTACTTATCACCAATACTTGAAGCCTTGGTAGAGCAAGATGCGATCTCAAGAGTTCATGCTCTAAATCAACCTATCGAGGTTCAAGGTCCACAGTCATCCAAGCCATCAGAGCACTAGACTCGTAAATGTATTGAACAAAAGAAAAGTCGGGGTCGACTCTCTGGCGAGCAGTCTATCAGCTCTGGAATCAACACGCTGCCAGGACAATGCTGAAGTTCTCTTGCTCATCAACGAACTTGGGCTTTGGGTATAACGGAGTTCACTCAATATCCATGCCAACGGTACAACACTCTTAATTTGTAGTGGGCGAAGCCTGCCAGACCCAAACAAGAGCTCGCAATAATTCGCCGCTGGCTGTGGCAAAGCAATAAGTGATGATTGTTAGCCTTACTTGGGGAGACCCTAGGTCGTTCATGACCCCGTAAAATGAGGCTTCGAGGGCAGTATGGGCCGGTCATTCACATGTCTTCTCGTATGAGACCTCTATATCTCCATCGTCGAGATCTCAGGCTAGTGGAAGAAGAGGAGTAGGCAGGTTTACAAATGCAAACATGAGACTGCTTTTGTACACGCCTGGTGCTCCTGCAGCTAGGTTTGTATACATTGGTAAGTTCTCCAGATCTGCGGTTACGCTTGGAGTTGTGTAGTAATTGATTGTGTATATCAACATCCCACATCAATGCTCCATTCACACATGTGCCGCCCCTCTTCATTGAGCTGATCCATGGACGTGAGACAGCCGTACACTCTTACGACAAGCCAGCCATGTACGACTCCTGTGCTCAATGGTTCAATACTGGCGGGCTGGGTTCAGGCAGAGATGGACAAATGCATCATCGGTGAACCGAGGAGAGTGTCGCCGTTGCGGCCCCCAGAGGATGAACCTCTTTCGATGATACGTATCTTCAATATAAAAACATTCTCTTTTTCGCATCATCCACTACCCATGCCAGCCCTTCGTTGAGATTTGAGCCTGTCATAGCACTGCACCGCAGGATATGCCATCCATGCGTCCGGATAGCGTCCAGCTCGAGGGCCTGATCAAGCCACCGAAGCAGTCAGCTTGCACGAATCGAAACGGGATCGGAGACCAAGCGTCGACACAGGCAGGACTTACCTCATGAATCTCCTCTTCGGTCATACATCCCTCCACATCGGTCTTGTTGGCGAACACGAGCAAGCTCGCGCCCGAGAGTCGCTTCAGGAAAGAGTTAGTGTCTCTTTGTTCACGATGCCAAGATTTGCTGAGGATTGCCCCGTTACTCACTTCTTCTTGTAGTAGGCCATGCAGCTCCTCGCGGCAGTCCTGGATGCGTAGCCGATCTGTCGCATCAACGACCCAGATCAGCGCATCTGTCTTCTCGAAGTAGTTCCTCCAATATGATCGTAAGGTCTTTTGTCCACCAACATCCCCTGGGCAGAATCCATTAGCCAATATGCTCTGTCCATTTGCATTTCGGTGGCGGTCATACAGATGTTGAGTTTGTATCTGGCATTTCCATCAGCACCGCGTTCAACGCAGCTCACAGGCTGGCGGACTCACCCCTCGTAGTCAATCGTCTTGATAATGAAACCAAGGGTCGGCGAGACTGTGTTTACATCTTCACCCATGATCTTCTTCACAATCGTCGTTTTCCCCGCGTTGTCCAGTCCGCTGGCCACTCCTCATCAGTCTCGCTTGATCGCCCTCGCGGATGCGTCCGGGGATTGAGCTACTCACAGCATCAGGATTCGCATCTCCTTGTCCTTCAGCCGGGCCTTGCGTAGAATCGATAACATCTTGGTGTCGGTCAAGTCATCTGTGCCTATGGTTATACGGCACCATTTGGTTGCTGCCACAGCACGATGCGTGATAGCGCAGTGGTGCTGAGCGATGTGAAGAGGTGATGGCTGTCGCGGCAGCCAGGGTTCCACTTTGAGATCCCAAATCCCACCTTCAGTCACATCGCATTGCCCACCCCTTCAGGTTAACTTCACAAGCCGTAATCGACCGAGCTCGGTGCAAATCCTTTCGAAATATGCGCCATAAGAGTATCTGATCTGACGTCGGGGGCTTTCTATTTCACAAAGAGGTGCGGCATTGAGCCGACCTCTTCGGCGTTCAATCCGAATCATCAGCCGTATTGTCCAGCACTTTGCCATAAGACCTTATGCAAAAAGAGCAATTTCTTTCTTGTCTATCATCATTATTCAGTCGCTGTTCTTCAGACTCTGTACTGTATCAACCATCTCGGAATTCCCTCTCACAACCAATCGCCAGCATACCACATCCAGCCATGTATTTCCGTATGCTCTGTCTGGCTTAACCTCCTCCTCCAGCCTATACTTCACGTCGAATCCAAACTTTCCTACAAGTCGCCTCTGTCTTTCCAATGCCTCTTCGTTTCTTGATTGACAGAACACCACGATGTCCACCCACAAAAGCTGCCTGCGGTTGCTCAGTGCAAGCTTCCCGTAGGCACCTCCGGGATCATCACACTGCCATCCGTGGTCTACTAAGCTCATGTGGCGTATACCAACTGCCTGAAGCACTCTGTCCAGAAGAGCACTTCCAATTAAATTGCCGCGAAATTCCGGATGGACAAGAAGTCGGATCTCTGCAGAATGCCTTGAGCCGTAGCAAACCTGGCCGGAGATCCCTGTCCGCGGTGAGATCATGTAGGCAAAGCCAAATACTCTCTCTTTCTCAGATGACTTCGACCTCTTCACCCTCTTGAATTTCATCCATTCCCTGTACCCCTTTTGCGAGTCTTGGAACCAATTTTGCCAGGTAAGGAGTGAATATTCCTGTGCAACAGCAACGATAAAGGGAAAGTGTTCTCGTTGACATAGGTCACTGATACGTTCAATATCCTCTGCTGTCGTAGGCCTCTTGCCAATGACTTGGGGACACGTCTTCTCCTCAGCCTCGATGTTGATGATTTCAGCAATTGCTTCATAGTCGTCTTTCTCCACCGGTCGTAGGATACAATTCGCAACGGGCCACTCAATAACATGTCTCAAAGAAGCTAAGCGTCGAGACGTGGTAGCTGTCTCCAAATGCTCCATTTCCATCCCCCGAGCCTCACCTATTGCTTTTATCTGCTTCATGTGCAGTCTGGCGGTCATGTTGTCTCTTCTCCAAGACATACGTCTATCGTCTGCCTGCTCCAAAGCCTCAGGATTCTTCATTGTCTGGGGATACTCAACCCGTTCCGCGAAGTCGCCAGTGAACGTGTCGATGTCTCGGGTATCTGACATCTGATGATCGGCCAAGCTCATTTCCACGGTCGGAAAATCAGTCGCATCGGTGATCCAGGCTGAGACGCACATCAGCTCACACTCAGGTCGTGGCACCATCTTTGCCTCCAAATCATCCCACTCCCCGGCAGAGTCGTGACTCGGCTCTCGCAGGGGCAAGTGTAGCCTCTCAGTGGTATTTATCTGCGAGGCAGCAACGCTTGCTGTCGACGCAGACGATGATCTCCTTCGTTTTTCGAACCCTCGCCCTGGAAATGCTCCCTCGATCGTGCTTAGAGGTCTCGGCGACGGCGCATTCTCATCCCTAGGGCTCTCAACTATTCTGCCCGTCTCCTTGGGCATGATGGAAGGCGCCTTTCCAGTGCTTGAGGCAGTGTGGCCTCCCAGTGCTTCCGAATGCGCGTCCTCGGATCGAGGCGCCAATGAAGCGCCACGATGCATTGTTGATTCCGAAGTGAGAAGCCTCGTGTCGTTCCATTCCGGAGTATTCCCAGGCTTTCCGTAAGAGAGCCATTCTCGTGCCATCTTTGCTGCCTTAGCTATGTCTGACCTCGTGGCAAATTTGGGCGTACTCTGCCCGACTACCATGCTTCTCGGGTGGGTAAAGCAGATGGTTGCAATTCCGTTGGAAAGCTCACTTGGCAGATGTTTTTTGTGTGCGTATGTTGTGGTTAAGCTGAACGGATGAAGTCAAGCTAAAGTTAACGACTGTCTGATATTGCCCCAGATAGTCAGACCGTGAACTGCAAACGAGGTGGAAAATAACTCCCCTTTGACTAGCCGCTCATCTCGGCTGCATGATGCGGACTTGCGAAGTGCTCATCATCTGCCCTCCGTTGTGTCAGCCAACCGGACGCTACGCGTGACAATCACTGCTCCGAGTGGTCAGTAAAACACAGTTCACGCCTGAGGGAGGAAGTACAAAATGGAGAAGATGTGTAAGATTTATATATGCCTATGAACTCCTTCCTAAATAGCAGACAAGACCCTGCCCATTATTGGGGTCTCCCACAGGCCAAGGGTATTGGGTACGGCTCGACCTCAAAATGAAACGTTTTCCTGCTCCGGCTTACCAGTCATTCATCCGCCCGAGGGAATGTGAGGTTCTTCAATGACCACCCTTATGACTCATCCTCAGTGTCCGTGTTCGTCGCGCTCGTGTCATCGTCCTCTTCCTCTGTGCCGCTCTCATCCGAATCCTCCTCGATTTTCCTTGCCTTGCCTCCTTGCGGGACCTGTCCGGTCTTCAGCGCGTGCATCTGGCCAGCGATAGAATCTTGATAATACTGTTAGTCATAGCAGTTCTTGCAAGCCTTTAAGTCACGGAAACATACCCTCTTCAGGTTCACTGATATCGTCCTCCGCGGCCATAGCGGCAGCCTTGTTCGCCTCTTCTACGACCAGAGTGACCTCCATCCTAGTATCGAAGCCAACGTAGCCGTCACACACGACGTGCATAACGAAAGTGTAGTGACCTGCTTGTGGTGGTGCCGCGAACTGTGCCTTGAAGGTCTGCATGTTGAAAGTCGGCTTGCCATCGTCATCGAAGATAGGTTGGTCAAACTTGGTGAAAGTGAAGGGTGGGACAGCCATCTTGCCCTGCTTGGAATCGCTGAGGAAGACGAACCAGTTAGGAGTGTGGTTGCGGGCGTAGTTAGGAGCAAAAGTACGTGGAGGGAGAACAGATTCGGTCTCGACGGTCGTCAGCTTGCCGTCAGGACCCTTGATCGTCTTTTTGCGACCGTTGATAGCATCCAGGTCATCCTCAGCAGGGTCAACGTCTTCGAGGTCGAGCTCGTTGATCTCGGGAACGTGCTCGGCGCCAGGAGGAATGATGCGGCCTTTGATGACAAGATTGACCAGAGAAGAAGGGATGATAACACGCTCTCCCGTGACCTTGAAGAAAGCCTTAGCAACGCGAAGGTATGGCAGTTGCCTTCCAACACTCAGAACGGTCTTGTACTGTTGCTCAGAAAGCAGACCATTGCCCACAACAAGTTGTCTCCGGCGTGCATCGGGAAGGTCGAGGAATTCCTGGACAGTCGACTGAGCCTTTGAGTCACCATCGACCGCAGCGGCAATCTGAGGTGTGAAGTGAGGAAGCTGAAGGAGAGGGGATGACTTGGGAGACAGGGCCTGAACGAGGTGCTGCGTTGCCTGGAAGGAGCCCACGATGGGCTTGATGTTGCCGTACGCGAGGGCGATGGCGCGGAATGATTGGTTCAAGGCCTGCGCGATTGGTGCAACTTCAAACTTGGATTTGGTCAAAGCAGCATCGTCCAGCTCAATCCGACCAAGGTACGCCCATAAAAGGGCCAAAGTCTTTCGACGGACGCCGTTCTCCAGGTCCTCAAGCTTTGCCTTGTCCTTGGCTGAAAAACCACAAGCATATCCGCCATTGGAATTTTGAGTGCCGATTCGTGACTCGATCTTAGAGAGGCCAGAATCCGCTTGGTCACCTTTGAGAATCTCTTCAAATTCCTTACCAGTGCTGAGCGCTGCTGTAACACCAGCCTCATCCATCGAATCATCATATTGGCGGAAGAGGCTGTTGGCACTCTCCATGAGAACACCTTCCTTCGACCTTCGCTTCGTGCCGTACCACCAAGACCCGACCACATAAGGCAACAAGATGCCGAGGAGGGCTGTATAAAGGAGGACAACGTACTTGCCGTTGCCGTCAGAGACGAGAGCCTGGGGCAGGGCGATGCCGATGCTGAAACTCTGCTTTCCGTCTGGGTGTCCGTACTGGATGTAGTTGTTGCGGATTTCCTCATCAGTGAGGGCTTGGTACGCTTTGGTGAGCTCGACGTAGTAGTTGTTCAATGATTCAACCGTCTCGTTCTTAGCCGGGTCGGGCCTAACCTTGTCTGGATGGAACTTGATGGAGAGTTTCTTGTAGTGAGACTTGATTTGCTTCTCAGTTGCGGACTGCGTTGATGCCCATTAGCTTCCAGTGCAGTTCGTATCCGTTGCAAGAGAGTAAGCTCACATCAGAAATGCCCAAAATGTCGTAAGGGTTCCAGATTTTCAGGACAGTGCGCTGTGTGACCATGATCAGGTAGACCATGGCGCCCATGATCGCCCAGCCAAGCACAACGACCAGCGCCCTCTTCACCCTACGCTGCTGCCTCTTCTGCTTCGACCGCAGCGCCTCAACCACTTCTCCATGCTGCGGCTTGTAGTCGGTCTTGATGCGCGGCGCCAGCGCATCGTCGTCTGTACTCGGGCGCAAGAGAGTGTATGTCAACGGAAGAGTGACCAGGCCCGTCAGTGTCAGAATGAAGAACGGGAAGAATTGAGCCTATTCGCAGTAGAACAATCAATCAGTCGAGTTGCACCTTCGCAGCCAGGGTTCCTCGCGCTCGAGTCCTAACCCCCTCCCTGTATCGGGCACTTCCCACGTACCTGGTCATCGTATGAGTAATCGGAGCTCATGTTCGCGAGTGCAAGAGCTCAGCTTGCTCGTCAGAGTCAAGACTATGAGCGGGAAAAAAACTGAGGAAAACACAAGACAAGGAAAAATAGAGGTGGTTGTCGGAAAGGTATGTTAAGGGAACGAAGCAGGTGTCACGACGTCCCACCATAAAGACAGAGGTGAATGTTGAAAGTGTCCTGATTCACTAGGGGAGCGGCTATGGGGGTGGCGATTGGCCAAAGTGCCGTGTGGGAGCTGGGCTGCCGCCCCACAGTGCGTCAACTGGAGCAGGTCTGATCAATGGTAACCGTGTTCACTCCTTTGTTTGATGGTGAAGCTTATCGATAAGCACAGAGGGTTAGGGTCAAAGGACAGCGATGAAATGTGAGGGATCAGATGGATTAGATAGATGGACGTTTGCACACCCAGAGTCGGAAAGGAATCTCTAGCTATGGGTATTTTTAGGCTCTAATCTAGTAGCTCTGTTGATCGAAGCCAAATTCAATGCTTCTTGTCACGAATTGCCAGGGCCCCTTCCTCACTATCAACCTCATCATCTTCGTCGAACACAGTCATTCCCAGCCCGCCTCCGCTCCCTTCTTCATCTGCTGAATCCTCTTCAGTTGTTGCTCCATTCACAATCTCTTCTGCAAGAATACTCTTCAGATCCTCTTCACTCAAAATAGTTTGCAAGCTGCCCCTTCTGGCCCAAGGCCGTGTCTCCCTCCTGCCCTGCTCAATCAGTCTCTCCACCTTCAGCCTGTTCCCGATGAACTTGAGCTTGGGGAAAACACTTTGCTTTCCCTCGTGGATCATTCTCGCCAGACGCGGTGCATCTGGATCCGACAGAATGTAATAGAAGTCAGAAGGGATCGACTTGGGCCAAATCGTGATTGTTCCGCTGAATTCCTGAAGCCACAGCTGGCTCCAGTCCTGGCCAAGCGGACGAGGAAGAAGCTCTGCATGTCGAATGAACTTGAGCCACTTGTTCATATCGAGCTTCAGATAGTGTTCAAAAGCAGACATGAGATAGCCTCCTCTCCAACCACGACCCTTGCGGTGGGTAACAGGATGGCCCACTGTACCTCTTGATGAGAAGAAAAATAGGTTAATATGAGGATTCACCTGTGACACAATCGTAAAGTTGACGTTGAAATGGGTGTTGAGTGCTTTGATGGGAATGTCCGTCCTCAGACTGCCGTCCTTCCACTTGTGGCCAAATGAGTACGGCATCAGCGTTCCATCAGCGGTCTTCATCATCAGCACAACCGGGTTGAGGATGCCAGGTACCGCCGCCGAGGCCAACACCGCTGACCAGATAACACAGTCCGGACTCGTAAGGTAGTTGCACAAGATAGTTGGCGAATGCGGGTCGGCCGGTACGCAGCTCACGTTCAGGATCCTGCCAGTCCTTTCGTACGCTTCACGAAACGTCATCGATCCTCTCGTCCACCAGCTGCACTTCTCTGCCCACTCAACTGAATCAAAGCGGGCACCGGTCCTCCACCATCTCGCAACCCAAACTGGCAAACTCTCAGTGCATGCGTTAATACGGGCTGCCAGAGCGGGAACAAGAAGCTCCTTGAGCTCCTCGTTCGTCCTCGTTGAGACCAGTGCGGCTACTAAGGCACCACCGCTTGTTCCGGTAATGACATCTGGGAGAAGATCTGCGTCCAGGAGACCTCGCACAACGCCAATGTGGTAATGTGCGAATCCGGCGCCACCAGACAAGCAAAGCGCAGTCCTTCCGTAATTTGCGTAGATATGCTTGAACAACACTCTTTTCTCGTCCTGATCCAACTGCTTCGTCCGCAAAAGGAACTTCAAGCTCCTCTCGACTGCCGTGCTGCGAGTCAGCTTAGGTCCAAGATAGCAGGTCAAGGAGGAAGACTTACCCTCATCGATGAAGTTCTGCACAAGGTTCTTCGTCCCATAGTATGTCTGGCTGTATAATCTCGCATTCTCTACGCCGACAAAATTATTCTTGACGCACGCCTCGATCAACGCCCTCAACTCGAACACCGACTTGTCAGCATTGCTGCTACCCTTCCTCCCTTCTTGCGTCTCTGCCCTTGTTCGAGCCTTACGCATCTGATCCCATACCCGCTTGACTGTCTTTGAGTCATAGTAGGCGAAGTCATTCTCCTCGCGCCATGTTTGTCGGCCGAGATGGTTGTCGAGATCGCGCGCAGCAGCTACCCAATCTTGATAACTGAAAGTTCTGCGCATGTTGCTCCGGAGATTTTGACGTTCGCCGCGCCAGGTGAAGAAGTGCTCGTACATCCAAATGTACAATCTCGTGGATAAGTAGGCAATCGAAAGACCACCTAGCCAAGCGAAGACAAAGAATAGTAAAGGCCACTTAAAGAGTTGATATAAGTAACCCTCTCTGGTCTCATCTTTCGTGCGTGTGCCCAAAATTCCTTCTACGGCGGCCCGACCACCCTTGCGTCGCCTTTTAGAACTGCCTCTCTTTTTACTGCTCTTATACATCCGTGAGTTGATTGGTGCCCAGTCATTCTGTGCCGTTATGAAGGTCCCCTGGCCTGGTGTCTGAAGATCCCCTCCCGCCGCCGCGGCTGACGCCGCAACCGCGTTGGCATCATCTTCGAACCCGCTACCGGTCTGTGAGTTGCGCTTCGTTAGCTCTAAAGAGCTGGAACTTCTCAGTGCCTTTGGGCTACCGATTTCATCGACCGGGCTCTGAAGTTCCGTCGGGCTTTGCAGGGGATCTGGAGCCTGGAGTGCTCTCTCGAAAGCCTTCAGCTCCTCGGGCTTGAAGAACTCATGATCGATGTCGGGAAGGGTGGACGGGTCAAAGGCTTCGGGTGGGAAGCCAAACGTCTTGTCGTTGCGTGGGAAGAAGTGCACTCGCGGTTTCGACATCTTTGACAAGCGATACAGGTGTCGTGTCGCACAAATTTTCGTTAGGTTTTCATGTCTGTGAATGTTTGGTCAAAGAGCTCATGCTGTTCGAAGACGGGTTTGTTGGGAGGGGGATGACGGGGGAGAGTTGCGGCGTGGGCCGAGCTGGCATGACGTCGCCCAGTGGCCAAAACCGTTGGGGGGCCGCACCCGAGTTCACAGCTCTTCGGACGATCAATTTATGTTCGCGGATCACGCCCAGGATCTCAGATGATGTCTCTTTCCCAGGTAATAATAGATGAAGAAGAAGCGTATAATATCAGAATGCTTATAATTTCGTTCTTCTAGCTTTTGTACCGTGTTATGCTGATCGGGGAAAGCTGTTTTCACTATGACATGTGAAAGTGAACATTCCAAACAATGCACCAGGGATACTGGACAATGATAGCTATGAGTACATGCAATTCTCGCCTCGATCGGCTTCTCTAATTGGGTTTGCCTTGTCATGTTCATTTAGGCCAAGCCTACTATACTTGACTTGCTGCCTTAACGACCTATGGCAATGGTTCATTGCAATGGAGGAAGCCATTACATAAAGCAAGCTCGCAAGACCGGTCTGTGATAGGACCTAACAGGCTAAAATCAATCAAACTTTCAATTACACAACCCAAGTTCGCCTATCGAGAATGCCAGCGTTCATGAAGCCATCTCTCCCAGCGCGTATGCCAATCATCCCTGGTCTCTCATACTCGACCCTTCTTCCTCCATCCACAAGCCCCTTTACACGTACTGCGACAACCATCGTATGCCATCACCATAACCTTGGCGCATGACAACAGAGCACATGAACATCTCGATGGGGCGGATCCCCTCGAGCTGAACCTTGCCCTTGCCTGTTGTCTGGTACAAGCCCAGCTGGTGTCGGAGCTCGTCCTCGGACACGGCCTCAGGGTGGTCGATCTTGTTGCCAAGGATAACGAAAGGAACCTTGGAGAGCTCCTCCATTGCGAGAAGGGCGTCGAGCTCGGCCTTTGCCTCAGGGAAGCGCTCGTGGTCCTTAGCGTCGACGAGGAAGACCACGCCGTTGACCTCGGGGAAATAATCTCTCCAGATACGGCGAGCTGTTGGGAGATGAAACGGTTAACATCTGGTTTAAACACCAATCCGTGACAAGTTGGCAACTTACCCTGCTGGTGACCGCCGAGGTCGAAGGTGGTGAAGCGAACATTACCGATAGCAAGCTCCTCAGAGGCTTTGTCATATTAGAGATATGTGATCAGGATACCTGGCTCCGGAGACTTACTAGGGTGAAGTGTAGGCTGCAGAACAGCAACTCGGTCGTTCTATGATCTATAGTCAGTACCGTGGATCGATAACATCCCAGTCCGGCAGCTAGCAACATGAGAACAGCGACACCGTAAACGGACCTTCAGCATGTGTAGGAGGGTGGTTTTGCCGGCATTATCAAGACCAAGAAACAGCAGCTTCGCGTGCTTGTTTAAAAGGCCAAGCGAAGAGAGGACATCGTAGACTAATGCGCACGTGTCAGAATAGCCGTACTATATCAGCAAGCTCATCGTCCCCCCTCAGTCGCAACGTACACCAGTTAACGATCCACATGGTGGGCGAAACTCGATCTGGTTGCCCGATTTCGTTGTAGGTAGGGGAACACTGTGTCTCGTGAGATGGTGAAAGTTCGGGGGTCGAAATGAGGATTCGGAATCGCGGTGGTGGGAAGGGTCAATGTCGGCTGGTCTTGAGGAGGCTGTCCTGTCTAGAAGGGTGCGTGCTGGGCAAAAAGCTGGCGGAAGGGGTGTCCGGGGGATCTGTGGCGGCCTGGTCTTTCAGGCATAAACATCTGATCCGCCACCACGCTACAGTGAACGAGCCACCGTTGCATCTGACGAGCAATGAATTCGGATGTTACGAGCTTCCACAATCATTATGACTAGCATGACAGTGATTGATTTGGCCCTTTGAGGGAATTGCCGATGTCCTTGAACCACACTGTAGACGTTTGTTGCCTGCAAGTGTAGTCCACGCTGTGCTACTCCGAACACATTGGGCGAGTCAGGAAAGTAATCATCTTGGAAATTTGGCATCATTTCTCTTCAGTATATACCTGATGCTCGCAACTTCCGAGTCCTGCACTAGGTCCTCCGAAAACTATACGGGTTTCATGAGAATGGCAGAGTAAACGCGTTGTGCAAATCTATCTCCTGAGGGATCTGAGCAGAACGCAATGAAATAGGTACGATAGAGCTGCGTCCTGGTGCAACTCTACATTGAATATATACAGGCAAAACAAGTGAACCCGTACCAGGAACACGGAAAAATTCGTGCGTCGTGTACTGAGTTTTCAGTAGTTGGTGTATAAGAAGCACCAGTGAATCCCGTGAAACGCCATGCGATGCAAATGCCTGGTTATCTGTATCCGCGATCCCGCATTGCAGCAATGATGACAAACAAAGGAAATACTGTAAAATTTGAGTCAAGCATTGGATGTAATACCATGCCTTAGACCGACAGGACATAATTGCCTGGGTCTTTCTTGCCGGCCATAAGGAGGCCAAGCTCCTTCATGCGCTCCGCGCCACGACCTGGGACGGCTTTGCGCTCAGGGATCTTACCCTGACGCGCACGCTTGCAGTAGTTGCGGTCGAACTTCTCCTTACGTCGAAGGCGTTTCTTTTCCAGGCCCTTGACAATGTCGATGGCACCACGAACGTGCATGTCATCGTCCTCGGAGGCCTTGTACATGCGTCCTTGCTTGTAGCCAAAGAAGGCGGCAGTACGTCGAGGAAGAGACTTCGTATCCGTCAGGCCAGGGCGGCCGGCTAGATCAAAGCCCAATAGGGCTGCACCAAGACGCGGAGACCCGGTGGGAGTTGACATGTTCTTGGGCGCTGGAGGTGACCTACCGCCTCGAGGTGACTGGCGATCAAACAGAGGCTTGGGAGATTTGCCTCGCACGCGGGGAGGGGGTGAAGTGAGGCGGTGTCGCGGGACAGGCGAATGATGGCGGCGTTTTGGCGGTGGAGAGTGATGCCGATGCTTAGGTGGAGGTGAGTGATGCCGATGCCTGACGGGTGGCGAGTGATACTTCTTGGGAGGAGTTCCATTCTCCTTCTTGCGACGACGAGAGCGTTCTTGGCCGTGATGAATGTCTTCCATCTCTCCATGCAGAAAGATCTCCTCGTCACTATGGTGATGGACCGGGTTGTAGATATCCTCGTCTCCCTCGTCTTCAGGATCTGACGCAGGGAAGCTTGGATCGATATCTTGAGGGATGATCCTAAGCTTCTCGTTACGACGAGCAGCCAGACGTGCCATATAAGCCTCCTCAATTGGTTTATCCTCGTCCAGGGTGCCACACACGAAGTCAGTGCTGTCAGGGAGGTCCGAGACGTCTCCCCTGGGTTGAATGCGCTGAGGTTTCACTTTTCGAGTATCGCGAGCGCTAGACGTCGTTGCGGTTGAGGAGTCAGAATGCTGCTCACGAAGAGATGGCCGACGAGGAGCGGGTAACTGGGAGGGGGTCATAGACGTGGAGTTGCCTCCGAGCACCCAGAGATCCATATCATCGTCCTCATCTCCGGACTCGTCCGATTCTGCGAAGCCAGTCTCCTCATCGGTTGAGTAACCGTCATACTCCTCAACTGTCTCCTCGCCGTCATCCTCATCACCATATTCATCTTCCTCGTCATCGTCAATGTCCTCATCCTCTTCGTCGTCCAAACCAGCGTCTTGCTCCTCTTGCTCGGCCTCCTCTTCGGCTTCCCTTGCCAAGCGACGAATGTCATTCTCCTTGACCAGAGTATCATCGATGGTGAGCTTCGCTTTGCGGATTATCTCCTCGTCGCGGATCCAGTCATCTTCGCGAGATATTTCCCTTGCGAACTCGTGAAACTGCGAACCATCGGTGCCAAGGTCGGAAGAGTTGGCCCTGAGATATCGAGGGCGGGTTGGAGCGATGAGCTTGTTCGCTGGGCGACGTGGCGTCGTTGAGCGAGGCGATGAATTGCCAGGTGCTACCTTCTTCGGTGTGGAAGGCGAGACGATCTTCGGCGTCGAAGGCGGTGGGACAGGCTTGTGTTGCTTTGGGGGCGTATTCTGGGTAGAGGCAGGTCGTGCTGGGCAGGCAAATTTGATGCAAGGAGTTCGACGAGGGGCCTCCTGGGCAGAAGGTGCCTTGGCCATAGCTGGAGCTTGGAGATCGGGTTGTTGAGCCGGCCTCGTGCCGCCACAAGCGAATTGTATGCATCGTTTGCGAGGTTCCGGCCCCGAGGGCTGAGATGTTGGTGGCTGAGGCTGCGCTGCCTGGTTCTCAGCCTTGCGCGCAGCAGTCAAGAGCGAGATTGTCTTGGGTGCAGGCGCATCGCTAGCATGAAGTCGAAGCATCATCATCTCGGGAACAGGAGGGCTTGGTGTATTGGTACGGGCAGGGCTAGTAAATCCGGTGTCGCTGGTGAGGTCAGCTGTAGACGCAATGCTAATGTTGCTGGTCATAGAGCGTCGGCGAGGTCGTGAGGCTGTGGCTGCGGGATGGGCGACCATCGCCTCTTCTTCATGTTCGCCGACGATGGCTTTGGTGAGTGAGGACTGCTCACTTGGTCGCCGAATGGGGGTTCGAGAGAAATTTGAAGAGTTTCTAGCATGAGGTCGTATGGCGGGTATCTCGGGTGGTTCGTCAAGTTCACCCAAATCCTCATTGCTTTCTGACGCCCAGGCAGGGGCCTTGAATGTTACATTTGCGCTGGTGTCCATCATGTTGACTGATTATAGACCACACAAGAGGTTGGTTAAAGGATGATTGTCGACAAGTAGTGATTGCAAATCGGGAGACGTTACAGAGTCGAGATATCTGTCAGTTGCGAATGCAGTCGAGTTGTCGTAAAGGAGCAATAAATTGAGATTGCAAGTTGGGAAGCACAACAAGTTGTTGTTCGGTGTCCCAGGGACAAGGCACGGCAGTGCTATAAAGACAAGACAAACATCGTGTAGTTAGTTGTTTTAGTCGTGAAAAGTGGCCGGCGGGTGAAGGTGACGAGGTGATGGTACGGCAGGCAAATGTAAGGCGGGTGCCGCGGGCTGAACAAGGAACACGCTGTGTAGAGGTGGACTCTCTGATGTCAAACAGAGGGCAGATCACTGGGAAGGGCGACGCAGGGTCTTATGCAGTGAAGTAGGGTGAGAGAGCCTTCAAGGGATGCGATGAGGCGGGCGGGTTCCTGGTGGGAACGTTGCTTGGCGTGACAAGATGACGTTCCTTAAGGCGACTCAGTTGAGGTGAACAAGTAGCGCTATATATCGAAGCCGGAAATCAGGTGGATGAGGGATGTATGGGATTCAGTAGGCGATTGTCTTGGTCATAAAGACAAGACTGGCGGCGCAGCAGAATCCAATCGAGGCTTTGTCGTATTGGTCGGTGATCAAAAGACGGCCAAAGGCTCAGCAGTGGCTCAGTATGCAGCACTGACCGGGTCGCTGTCGGCGGTGTCTGTTTTGGGGGGCGTGACCACTGCCGGAATTTCTTTTTTTTATTTTTCAGCCCGCACCAGGATCTGGGTGGCGATTCAGTTGAAGGTTAGTCGGTGGCTCGGGTGCAGAATCCAAAAGCACACTCGAGACAGGGCGTCTCTAAAAGAGCACAAAGACAAACTCCAAAGAGGAAGTCATGTGCGAGACAGTGATATCGTAGAAATCGGGACGTGAAAAAAGGAGAGTAGAAGAAGGGGGAGAGCAAGCAGGAAAAGACTCAAAGCGCGGGAGGGGGAATGCTAGGCTTGGGCCGGGCCCTGGAGAAGGCTATAAGAATGGGTAGGACAGCGGGAGAGGGTTTTCCTGGCGGCAAACGAGGGATGTTTTGGGTTGGTGGTGATCTCTGCGCGCGTGTCTTGAGTCGGGTTCGACAGTCGGGGGGAGTGAGGTGGAGAGGGGTGAAGAGTGCGATTGGAGGTGACCAATTCGGCCGCCGCTCATCATCCATCCATCCATCCATCCATCCATCCACCTGTTTTGGTGGGCAGGACCTTTATTAGTGGACCGACGCCGAGAGGCCGTGAAGAGACTACGGTTGAGTGACAGTGGTAGGCGGGCATGAACCACTGTAAGGAGCCTCGGCGGGAGGGCAGTGACTCGCTCTCGGACCGCTGCAATTCTTCAACAAAAGGCCTGGAAAGCGAGGCCAATTGCGTCCACTTCCCTACCAGATACGGCTTTGGTGGCTGGAGAAAGTCTAAGAGCCACTGGGACGAAGGTGCTTTTAGTGCAAGTCAATGCCACTATTGTCCTCCGTAAAGCTCCACTAAAACTGTACATAATACTGTACATACAGTAGGTACGGCGATCGTGGCGCCTGGTCCAGTTCCTCTCTCACGTTCCTCGGTGGTGCCGATACCCCTCGGAAGCATGACCTTCTGGACTCCGACAAGTTCCGCACTACTTTGATGACCACTGGGATTAGTTGACATTTAGACCACGGTTACGGAGTACGGGCGAGCGAAAATGCCAAGATGCCCATTTGTCCAGCACAAGGCCCCTGCGGTCACCCTCTCCGAACGATCATGGCACATCCACCACATTTGCATTTACGCTTTGCATACGTCCCATCGCCGGCCGGGCCTGCATGTCTCTGATCACAACAAATCTCTCGCCCTCTTCTGCAGGCGGGCGGGCCGTCATCTCGGAGCATATGCACTAAACGAGGAGCTCGACGCGGGCGGAACTGATCTGTCTCAGGGTAATTGTGCCCACAGCATATGGCTGTAATCCGTATAGTCTCACGGCATGACACAACTATAACTACATATGATATGGGATGGACGAGAGTCCCTGGGCAGGAACCAAATCGACGCCTGTGTTGAATAATACCTGGTTGAAAGACGCCGTGGCGGGTAAGAAAGGACATCAAAGCTGGTTATGACGTTTTAGATGATGAATAGTTCTTGCCAAACCATCTCAAGAAATTATCGGTACAGTGCGAGCCAATTTGGAGGTTGTTCTCGGGACTGTGGTATTACGGCGCGTGATACCTGTTTGGTGACCCCCACTGCAACGTTCTTACAGTGTGTCGCACAGGATACTTACAGAACTTCCCCCTGTCTCATCGAATCGCCACGAGGAGCCAGGTCACTGTACAACGTAATTAGTTGGTCTTCACAACCACTGTAGGCTTCCCTACTCGGGGGATGTTCACCGCCTGCATCCTGTTCAAACGACCAGGAATGCACCCCTTCTGCACCCTTTACAGTACCCTGACCATCACCAGTTCTCGTTCATCATCTATCAATACTGTACAGGTCTCGCTTGCCGCACGCAGAACACGATTCGGCCACTATAGGCTGTCGGAGCCGCTTTACGGAGTAGTGGCAATATCACTGGCTGTATCCACCGCCAGAGGCCCAGAGCTACCTAGACCCAGACCAGGGACTCTATGGAATCATGGATATCCCCCAATCCCCGGTACAAGCATTTGTCAACACACCACAAGCCCACTGCCTGGCATTTGCACCCCACGCCGGCGCGACATTGGTTCGGTTCGTCGTGCCTGGAACAACGTGACACGCCCTGGCACTCTGCGGAAGAGGCGCTCAGATTCCTTGTCAGACTGGCGGTGAGAATGATGATCATGATCTGCCTGACGTTAGCCTCCTGGAGGGCCGACCGATCGCACCGGACATTGCGACTTCATTTAGACCACGCGCGTTTGGCTATCCACTCAAAACTCACCAATGTCCAATGGATCGAAGCTTGGAGCTAACGTTGCACATTGCACAGTATGAGGGATATCTTGTTTGGAAACTCTTGCTGGCTTGAACTATGCAGCTCGGCGGTGCAATCGCCTAGCCCTGTCAACATGCTTCGCCTAGAAATTCCATCAGGATCCTTGGATGCGGGCCTCTCATCATGGGGGACAATGGACAACACACAACTGCAGATCCCCACTTCGAAGCTGCCAGCTTGCAGTGCCTGATCGGCCTCCTTCACGCGTAAGGTGATCACAAGTCTGCTCACGCCGAATGCAGGTCTGCTGCCAGTCCATGCTTGGCACGTCAACCTGGGGTTCTGCGTCACAAATAGCAGCATCGTCGCACGCACATGTTCTGGTTGGCGATCAAGTTGCTGCGGCAATGACAGTCGACCTGTCGGTCCACCATGCAAGCAATGGCGTGCTTCATGAGCTCGAGGTGGCCGGGCTCAATGTCGCCAAAGGACAGTAATTCCGACCACGCTAGCAAGCTGTTTGAAATCAACGTATTCAGAACACTAGCAGCGCCCATGACGCCATCGCAGGGTCTTTTAAACTGTTGGCTCGTGTTTAATGCACGAATCGACTTTGAAACGCCTGGCCAACAACCAACCATCAAAGCAAAGGTCCAGCCCGCTGCTCGTGTTTGAGCATTCCACCTTGCACAAACAGGTCGACTAGAAAGACACGAAATCTGTCTAACAGTTTCATAGCAGGCCTCTTTGGCCGTCACCTGCCCGAATCCAGCTTCTCATCCACATTCTCACTCAACACGGCTTGGAAATCACATAAGAGACGTTCCAGGCACAGCATCTTTACTTGTGTGTGTACCTGAAGCCGCGGCCAGGACACGACCACCCCTGTCTTACACCTCATTCGCGACCACACTAAGGACCCCGCGTCGACTGGGAGTGACTGAACCAAACCAGTGACCCCGCACAATGTCATCTGCTCGGCGGCATCTCCAAAGCTACGGCTTTGAGTTTCCCTTGAAACAATTCAGAGCCAAGGAGCTCGCCTGGTCATAGGCGAAGACGGATCCTGACCTCGGGAAGCCCCAGGAGCTGCGGCCTAAGGTGACAGGAACTTGTGACGTAGTTAGAGATCCGCGCTCTCCTGCTTTGGGGTTGGCGACTAATTAGCTGAGGGAAAGAAAGTCCCCGTAAGGTGCATTGATATTATTTGAGACTGCAAGATGCTGTTTTTAGGGAGCGAAGGACATTATTTTGTCCTGCAGCAACACTGGAGGAACTTTTCTTTTTGACGAATTGCATGCAGTAATGGGTTCAGGTTATCGTTGACGGCCGAATGGTTCAACCTACTTTACGGAGTACTTATGGGCGTATTTATTACATGCATTGATGAGTATGCAATGTACGATGCCGCGAGACAAACAGGCTTGGTCCGGAGCACCATCATGCCGGCAAAAAGCCATGCGCTTGCTCGCCTTCTCGATGCGGTCGAGACGGATACTCGGCTCATGTTGGGGAAGCACCATGCTGCCAAGTGGCCCAGCAGCTCGCGGACCTACAAGTATCCTTTCTGAAGCAAAGCAGTCTCGCCGTGGGACCCTCGAAAAGTACACAAAGGTTGGCGGCCTAGGTCATGAAAGTATCACGCTATTCGCCCGGTACCAGCAAGCACAATGTGTCAATCTTTTGTTCTTGTCCCTTACATGTCCTCTCTCTCTCTCCCCCTTTTTTTTTTTTTTTTTGGCGCAGTCGAGCTATTACCTATTTTCGTGGCTAGAAACTGTTTCGTGGATCCGCTCAACAGTTGCTGGGGCAGCTCCGCTTGCTTGCCCTGCTATTCTCCCCCAGTGTGGTAAGCGGCTGGGTCCAGTGATGTACTGGGAAGGCTTTCACCTGCCCAGACTTGCCTAGGGACGTGGGTAGGAGGGCTTCTTGCGACTGAATATTGTCTTTCGTCAGTACTGAATTACTCTGGACGAAAACCCGGAGCAGATTCTGACAGTCATGGAACAGTTTCTGTGATTGATATCGTACCTCAAGAACATGATACAACATGGTTAGTTCTTGGCTTGGTTAAGGTTTTCTGCGAACAGCTACGAGAAATTCGGTCTACTGAGATGGCTTGTGGTTTTCGGGGCCAGAACGTACGCCTCAGTCCTCTTCCGGAGTGCTGACACCAACCTCGGGATCCAGTGCGGGTGAATAACTGTAACAGATCGAAACGGGATTGAATTTGCTTACACGCACCCCCCCTGGGGTTGCTAGTTTGGCATAGCAATTAACTGCTGACATTGTCATCATGATGCGCCTGGAGATGGCAACACTTCGGGACAAGCAAAACCCGTTCCTTTTGTCCAGGATGACCAAGGGCACTCAGATGGACCCAAACCCAGTCGGGCGACCGCTCTTTTGGTGGGCTCGGGAGAAGTTAGGGATGCGCGTTTCTCGGCTCTGCCAACGTGGGTGGCGCGGACTCCGGCCATAATTTCTGAGAATTGGAGAAGTACTCACAACAGTTGATGAGACGCTTTGGCGGGTAGACTTGCGTATAGCTCCATGTTTTACGCATGTCTTACGCCGGCGATTAGGGCTGGGGTCATGAAGGAAGACGCTGGAGGATTCGAGCCCACCACCTGTCAGCCAGTAATAGTAACATCGCACCGTAAAAAGGTTGTAGGCATCTTGACTTTTAGGGTTCCTGGGCCTCATTTCTCTGCCAGGGTGTGCCCGAAAAGCTACCCTGCATGTGATGAGGAACCCGGGTTGCATCAACCTTGGCATTTTTAAGTCAACCTGATCATGTCACAGAGACGCCGAGACAACTGCGAATGTGGCGAAAGAAGAGCTTCTTGTGATATACGCCCAGCACGACACTTATTCGCAAAGATAGCCTCCGGTCCAAAACAATGCGTTGTCCCCAGCCAATTGGGCCTACCCAGAGAGCGAGTGCTTTCCACACCACGCGGCCGTGACGTATCACTGCAATCCATCCCACTGCCATCGGCTGTCACTCCTGGTAGAGTTAGACACAGCTTCCATGTGTTACTGAAGACCAGTAATCCTATAGCGGTCTCTGCATGGCTGTCGTAAGCTCTTGTATCTATTGTAAGATGCTCAAGATGTCACAGCCGGGCGGAGCACGGAATGCAGTGGGTTGTCGATCATGAGGGTTCCGGTGACATCTGCCGAAGCAGATGAGTGCTGAGCATCAGAGATTACCAGGCATGAACGCACGAGGTCTACTCCGTACAGGCGTGAATGCCTAGACATCATCTGACGCATATTTTTGTCGCCCAACACATTTCCTGCGGCGGGCGGATTCTTTCTGGAGGAGAGCATATCTGTAGGGTAAGCTACGGCGGCTGGCCCTGCGACCGGCATCAGTCTTCTTCATTCAGCTGCCGATGGCGCATCATGACATCGAATGATGGAAATAATAACATGGCAGGGAGAAATCTGAGGGGATGATGTTCGATCCCTTGATTTGCATGTTTGAAGGCGAACCTGTGAGGGTTGATGGAGATTGTTCCAGGTGCACCCAGCCACGTGATCTGACACCTTGAGACTTTCCCGGACTTTCTATTTTCCGACATACCGGGAGGGCGATTGAGGTTCCTTCGGCAAAGATCGTTGCGCATTCCGAGCCGAGCTCACGACGCAAAGCAACAATTCCTTTCCCAATCCCTTCCCACGCCAGCCCGCTCGTCCATCATGAACACCTTCCGCGTCGCCTCCCGTGCGGCTCTTCGAGCTCGCCCTTCAGCCCTGCGAGTTCCCGCCCTGCGGAGGACGTATGCTGAGGCCGTTCCCGACAAGGTCCGTGGTCCCTTTCTCCCGTCTTTCTGGAAAGATTCGATTGCTGACTGAATATGTTCGCACAGATCAAGCTCACCCTCTCCCTCCCCCACCAGGTACGATCCCGATAGCACGACGATGCTTCCAAGCAGACGAATAGAGTCGAGGTCTGCGAGTGATGGCCCATTCGAGTGCTAATTGCCTCAATACAGTCTATCTACAAGTCCCAGGACGTCGTCCAGGTCAACATTCCCGCCGAGTCCGGTGAAATGGGTGTCCTCGCCAACCACGTTCCGTCTATCGAGCAGCTCAAGCCCGGTGTCGTCGAAGTCATTGAGGAGACCGGTGGTGCCAAGCAGTTCTTCCGTATGTTTTCCCGAGCATCGCTATGCTTGAATGCTGCGCGTCCGACATATCACGAAAACCCAGCCGGATGGCTAACATGCATGACTTAGTTTCTGGCGGATTCGCGACCGTCCAGCCCGATTCTTCCATGAGCATCAACGCCCCCGAGGGCTACCCCCTTGAGGATTTCAGCGCTGATGCCATCCGTTCTCAAATTGCCGAGGCCCAGAAGGTTGCCAACGGCAGCGGCAGCGAGCAGGACATTGCCGAAGCCAAGATTGAGCTGGAGGTCAGTGCATGCTACAAAGTCGCACCTTTACGAATACTGCTAACGTTTCATCCAGGTTCTGGAGACTCTGGCTGCCCACGTTAAATAAGCGTGGACTGTCATCCATGTAGAGATGGAACTCCTCTGTACATCACTCTTCCCTTAGACCCTTCTTTAGCATTGAGCCAGATACAATGATCAAGGCGCGCTCTAAGTGCTGTTTCCTCCAAATTGTCGACCTTATGCCATGTGGACAAGCACTTTAGTGATCTGGTTGCCACTTGCCCAGGCAGGAGCGATTCTTTCGCCCTACGGAACACCAATGCATGCGGCTAGTGTGATGGGGGTGCTGGGCGCTTCTGCAAACACCAAACCTCACTCTGTTACATTCTTTGCTCATCCTACTGACGGCTCTCCCTGAAAAAATAGCTACAGCATCCATGGAAGGGGTCGATCCTAGATCCCCTGGCGCTCGATCATCTAACAGTTCTTACCAGACATTCCTTAACATACGTTAGATGTCATGACACAGACAGTGGAACACATGTCTAGTCCTTATTTTCACAGGCCTTCTCGCGATACGCCAGGATCCACCCAGATTGCCAGCTCTGAGGAGCGAATCCCATCCGGCACTGTCGGTGCTCGCATCCGCCAACTCAAGACGATTGCTGGGCGGAATTTGAGTCAAACCATTGTACGTAACACGTCACAGCGTGAGCGAGCCAATACGACCCTCGGCTAGGGACGACGGATGGATCGTACCTTTGCAAAGCCTGCTTCGAGAAACACAATGCAGATCGATACCAAGAGGCCGAGTGCTGCTGATCATACATATCTCGAGCCCGTTATGTGCAGGAAAGATCGTCAGGGAGCACACGCTCCTACAAGATCGTCGTTATCTGGTTCCGGACAGCACCAGCGGCAACCTCCGCAACATACAGCTTCTACTACAGAACCTCGAGAAAGTCCGATTTATCACCATCACAAGTTGGCTCAGAGCACGGATGGTCACTTCCACCGCACATTCGCATCACTGAAACCTTGCTCGGGTGATTCGTACCCCGAAAAATCAAACTCGTCTTCCGTCGCGCCGAGCAGCGAGGCAAGATCAGTCGACACAGCTACCCGCCACAGAGATGCAATGGAGATGTTTGAATCCTATGGTATTTCTCGGCCTGAAGGATGGCTCTCGGAAGAAGGCGCAATGGAAACTCTCCGTCCTCATCAAGCCCCACGTGAGACACGGCCCTGCCATTCTTGCGCAGAGATGCTTCTTAGATCTCAGCGATTCTGCGGGAACTGCGGACAGGAAGCTTGCTTGAATGGCCCGAGTGAGCGTAGTTATGACAACAGCCCTCGTGTAAATCAACAGGAGAATGGAAAAGGCCAAAACATCATTTCTAAACCTCCGAACTCGCCATTCAGGCAACACGAGCGTCACAAGAGGGATGACAGTGGCCACAAACACCATCTCTCGTTCCCGAGCTCTGACCCGGACCCGTCGACACCCCGTCCTCGAGATCTCTTAACGGACTCTAGCATCATCGAAGAGGAGAGAACACCACATCTCTTCCGGAAAGCAAGCACCAAGACAGGGCTTGAAGGCTCTGGGCTGGTGAAGGACAACCCCTTTCTCCGTGGAGATCGACAGGCTAAAGGGGATTCAACCACAGCCTCCGCGACGAGAAAGAGCATTCAAGCAGACCAGCAAGCTCACAACTCTAACTGCGTGCCAAGTCGAGCCCCTGAGGATGCAGTTCACCATCATTTGTCCTCTGATATCTTCCCAGATACTCTTTTGCAGACTGAGCATCATGCTTATCGAGGCAGCAGGCCTCGGAGCCGCTCTGCTTATACGAGCGTTGACACCTTAGAAGGCAAGATCGATAAACTGTACGATCATTCCAAGGATTTGCAGCGTTCACAGCATATCCTGCTACATCTAGCGGCCGGTGTTCACAGCTCTCGTGAAGATGGTGACGTTTCAAAACCTACTGACATTCGAGCAACACTTCAGCCAAAGCACCATTACTACCCTGGTCATGATTCGCATCCCCGCATGCAAGATGAACATGCCGCAGAATCTGGCCCTTCCAAACTCCATTTGATGGAGTCTGATGATAAGTCAACTGTCTATCAGGCCTTGTCACACAATGTCGACATGGATGATCGGGTAGAGGCATTTCTTGATGTAGAAACACACGAAATCCAAGAAGATCGCTCAGCGCCTCTCGAACCTCCACCCGTTCACGAACTCAATCATGATATCCTGTCCAAGGTTGACGGATGGCGCAAATTTCATAGTGGAAACACGGATGAAGCTGCTAAACCAGCCAAGGCTTCATTCAAGAAGGCTAAAGCCGAGGTACACAAGGGCGTTGCATCGAAGGGCAAAGACAGCCAGCCGTTTCTGGACTCTACACGACACGATCAACAGACCGTTGCCCAGCTCGAGGAACTTCCGGCGATAGACGAGCAGCATCAGCTTGCCACACAATCGGAGCCCAACCACGCCCCCTGGCCATGCTCTCGAGACACTACCCCAACCGACAATCAGAAGTCATCATTCGCGGGACAGACCGCCCTTTGGTCTCAGTCACGTCTACGTAAAGTGTCGCAGAATATATCAGGAGTACCTCAAGACTCAGCATCTTCCGATCTTACCCGGTGGAGAGAGAAGCTGAAGGCCATTGCAAGGGATGAGTCACCAAAAATAACAGGTGCGGCGGCGAAAGTATCTGTGCCGGTCCTTCGCCCAGCGTCAAGGCCTCGCCATTCGTTCCAGAGGCGCATTCCTTGTGTTGGCTGTGACCGAACCTCTTCGGACCTGGCCAAGAGCAAGCAGGCGACACCATGTCTCGTCGTGGAAGACGATGAAACGGGACGGGCAGACCATCTTGTCGTGTCGAACGCAAACCTAGACCATGAGGTTACTCACTTACAAAGGGAAACGATAGATTCTTCTCCACAACTTCGCATCACTCCAGATGAGGTGGAGGACACGACTTCTCGCCACACTTCACGAAAAGGCCACAGTGGCGATCAAAGACCTTCCTCGTCTTCCCCTCGTGCATCTATGGCCCAGGACTTCTCCTTTGCAGCGGGTTCGGCCACCGGACTCTATCATCCCCAACCTATAGCATCGACGGACCACACATGTACATGGCGCACTCGTTACATAGATCTTAGCTCTGAGATGGAGCAAATTAGAACGGAGCTGAAGTCAGCGCGAGGCCAGGATTCAGGGGTTCGTGAAGGACATAGCTGCCAAGATGTCGGCATTGAAGGCTTGACGATTGTCATGCACATAAGAGGCAAGGGCGATCTGGTGATCAATACAGACCTGACACGGGAAGGCTCCTTGTGTGATCAGTGAGTCCTGTTAGACTAGCTGTCGTGTTGGCCGAGGGGATAGACCGGCCTGGACGGTACAGTGCTTGACACGAATCAATGCTCCATTTTGTCTAGGCCAATTTGACAGACATACACCCCTGCATCGCATTGCTAGGTACAAATCGGCTTCATACAACACTGGTTGCTTAGTATTGAAGTCATTCAAAAGTACCTTGTGCAAAATCTTAACGACACTCATCCCGTGCCGCCTCACATTCGCGCCGCCAAGGGCTCAGATCGACAAGATTGCCAAAGGATTAGTTCACAGAACAAGTTCACTCGGGCCAGCTTGCCAACCTCACGGCTGAGGCCTGTCTTTCATGAGGATTGTCCATGCACGTCTCACATCCCGTAATACCACGTACTGGCATTCAGCGTTGACAATCGAAAGATTGTTTCTGGAAGAACGGTATGGTGAGATCGGTACATGACCTCCAAGAACCGATTGGGGGCAGCAGAGGCGCGGAGCAGCCAACGCCGAGAATGATTGACACAAGATAGTTCTCCGAGGAGGTGTTTGTACGACGCGACATGAAGAAACATATAGCAGGCTAGTCTCGATTACGGTCTTTGCTTCTGTCCCCATGGCCTGCATTGCTTCACTTTCTTCCATCCGTCCGCGAGGTGCGCCGCAGAAGTAAATCGAGGCGCGGTACTGTAGGTCTTCACAACCGCCACCCCTTTTTTCTTCCCCTCTTGCTTTCAGTAGTGGGCTGTGTTGATCCTCCCTTTGGGAAGAGAAGAAGCAAGAGCTTCCAGCATGATACATACTGTACTTTTCCGAACCAAAGTTTCTCTTCTTGTCTTGCCGTCCTGGCGCGGTCTTTTCTTTTGTGGCCCGTTTAGCTTGAACCATAAATTGTTCCTACCAAAACGCGGTTAGGGTGTGTGTCTAATGTGACGAGGGTCACGTCCATCGGAGAGGAGAAAGTAAAGGTGAGGAAACAACGCCAGTGGGTTGAGGGTATCTGCAGGTAACTTTCTTGTATGTACCCGCACCCGCACCCTACATAGCTGCTGGAACCCTCAATCCTTGGGGGAGATGGGATTGACTTGAGGGGAAGACGCAAAGGGGAGTGTCGCGGGGAGTGTCGTTTAAGTCATGTGAACGGGAACTCACGCGCGGTACGGATGATCACAGAGGCGACCGCTGCTAATAACACAAGAAGCTATAAGGAGCTATGACATCCCGTATTGAGACGTTGGCGGCAAATAGTCAAGTCAGTGCGCCCGCCCCTCGAACGAAGACGGTGAGCCAGCAGGGAGGACTGTTGGAGAGAGAATGCATATCGTGCAGCGAGCAGGCATGCCCGCCCGCCCTGCCTCGCCAACTCGGTGAGCACAAGCGGTGAGGCCTGACGCGTTGAAGAACTGGCCATCCGCCCCGGGGCAGCATTCCATGCATGACGCCGGCTATCCCTTTGGCTGCGGGCTTGCATTGGCTTGACATGTATACATGGACGGCGCATGTAGGCATGAACCTTGTCGACCCTCCAGCTAGTTGCGGGGAGGATCCGGAAGCATGGTCACTTGCATATGCAACCATCTCGTGCTGGCCGTGGGGCGGGCAGGGCACAAAGGGGGAATGGTTCCTCCCCGGGGGACAATCCCGTGGGAGCGGTGAGGCGGACGCTGAGGACAGGGGGGGTACGGATATTGTTGGTACATGCAGTTAGAGCGGTGAGAACTCGAGGCGAGGTGATGAGAAGCAAAAAAGGCGTTGGGGAAATAGCATGGGGTGTCGTTAATGTTAGGACCGCAGGAGGTACGCGCGTGGCTTGATGTTGTTCTGAGACAACGTGAGATGAACCTCGGATCATGGGCGCGTTGAAGATTCAATGTGAGGCACAATCGGTCTGGTGAACATGGCAGATCTGCGGAGCCTAAGCTTAGATACCTCACACGGAGCCCTGTATCATTTGTATCTGACGCGAGTGGGAGCAGCAGGAGCAGGACAGAAGGCGGGAATCAAGAAACGGCAGCAAAAAAGCAAAGCCGAGCTCGTCCTCAAAACGACAGGGATCTGTTTGACGGGCGCTCACGCGGGCGACAGGGACAAGGGCTGCCTTTTGGCAGTGGCTGATGCGCAACACGCACGGGACAAGATGCGATAATTCTTGAATCACCCGAGGAATGACAACGAACGTAGACGATTGCGGTATGAATTGTCCTCAAACACCCAAATTGGCAAAGAGAGAGATCGGGATGAAGTAAAAAGTAAAACGTGTGGAATCAGGCCGTTGTCTGGGGCAAATGCACACGGATGTAGGTACCAAGCAGATCTGCGGCCTTGCTGGCCTGGTTTTGGAGAGGTTTTATGCGAGCGACCTGTCATTGTTGATTGACGTTGCTTATAAGCCCTGTGAAGTACATAGGTACTGTAGTCATATAGCCTGAGCTTCAGCTTGCTCACACGCCCACCCCTGGGATGTGACGTGCGTCAATGTTGATCACCGATGGAGCAAAGCATGCCGTGTTTGAGGTGAAGTAACAAGGGGTTGAGCGAACGAAGCGTTGGAAGTCGGTCCCCTCACCGTCACAGCTTGTATTTGAAGAGCTTAAGCCCATGAACGCCGACATCAACACGGAACACGCAGCCTCCGTATTCCTTGCTGAGACCCTCACCCTCCTCATCTGACGCGGTAGTGATGACAAGCTCAGTCCCCACGAACTGCACACAAGTGATGTTCTTTGTAGGAAGCAGGATTTGACCAACAAGCTTGCCGTCAGGGCTGATCTTGAGCACTCGCGATTCGCCAAAGACAGCATGCCAGATGTTGCCGTCAACATCGACGCGGAAGCCGTCAGGGTCCCCAGTTCCATCGTGTGAGTAGAAAAGCCGGCGGTTGCTGACCTCGCCAGTTGCAGCATCGTAGTCGAATGCGAAGATCTCCTTTGTCGTCGAGTGGGTGAAGTACATGATCTTGTTATCAGGGCTCCACCCGACTGAGTTTGGGATAGTCAGATCCTTGATGAATTCTTCTTTTCCACTGGGGCTGAAGCGATATAGAGATCCTTGGCGAGTCAGATAAGCGTTAGCAAGCCTCATTCTCATGTTCACAAACGCCATGCTTTAGACCGGACCTCCTCACCTTCAGCCACGAAAGGGCCGATTCCAAAGTCAGTCATGGTCCCAAGCCAGAAGCGGCCGTTGGGATCTGAAGCACCATCATTGCTGCGCAGCCGCTCGTTGTTCGGCTGATTGAAATGATGGACGACATGGTACTGGCCTGTGGCTCGGTCCAAGATCGCGATGCCGTATTTCAACCCGAGAAGAATTCGCTCACGAGGGTCCACGCCTTCAATGTCACTAGTCACCGTAGGGCAGACATCCAGCTGCACCGTTGTCAGAGACGGCTGACCCTCCGCAACAGAGGCGGTGTGGACACGCTTCTTTTTGATGTCGACGAACCGAATGGTATTCGTTTCCTCTTCGAAGAAGGGACCTTCTCCGAGGCCACAGTGCGTCTCCAACCATGGCTTCTCGATCCTCCATTCCTGCAGATTGGCCATAATGTGGCTTCGCGCGATGGCAAGCTCTGATTAATCAGTGTTTGGGTAGGGATGGCAGCTTGCGGCTCGATGATAATGGGTGGAGGAGGGGGCTCAACAGCGGGGTACCGAAGAAGCGTGAGGGGTTCGTCAATCAGAGTCGTTACAAGTAGTGCTTGAAGTGGAAGTGACGTGAGGACGTCAGAGAGCTGTGACTTGCTGGAAACCACGAAGCAATTTTTTGTGTGAGTTTCTCTAAACAAGAGCGCGTCTCTGGTAGAATAGTTTGAACTTTGGATGATCAGAAGAGTGTTGCGCGCGCGATATATCTGTTCTTGCGCGGGAATGGCGGGCCTTCCCTCCGGATAAAGCCTTTTTGCCGTCGTATCACGTACTCACTTCGAGCCGACGATAGCGGGTGGTTCCTCCCATCAGCAATTAATCGGAAACTATGCCATCCCTTCAGCAGGCGACTGTAGGTAGGGCTGAGGCCTTTCCCGCATGGTAGATGGGTTTGCTTGCAGTACCGCAGCCATGCTTCACGAAGATGAGGCAGAGAGTCTTTAGGGCCAATCACCCGGCCTGCCTCAGATGTGGAGGATGAGGAACGTGCTCAGGCTCGAAAGAACCATGGATGATCCTCCTGGGCAGCGTTTTTGAGAGCGAGGTTGGAGCTGAGTGTGGAATAGCCAGCTCGAGTTGCATGTTCCTGCATATTAGGTTGCGTGGCGAGCACGTCATAGGGGTGTCGATACTTGCTACAAAACACCTCCTACTGTTCGCTCCACTGCCGCCATTTGCTCTCGGTTCTGACGTCCATCGCTACACGTTGCTTTGATAGTTGCATGCAGATAGACAGCGGAGTGTGCCATCGCCGCCCGATGACTTGGGTTGTAGTTGGGCAGCAAGAACGCCAGGTGTCTGGTTGGCATCGTCGACAGCCCACGACCCTTCGTCAGTTCTTGCAGACTCCATTGTCGCGTCGTGCCAGGAGGTTGCGGACACATCCGCCCGTACATATCAATTCCATCCCTTTGACTGTGGACTACTACCAGACTTGGATTCGTAGCGAATAGGCGGTCGCCTTCGGCGAGTGACATTCACTATGGTAGTAGTTGGTAGGGACTTGAAGTATCTCACTGTTAATAGCTGTTAGTCGATCGATTCTTGATCCCTGTTTATGCGTGGTAAAATCCTAGTACCAGCCTTCGCCACAAACAAGATGCCTCAGTGGGACCTGGTAGTAGTGCACAGTCAAAGGGATGCGGCTGCTATGCTGTCAAAAAGCTACGACAAGATCTTCGACAAGCCCATGCAATTGCCGATCCTGCAATATGGCGCCCACCCTCGCAGCTGTATTGCGATCAGGGTTGCCACCCTCGCTGTCCGCGTTATGCACGGCATATGTTGTCCTGCATATTCGGAGCTATGGTGGGTCCAGACGAATGCCGGAGCGTGTTTCTTGTCTTGCGATGGTTGAACATAGAGTTCCTTGCAGATCTTTAGACCGTGCACGGTACGGAGTCCTCCTACTTACTGGGATGTGCTGGTATCATCTCGTGATCAATGGGTACCGCCCGGACCTGGAGGATTCTCTAGCTCCAAAACGCAAGAGACCACAAGGACTAATCTGGTCAAGCGTACCACATACAAAATGTCAGCTATTACTAGGGACGGGCCGACGTGAATGCGTAACTGTAGACATTTGTCTGGAATGTGTGTGCGACGGAGTGGTCTTCACGGAGGTCAAAAAACTGTGGCCACCACTCCCGAACATTCTGACAAGGGATGCAGTTGGCCAGCGATCTGCATTGCGTTCGGGGGCGTACTGTATGTACAGCTATGTACCAGACCTGAGCTAGGATGAGCACAGGCACTGCTCCCATCATATCACGCACTGATCACTCGTGGGTGAATGAGGTCGCGCCAAATTGGCAGGCGTTGCGCACAGATGCCATCTGGGACTCGACTTGATCGTTCGTTTCCGAGCGTTTCGATAAGCGCCCCATACGTCTCTCATCTCATTTCCCTAAACTCTCGTTACCCTTCAGGGCGAGCGGTGACGGCGACGCCATTGACCGCTTTCCCACCTTCTCTGGGTCGGGGGCCTGCCCACCCTTGTCTGCTACTATCACCTGTTCCGCGAGATTAATCTGCCACATGCACACCATAGTGCTGCTCGTGGAAACGCGGTCAACCGTGGTATGTATACTGGTGGCTTTCTTGACGCGGAGTTGAAGGAGAACCGCGAAGATGACTCCTGTTCTGGAGGACTGGCGATGAGTGGTTGGCGCACGGTTCACGATGCTGCTGTTTTTAGGCCAGAATAGCTGCACATTCCCAAACCTGCCTGCTACCAAACAGTCGGAAACGCACCGCTGGAGAAACAATGGCGCATGCAGGTTTGTCACACGCTGTGCCAGGAACTCAGCATCCGATGCACTGGCCAATGACTAGGGTGAGACATCATCTCGCACAGGGTCCAGCTGCATGCACCCGTCCCGTGAGCGGCAGGGATTCACCAGCCCGCACCCACTTCTGCAGTTTTTGCACCTCTGCCAGCGAGGACGCACATGAACAAGCGCCATGCAAGGTAGCGTGGGGATGGCAAGGCGTTGATGGAGGCCCAACCTACTGTACACGGCCGACACTTTTGTAGCGTTTCCGCGATAGTCGCCAGGGAGGGGGGCTCGATGGATCTGCCGGGTAGACTTGGATTCTAATTGTAACAGTTGTTGAGTCAAGAGAAGCGATGTGGCCACAGATTGATTACGCTGGTGGTCGACGTACTAGTATCAATGAAGGGAAGCTTCCCTGCTACCATACCGTACTGAGTCTACGCCACCTAGAGTCATCCATGCAAAGGCAGGTGCCACCAGCCGCGGTTTTCGTGCTTGCCCTGCCTCAGGTAGTAAGAAACGGAAGTGGCGAGGCAACAGCACCACCGTGTGCCTGCCTTTCCATCTCTCATCTCCAGCTGCATCGTGGGAAAGAAATCGCTCTTGCGGCTGTTGTAACTTGCAACTCTTCTGGCACAGTGCAGAGCTCTGACTTCCAAGACCACCGAAGCCACTGATCAACTCGTGCGATCTATCGCTCGATGAACAACGCACCATGCACACCTGCATGCAGAACATCACTCGCTCATCATGCGCCATCCACAGCGAGTGTGTAGTACCAGGGGAACGGGGGTTGGGCTGTATGGTTTCGGCATCGTGGCTTGGGAGTCACGCGTCGAGTGACGACGAGTGATGACTGTCGTGTCAATCCTCGATTGCTAGATGACAACTGTCCGTCGGGTGAAGGTGGGGGTTCTTGGCTCATCCCAATCGTCTTCGTGCCATTTGTGCCAAAATGGATCTCTGACATGGCATAGATGGTGAAGCTCATGCGACGTACCTCCAAGACTGCTGGGACACCAGTAGACAGCATGGACTAGCTACGGCTAAATAAGTGATAGCCAGGCATGCAGCGAGTACGAAAGAAGCAGGCAATGCCGCGCTGCACCGTTGTACATACATCCGGAGTGCCTCAAATCAAAATCAAACTTTGGAGAAATGCCGAACTGGAACGCAGATCGGAGAGGCTGTTCGATGTCGAGCCTTCTCTCTGCCGGCTGACCACAGCTTCAGAAAGCTCTGGCAGGGATCACCCTCGCTAGCAAGGGCACTCCCGAGGAACTGGTCACTTGAGCGTCACTGCCTAGGCCACTTTGAATCTATCGATACCCACTCGGGCGACCTCTCCACTGGCTTCTCGTCTGGAATAGGCCATGCTCTTCTCGCCCTCATATCACCCACGTCCTGATGCGTCCAGCACTCCACGCCCACGAAGTCCACCCCCCCAGGCCAGTAGACCAGGAGAATTGACCGCTTCGTGTTGTAAGAGCGGAGCCTGTGTGAGCACGGTCTACAACTATGTCACGGGCTGATCATGCCCACAGCTTACCCTGGCTCTTCCCCTAACTCTTCATCACATTGGCTCAAGGAGTACCGCCCGTATCGCCCACACCCTCTAACCCCCCTCAACTCTTACCCTTCTGTCCTGCCTGTCACAGGCACATCAGCAAGCACCAGCCATTGATACCATAGGGAAAGATCTTTACAGCGTCTTTCCAGATCGTGTCACAGCGCTAGACGCAGGGCTCGCTTTCTTCTGGACACCTGCGCTAGGCCGTCCGCAAAGAAAATTGCGCAATGATAGCCTCTCTGCAAGCCATCCGAAAAAGGTCCAGCACATGGGCAATAAAGCTCATCTTGCGATAGCTACCGGTTATTGCTCGAGCTCTACGGCCTAGAGACGCCCACGGGCGGAGGAGTGTCTTCTGTGACGAACCAGGAAGCATTAGTCAATTGCCAGAGTAGGTACTCCGTGGAGAACGCGGGATTGATCAACACAAGCAAGGGTGCTGAGAGTGATGCTCCATACACACCCAGATGCCTCTCTCAATGTCTGGGCCGAACCAAGCTAAAGCAGACAGCTTTGCTAAGCCCTGCCAGAATCCCAGCAACTGAAGTGGCCAACATCGGGCAGCCTGGACAGGGGTACCGGTTGAGTTAACGCCCTCAAGTTCCCACCCTGTCTACAACAGTCATTGACAGCACGAAATCAGCCCAATGCTCCTGGCAACCCTTGCCACTAACGCTCATAGCCTGTGGGTGCCAGTGCTCTGCTCATGGGTAGCTCATATTTGCAAACTCACTAAAAGGGTCGTCGTCTCTTCCGTTGCATGCAGAGTGATGTTCCTACATACAAGACTACCTGGCACACCACCTCTCTGCCTGGACGGTTCCCCTGCCTTTGTCCCTCATCTTCTTCTTTGCTCTTGTCGAACTGAATAATCTGTTGCAATCCCCGTGTCTCGCTTCACTTTCAACCATTCGCCTGCAGCAGTGCTGCTGGTTCGGCGCAAAGAACGATCACGTTGACGGTTTCGAGGGACCCCTCCGCCTCATTCATCAGCCAGCGTGAAGTGCTGAGAGACATCAAGACTCAAGTAGTGATTTAGGTCATCTCTTGATATCAGGACTGCGAAAAATCGATAGACAGCCTCCTCTGGATTTTTGGCTACCGAGGCGCCTGCCTCCGTCATACCCCAGAGAAAGTTTTGGCGTTCCGCGCAGCGGATCCCAGCGTTCTGATCTTCATGCAAACAACAATCCGCAAGGAATTGTCAGGCAGCTGCCCCGGCCCATACGCTGCGCATTCTGCCAAGTGTCCCTAGCTCCGCGCCTTGCCTGAGAGTGGCCTTGCTGGACTCGCTGCCTACGCCGGGTTCCTGATTCACGCTCCCCCCAAAGCCTTTCGTGGCGAAACCGCCTGAGGATCTGGCCAATCCAAGTACCAAAGATAGACGAGGTACGTGCTCATATATGACCTGATGGAGCTCGATGAAATATCTAATAACAACCAGCGTAACTAGAGGAGTGCCGAAGCAACCGAAATCGCCCAGAGCTTGAGCTCAGCTGATAGTCAAGACTGGATTTGTTCGTGGTTTGTGAGGGCCTGTTGGGAATCATCCCAGCGAGACCCTCCTCTTTTCAGCAACCAACCTGGATACTACGCCAGAAATCTTGTGGCAACAGCCGCTGAGTGGTCCTGAGAGACCCTCGCATACGGGAACGCCTTCGACCATCGAAAGCTCACCAAACTCCCCCCGGACACCTCCTACTCCTGCATGGGCATCGAGAGAATACCCTTCTGGACGATCTACAGCACAAACAGCGGAAACCTCGATTGCGAGCTTCAAGCCTCCATGTGCCCCCGAGCGTGGTGCACCTTATTCTAGGGACCCGAAACCCATGTCGCAGAGTGGTGCCGCTTCGTCGCAGCCTCCTCGACCACACTCGCCCTCTTTCATTCCTAACATCAGTCCAGAAGGTCTTCGCCCTGAAGCAGCGGTTGCATCTACTGGCGTGGGCTCAACACGAGCAGACTCGTCCGTGAGCGCTGAGAACCATAAAGAAGAAACTCACGGGTATCGTTCGAGGAGCACGATTGGCGCTGTTTTGAACCCAGCTGAGCAGCATTCTTCGTCCACAGAGCGACGAACACCGCCGCCCATTGGGCCAGCAGCGGCACAGGGACCTGGACAGACTCTGACTCCTGCAGGTCCTTTGAAAATCGCACCTTTTGCTCATGTGCAACATGCAGGGCCTGATCACTTTGTTGGGCGTGGCGCCCCAACTCCAATGCCTGACGGCTCACGAAAGATACTTAGTCCACGAGGGCCTCGAGCAGCAAGCGCATCATATGCACACCCTCAGTTCACGGGATCACCACACCTGACTGCTGGCCCAGAGGCCCCATCGAACTATCCTCAAGACGCTTCCGTTGCTTTACCACGTCCACAAGTGAACCAGCTTCCGCCGATCTCCAGTGCCACTAGTCTTCCGGGAACCCCTATCGTTTCCGCCTCACAGCCTGTCCGCACGAATTCTCAGCCATCTCTAGGTCCTTCGCATCCGATTGCCCCAGCTGCTTTTGCCTCTGCAGCACACCGGCGGCCTTGGCCGGCTTCTACACAGCCATCACAACATCACACTGTCGCTGATGGGCCCAGTGGGTTTCCTCGGTCTGCTTCCGTTTCGGGCCTCACCTCTCCAGCAGGTTGGCAGAACCTCCTCAGGGACAGGCAAGGTCTGGCTTCCTCCGAGGGCAATGAAGTCATCACCGGAAGACTACCTGATGGATCAGAAATTCCACTCACCATCGATATAACAACAGGTTCGGCTAGGCAGAGTCAGAAGCGTAGCCGAAACGCGGAGGCGTCAGGGCGGCATCGGTCGAAACGAAAGGCACAAACATCGGATATGCAGAAGGAGATTGAGAGCCTCAAGGAGGAAAGGGAATCGAGTCAGCAGAGAATGAACGAGCTTGCTCGCGAGCGGGACTTCTATCGCGAAGAAAGGAATCGATTGCGTGACTTGGTCAGCAGAACACCGCAGATCTCTCACTTGGCTCATGGACCACCTAGTCCTGAAACATCCCGGGCTCATGATCACACGACAGGAGCAGCAGTTGGCGCCCCAGGAACCTCGGAAACCTCGAGCACAGAACACAGAAGACAGCTCCAAGGCTACCCAGCCCCTCACACCACGAGCGAGGTTCATGGTGAGATTCTCGCCCACCAGAGTGAAACTGATATGCACGGGGCTGCTCAACAAAGCGGCTACCATCGGCCCCCTATACCTCATGAGCCCAGTCGTGGCCCTGCTGGGAATGTGACAGCGGGGGCATCCGAGCAGCGGCCTCTCGGCGCTGGCCGTACATCTTCAGCACCTCAGTTGCCTCCAATTGGCGCAGTCGGTAACAGTCTCGGCCATTTGCGAGCTCACATTCAGCCCTGGGATTCAGACCGCCTACAAGATCAATGGAATCAAGTACACGGCCGCCACAAGCCTGGTTGGTCAACCGGAAGACCAGACACGCCCGACGCTCCACGATAAGACCATGCTTGCTGAATGGTATATGGTGTTAGGGCTCCAGCCCCTGTCGGGTTTGTTGATGCTAGAGCTGCTCTACGTTACGCGGTTATAGCGCTCACTTACTTGGCTTCTTCACTTTCTTATCACTCTCCGTATTTTTCTTTTGTAAACGTGGGTGTGGGTTTCTTTTGGGTCAGCGCATGGCATCGGCGAATGACATGGCTCTGGGGCGCATGTCAAGGTGTTAGAAGAGGTTCTCCCGTCGGGCAACCGATCTGGGGCTCCGGTCATGGTTCCATCACGGCCTTGCTTTCCCTGGGGCCTTGCATCGTTACGGATATGCCGACTCTCCCGCTTGCTATGTCATGAGATTAATCCTCTATACGCGGGTTCTCGACAAACCCTCTTACGAGACCTGAGCTCTCACGACACACGGACGTCGTTTGACATCGTTTTGTTTGTTCTATTCCTGTCAGAGTACATCTTGGTACCAGAACCCCTTGAGCTTGTTTTGCGTTTCTGTGGAGGACATGCCCCTATCGGAGTTCAAAAGGCGTTGCCTATTTTCGTCATCGTTGTATTCTTTGATATTATACCGACCCCATAGATGAGTCAGTCCACAGGGTTGAACCGTACGGATCATCAAAGACGGAACCAGACCGGAAAGGACAAGACTGAAAGAAACATTTCACAGGACACATTAGCCAGATTGCAGATATACCCCCGAGAACATCAAGATTATAATTTTACACTGAGGTGGTTCGACCCCGAGCTACGGTTCAGTCTCTTCTGTGCGGACTTGCCCACGCGCGCTGATACTGCTTGATAGAGATGTTTCAACTGATATATCATGAGAACATGGTTGTTCGAGACCTGTGAGGATTTGTTCTCAAATGACTGGTCGGCGACGAGCCCTTGGACATCGAGAAGCTTGCCGTCGCCCAATGACAAAAGTAGAATAAGACGTGCCGCGTGCGCAACCACTTTATTCTGGCCGCGAAACAAGGACCAGCCCTGGACCTTATCACCATGTCTCCGAGAGTAAGGCTTTCCATACTGAGAGGACAAGACGTGAAGCTGACTCTGTAAGCGCTTAGAGCCTCATTTTATTGGCGCCAATCTGCATGCAGAGTACTCAAGCGATCAAAGACGAACTACATAGTGGTGCTTTCACGTATGAATGAAGATCACAGTGACTTTGATAGTCCAACGCAGAGCGCCCTGCAATGTGAACATTTTATCACCTAACAAGGCACCCTCTGGACAGCAAGATTTCTGCGCAAGAAGTGAAGTATGAGCTCAATTACTACTGGGTCTTCATGAGCATCCCGTTGTCCCGAAGCTCCTCGCAACTTTGAAAAGGGCGACGGGTGATGTGCAGGAGCGCGTCTAACACATATGAAAAGCGAGACTTGGGCCCAACATGGTGTGTTCCCCACCCCCACACACCTCACTATCACCAACCTCACCACTGCCCTGCACCACTCGTCCAGCCACACTAGAATCGACACGGAAATACGAACGGAACCGGGCAGTCGAGTCTGGAAGCGTTAAAACACACAAGAGGATGAGTTATTGCTTCAGACTATCCCAACCGGCGCGCTGGGGCGTCAAACCGCGACTTGCGAAACGCAGTCGCGGCTTCGCTTCATCGGCTTCCACCTGGTTACCTGTACTGCCGATCAACCTCACAGCACCTAATTCGAGATCATGGAAGCAGCCAGTCGGACTCTTTATTAACAACGAGTATATCGAGAGCCAAGGTGCTGATCGCATTACCACTGTGAACCCCGCGTATGGAGCCTTGCTCGAAAACAGACAGCAGCGAAAAGTTGCTAACAATCAGCGCCCAGGACCGAGGAAACGATCTGTTCTGTGCATGCAGCTTCGGGACACGACGTTGATAGAGCCGTGAGCGCTGCTCGAGACGCTCTTCGCCACCCTTCATGGCGTAATCTTACCGGCACAGACAGGGCTCGCTTGATGGTCCGGCTTGCCGACCTCGTCGATGCCCATGCCGAGACGCTCGCTACCATCGAGACCATGGACAACGGCAAGCCGTACACAGTCTCCCTCGGCTACGACGTCCCTGACTTGTCCTCCGTTCTGCGGTACTATGCAGGTTTTGCTGACAAGAACTTCGGCAAGACCGTCGACCTGGGCCCGGAGAAGCTTGCGTATACGACTGTGCAACCGGTGGGTGTTTGTGGACAGATCATTCCTTGGAACTATCCTCTCAGCATGGCAGGATGGAAGCTTGGGCCTGCACTCTGTTGCGGAAATACCATCGTCCTCAAGCTCGCGGAGCTGACTCCCCTGTCAATGTTGTATGTGGGTGATCTCATTCGTGAAGCCGGATTCCCGCCCGGCGTCATAAACATTGTCAATGGTCATGGGCATGTTGCCGGGGCTGCTCTCGCTGAGCATGAAGGGGTGGACAAGATTGCGTTCACTGGCAGTACGAAAACTGGAAAGGATGTGATGCGGCTTGCCTCCGGGACGATGAAGGCCATCACACTGGAGACAGGTGGCAAGTCCCCCCTCATCGTGTTTGATGATGCAAACCTGGATCAAGCAGTGAGCTGGGCACATGGGGGTGTCATGGGAAACCAGGGCCAAGTGTGCACCGCGACCTCGAGGCTGTTGGTGCAGGATGGGGTCTACAATGAGTTCGTGCAGCGTTTTGTGGAGTTCACAGCAAAGACATCGGTGGTTGGAGATCCTTTCGATGAGAAGACATATCAAGGACCACAAGTATCGAAGGCACAACTCGACAGGGTTAACCTATTCATCTCCGCCGCAAAGGCTTGCGGCGGCACCATCCACCAGCCCAGCGCCTCCCTCCCATCTCGGGGGTTCTTTGTCCAACCCACCATTCTCACGGACCTTCCTGCCTCTCACCCAGCTCTCCACGAGGAAATATTCGGCCCCTGTGCCACCATCGTGCGCTTCAAGGACGAAGATGAGGCATTGTCCGTGGCAAACGCTTCGCGGTACGGCCTCGCGGGAGCGGTGTTTACCAACGACGTCGCGAGGGCGCATCGAGTGGCAAGGGAACTGGAGGCCGGGATGGTCTGGGTGAACAGTAGTAATGATTCGGACATCAGGATGCCGTTCGGGGGCATCAAGGAGAGTGGGATTGGGAGGGAGCTGGGAGAGGAAGGGTTGAGAGGATATTACAACGTGAAGGCTGTGCAGGTAAACCTGTCCGGCCAGTGAGGATGGCTGCGTCAATGTAAGAGTATAATACGTAACGTTTTTGTTTGGGATTGAGCAATGCGACCTCGGCATGCTCCTCTTTCCAGACTTTGGGACATCGAACGAGGCGTCTCGTGAAGCTGTAGTTCTCAACGACAACGAGAACAGCTGCGATTGGCCTCGGATGACAGTTGGTCTAGGTAATAAAAAAAATTAAAAAATTAAAAAATTAAAAAAAAAGGAAGAAAAATAGCAGGCCTTCATATCAGTATTTCTTTTCACATTTACGTCGCACGCTTGTCATTGCAAAGCATGCAATCGCGGATCATGCATCGTGACCGTTTGACCTCGGCCCCACTAAAAGCAGCTGGATGCAGATCTGGCCTCTGACGCATGCAACCCTCATCCTCGTGCAGCTTCACGACCTCATCTCGACCCTCATCATCCCGTCTTCCATCTCTTCTTCGGCATCAACAAGCCGCTGCAGCGTCTCGCCACCCATATCCGACTTACAGTTTCCTTCGTCGAGTGCTCAGCGTCAGCTCCTACATACCAATTGAGGTCCCCTCCAAACCTCCCCTTGGCGACCAAACTCAGATCCAGCAGAGGCAGGACGAAACGAAACATCCACTCGGGCGCAAATCGCAAAACGATTCTCCGCATGGCGCCACCTTTCCCTTGCGCGAGCCTAGAGCTCGATTATCCCCTGTACGCACTCGATTTTGACCGTGAAGATGCTACACGCCTTGTTGTCAGCGGAGGAGGAGGCGCTGGCCGTTCAGGTGTTGGCAACAAGATCGTAAGTATACCCTTATCTGTGCCTGCATGGACACATGATGGTGCCCTCGGAGGTAGGTGCATGCTAACTTCTACCTCTGGAACATAGTCTGTGATCGAAACGGTTTCCAAGGATGAGCTTCGTCTCGCCGGCGAACTCACCCTATCTCGCGACGAAGACAGCGTCATGTCGCTTGCTCTCGGTTCTCGTAAGGGCGGCAAGACCTCGACATCCTCCTCCTCCTCCTCGTCAACAACATACCTCTACGCCGGCGTCAACTCTAGCCCTGAAAGCATCCTCAAGGGCAAGAACGAACACTTTCGAGCTCTCGCCATTGAGCAATCCTCTGCGCGAACACGATCCTCCTCCGTTTCTGCAAAGACCCTCGCCCCCTCAGCCCGGATCACCGAGCTCTCTCGCACTGCGCTATTTGAGACCAAACATGCAGATATGTATCAGAGGCTGCTGCGTGTGTGCGGCTCATTGGGCGTGGCGGCTACGGCGATGGGAGCTGAGCCACAACTTGCTGTCTTCGAAACCCAAGGCCCTGCCTTGAAGGTCCGGGGCGTGCTCGAGCTGCCCCGCGAGGCCGAGGACCTTGATGTTATCCAGACTGGCGAGGGCGAGTATCAGGTTGCGTTCTGTTACAAGTTCCAGCTTTTCACCCTCACTATTCCGAAAGACGCCAAGGAGATGCCCGAGCCGGAACTGATCTGGGACGTGTCCGAGGAATCGCCCAAGCCTACGTTCCGCTCCATTCGCTACCTCTCCAAGGATTTCATCCTCGCAGCTGTCAACCTCCCGAACCGCTCTGGCGCAGTCATCCACGGTTATCGCCTCCCAGCAAATGGCAAACCCGCCCGCATGGCCGTCACAGCTCGCATTCCCCGCAAGATCTCCGCGACTGCCCTGGCCGTCACGAACCTCAACCCGGTTTCAAGCCCCGGCGCTTCCCCCGGCGACACCGAGTTCGTCGTCGCCCTCGCCGCCAACGATTCCTCCATCTCGCTCTTCACCCTCGGTCACTACTCATCCGCCAGCATCGACCTGATTCGCAACCTCAAAACCATTTGCACACTAAAGAACGTCCATGCCGAAGCCAACATTACCGGCCTCGCATTCTCAACCTTCACCCCGCCGAAGAACGACCTCCGCCCATCTTACATCAAACTCGCCAGCATTTCCCTCCAGAAAACTGTCGCCGTCCACTCAATCCCCCTCAAGAAGCAAGTCGATAAGCGACCCAAACCTGCCCGGGGTAGCAAAGACAAGCGTCTGCCCCCTCGTCCTGTCCGCTACGTCGTCGCTGTGAGGTCCTACGGCGAGTCACAGAGGCCATTGATTATCACCCTCGCGATCATGGCTCTCATTCTGGCCGTCATCGGCCAAAGTATCATGGAACTGTATGGCAAAGACACGCGTCCCATCCTCGGCGTTCAGCGCTTCCTTCCTTCTTGGCACGGCACTCTTCGCACCCCGGCTCATCCTCCAGCCGTCTTCCTCACTGATGACTTCCTCTCGAAGCTCTCCGACGGAAAAGCGAAGCGCTCAGATGGGGAAACCTTGATGCTTTGGCAGGAGCCGCCGAAGTCCCCAACAGATGTCCCTGAGGGAACTGGGAGCAGTTCGGCCGAGGGCCTGAAGTTGGATGTGCATGACATAGACATCCACGGACCGGGAAAAACATGGGATGATCTGGCAGAGGAGCAGAAGGAAGCGTGGAAGGGGAGACTTTCAGAGGCCGGGGCGTGGACGCAGGGGATGGGGGAGAGCGTATTCAGGGGGATCTTGTTTGGGGAGCTGGGCGCTGCCGTTGCACAGGCAGTAGGTGCTTGAGTGGGAAGTAAGGTTCATGTATGAATACGAATGATGAAGTTGACTTATGTATATTAAGGTGGCAAATTGGCGAGATACTTCTCATCCTGTATAGACATACATGTATCGTTCAATCATGAATCGTTACAGACAGGTAAGTATGCAGCATACTTGGCACGGCCTTATTTTCCTTACCCTGCGAAAGACGCTCAAGCTTCGGACTGTACTCTTGAGATACACCGCTTAATCACTGAAGGACCCCCATTCCCAGGTTGAAGAGGTTATGTTTTACCACATACAAACAAGATCAGACCCGAACAGGGATTGGGGAGACTTTCTCTATTCTCCAAATACGCAAGAGGAGGAGGCAGAAGGCCTTGTTTGAGTGGTAGCATCGGACGGAAATGATCGACGCAAGGGCAGAAATGCCCCGCCGCGCGGATGACTCTGGTACCTGCAGTAACAATGCAAGGGAGGCTGGTTCGCAGAGATGGGATGGCTGAGGACAAGGGAACAGGTGGAGATGGCCAGAAAACACAGGATGGGAATAACGGAGTACAATGAAGCAATTAGACTTGGTACAGTGAGAAAAGCACCCGTGGGACGGGGATTGGGGAAGAAAGAGTGGAACTTGATCATGGTGGCCGGTGAGACAGCTTTTCAGCCGGTCCCGGTGTAGAAACACCCCGTCTCCGTACTTGCGAGATCAAGTTGCGCCATCTCAGCTTTCGTCTCCGCAATTTTGATCTCATAATTACCTTGAAAATCGTCAGACCATGGTTTGCTCAGGCTTTTGGATAAGGTAGGTGAATCTGTTGTGTGTCAAATAGGTAACTCTCAGACCTCCTGTGAATCAGGTGAACTACATTCGATCGTCTGACGGTGAAGGACGCAGGGGGGCCCTGGATGAAACTGGGGTGGTGAGCGCGTGTTGCGTCGGAAGATCTACTGCGTGACCAAGGTCGAAGTAAACGTCTGATCAAAGTGAGGATTTCTTGCTGTCTTGTTTCCTTGACTTTTTGCCTTATGCAAGTCATGTTTTCCGTTGAGTGGCCGTCTACTTCCAGTAGATGATGATATTAGGCCATTTTGACCAGGAGCCTGACCGACGTTGCTCAGGGTGGCCCCATAGAAATAGAGGTCTAGACGCCAGCGAGATGATAGGCTACGCCATTTCACGGCCATTCCTTTTTCAACACACCCAGGCGACACTGCCCAGGTTGGGAACGGATACGGATCGGAGGTCGCATTTGGAGACCGGCCGACATTGACTCTTCAACGGCATTCCATCAGTGGAACTGGTGGGAAATGGCTGGGCCGTAGCCGCAGCCCGAATGCCTTCCTGCACCAATTGCACAAACGACTGGCAGATGTGCCTAGTCGCGAATGTATCTGGCGTTGGGCATATCTTTGATGAAGCAATCCTGTGGAGATGTGGACCGTGATAGTCGAGGCCGTTCCATCGTTGGCTTGTATTGTGCAAAGCAATTGCCATCATGTGCTCGATTGACAGAGCGAGAATCAGTACGTTCTCCGGCGCCATAGTGCCTGCTACCTTGCGCGCAACGCCACTTGTTTGGGATGCGTAGGTAGTCTTGTTTTGGACCTCGTTACAACATCGCTTCGTCTGACAATTTCCCATACGAAGAGTCATTGAATTGTATGAGTTCGAGCCATCTGGCCTTGCTCACTGTTCGAAGGGGGGGGAGCCTCTATAGCTCTATTGAATCACTGTACTCAGCCTGTACCTACATGGCTTAAGCCTCATATCCTATATCACCTATTGTTTGTGCAGACCAGGAATGTGAAGCCGGTTATAAATGGGGCGAGTGTCTCCAGCTGTTGCGGCTGTCGCTGGCCGAGCAAGCACGAAAGGCCTGGACAGGCTGGAGCTAGCCTGATTAGCGTGTCACTCACACTGTTGGCGGGCCCGTCCAAGCCACCGCAAGGGTCGTGGGGTCCTCAAGCCTGAACTGTTGATAAGTGGTTAGAGAGAATGTAAATGATGCTACACTCCATGGCGGTCCTCTGAAGCCTTTGCATACTGAATCATCAAAAATTTAGCAGGGTGCGAGTATAAAAGACTTTGTGCTTTGATCAAACGCCATACTCCAGTGACAGCGCACGAGCACGAAACCATCATTGCGAGCTATGAAGGTACATGGAGGAAACAGGGATGGACAGTGGGCCGCCGCACGATCATCCTGGAAGTCGCCGCAGGGGTCCGGGACAAGGTCCCTATTTCGTCTCACGGATTCCAGAACCAGTGATCCGAAGTGTCTTCTTTGGGTTTTTCTTTTGCTGATTTTTCCTACACAGCATGCATTCTACATAATGTGTTGAGAGCAACAGCGCTGCAATTGACTTCCTTGGGACACCTTTGCTGCCTCTTCAGGCCATTTGTTCGGCGAATTCGTACATATTACGGCTGTCGCTTGCAGACAGGGTGAGGGGAGCGCCGTTACGTGGTGGCCAAGGCCGGTAGATGGAGTTGGTGGGGTTGTGGTGGTGATCTGGCGAGAGGCTTTGGTTGGTGGCCTAGGTAGGGCCTTCTACAGTACATAATACCTAGTTGTATCATACCAGGTGCGACCTTGAAAGTGGAAGTTGAGCGAGTCCGCCTCCTCGTAACCGCAGACTGTTAAAGCCTTAGTGAATACATTAAGGACAAGTGGCTGCTGTTGACTCCTAATCAGATCATGGAGAAGAGACCATGACGCTTGTCGGCAGAGATAGCCGTACCTATGCTGAGAGTCGGACGTCGTTGAAGCTGGAATGTGGCCAGTGCCACCTTGGGATAAGAGTCATGACTTCTACACCTTAGCTCTCCCAAATCGAAATGATCAAAAAGACTTGAACGAGCGTTTGGCGAGTGACAAAGACAGAACTTAGCAGGAGAGAAGATAAGCACAAAGCAGAGAAGGGCAGCGTACACCAAGAAACGGACAAGGACGAGGACAAGGACAGGCAAGGAACAGGAAAGAGGTGCAACGGACTGACCCACTCAGGGTCACGCAGGGGGCATGCTCTGTGGCGCCTGGACGAGCGAAGTGGACCTCATCAACGGGATCTGGGCTGCTGGTGCGTGATGATTGGCCAAGGGAGCGGATGAAGGGTGCCAGGCAGGTGTGAAGCGTGAGGTGCTTCCCTTCCTTCCTTCCAAGCTGCCATCTCCCTTCTGCTGTTCTGGACTGGCCGAGTTGATTGGGTTGCCAGCTGCGTTCGATTGCCGTCGCGCTGATCTACTGTATCTTCCCCTTGGAGGAAAGGACCCAGCTACATGTGAAGGGGAGCCGCGACTGGTCGCCTTCCTTTCGGGCAGCAGGCCAGTCATCGCGAAGGACACGGCAACTGAAGCGGCGGGAGTCGAATGGTACGGTACATACCGCTATGTCTTTAGACTCTTTTTCGACACTCTGTAAATTTGGCATTTCTAGTCTGTCACTCGCGACGTCGTCCCGGTCCTACTTGTCAGCTTTAGGTTCTCAGTGGTTGGGCTGTGGCATAAGGTGGTGGTGGGTGGCCTTATTACACTTGATCCTCGTGGCGGCTCGTGGGGTGGCCTTCCGACTCCTGATTCCTTTGGTGAAACTGAATGGTGTACTATTACGAGGAAGATCTAGACAGCATGCTTCAATTTTAGAGAGAGCCCAATGTGGCTTTCGTTTCGTAACCTAAATAGCCGCATTCACCAGCAATTACTAGCGGTCGAGGCTTGCGACCAAGTGAGGCGTTGACATGCCCCTGGCGCGTTATGGCTGACGCCTAGGCCCGGTGACGATCCCGCCGACGTTGCATTTGACAGGCCGACCACCACTATGTACCACGATTCCTTGACAGTGACATACCGCCATCGATCGCAGTGACTTCTTCCACCGCCGTCCCGCAAGATTGCCTGCTGCCTTGATAGTACTGTATGAGCCAAGAGTAATTTGTAGGAATACTTGCCCCCGCTTTCTGACGGGATCGACCGATTCCACATACCGAATACTCCGTACTGCTTGCTGCCTTTGCTGCAAGTCATGAGATGGAAGACGCCGGCATTCATATGCGAAAACGTTACACATGCTCAAACCTTGTTGTCCTTCACCTTGAGACGAGGGCTGCTGCGAACCATGGGTACTAGACTAGTACATAGTGTACCCTACCCACCGTTGCGGTAGATTGGTTGCGGCACTGAGGAACCACAGGGCTATCGTCGTGACCATTCTAGGCAAATCCGGCAGTACATAGCCTACTACATTACACCTTGAGCCCTTTAAGCAGCAACTGTTCAGGATTTATCGCTACATTGTTGGGAAAACTTCTGCAGTTGATGTTTGAGAACCTAGGTCCCTGTTGGTATGGACCTGTTTCCGCATTGTCCAATGTTTATGCCTTCATCCAACCCACTACCGCTCAGGCACTTCCTGAGAGTCCACTATTCCTGCCAGTGCCCACTACGAATCCTGCCTACAGCTCTCTGCCCACTAAGTGTCCCTCTCACTACTACCGCCCGTGTCTCTCACCCACACTCCCCAAATTGAACAGTCACGCTCTCACGATGCGCACACACACACAGAGAGAAGAGAGAGAGAGAGTGGCTCCACCACCACCACCAACTAACTCCCTCTCCCAGCTCAGCTGTCCCTGTTCTCTTTCTCTCCCAACTCTCCTCACCTTCCTCCTCATTCAGCAGCCACCGCCTGGCCTGGGTGTCCACTCCCACCACCACCACCATAATCTGGCACCCACCCTGCGAATCCACGAAGGTACCCGCTCTGCCTCATCACCTCCAACCTAATCCTTTGGGGGGGGCCTTGTCCATCTCCCGTCGCCGCCTCGCACGGCACATTCACTTACCACCACACCACATCCACCCACGACATCGCCCTTCCCTGCGCAGCCTTTCTTTCTTCCGCCATCTCTCTGTACGGCTTACAAACGACCTCCTCAGCATTTCGCCTGCATCTTTTCTCCCGGCTCACTACGTTTTTACGGCGACCCGACTTCGTTCCCTTCCGCTCGCTATCCATTCACTGCCGTTGTCTTTTTCCTGCCTTGCGATCGCGCCCGACCTCCGACCTCCCGCGTTTTCTCCTTGCCCACGCGCACCTCCTCCGCTGCCGCACGCTCCCGACTTCATCGCGGCTAAGCTCTTTCGAAGTCAAGGAGCGTTGTCGAATTAGGCCCTTGATGACCTTGCCGACCCCTTGAGTCTACGACGGCCAGAGATCCAGTGCTTGCATCTTGGACAACAAGCCTCGAGTGGCTCCACCATACAGCCACGGACCTCTGGATCAACCCACCGAGCTCGCCGTTCGTTGCGTCCGGTTGACCTACTTGCCTTGATTCGCCGCCCTCTCGCTTCCTGCAATTCAGCATTGTATCGTCTGCGAGCCTACCACGAGCGCTTCACTGTTCTGCCCACCATCATAGCCACGGTCGAGGCAGTCCTGTACCAGCCAGGCCTGGCATTTGCCGGTCATGGCGGGCAACATGCAACAGCACATGGCTGGCGCAGGCCAGATGATGGGTCAACAGGTGCGGAACAAGAATACACAAAGTTCACATCTTACCAACTGGGTCCTCCAGAACATCATGGCGAACTCACAAGCTTTCGATCCGAACACATGGCAGTACCAGATCAACCCAGCGGAGCGGACAGGAAAGACTATGAATCTGTACGTCGCAGCTTGTCGTCCCCACCGCCTTTTTGGGTCATACTATAGAATCTTCAGACCCCAATGTCCTCTTCACTTACTCGTTTGCTATTCCCATGCCATTCTGCCCCCCGATACAGTCTTATCCCATCATCGCGCGGTCGATCATTGAGCTAACATCACATAGTATCACGAACTTCTGGCTTGCTACGGGTGGACCACAAGTGAACGCTGCCAACTGGGGTTGTCAATTCGAGCGTGATCAGTTCCATAACTCCGCAACGAAGGTCTGTACTCCTTGCCCAGAAGAGGTCACTCCTCGGCCATGACAAAACTCCGCTGACATGAGCTAGGAAATTTACGACAATGGTATGAGCAATAAATCAATGGAGTTTTTCCAAAAACGTAGAGCAAACACCCCAGGCATGCAGGCCGGCCTCAATGCCAACGCCCAACATATGGTTATGCAGGCGAATCAGATGGGCATGGGTCGAGGGCAAGGGCCTCAACAGGCGTTCCAGCAGTTCCCTCAAAATATGCAGCAGCAGCAGTTGATGCAGCAAGCCCAGCAGCAGCAGGGTCAGCAAATGCACAACCCGGGGATGCAGGCCCAAATGTCACAACAAGCGCTTCAGCAAGCTCAGCAACAGCAAGCACTGAAGCAACAGCAGCAGCAGCAAGCGCAACAACTTGGAATGGGCATGGGCATGGGTATGGGCATGAACATGAACATGGCCAATGCTGCCGGCCGGGGTCTCACCCCTGCCCAGATGCAGCAGCACCAAGCACAGCAGCGAATGGCCATGTCAGCCGCCCAAGGGCTTCAGCAGCAGCCACAAACTCCAACTGACTTCTCCAAACTCACTGCTTCTGACAAGGCACGTGTGATGCAGCTCGCACAGAAGCTGATGGAAAATGCATCCGAACAAACCAAGGCAGCTACGCGTGACCAACTGCAGAAGAATCTCACACCCGCACAGCTTAATGAGTACCAAGCTCAGGGAAAAGACCCCCTGATGTTTGTTTACCAGAATCAAGCGTTCAACATGATTCGGAACAGTGCCAACAATCTCAACCGTCAGCAGGTTGCAATGGGACAGAACATGAATATGCCACAGGCGGCCATGATGCAGCAGCAGCAAAGCCAGCAATCGATGCAGCAACGGCAAAATATGATGAATGCTGCACAGCAGGCAGGCGTTAATAATGTCAATGACTTTTCCCAGTTCAACCCGAACATGGACAGCATCAAGGATCAACAAATGACGGGGCTCATGGCTCAACAAGCTGGTCAAATGGTGGTCCCCCAAAGCACTGGCGCGGGCGCGGCACAGATGAATCAAGGAAGACCGACCCAACAAGGTCAGAACCCCATGGCTCGTCAGCAACAGCAGGCACAGGCCCAAAGACAGGCACAGCAGCAACAGCAGCAACAACAAATGCAGCACGTGAAGTTAAACCAGGCCGCTCAGCAATCTCAGGCTCAACTACAGGCACAACAGCAGGCCAGACAAATGCAAGGACAACAAGGGCCTATGAGCCAAGGCATACAGCCGAGCCAAAGTCCTGCTATGAACACGCTGAATACGCCTGCAATTGGCTCCGGACCTCCTAATAACGCGAACTCAATTGCGGCACAAGGAATGGCTCAAGGAAATGTGCAATTTGGGAACGAGAGGTTCAACCAGGGCGTCCAAAGACCTAACGCCCAAGCGTGGGGAGAGATGCTGCGGGAGATGTCAAGTGAGGAGCAGAGGCAAGTCCAGGGACTTCCAGCCGACAAAGCAAAGGAGATCATGATGAAATGGCAGAATTCTCGCCATCCTAATCAGATGGCCAAGCCTGCAGAAGCCGGCCCTGGGCAGATGCAGAACCGCCAACTCAACCAATTCACACCCACCATGGGAGGGCAAATTCCACCTGGTATGCAACAGCAGCAGCAGCAGCAACAGCAACAGAACACAGCCAATGTGCCACAAATGAACCCTCAAATCCTCCATATGATGGACAGCATGGATGTGCCGGCTCCAATCCTGCAAAGGTTCTCTGCCCAGCTTGGACCTGACAAGCGAAAATGGGGCGATTTGAAGAGGTTCTTCGAAACCACACCTATTGAACCACCACTTCGTCAGCGTCTTCATCAGGCGCAGGTCCAGCAATTCCAGGCACTCTGGAGACAGAGGGGGCAGCAGATGCAGGGTCAACAGGCTCAAGCGGGACAACAGCAGCAGCAACAGGCCCAGCAAAGTGTCAGCATGGGTATGGCGGCCAACATGCAGACCACAGCTGGCCAAATGCCGAATCCTCAGCAGCAGCAATTCCAGGCACAGCAGCAACAACAACAAATTCAACAGGCACAGCAGCAGGGGATGCAGCAACAGCAGCAGCAGCAGCAGCAACCAGGAATGCCTGGCCCAATGGCTATTCCTCCAGCAGTCACCCAGGTCACGCCAAAGGAAATCGCTGCGTATCGCGCGAAGTCAGATACTAGTAACATGACCGACGAGCAGATTCGCCTAGCAATTCAACAATTCAAGCGCACCGTATTCTATCAGCGTGCAGCTGCCATTGCACAGAAGCAAAGTCAAGGACAACCCCAAGGCGGTATGCAAAATCCGATGGCTATGCCGCAAAACCCGCAGCAGCTCCAACAACTTCAGCAGCAACAGTTCCAACAGCAGCAGCAGCAGCTCCGTCAACAACAGATCCAGACGCAGTTCCAGATGCAACAGCAGCAGGCTATGAACAAGTCAAATGCTCAGCAACAGGCACAACAAGCCGCAGGTCAAATGCCCCAGGCTACGCAGGCTCAGGCTGGAGGTCAAAACAAACAGAACATCGCTGTAGGGAACAGACAACAAAATGCCAACACCCGACCACAGCCCCCGAAGCCTTCACCTGCTCAAGCTAACAAGGGTCTCAAGCGTCCGAGCATGGATCAGACAGCCGAAATGGGTGATCAGAGCCAGGCTGGTGCTAACGGTCCTGTTGCCCAGGCACAAATGATGGCCAGTCAAACGGGTGCGCAGGGGCCAGCGGGACAGCAGCAACAACGACGCGGTCCAGGGATGCTCACGCCGGCACAGCTGGTCAACCTGACGGCAGAGCAGCGTGCTCGGTATGAAGAGCACATCAAGAAGTTCCAAGCAAATAACGCCAAGTCCTCAGCGGGCGTGATGGATGAGCTGAAGCGTCTTAATGAAGAGGCGCGCGCCGAGATTTCACAACAGCAGCGCCCTACTGTGTCTCTGACGCCAGAAGAGTTCAACGAGATTGTACCGAAGCTTCGGGCTGTTTTGGTGAGCACAAGCCGTTTCGCGAAGGCCTTGTCCAGATGGTACAGCGTATCAAAGGACGAAGCGAAGGCGAAAACCTTCTTCAAAGCGCGGCTTCACCTATCTCAGCAGTTTTTGGATGGCGATCTTGCGACCACACCGAAGGATGCCCTAACGATCAGCAACGAAGAAGCCGACAAGTACCGCATGCTGATCGAAGGCATGGCGAGGGAGGTTTCCGTTGCCTACGGACAAATGAAGGTTGCTGGACAGCAGCAGCAACAAGGCGGTCAGCAGGCCCCGAACGCGCAAATGACCCAGCAGCAATTGCAACAGCAGCAACAGCAGCTGCAGCTTCGAGCACAGGCTCAACAAGCGGCACAGGCGCAGCAGGCTCAACTGGCAGCCCAGGCTCAGACAACACCGAATCTCAACGCTGCGAGCCTCGAGAAGACGAATGCATCAGCGTCAGAGAAGAAGGTTCCGAAGCAGGCCGGAAAGGCTGGTAAGGGCTCTCAGCCTCCTGCTGCCCCCACGACCGCGCAACCTCCTTTTTCATTCGGGGCATCGTCACCTCACGGGAACCCAAACTACATCGGGCGGGCTAAGGACATGAACCTGCAACTGCCGCCATCTCGTAAGAAGCAGAAGACGCAGACTGGACAAACTCCTGGCTCGTCAACCGCCTCACCACAAGTGGGCAAAGGACAGTCTCCAGAGATGCGCCGTGCTCAAGAGCCGGCGGCGCCACCTAGGCCTGTGTTCAGATGCACGGAACCGGACTGCGATGCTCCAATCGGATATGCGACGGAACAGGCACTACAGCAGCATGTCCAGGACGAGCACGTTCGTCCACGCGAGGATCCGACCAAATTCGTTCAAGAGGAACTTGCACTTGCCTTGGGATTGGAACCTGATGGAAGCCCGAAGAAGTCAGCGAAGGATTCAGAGGGAGCGCCAGCCATGGCCTCCAGTGTTTCGAAGCAGGGCTTGACCCCGACCAACCTGGCTGCCACACCGAGGTCGCAAGAAATGTCAATGAAGAGGTCCGCGAGTGGGATGGGCAAACCACTGGACAAGAAAGCTGGTGCAACACCGAAGGCAGGAGATGGCAAGACAAATGGTGACGGCGCAGTGACTGACCCGTGGGCGAGTTCCACTATCGACCCGCAATCCCTCAGCAATCTGGCGAACGGCCTGGGAGCCAACATGGGACTCTCCAGCGTTTTTATTGACCTTGCCCTGAACCGCAAAGACTCCACGTCACCCAAGGACACACCGGACTCCTTGAAGGACAGTGGGTCAAGTGAACCCAATAGTGACATTCCAGAGACAGCAACACTTGATATTGGTATCGATTGGACCAACTTCGACACAGGCTTGCTTCTGAATATGGATGATGCTACTTTCGAGGCAAACGGTGGATTAATCGAGCATAACGGACAGTCCGTGGACATCCTAGACCTCTACGAGAACAAAACCAAGGTCATTGACTGGAGCGATGCCCAAGATGCGCTGGATAAGCCATTCAAATTCGATACCTCTAAGTATCATTTCAACATTGGATGAGCAAGCCAATCAACGAACATGATTCAAGACCTGATGCGATAGGTTACCATGATGCCCGTTTTGGAGGTAGGCCAGAAGTGGGAAAATGGCAAAAGCTGCGTGAGCGCGCGAGAAAAGTCGGAGCTGTTGACGGAATGGGACACAGCAGAACAGGAAATGAAAGGATCGGCAGCCTAGGCGTAGGCGCAGGCACAGGCGTAGGCGCATGTGGCACCCGTTGTATTGTTTGATTACTTGCTATACCCCTTTGGACTTCTTGTTCTTTTCACGAAGAGTATATTTCAGGAGGAGAAGGAAAATCAGGACTGGAGCGAGGTATAATTCATGAGAAGCAATGTAGTGACTGAAAAGAGGGTCGACGGGAGTGCTCATTGGGGGTTCAGCCTGACTAGGCGGCGCATGGACAAGACCTCTGGTTGCTGGTTTTGCTTTGCGTATGAGTAATTCTTCGAGTAGGACAGAGTGTTGATACCCGGCTAATGATGATGGTATGTGCGTTCAAAGCGTGGGGATCCTGAATTGTGCTGTGGCCGAATTATTGAGCTTGAGATTAGCACTACATCCGCGCGCCGCGCCATCTCCAGCTCTTCATCACCTATCAGCGCTTATGGAACCAGATGTCGGGACCTAATCGAATGCGTGAAGCCAGAAGCAGCCGCGTGTTGATACAAGTAAGACCTGGGAGGCTGACCTAAACCCTTTTCGGAGTGACTGCGTTCAAGCCGGACCCGACACTGTGGAACGGGAAAGAGTGGGTTTCTCCACACCACCTTCCATTTCTCATCACTTCCTGAGATAGAAAGTACCCAGTTGTTGTTGTTGGAGAAGAGGCGGGAAGACGGCAGGAACTATGGCGAGGTCACGGGATCATGAAGTGACGTAGCAATTTAGAGTCTGGTCCGCGACGATGCCAGACCCCTCAGACACAAACCCAAACCTCACAGAAGGAGTTGCAGGCTGTCCTTGGTGGGGGTCTGCCATGGGCACAGTCCTCTGAACCTTCGACAGGGGGCGTTTCCCATGGTTATCCTCGAGAGGGAGGGCACGTTGCCATCGCCTGCCTGTCCACATGATTTCTTTTTGTTACCCCCTGTTTTCAGTCATCCCGATATTCCAAGTCTGCATCCGCATTAACAACTCATGATCGAGGAGCATCTCTGCAGAGGACATCACTTCCCTTTTCACTAGCCAAGGCAGCTGCGCCATTTACTGGCTTCCTCGTCTTCATTTCCCCTCTTCTTCTACATTTATTGGATCAGCGGCCATATTCAGCCCTGTATAAAAACAACGAACTTTCTTATGCTCATTGAACATCCCCGCCCTCGAGAGTTTTCCCATCGGATATCCATAAGTGCAACGGCATTGACACCAGACTGTAGAGTTGTAAACTGAGAAAGAATGCCCACAACACGGGCTATGAGTGACGAAAAAAAACCCTTCCCATCGACCGATGCTGACAGTAAGAACTGACAACCCATCTCTACTGTATTCAGCACCAAGTCTCGTGTTGCTGATGCAAAGACTTGGTGCTGATGCAAGGCAACCAAGATGAAGACAAAGTCATGTTAAATCACCCCCGATTGATGAGGCTCTCCGATTTAACCAAGTTACCGAGATGACATAGTTACAGACTGAAGCGAAATGTACACTGGGTTCGGGACCCTCACTAGAGCTCATGGTAGGCGTGAGCTGTCCAACACAGGGAAAGACAGAGGCCATGACCTCAATCCCTAGCTTCATCGTGACCGACTGCACAGCAGACACGGATAATACTCCAGAAAGCCACCCTGATTCAGGTTATGGAATTGACAATACTGAGGAGGTGGCTACTACCCAGCCACCAAGACATGGTCAAGTACCGATCGAGGACATGGCCTTCGTCTGGTCTCCTGCCTCTTCCTGCTCTCCACCCTTGCGGCGTCGCAACAAGCGATTCCAAAGACGGAGTTTTTCATCTGATTATCATGCATACACCCGAAAAGGCCGGCACTTCGATGCCGTCATGTCCAGGATCATTCCCAACGGGGGGAAGTTCCGGATGAGCTTGAGTACAAGACCAGGGGCTTTACGAAGAGGTCATGGGTTTCGCACAGTCGCCAAGACCGCCTCTGCGAATCCTGAAATAGAGAACGCGGACCGGGTGACGGCTTTGAGGCGGCTACTCAAAGCGAAGCTATGACTCAGAGCTGTGCCAACTTGGTTTGGCAGCGGTACGACTAGGCATTTTGGAAGCAGCAATAGCTTCACACCAAATTGTGACGAAAAGGATATTGATGATGTTACGCCAGCCAAAAGTCACAAAGGTGAAGTTGTGCTAGGATAAACACCACGTTACCGGAAGCTGCGAAATGGGCTACGCCGCCGGAGCATGTGCCTACCTCACCTTTGACGGGTGATCGGGGACCATCACCACAGGCCAAAGAACATTTCGTTCCAGCAAATTCATGTGGATGTAAGGAAGAAGTCAGCCCATTTGAATCTGGTCGTCGATTTTCATCCTCAAGCGCGCGCCCATGTGATTGATAAAAATGTCGTTAGGTTCGTGTGGTTGGAAGCCATCCTGCGATGGCCGGGGACTTCTCAGTCACTGTTGACAGCTGAACAGCGCCTGTGTTGCTCGATTGACTGAGCGTCCTTCAGCCTCCTACCGACATAGAAGGGAATGCACTGAGATTGGTAGGAAATTTGGTGTTGACCGCCTTCGAATGGGGTGGACTAAACTGTCTCCGTCCATGTAAGCGTTCTCATAACCCCTTTTGTTCTGTCTCATTCTTCCACTCGACTCATCCAGAAGTCTGCTGTTGATCAAGTGTTTTTGTGATGGGAGGCTCCGACGGTCGGACGGGTTCAACGGAGGAAAGTATTCACAACAGTATCGTTAGTACGTTGGTAGTGTTGTTTAAACAGAGTTCCTCGTGAGGAGTGGGGACAGGCGAAAAGTCAGCGTGCAACATTGTGCGTCTACTGCGGAAGTTCTCATTTGCGACGTAAGGTTCCTGATATTCTGGGCCTAACTACGTACTGCCATCGAAACGATGCAATAAGACTGGCCTGTGTCGTAGAAGCTGCGAGCTGCAAGTACCCTGATGGATCCGGGAGCTTCACAACCGCTAGTCCACAAGAATCTTGGGTTCCATCTCACCATAGTTTTCGTAGAACTCGCTGAACAGCTTGACGGCATATCCGATATCTTCTGTGCCACCAGTCTCCCGGATGCTGTGCATACTCAGCTGTGGATTGCCGAGATCCAAGGTCCTCATACCGAGGCTCGCGGCTAGACCAGGACCAATCGTGCTACCGCAGGGGCTGTCATTGCGGACAACGAACAGCTGAAGAGGGACGGATGCGGCGCGGGCGCATTCCTGGAGGAGGACGATACCGGGGGAGTTGGTGGCATAGCGCTGATTGGCGTTGATCTTGATGACAGTGCCGGCGTTGATGGCGGGTTGGTGGGAGGACTCGTACTTGCCAGCGTAGTTGGGGTGGACAGAGTGAGCCATGTCGGCGGAGATGAGGAACGACTTGGAGAGGGTCTGTTCGTAGGCAGTCGATGCTGCTGCTGAGCTTCCATCTTCTGAAGGATCGACGTGCTCGTAGCTGCGATCACTCGAGGTGGAGTCCCGGCTCCCGGGAGAGAGGACGGACAGGCGGCGGAGGACGGAGGGGAGGAGGTTGGAGTGGGCGCCTTGGGCGGATTGGGAGCCGATCTCCTCGTGGTCGAAGCAGACGGCCATGCGGATGGTGGAATCGGCGTCGAGAGAATCAGCGTCGGCGGTGGAGGAGATGAGCCCCATGATGGAGCAGTAGGTCATGCCCAAGTTGTCAAGGCGCGGGGAAAAGACGAACTCGTCGTTGAGACCACCAATGCAGGACTTTTGGGTGTCGTAGAGAACGAGCTCGAAGTCGACGATGGCGGAGGGAGAAACGCCGGCTTCGGAGGCTATGAGATCGAGGAGGGGAGCATGGTGGCGCTGGTCCATGGACTCGAGGGGCTGGAAGTTCTCCTCATCGTCTTCTTTGTCTTTCTTGGCCTCCTCCTCTTTGGTCTGGGAAGCGCCCTTGTTGAGTTGCGCAGCAGCGAGACCAGCAATGGGGAAGAGCTCGGTTTCCTTGTTGGGATCGAAGTTGCTCTGGCGGTGAAGGTGGATGGCGAGGGTCGGGATCCTGAGGAGTGGCTTATCGACCTTGACGAGCTTGGGGACAACGTTGCCCTTCTCGCGGACCAGCACACGACCTGCGATGCTCAGATCGCGATCGAACCACGAGTGCCAGATGCCACCACCATAGGTCTCGACGCCGACCTGCAAGAAACCGACATTGGTCTTCTTGGAGACGGGCTTGACGCGCAGACAAGGCGAATCGGTATGTGCGCCGACGATGGCGATAGCATTGCCCGGTCGCCAGTTCTTTCCGACGGCGAAAGCGACGATGGAAGAGCCGTTCCGGGTGAGATAGTACTTGCCGCCGGGGCGCAGGGAAGACGCCCAGGAGTCGCGCTCGCGGATCAGAGTATAGCCGGCTTTCTCGAGGCGTGCGGCGGCGGTGGCGACGGCGTGGTAGGCTAGATGTCGAGGACCAGGGTTTCAGTAGCTGCGACAGGGAAGGGAAGGGTGTTCGTAGGAAGGGGGCTACGTTTCGGCGGAGGGGGACATACGAGTGGGAGAGGCGTTGACAAAATCGACAAAGTCGAGGGCGGTCTTGTTGGGAGCCATGGTGGCGGCCGAGGAGCAGAAGTGACGTCCTTGGAGATGGACGCGGGAGGAGGCGATGCAGGTGAAGCTGGTGAAGAGGTGGGAGGTTGCCGGTTTGCGGAGTAATGACAGCCCGCGAGGGATTGTGGTCATGTGAGAGGGGTAATTGGATTGAGGTGGAAGACTTCGTGCAGGCTTCTGGAGGTGGGAATGGAGTTTGCCTAAGAAGGATAGAGAGAGAGAAGACAGAGCTGGTGATAGATGTTCCGTCGTTGATGGTGGCGGAAAGGCCTTGGGACTACAGGTGCACCGTATTAGACGGTGAGGGGAGGCGGGGTAAGCGTACAAGACGGTGTCCCTTTACGGCAACGTCTCCCATGGGCGTGCTCCGTCGGTGTAAGTCAGGGAACAGACAAAGAAAGGAGAACAGCATTTCGCAACCGCGTATACTACAGGTCTGCTTGAGCCAGTTCTATCTCTTCAACGAGGCATTCCACAGTGTCGTATAGCATGCAGACCTCGAGTCTTGGTATCAGACAGAAAAGTCTACCGTTACGTCAGCTCGCCAAACAAGCAGCGTCGTATAGAAGCGCCGGTTGCATAGGCCATAGACCTTCTGCTTTCAGTCACATCAGCTCCTTCGATGTAACGACACATGACATAAGCCGTCATCCAAAGCTGCACGACCCACGTGTTTGTTGTCATACGGCATGAGCTCAGCATGCGCTGCTCGTGCAGCAAGTGCCCATGCTGGCAGGCTGTCCTGTAGATCAGTACATGGAGAATAGCTTGGCCTTGCCCAGAGCTCATGGCAAGTGTCCGGGGATGTGTGAGGGCATAGTGTGTACTCTTGTGGTGTACTCTGCAACTACGGTGGTGAAGTGCGGCTGGACATTGTCATTTTCCGACCCCACGAGTCACAGCATACACTGCAATCAATTTACGTCTGATGGATGCAGGTCGTATAACGCTCTCGCGAAGACAGGACCGAAGCTGAATAAGAACCCAATCCTTCCCGTGACGTAGTTGCGCATTCCCGTCTCGTGTCGGAGCATTCGGCCACAAGACAGATACAACAAGGCGCCTCTGATTGTAAGTGGAACCTCGTTGAAGGCGACGCCGGAAAGTCCTGCCAATCATGTTCTCGGAGGATTGGAAATAGTCGTCCTAGCACCGTCTGTCGTCGGCAGTAGCAATGCCACGTAAATGTGCTCGGTTTTGGCAAGGCTGAAGAGTATATAAAGTCGCAACATGTTTCCATACTAGACGTCTGAGGCGCCCATGTCCTCTTCAGATAGCCCTCCTGTTTGACGCCTTGAAGCACAACTGCCCTTCAATTTTTCATCCAAGAACTTCGCAATGAGGTCGCCCGCACATATACTACTCCCTCTGGCCGCTGCTCTGTGGCTCGGGACGACGGCGGCAGCGCAGGACCCCGACTGCGCTCCTGGAGGCAACTTTGATCTCAGCAAGTTCAATCTCCAGCTCCCAATCGGATCGGACAGCAACCCGGACTCACCTCAAACCATCTCCTCCAGCGAACTAGCTGGTTGCGATGGGTGGTCTGACACTTCGTACTTCTTCACTTCGTCAAGCGGGAGCCTCATTATGAAGGTGAGTCGAAAATGCGAGGAACAGCAGCACCCATCCTGCCTGCATGCATGCACATAACCAACAGCTACCATTACCTCTTCGAAGGAAGTAACTAAACCTCTTCTCTGTCGTCAAGGTCCCTGGATCGCCGAGTTCAAGCGGCTGCGTGACGACGCCCAACAGCGACCACTGCCGTACCGAGCTTCGCGAGACCAGCCCGGGCAGCTGGGATCCCAACAGCAGCGTCAACCGACTGAAGGTGAGACTGGCCGTCAAAGTGCCTGGCAACGGCGGCATCGCCATCGGGCAGATCCTGCACAACCTGCAGCCGAACAAGCCCGTCGCCGAGCTCTACTACGAACCCTCGGGCGATATCGAGATCGGAGTCGCGCAGACCACCGCGGGCGGGAACCAGATCCGCCAGCCCGTCGGCCACATCGACGTCGGTGACATCTTCACCTTCGAACTGCGCTACGAGAGCAACGCCCTGTCCATCGCCCTCAACGATGGCGGGTTCCAGGATCTGGACACGTACGACCTGGACGCGCCGCCGTGCTACTTCAAGACCGGCAACTATAACCAGGGAGATGCGCCGACGGAGGTTTCGTTCCACGACATTTCTGTCTCTCACTAGACGGGACTGGGGGATGGTGGCCGTAGGACTGGACGAGGGACGCGGATCGACTTGTGTTTTCTGAGATTGTATCATGCTACATGCGAGTCCTCGTTAGTTGACAGTTTTTCTTCTTCTTTTTGCAATCATCGTTTACTGCATCGTCGAATGATCATACCGAGCTTTCTCTATGCCCGTACACTGTGTAGTTGCATATGTTGCATGTGACAGAAGGAAGGAGTAACCCAGAAACCAGAATGACCGCAAGAATCACGCTCAAGAAAAAAAAAAGGTCCATCGCGCATTACCATCAGGTGTTACCCCCTGTGACAAGTCTGGCATCACTGGTTCAGTCATCTCTCTCATCGTCAGCCTCTGCGTAATCAAGTTTCTTCTTTTTCTTTTTTCGCTGCGAGACTCCCACAGGATGTGCGCATGGTCAGCTCCGTGCTTCCCAAATAGGGTAGAGCATGACCGTCACAGGACGTCTCGAAAAGGGGGGCCAGATAAATGAAATATGCGAGTCTAGATCTTGGGTGCCAATAAGTCTATCATATCTTCCCTGCCCGAATCAACCCAAGTTCTGGGGAATTTAGCCGGTCAACCATGGTTCAATCACAATGCACCGCGCCCGCTCCGCTCCGACCAAAAGCTCCATAAGACAAACAACCACAACCGTCGGACTCGCTCAGCGCCCTGGAAAGTGAAATGGCATTTAACCTTCCGAAGCATGTGTTCTAAGCTTAGCGAGTTTGCCCCATGCTCAGGGTGTCTGTCTCTCTCTCTGCTATGACTGACCACATGGGCTGGCTTGCTGAGCCAACGGAGGCCCGGACACAACCCAGGAAAAACATTTCAGGAATAGTCTCCTGGCGTCGGCTTCACCTGACTATCCCTCATCCAGATCGACGGGAGACTCTTCCGTATTCGAAAGGGAAGTTGAAGCGAAGCGAGCCTCTTTTGTCCACGCAACGGTCCCTCGATGGCTCGATGAGGTTTGATTAACCTCCCTGAAGATGGCTAAGTATGACTGCATCTACCGGACTGCCGACAAGGGGTAAAAAGAAAAAGGAAGCAAAAAAGGAGCCTCATGGAGCCTATCGAGCAATGAATGAATCACTAGTGAAATCAGCCGAGAGGGGGAAAAAGAGAGAAACTCGTGGTCTGAAGCAACACGGGGGACTCCCTTGAAGCCAAGCATAAAAGCGCAATGGCAAGCCAGTTGATCTCGGATGCTTCCGACTGACAAGGGGTTTTCTTCTCACTGCACATCAGTCTTGGCCATCTCAATCATCCTTTTCCCATTGACCGTCTTTGCCAAGTATGGGTCTCCTCCAGACTGTGACGCTCGCCCTTGCGGCATCTTCAGGGCTTGTTGCTGCTGATGGCCTCAATGCCAGGGCACAGAAGATTGGCAAGGTGCGTGTTCCTGTCTTTTTGTTTCGTTAGCATCGATGGAAATTTTCTGGAGAGAGAGATAGAGAGAACATGGCTAACAATCGACTTGAAGTACTTTGGAACCGAGTACAGTGTCAACCAGCTCAGCGACAGTACCTTTATGAACATCGCCAACAACAAGGAGGAGTTCGGTGCCGTCACTCCTGAGAACGAGATGAAGGTAAGGTCTTGACTTCAGGTCACTGATCAAGAGGACAAACCCCGTCATTGACACGGAAGCCATAGTGGGATGCCACCGAGCCCAACCGCGGTCAGTTCAGCTATGGCAACGGTGATCGCATCGCGAACAGCGCCACGAGTGCAGGACAGCTGCTTCGTTGCCACACGACAGTTTGGCATAGTCAGCTCCCCAATTGGGGTGAGTACAAGTGGCAGATCTGTTGACCCAGAAAACGAGGAGACCAATAACCACTGACACACATCCCCTCCCTGCAATACAGTCCGCAACGGCTACGACAACCAGACCATGATCTCCATCATGAACACCCACATCACCAACCTCATGACCCACTGGAAGGGGAAGTGCAAGCACTGGGATGTCGTTAACGAGGCCCTCGAGGAGGACGGCACCTACCGTCGTAGCCAGAGCCCGTTCTACAGCATCATCGGCGAGGCTTTCATCCCCATCGCCTTCCGTACCGCTGCCTCGGTCGACCCGGACGCGAAGCTCTTCTATAACGACTACAACATTGAGCTTGCAGGCGCCAAGTCCAGTGGCGCACAGCGCATCGTGCGATTGATCCAGCAGTACGGTGCGAGGATCGATGGTGTGTTTCTTCCTCTCCCCCCCTTTTTTTTCTTTTTTTTTTCCTTTCCCCTTTCCCAAACAAACACTGATTCCGTATACAGGAGTTGGACTGCAGGCGCACCTTGTTGTCGGCCAGGTTCCTTCATACACGCAGTACCAGGCCAACCTCAAGGCCTTCACTGACCTCGGCGTCGGCGTCGCCTACACCGAGCTCGACATCCGCATGAACCTCCCCTCCGACAGCGGGAAGCTCCAGCAGCAAGCGACCGACTACGGCAACGTCGTCAAGGCCTGCGCCCTCACGCCCAAGTGCCTAGGCATCACGACCTGGGGCCTGACGGACAAGTACTCCTGGGTCCCCAACACCTTCCAGGGCACCGGCGATGCTCTCCCGTGGAACAGCAACTTCCAGAAGAAGCCCGCCTACAGCGCCATCCTCAGCGCTCTGGATGCTGGCGCCTCCGTCACCACCAGCACCAGCACTGCCTCCGCCACGAGCGTCCCTCCCAACACCTCTCAGCCCCCGGTGGTCACCACTACCACCACCAGCTCGAGCACGTCCACCACCTTCGCCACCTCCACCACTTCTTCCGCTGGCACCGGCCCATGCGCTGCCATGTGGGGGCAATGCGGCGGTCTGAACTGGGCTGGACCAAAGTGCTGCTCTGCTGGTACCTGCAAGTATTCGAATGACTGGTACTCACAGTGCTTGTAGGACCGTTCTTCAATTGGCTGCTACCTTAGCTGATCGGACAGCTGTGGTCAAAGCATATGGAAGGGCCTGGGCATCTGTTGAATGTCCAGAGTGGACTCCACTTTGCAGTCAATCACAGGGCCCTGGACTCTTTTCTCTTCATCTTCTTCTGCTTCTTCTTCTGCTCCTCTTTTGTACATATACACTGACGAGGAAACCACGGTCAGCCCGTGCAATATACTTCCCTCTCTGAAACGTAGCTGAACCGCTTCAAGACCCCAGTCACTGTGCTCCAAGTAACCGTCAGCTTGTTCGTCCGGCCTTTAGCTGACACTGGTGGGACGTGATCGGTCTGCTTCTTGTGAATCCGCTGTAGTCTTTAGAAAGGAGCACGAAATAGGTTCGTTCCATTACATATAAGCCATCTCGAGCAATGAGGGGGGAAGGTCGAGTACTCCATTTCTTTTGAAGCTGCCACTGTACTCTCTATCTTTTCCGTATCGACAAAGCAGCGCCTATGATGTGCCTTTCGATAATCCATGTCATCTCGTCTCGTAGTATTTTCGGGTGCTTGCGATGGACCCAACGTGCAAGTCTGCCTCTCTAACCTTTCCCTCACGATATGCTCGCTTCATATGGTATCTCCACCGCCCTTTCAGGGCAAGTCGCCTCTTTATAGCACTATATCTCTCTTACTGCCTCTCCTCTTATCCACCTCTGCTCTCTCGTGTCAAACTTTTCGACAACACGCGACTAGCCTTGCTGCCGGCTCTTGAGCAACCTCTGAAGATAGGAAGCAAAGCCCTTTTTGTCTGTAGATGTGGTGAGGGACCTCAGGAACTCATCACCGTTGATGCCCATCTGAGGGAACAGCGAACTCTGCACATGCTGAATGAAAGCATCGCCTGTCTTCGTGTAGATCGTCTGTTCCAGACCTGCAATTTCGTTAAGAACCTGCTTCGCTTGGGCGTCTTGAGACGGCTGGAATCCCGGATTCTGGAGAACTTCCCAGCACGTTGTGTGGAAGCGATCAAGCATGAACTGGTCGAATCCAGGGATTGACGGTGTTGCCGCACTAGACGGCGCGGTCGGCTTATCCGAGATCGTGGCCACGTCAGGTCCGCCCCAGATAGCGGAAATCCTCATCATGACAGTGAAGGCCAATCTGCTGGGTCCGAGGTTGTTGTCCAAGGTCTTTGCAACCTCAAGAACGGACAGAATCATCGATTCGAACGATCCTTGGTTCGTGTCGCTGATCAAAACGCCCTCTAGACCGTTGTTTAGGATGACTTGGATGAAAGAGAGATACTCCCGTCGGAGTTCGACGAGTTGAATCTCATCATCAGTACCTGAAACGGGCTCCGCCAGACCACCAAAGATGCGCTGCAGGAGGGGAGTAAGGAGAAGGTTGAGCACTTCGAAAATTTCGGACTTGAAGCCAAAAACAACCTGGTCAAGAAGACGGAGGAACATAGCCATCTCATCCTTGGCAGATCCCTGCGAAAGGAGACCCTGAATCCATTGTGGAAGCTGGGGCAAAACAGCCGGTCCAAGCACGCCAAGGAGCCTTGAGAAGGCTGAACGGCAAGCAGCACGGATCTCAGCCGATCCGTTGAGTTGGTCCAAAGAGTACAGAATCGCCTCGGCTGCCCGCGAAAACTCAGCTGACACTTCAGCAGGAGCGGGAGCATGCTGATTAGATGATGACCCTGGGTACCAGTCACTAAATCCATGCGCCAGAGTTCCCAGAGCCATCACGATGTGGTGGATCTGTAGTTTGGCCTGTTCGTTGCCAGATTTGGCACGGGGCAGGTGATCCTCCATGTCACGAAATAGTGGGTCCATAACTGAGCGTGCGTAAAGTGCCTGCTTGTCGGCCGGCGTCCCAGGACTGGCCGACATACATCCTATGGCCTCGAATAGATAGAGTTGGCTGGTGAACAAGGCATCCGCTGAGTGATCAGACTCATCTGACGACATGTCGTCATCTGCGTCTTCGCCAGGGACTTCGGCCTTGATAGGAAGCAGATCACCAATGGACTGGATCACAGTTTGGGCAACGTTGCCCAAGTGGGAGCGCAATTGCTTGACGAAACGATGGAAAAGGTACCAGGAACGAGTCTTGATGCGGACGTGGTCATGGTGAACGAGGCGGACGAAGGTCTCGAGAACTTGCGGGATGTAGCTTTGGTGGTTTTCAAAATCGGCGCAGTACCTTACACAAATCTCCATGTACTGTAATAGCACAGCTGGATGAGAGAAGTTTGCGGTACCTAAGGCTAATTAGTATAGTATCGTGGATTAGTGCCCAAGAAATGCTCACCAGAGTCGATCATCTTCTGAACCATAACCACCAATCTCTCCGAAGCCTCTGTTGATCCCTTTTTGTTGTTGTTATAGCCTTGGTTAGGCAAGGCTAGCTCTCCAAAAAGATAGATCTCATGAAGAGCCAGGTCGAGGTCTCTCCAATCCATGGCAGAGCCTTGCTGCTCCAGGCTCTGGAATGTGGTCGCAACAAGGTTGCTGATCATGTTCATGTACAGGGTCTGATCGATTGCCGCAATGGTCCTCTGGAGATTTTGAAGCTTCCGGCGGAGGTCCTGAAACTCGGCTTCGTCGGTTTGCTCATCCTCGTTGCCCCAAGACGAGGTCTCATCGTATCTCATCTTACGAATAATGGCATCAAGGATGGGCGCCAGCATGGCCGAATATTCCTGGGGGAGCTGCCCAAGTTTTCGAAGGAAGGTAAGGAGGTCTGTGAGAGAAGGTATCACAGTTGAGCAGACTTCGTCGTACTCGTCCGAGAAGAATCGCAGAAGGAAGGGAAGAAATCCGTTGAGATGCTGGTTGGCTCGAGCGAGGGTCTCTTCAGAGTTCTGACGATCCTCAATTGCCTTGACGATGTCCACCATCACACTGTTGACAAGTTTTGCCACAGCCTCAGCCAGATCCGTGTCATATTGTGGTGTGCCTTTGTAGTCGTTTAGCAGGGGACTTCCAATGAGCTGGCCAACAATATCCTGGAGGTTGATGAAAGAAATCATCTCCATCTTGTCGGGGGAGCGCATCTTCTTGCCGCAGATCTCCGTTAGGGTGTCGATGGCCATGTCCCTCACCTTATCCTCACGCCCGGCATTTTGGGTCCGACCAACAACAGGGAGCAGGAGGTTCAGCATGTCTTGGCTAATGATGAGAGAGATGTCCATCCAGCTGACCCACTTGCCGATGACCTTGAGGACCAACTCCACGATGACATCGTTATTGGAGTGCCTGGAGAGCAGCTCCTTCCATGCTCCAGCAACTTTTTGCATATCCTGATCGCGAAGCTGGTCTTTGAGCTCGGTGTTGCGTCGTCCATCTCCCTCTTTCCGTGCTAGAAGCATGTCGGCGATCTCATCGTGAATAGAGCTGAGGATACGTAGGTAAAGGATAATTCCGTTGACATTGTCCGCTCCGCGTGGCACCCCGGTTATGTCCCAGAAATCATCGATGAAGCTCTCCCATCCGTTCTGGTAGAGAAATACGAAGAGATATGTCAATGTCTGTGTGACTTTGTTCTGGAGAGACGCCGAGTCGGGTTCGAGTTGCGCATCGGGGCTGTAATGCTGCCTAACATATTGGAAAAGGGTGTCTTTAAGGAAGGAAAGAGACTCGGCATTGAGGGCCTGGGAATATACAGCCGCATTCACGACTTCGAGGCAGACGAGACGAACAACTTCAGAAGTTTGAGGTTGTTTTGCAAAGAGCGTGACGCACGCCTGCCAGCCCTGGGGGTCGGTTTTGAGCTGGGTCAAGTAGTCGAAGGCTTGTGACTTGAGCTCCTGGCTGGACCGTGGGTTTGACCAGATCTCGGCAGCATTCTCGATCTGCGAATGGTTCATTGTGTTAGTGAACCTATTCAAGAGCTGTGTGTAAGGGTCTTTGCGGTCGCGGGGCATGCACAAAGGGATGATGGCATGATGGCGGGGCAGAACCACAAAGCGGTCAGAATTCTGATATCCGCATGACGCACCTGGGCCTCCATGATGGAAAAGATGCCTCTAGGGCAGGCGAGAGACTGCGAAGAGTCCTCTTCGATGTGTTGTTAAGCTGCTATAACACCGGCAGCCTGGCGTGCACAGCATCCAGCATCCTCGGGATGTCGGGTATGTCGTCAGTCAGAGCTCCCCAGAACACATGCCTTTTGGGAGGGGCGTGGTCCGTGTCTGGGAGGGGTGATGCCCGACCTGGGATGGGTTCGATGGAAGGATGCAGGAGTCACAGGCAGCAGAAACAGTCGGTCTGATGAGAAGAGTAGCTTCACTGCAGTTCGGAGAGTGGTCACGACGCGGATTCGTGTTCTCGTCGTCCTATGGCCCCAGGTTGTGCGTGTTTTTTTCCATCCAAGCAATTCCCAAAAGTCGGTGCAGTCTCGTGCCAATGTGGGGGGAAAGAGGAGGCTCGCTTGGTGAGAGGCCTGCGGGCAATGTTCGGACAAATACAGCTTAGTGCACACAGTGCTGCGTTCAGGGTCGGTGTGTCAGCCTACCATGTTGCGCACTGTGGAAGGCCCAAACGTCATTCTTTTGGTCTCCCGTGAAGAGAGGACTTGTGAAAGCGCCAAGGTGATGCGAGTTTCTAGTGATTGGAGATTTGCTTCTCCAGATCTTGAGGCACCCAGGAGAGAGATGGTTGTCACAATAACAGCAAGCCGGTCTCTGGATCGGTAGCCAAAGCTTAGATGATGAAACCGCCGACGAAATATGATCAGGATCAGTTTACAAGTGACCGGGCTGCCTGGCCAGGCGTCATTCACAGCCGACAGGCTCAGTGGGATACTCAAAACACGTTGGAAATGTATCCAACTGCCTGCAGAGCACTTGGTATAAACTGCACGCAGGTTGTTGAGGGCCGACCTGGAAATCATCACAGGCCCTCACTGCCTTGGAAATTCTCCACGACGCTGTACTGGGGGACGATGCTGATCGTTTGACATAGAATATCCGTGGGCGATTCCGAAGGTCAGTGGCAATTTTCGCTGGCAACTTGCACGCACAAACCTGGAACCGCAGTCCCTGATTGTGGTTGCAAGACTACCTCCCAAGGGCACTCTCTCGAACAAGCGTTTTGCACAGCTTTAAACAAGCTTGTGGTCGAATCCTCAATCAAACCTCTCCGGCAGTGCTAAGAGGCGCTTCATGATTGCGAGGCGCTTCTTCGTGCTGGTGCTCCGTATCGAGGCCATTCCTGACCACTTGTTGGTAGTTGCACGGGAAGCCATGTGCGTCTCCCCATGATGGCTGTGACTATCCTCGTCTCATGGCCCGAGGCTCTTGTGTTGGCCCCTGGTCTGTTCGATCGTCCGTTCGCTGGTTTGGTATTCGTGACATTCGCCCTTCTGACCCAGGCCAGGATCTCTCCGTCAGCGGGCAGTCCAGCCAGGTGAGCTTAAGGTCCTCATTTCGGGGAACTGCTTTACCGTGCAGCACGATGAAGGACGTGGGGGACTAATCGACAGCTTGGCAAGTCAGCACGAAATAGGCGTGTCGTAGAGAAGAGGATTGAAGAGCGCATAGAAGCATAGCCCGACCAACTGGGGGCAAAAGATGCATCAGCGCGCCTGGCTCGCGTTTTCTCACCAGGGTCCGGGGGATTGGCGCGACGGTGCCATTATCTATTTACTCGTCAAAAGAACAGCTTGAGACCATCCAGACTATTCCACACTGGAAAGCTCATTTCCCCCTGGACCATACAAAAGCGGTGCTGAGGCTCGTATGCGGACATTTGGGGCCGCCAAGAAGAAGTCTCCTATTGCGGGGACGATGTGCCATCGATACATACCTATCGGTGCTCTGGGCACTCATCGTGGGCATGATCCGTACATCCTTGTTGGGACTGGGACTTAGCGACTCTAAGGGGAAGTCAAGCTTGATCCAGAGCCCGGACGAGGTGTGGCAAGCCTTGAAGCCCCAGAGTGCACGATCGCCGAGAGTGGAGTTCACGATGTTAAGAGAGGTCCGTGTGAGAAGATTCCGCGATTAAGTACAGTAGATAGTGCATAGCCAATCATGCATGTACAAAGGTGAATATCTAGCTAGCCAGACAATCTACAGGCGCCTGAGTTCTCCAAGGCAACGGAAATGTTGCAATGAGATAGTAGCTCAAGCTGTTCTTGCCACTGCATAGGACAATGCGACTTGCCAGAACAGCTGGTTCCTTGGCTAGTCACGCTCTGGGATCTCCAGACCCGAATCTACGCCAAGGACGGAGAAAGGCAATAAGGCGAGTGGCGCAGGTATTACAACTAGCATGTGGGCATGATCGTTGGCTAGAAGCTTGATACCTGTTAGACGAGCCAATGTCCCATCATCATGTACTGTACGTTAGGACCTGCACGTTGGAGGCGGTCGGTCTGTTGGATGGTGTCGGAACGAGAGCTAGCGGTATGTTATGTGATGTGACAGAACTTGGATCGATATGAGCGGGAATATGGCGCACAGTCAGCGAAGGCGCTGCCGATCCTAACCTGACGAAGGGCTCAGGTGGTTGTACCAATCTCGGTGAAATGGAGGACAACAGGTAATTATGGCACTGACCACGGGCGGCTGGGGGCCCTCAAGAGAGGGCGTTGAAGGCCTGGGACAGACAACCGATATCAGGTAGTCTAATTGGAAGACCAGCTCGACAAGATGTTGTTGAACTGTCGGGATGCGTCGATGGAGATTTATTATTATTATGCCTATTATATTATGCAATAGATACTACTGTACTCACAAAGCCACCCTCTAGAACGACTCAAGAGGGCAGCAGCACCCCTCATCCGTCCGATGGTGTGGATGGCTGGGTGGCGATCGGTTCCTGCATTAGCGCATGGAGAGGCTGTGCCAGTACTCTACATCTGCAAGCGCCCAAGCCACTGGCTGGCTGTTGCCAGTGATGCCCACAAGCAGTAACCTCCTCCATTGGTGCACTGTTTTATGCAAGATTCGAAACGGAACTTATGCACATGCAGGAGGTGCAGGAGGTGCCCTCCTCCCTCTGCTCCGCGTCTCCTTCAGTTTCGAGACCTGACTGACACCCAGCACTGCCATCTGAGAGCGTCATCCCTTCGTCGGCAGATTTTCCTTCATCCTCGTAGTGACACACTTGTCTTGAGTCTGCCTCCTGGTGAGACCATCCCGGCCGGCTACACAATCCGAGGGACTGGGCATCGGCTCTGGGTCCACGAGGCTGGCCGCATTCCAGCAGCCACCACAGCTGAGGGGCACGGTACGCTAAATAGCCGACTAGGTGCTGGGAACATGTTGGCAGACGATGTGAGCTTCAGTGAAGCCCCAGCGACGTGATGAAGAATTGCACAAGCCCTGCATCGCCTGGTCTAGACGGCCTTACTTTATGCTGGACTTTGTGCTACATGCACGCATTTGTTATGCCGACCCTTTGACCAGGACCACCCATCTCTCCCTGTGCGGCAGATCCGAGCTCAGTCCAGTGGCCCAGGTGTCAGGGAAAAAAGGAGCCGTGCCCCTTATTTCCCCAGTGCACTTCTGTTTTGGTTCTTTCAGTGGCGGTCTGGCTTGCGCAAATAGGCAAATGGCCCTGGATGGACCGAGTGTCTGTGACAAGGACAAGGGATCCAAGCGAACGTAGTGCTGGTCTCGATTCATGAGGTGCCTCCAGAGGCGAAATTTCTCAGCGGCGATTGCAGCCACCATTTCACGGCCAGGGACAGTCCGCAAGTGCGCTACGGCATACGCAGTACTGGACCTACCTACTGTACTGTATTCCGTCTACTGTCGAGACAGGTCATGTTCATTTGGAACAGTGGGCGGATCTGTGTCACCGAAATTGGGTCTGGGGTCAGGTCATCAAGCACTTGAGGTGCTATTATTGATCACAGCAATCACCCAATGGCCATTTCCCCAGTCGAGCACCTTTTTCAGCGCCAACATAGGCGGCGAAGCCTCAACTCAGTCCTGTCGAAATTGGCAACGTCTTTGCAGGTGCGGCTGGCGCAGATGTGATGGGCCATGCCGGCCTGGGAGATTTGATCAACCTAAGGGGGATGGAGGGGGAGAGCTTGCGTGGCGCTTTTTGAGTGGATACCAATCCGATCAACAACGGCCAACAGCGAATCCCTTTGGGCAATATCCCTGCTACCCTCCTCTCCTTTCTGTCGCTGCCGAGGATGAGATCCAGCGCTTATTAGTCCGTACAACAAGCATGGAAAAGCCCTGGGTGGGCAAATGGCAGTGCTGCCGCCCTCATCTACGGCTGACTCTGCTGAAGTCCCCCTTCCTAGGCGCTGATGCGACAAGGACCCCGTCCAATGGCGCCTTTCGACCCTGGACCCGGAAGGTGGTTCATGTTGTACGTGGTCCGTGAGTTCCCCAAGGATCCACTATCATTTCAATGTCAGTTGTTGTGAGGAGGATTTGCCTCCGTCCTGTTGCAGCCTCTGCCACCGATGCCCCTGGAAGAGCGGGCCTGCTCTGGAGAACAGCCAGGAACGAAAGTTGATCTAATTTCCCGTGACGACTGGGGTCGGCCCAGTCAGTCGTCTCGTGCTTCGATGGGATGGCACAGCGGATCCATGCTAAACGATGGATCAAGGCGCGGCGTGTAGATTGGACATGGGGCGGTGGGCAACACCATCCTAGGGGATATGCAGAACAAGAGGGAAAAGGGGGGGTGGCCACCCAGTGTCGGACTGGCGGACAACATGGCTATTAAAACGCGGCCATCCTCCATCTCCTTCGGTTTCTTTTTCTCTTCTTTCCTCAGCCAACAAGCCAATACTCCTAAGCAACCTTCTGCTTCAGCTCGCTTGACTTCGGTCGTCCATTCTTTCAAAACCAACTACCCACACTCTTTCAACCACACCCACAAACACATACACCCAAGTTCTCTTTTCGAGTAACTCTTCAAAATCAGTCAAGATGCGTTTCACTGCTGCTGCCATCGTTGCTACCTCCGCTGTGGCCTATGCCCAGACGCCCGCTGAGACCGAGTACGTCACCGCTACTCACGTCAGCACCATCCTCGACTGCCCCCCGGATGTTGTCGACTGCCCGGCCCGTCACAAGACCTCTTCCACTGAGTACCCTTTGACCACGTCGACCGTCTACGCCACCAACGTCCACACCATCATCTCGTGTGCCCCTACCGTCACCGACTGCCCGGCTCACTCCACCATTGTCGTCACTGAGACCGTCCCCGTCTCTACCACCGTCTGCCCCGTTGTTCCTACCGGTGCCCCCGTCCCTCCCCCGTCTCCTCCTCACGGAAACGGCACCGTCCCTGTCCAGCCTAGCCAGCCTTCTTACCCTGGCAAGCCTTCCCAGCCTGCGCAGCCTTCTCAGCCCGCGCAGCCCCAGCAGCCCGAGCAGCCTGAGTGCCCCTCTTTCACCACCACTCACATCACCAAGGAGCACGTCACCACCATCACCACCGTCGAGACCAAGACCGTTGAGGTTCCCTGCCCTCCTGCTGAGACCTCTCCCGTCTCTCCCCCTGTCGTCACTCCTCCCCCTCAGGGCAACGGAACCATCCCTAAGCCTCCCCCGTCTGAGGCTGGTGCCGCTGGCCTCGCCGGCTCTGCCGTCTTCGCTGCCGTCGCTGGTTTCGCTGCTTTCATCCTTGCTTAAATGAGCAGATGAACAATCCTGTCCTGGCCAGGTTCGCCTGAGATGCCCGGACAGGCATTCTTTCTCTGTATCTTGTTTCTGCAAAAATATAGCGGCGAAGGACATTTAATTTTCACGACAAGCAAACTACATATTTGTGGAGGACTGCTCCCGTTACTGGTTGGACGACTGTACAAGAGTTTAACTTAGGCTTCTTCCTGAATATCATTTTGGCATACCCCCCACAATACGGCATACGATCACACGCGCGTAACAGCGAAATCTGTTTCTTTATCACTGATTCTGGGCAAAGTCATGTATCTTAATCTTCTAATTGTTCTCTCGGGCGTTCTATCAGGGGTTCCGAAGAAATCTTTATGACAACCTTTTTTGACACTGTTCACTTCTCTCTCGAACCTCAGTTTGGTTCTCACCTTTTTTTTTCAAACAGAACTTTTTATCTGCCCAAATTCGTTTCTTGGAATCTTCGACGAATCCACCCATGTGAGACGTGGGGACGCCATCAGTCGAGAATCCGGCAAGAACGGGAGCCCAGCGAACCCCCCCGGAACTTCGCAAGCCTCTTGGAACGATCGTCGTTTGGTTAATTTCCCACTTCAGCAGTTGGCAGCATCAAGGTTCGAAGCGTTCTTTCTGAGTCCCCTCCCGCTAACTTCGGTGCGTCTATGCCTGGAACGGCTTGGTGCCAGGTACGGGTTGTCCGCCTCGCGCACTTGTGGAAATGAGATGTGGGACACGTCGGCTTTTTCGGGTGCTGTTGATTGGTGGAAGGGGTGGGTAATTATGCTCAATACTGTGCTATTGTGAATTGTGAAGGAGTGGCTGGTTTCATGTTTGACGTGTGTATGCATTGTCTTCCTATTGTTATGTGTACTGTGGCGTGACGCGCGCGATGTGCTTGCCTCTTCCTTCGTGAGGAATGTGACGCTCTCGTACTGTATAGAGGGATTTTTTTCTTTTTCTTTTTTTATTGCTTTTGTGAATCATAAGGAAGATTACGCAACACGGAGAGCAATATGTTCCGTCTACATACCTTGGTGGTGTTTGCCCATCTCGCAGCAGTCCTCTTCGGACCCTCCCTCCATGAAGAGACAGAATACCTACTTATTATAGCGCTACACACAGTTAGTTGGACTATGATGTTGTAGGTAGTCGAGAACGAAGGCTGAGCACTACTTTATGCGTGTGATCAAGCCCCCCCCCCCCCCCCCAAACACCCCGCATCAGCTCAACCACTCTGATCGTCACATTTTAGTCCCTCTGGCGCAGCCACCCGAGAGCTAATAACAGCGGCCAGGCCAGCCTACGCGCGAGACTCTTGAGTCTATTGACTGATGGAAAAAAGGACGGCGTTAAAGTGTATGCTAGCTAGATACTCCGTCGTAGGTAGCCCTGGTGTCAAGCGCCAAATATTAGGCGTCGTTCGAGACTGATCATCCATCCACTGAACTGCCACCATGTACGGGAGACCATGAAACAAAATTAGTTAGCCGTGAAGAACGAGCTGCACTTCGCTTGATCCGCAGCGCCCGCTTGTGCTTTAGCCTGAGTCGAATCATTACTGTCCTTGGTGTGTTTCCCCGAAAGAGCCCCGGTCCGTGCTGCAGATGAGTCTTGGAGATGTATGTAGACATACAGGTCAGCCAGAAGGTGCGAGTCAGCAGCGATGTTCAGGCGGTAATTTCCGGTTCTTTGAGATGGTAGGTTTCGATGATTCCGTCAGAGGGTCTGATTGGCATCGAGATCAAAAAGATGGATGGATCTGAATGAGTAACGTCGGGCGTACACTGAGTACAGCCGTCGAGTGGTTTAGCACGCTAGATTGCGGTCGTTGCGGGAGCTCGGGCTATCATAGGAAGGACATGCATGTTTGTCAGAGATTCGGTGAACCATGCATCGCGTGTATCAGCCAGAGACATGCAGACAGTCGGGAGTCCGGTATGACGTAGTAAACATGCACAAGGTCGAAGGGAGACGAACACATTGCGTACGAGATGTTCGAACAAATTCTGAATTATTTTTCGTTCGGTCTACACAGTAGTTGTCTTTTTGCTTACCATTCCCTGATGGCAACGCAATGGCCATCCATAAGCTCGCAGCAATGGTTTGTTCCCAATCGAGATGTCCCCTTCACATAGTACTCAAGCGGAGTAGTTGCTCTGACAGCATGATCGCTTCCATTGTGCATTAGAGGGTGTAACCTCCTGAACCACCAACGCACCGCCACTCCCTCACTCCCGTAGCCTCCTCCAGCTCTACGCACCACCACAGTACCTCCTTCGCCTTGTCTGGCTGTCCACTCTCTTCGTAAGCCCTTGCGAGTGCAAACCACGCATCAGAGCGGTTCCATCCATCGCCGCGGCGAGTGAGACCTGTAAGAAGGGCGTAGGCTCGGTCTCGAGCTGCAAGGCGGTCCACTAGTGGTAGTGCTGTCGCTTTATAAGGAGATGGAAGTTGTGATCTCAAAGTTGTCTGATTATCAACGGGCTCTGGCGTTGTTGCCAAGGTGGAAATGGTGGTAGGGCCGAGACCCAACGGTGCAGAGGGTATACTAGCTGAGGTCTTGTCGGTCTTTGTGGTCGTCAGCAATGCGGGATCAGCATCTGGCAGGCCCGGCACACTCGGGGGTGGGAGAATTTGTTCGCTGTAGATGTCAAGGAGGATGTTGGAAAGACCGACGATAGCGACAGGGTGGTCAGGGCAGTGCGTCAGCGCTGATTCGAAGTCCTCGCGAGCAGCGAACGCGCCATCGCATGCTAGACCGAGAAGGCCGTGCTTGAACCTGTCAACATCAACTCAAACCGGCAAAGTGAACGAGCAACTCACCTCGGCATAAATGTCGCCCCAAAGATCATCCACGCTCTTGCTCTCCGCCCATCCTGGCCCCTTGACTCCCGCTGACCCGGCCGGTTCCCTGACAGACTCAGTTTCGAGGGCTTGCACCAACTTTTGCGCCTCGTTCACAGCTCCCTTCCCGTCGTCGAACATGCCCGCCCGCCGGTAGAGGCCAGCGATCATCAGCCACAGTCGGATAAGAATTGTCGCCCGTCGCATCTTCTCCTTATCCTTGGAGTACTGGATGAGTGGGAGCAGATCATTCGAAGACGCTAGTGTGGTTCCTTCGGGGGCGAGCTCGGAGAACTCGCTCGTCTTCGAAGCGCTTGAGAGATAAGAATTGAGCGACGGCATCGGTCTCCCTCGCGAGCCTGATGAAGAGCGGGACGTCGATCGCTTGTTGACACTGAAGAAGTCATTCTGCTGCTCTGCATCTGCAGCAGGCGTGAAATACGGGGTCTCGTCGAGAACAGTGGACTGCGCAGAAAAAGCAGGTGGTGGTCCTCCAGCTCCGCTGGACGCCCTTTTACGACTGCTACTCCTGCCCTTCCTAAGGCTGTTCCGTCGTTTCGAATCACTTCGTGCGGCAGATGCGGTGCTTGGTCGGCCTTGATCAGCAGTGACCTGGATCGCGGGAGCAGCACTCCCAGTAGTGTGAGCCGTTGCCGGGCGAGCAGTCGGACCTGCTGTGCTTGCTTTGTCACTCATCGTCGCTGTGCTTGGCTGCCTGGTTGGGAGTCGAGACCGATCAGCACGGCTTCCAAAGATGCTACCCTTGATGCTGCGAAGGGTTCCAGATGTTCGCGGCGGCTGCTTAGCTTGCTGATGAGCATTGAGGACGGGCTGCGCGGCAACATAGCCAAACAGGCGCGAGAACAATGTCAACAGCTCATAGCTTGCGTTGACTGCAACGTCAGGTCCGTCCACGAGTTCCACAAGCGCAAGCTGCGTCATCTTGACCTCAAGAATGCCCTCTTTTTCCGTATCATCCATCTCATCTACCAATCCGCGGGATCCTGTATTGGCTTCACCCGAGTGCTCCACCTCGTTCAGGTGATCACTCTTAAAGCCGGGTGAAGACTTGCCAAAAAGCACGGTCGGGTCCTTGAATTGTTCAAGAGCGCCCTCGCAGGCCTTGGCGGCCATGACGAAGTCTTGTCTCGCACTAAGAAGAAGGGCCAGCAGATGCCACATCGGAATGAGGGATCTCTCCTGCCAATATTGGCCATATGTCAAATGATAGTCCTCCTCCTGGCCTTGTGTGGTCATGAGAGCTGTCTTAACAACCTCGATTGCAGTCGTAAGTTCCCTCCTCTCAGCTAGCATGAGAGCCAAGGCGAAGTAACTCCGAACATCCTTAGAACGTCCATATTCCGCGGCCAGAGATTTCCTCAGGCATCTGATCGCTTTGGCTTGGATCTCGGTCCGTGAAGATGCTTCGTGGGTAACTCGTGACCAGTGCCCATGAGCCAAGCCGATAGCCTGCCATGACAGTGCGATAACATGGGGTGGCACTGGGGGGAAGAGTGCCGATGTGGCGCGGTCTTCAACCTCTGGAATCGCCGGTGTTGCGCCATCTGCGGACTTCAGCTGCGGCAGTTTTGATAGCCAGTCCTCAAGCTCTGCTGCAAGCTGGCGTGCCTTCTCAGCGCTACCCTTATGGCCATAGCGACACAATGCAATGACGCACTGCGATATAGTTTCCAAAATAGTGCCATCATCGTCCAAACTTGGCTCTTTTTCGCCAGTCTTGTCCACCCGCGCCTTGGCCTTCTTGACAAGGGCAAGATACGAATCAAAAGCCTTGAAAGCCAGGTCAAATTCCGCAACCGATAGGTGGGCCACGAACAAAGAGCGCAATATCGTAACTGAGTGGTATGTCTTCGTCGCGGCGCTGTAGAGAGTGTCCAAGACACCCCGAGTAAAGCTATTCCGGCCTCCGGGTCCAAGATCATATTCGCGCCATCCTCTTCCGCAGAGGATAAACCAATTTTGCATGAGTGCTTTGACGAAGGACTCTACTTCATCTCTGGACTCGTCGGCCTTGGGGAAAGACGTTTCTGTCAAGAGCAGAGTCTTGTAGTGAGCCTCGACGCTTTTCAGCTCTGTGCAAAGCTGCGTCCGGGCAGACGCCTCGATTGCAACCGTGGACAGGTAACCGATGGGATAAGGCAAGTCTTCCTCTACGATTCGCGTCAAGGCTAGGTAGTACTCGGACCAGATCCTGCGTCGCGGACCAGCGCCTTTGAAACTGTAGCCGCCCGTAACCGAAGACTTAGAATTCTCCCAGTACCGTGACCAAGAGCGGAAGCAAGCCAGGGAGTTCGTCTCGTCCAAAGTTGTCTCGTCCGCACGCACTGAATCGCTCGCAACGACGCAGTATTCCGTGAGGAATAGCTCGGTCCAGTATGAGGTTTGAGACCGGACACCCTTTCCCTCCCAGATTCGCGCCAGTGCAGGTAGCGCCGAATGAAGTACAGCGAGAGCTTCCCGGCGCTGTCGAGCACGAGTCAAGCAATTGGCTTTGAGATACGCCGCTTTCAGTATGCAGACTGTGGTCCATTCGGAGGCCGTATCTGTCGGTTCGATGCCGGTGACTTGGACATCCAGGCTCGCAGGGAGACTGCCCAGAGCAGCATCGTACTCAGCAACTACCCATTGCATCCACCCGATACAGACCTGAGCCTGGAACTTGTCTTCGGGATACGCCGATTCAGCATCTCGTTCGTTCTGCAGTTTCGGAATCTGTTCTGAGAGATCGAGATTATTTGAGCGTGAGAGTCCGTCTTGTTGATCGGATGCGCTTCCAGGAGATATGGAGGTGGTCGTGGCTTTGGAGATGGCGCATTCGTTCTCGGCAGTCAAGGTGAGACCTGTTCATACAATTACAGTCAGAATCGATCCACCGGCGGTATACGAGCGAAGCGAAATCATTGACGTACATGACCTCTCAGGAGCATGTTTCCTGATCTTGCGCACCAGCTCGGGCACAGATTGCCAGTCACCAGAGCAGCGCGCATTTTCCAGGAGGTCGATGTAATGGGAGGCCTTCGTCTATAGAACTTGCGCATCAGCTCATGCGCGTTGTAGAGGAGAGGAAGACAAACCTGTGAGGGCGGCATCTTGCCAACGGTCGTCAGGGGCCAGAGGTAGAGGGGGTCAGGCAGTGCGAGTGGGCATGACGCGTTGGTGCAGCAAGATCTGAAACAGGACGCGCTGCAACAGATGCAGAAGGCCTGGTGACCAGCGTCGCCGGTTGAGAAGCTGGACGCAGGTGATGACAGCCGGGGCGAAGACCTTATTGCCGTTGAAGTGAGAGGCCGAGGTGCTGGAAGCTGGCGATGAGCGACGTAAAGGTGCAGCAGCAAGAGGCCAATCACATGGTTGCGCTAACCCCACCAGCCGCGGTCCCAGGGACTGCTCAAAAAAAGTTGATGGAGCTTCGACTTGGACGACGACAGAAGGACGCTTCACTTAATTTTTTCACAAGGGCGACAGTGGGATAAGTATTTGTCTCATGTCTTGACTGGACACCTTTACGTGGGCCAATTCCAACATATCAAGGAATTTATTGCCATATTGCATCCAGGTGATCAAGGAAAGAAAATTCACCACCGTCTCTCTCTCTCACTCCAGCTTAGGGTAGCAGCCCATCGTCAGAAGCTTCACAGACAACCTCGCGCCCTTCAAACCGACGTACGCACCCTTCCCATTGGAACAATGGCCGCCATCATCCCACCTGATCTTCGCGTGATCTGTCGCAAATTGACATCCCTGCCTCCCGCCGAGCTGCCACGCGCACTCCCATCACTCACCAACCACATCATCCGATGCAAGTCGCAGCTCTCATCAGCACAGGACCCCAAGTCCAAAGACAAGAACTCCGAGTTGGCAACCCTGGTTCACAAGCTAAACACAAGTCTCTCTACTCTTCTGACTTCCAGGACGATTGAAGGTCGCTTCGCTTCTGTTGCGCTGATCAAGGCTGTCATTGACGTTGGTGGCTGGGAAGTCCTGCGCGTGTCTGAGCCTTGGGCGCGTGGACTTATTGCCGTGATCCAGGTCAGTTCGTCCAACGTGATATCAGAAGCTTTCACTGACTCTCATCAAAGAAAAATGATCCCCCAGCTTCAAAAGAGTTGGCTGTTATCACTCTAACGAGGCTGTATGTGCTCCTGCAGCCATACCAAACCCTCGTCCGTGAGATTGCAACGCCTACTATCCCTGCCTTTGCTACCGCCTGCATCCAGCTCATCAAGTCCACTGGCTCGAACCTTCCCTCGCCCACGACTCTGATCGAGACCATTTGTGAATCGCTCACTGTGCTCATTCCTCTTTATCCTACCACTTTCCGACCGTTCGCCTCTCAACTTCGAACATCAACCAAGTCGTACTTGGCCCCCACCTCGTCTGACATTCTGCCTCTCATCCCTCGATCTCTTCAACGCTCTGTCGGCCGTCTTGTGGCGTCACTACATCATGTAGCCGCCAAGTCGGGTGGCAGCGATGAGTGGGCCAAGCTTGTGGACGGAGTGCTAAGGGAGGCCCATGCAACGGGAGATCAAATCTTTCGTGCCGTCGACGAGACATGGGAAGGAAGTCATGGTCACACACGAGGCTCTGATATCAGCCTTGCCGGGCAACCACATGGCGGGGGCTCTGCCGCCGAGGAGTATCCTCCGTGGTCAGGCTTGCTTGCAGGCAGCGAGCGGTTAATTGGCCTGTGCCAATACCTTGCTCAATGCCTTGTGACCCCCACGAAGGCCGCAGTAGCAATCCCCACGGGCGCCCTCATGGACCTCATCGCCAGAATCAGCTCGATTGCCCGATTGTCACCAAAGACTCAGACCTGGGATCAAGCGTTGCAGACCAAAGCCGCCATTGATCGGCAGGAGAAGGATGAACTCTGGAGTCTGATTCCAGATGTTCATACTGCTGCACTTGAGCTACTCAGGAGCATGTTTGAATACCTCGAGCGTGATATGATACCAATGAGCCCTGATGCGCTTGACCACGTCACGCGTGTCTTTGCATCTGGTATCAACTCCCCCACACTCCGATCCACAGCTTACACGACTATCAGCAAGGCCTTGAAGCTATCAGGACCAACTTTGACAAAGCAATCAGTCAATATGCTGGAGACCGTGATTCTGGCGTGTTGTCGCGACCTGCAAGAAGACGTCGGATACATCAAGACGGGCGAGAAACCCAAAACCTCTGCTTCAGACAACAAGAAAAACGGTACTTCCGTAAATGCCGACCTCTTCCTTCAAAACGCCGCATCTTCGGCCGCCACCAAGCCAGCCCCAACCCTCACCTCTGGGCACCGATCCGCTGCTTCGGTCCTCCTCGTCCACCTCCTGTCATCCCTTCCTCAAACACATGTGCGGCCCAGCGTTCGCGCAATCGTTGACCAGACTGCCATTGTCACACAGAATCGCGATGCCATGGTCGCCAGCGTCCTGAACCCGTTCAAGAACTCCCACGGCAAGGCTTATGCTAGCATACTGCCACACCTTACACAGCAGTTCCCTGATGATCAGGCTTTGGATGTCCTCAGAACGAACCTTCGCACTGACGGTGTGGGGACTGCTGATGTTCTTATGGACGCCATCGATGAAGAAGAAGAAGAGCAAGATGAGGAGTTTGGTAAGGCCGAAGCTGAGGACAAGGCTATGGCAGATGCGCAGCCCGCGACAAATGAGGCCATTTCAGCAGAGCAGAGATCAGAAACACTCGAGCCAATTCCCGTCCCAGCTGCTCCCCAAGTGCAACCGGAAGCACCCAAACAACCTAACCCATTTGCGCCCAGCACAACCGAGTCCAGCACTGTCCACAGCACGACCAATGACATCGCATCCCCACCACCATCCAAGCGCAAGAACTCAAGTCCGGATATCGTCGTTCCCGCGAAGAGACAGGAAGTCGGCGAGAAGGGGGCTTCGAGGACGGTGCCTGTGCCTGCTACTGGCAATGGAGAGGCAGACGGCGATGATAGTGATGCTGAAAGTGTTCATCTGAACATGGAGTTTGATGATGAAGATGAGGAAGGTGATGATTGATGCGGTTCATAGTATACCAAAGCTCCAAGATAGGACTTCCGCTCGGAGGATGTTCTCACCTGTCGAAGCCTTATCGTACTTGTACCATCCTGACTCGAAGTCCTAAGCCACAATCCGGGCAACATCGTAGACTTACCAAACTCCTAGCAGATGTCTTCCTCACACAGACACTGCTCACCAATCTACCACTGCGTCATCCCCCAAAACCCACAGGCTGCCACCCCCAAACTCCCCCAACCAGCCTCTCCAGCCCGTAATCCACCCTCCAAACATACCACATGACGGGGCAAATCTCCCACTCCGCACAAACCCTCCATAATCGCCAACCTCACATCACAAACGCCATAGCGCCCTGTGATGTATAAGCACGCTGGGAGGATCCCCAGGTTCTGTGGTTCGAAGCTGCCCTACCCACCATACGGGCTCAGGTCTTTGGCTCGCTGGGAGGGGGGATGTCGGGGTAACAGGCCGTAGTGCAACATGAGACCAGCAGAGGTGCCGCCCAGGATGGTCCAGGAGAGGGAGAGAGAGGATTTGGGCGAAGGATACGAAGATGGTGGGAATGTGGTTGAGTTGGAGGCCGAGGTGTGGCATACCCGTGGTGAATGTTTTTCTTTTTCCATGTTGGCCGTTGCTGGAGATCTTTTTGTGGTGTGCCACTCGATGTTGTTCGAGGGAGGAGATACCTAGGTATGTAATGTTAGTGTCGTTGGAGCATCATGGGAATTCACGCCACTGGAAATTTACTGCGGCACAGAAGTCGTGTCAAGGAACCTAGTGCTTCCCTGTCAGTAGACAGCCAAGTCTTGAGGAGTAATAACAGGCGCCGTACGATGAAAGAGGAAGATCGCATCGATATGAACAGTCACATTGATAACAACGGTCAAACAGACATGAAGCAGTACATGTACTGCAGTATCTAAAAACTCCATCCAATGCCCAGTACCCGACCCCCAAATCACGTTCCCAATCAGTCCCTTAGCCAAGCTCGCCTCTTTTCTTCCTTCCTCGCCCTCCTCTTCTCCTTGAACGCCTTGAGCTCTGTTTTACTCGGCTTCTTGTTTGACCTCTCTGCCTTGAGACTCCGCCCATCGTGGGAGTTCGCTGCGGCATCAACGTCGAAGAAGGCGTTCATCTGCCGTCGCGATTTGGCCTCGTCAGAGTGACGATCTGGACCAGCGTCGGCAGCTTGAAACTGTCCTGTGAATCGGTTGAAGGCAGCAGAAGCGGCGTAAGGGTCTGTGGCGAGGCCTGAGTAGGCGGTTTGGTCATCCGCTGAGGTCGCGTTGTCGCCTTGAGCGTACCACGCGTTGGGGTCGTAGTCGCCGTGGATAGCGGGGTTATAGCCACCCGCGGCTGGTTTCTCGTGAGCTGGAGGGAGTGGCACAGCGGGTTCGGTGCCAGGAGCCGATGCTGCTGGCTCACTGGCAGGCATTCGGGGGTTATCCCACTGAGACTTGCCAGTGAAGCGGTTGTGGAAGAACCATGCCTGGGTGTTTGGATCCCACTGACAATCCCATCCATCGTCTTGCTGCTCGGGTACAGGTTCGCTCGGGAGCGGTGGCCCAGACGGAAGGGACTCATTGGGCAAGGGCGGATTCTGGATGTCGGCCGACTCCTCCACCTCGCCCTCGGAACCCGTTTCGCTCTTGTTTACTGACTCCGTGCTCTCCTCAGCCTTACCATCCTCAGTCGCCGGCTTGGACACGGTATCGTGGGGCGCTGGCGACGACGATGTACGCTCTGCCTCCTCAACCGCATCGGGCTTCTCGGGAGACGCAACCATGTCGCACCTGGCTTGTTTAAGATGCCGAGCAAGAACCCTACAGCGATGGCCGGTTTCGTCCAGATGCACCTCTTGCTCCGTTCACAAGATGCGCAGCACTTTGTGCGATGGGAAAGCAGGCAATGGATATGTCTGGTGTCAAGGTGGTACTAGCATCTGCAATGGTGAGCCTCTTGAAGGACGGGAGTTTGACATGATGATACTTATGCACCTGCAAGCTCAGCCGCGGTCTTCGTCAAGGTTCGTGTGGCTACGACAATGTAAATGGTGATAGTGAAGGGCGACTACGCGCGAGTGGTTGTAGATATGTAGCAAATAATGTAAAGGTCACGAGGCGCTTCTCGTGTATGTTGAGTGATGCTGCATGCAGCCGGCGCGATGCGCGAAGGTTGGCGGGAGGCGGATTTTGCAGGTGACGCCATGGGTCTCTGCAGGTCACGTGAACAAGCGCCCAGGTCTTGGGGCTATTCTTAGTCATTCTCCCAGCCCAGAGCGACTGGAATGCACTGACGATAGCATCGGCCACGACCGACAGTATGGTTCTTAAACGTCGGGAGCCATCACGGAGCGCAGTGGGCCAGATCGGAAAAAGCCAAAGACACGCCATTTTCTGCCTGAAGGATTCATCTTTGCGATGTCGAGCCTCACCGGTCCGACGACTCTCCTGTCCTCCTCTGCTGGTTGGACACCGTGCCTCATCACGGATGTCGCGATTCGTCTCCTACTGCAATGAGTTCGTGTATTGGAGTCAAGAAACAACCATCCGGGCCTCACGTCATGTTTAGAACCACGCTCTGTGAATCTTCCGAAGCTATTCGGAGGCGGGGGCCCAGCCCTCCGCGAGGAAGTCAATTCTCAGGGTCCTGTACTCTGCACTCCCGTGCCTTACTTAGTGTCCGGTTCCAGGCCCAGCCTTGCCACAAACATGACAGCACTTTCGCCCACAAGCTCGTCCCATTACTGCTGTACCATACCGGTAGTCTATCCTTCCAATAACTGGGAATCATATGGGGGCATAAGCCCTGGACCGTGGTCTCGAGTCCATGTGTGAGGTGGCCCCCCAGGTTTGGAGCTATCCCCCGCCTCCACTTCCACGGTCCAGATCGAGTTCATCCAGAGCGATCGGATCCAGCGTCTCGGTTTTACATTCCTGCTCTGCTAAGCTTGACGTAGCTTTCGAGAAGCCATCGTTAAGACACAAAAACTAGGTAGTATTTGGGAGAGGACCATTATATGGTGACAGACGTGAATTGAGGTACTCCTGGTCTAATTGGGAAAATAATCGGGACAGGGTGGACTTCACGGCCAGACCGAAAAATCCACAGATGAAGCGAGAGACTGTGTCTCTTGGCAGGTACCCATCTATGTGATTTGCGTAACGACAAGAGCCTTCTTCTGACCGCTCATGACGAACTTCGATCCCTGGCAGCTCTGCAGAACTCGAGACCAGCTTGTAGAGTCATCGTTGTGCAGAGCTGCGCCTACGGGATGGACGACAGCGACCATTGGGACAGCCCACAAGACTAGGAGAATACAACCCTTTACACCGCGTGGGCTTTAGCAATTATGCTTTCGGGAAGAAAGCCCATTTTCAGTGTATTTCACAGCTGCACCTCACTAGGCTCCCCTCCTACACGCACAATCAGGCCACTTCCTCTTAGCACATCGGAGCATTCACGAATAAGCTCACAACTCTGCCTTACCGGCACCATCGTGCCGCATCTCACCGCATCAGCCACTCCGATCACGTAGCCCAGCGCAAAGAGTTCCCGTCGCCATGGGTTGAAAATCTACCAGCCCGACCCCGTAGTCCGCTCTAGTTCTGCAACAAGTCGGATCAGTTATCCACTTGATGGTGCCTGTGATTCTAGACGTTCTGGCAAGGTTCTTGCTCTGTACCCATTCGACAGGATTCGGGTTGTCCACTTGCATATTGAATTGAGTCTAGACCTGATGTTGGATCCCTGTATTTGACCCGTTGGGAGGTAGTGGACGCAATGGATGAGGACTTACTTGGCGTGAGCCCATGTCAACCTATAAAGGCGTCAGCCACTGTCTCACTCTTCTGTTCGATCTCTCGGAGAATAGCGAATAAGCAAACTCTCTTGTATTATTGTACATACTTACACGCCCTCATAATGCGGTCCTCAACCTTCCTCTACCTTCAAGCCTCAGCTGCTGCTGCCTCTTCTTTCTTCACTCCCCCGGCAAGTCTCTCTAAACGAGCGGACTCCTGTGACTGCTACCTCACCAATGGCACCGCTCCCGAGTACTACACCTCGCATCGCTTGTTCGACTTTCGATCCTTGTCCAAGTATGTCTCTGTCCCAGACGTCGCCAATAGCTTTTCAGACAACGCCAAAGCTCCGTTCGCAAATCCCTACTTCGAAAGCGATGATTGGAAAGCTTCATGGCGAATCCAACACTGGAACAACTCAGAGAGCGTGAAGAAGAGCGCCACAACGAAGGACCCAAAACTGTTGATGACGAACAGCTTCGGCAACGTGTACATCGAGAAGAACCAGGACAAGGATGCCAGCTCGGAAACGTACATGACGATGAGGACGAAGAGGCTGGACGAATTCCAGAGTGCGGCAGAAATCGAGTCCGCTGAGCAGTATCACTTTCTTTCCGTCCGCATGCTCGCCCGCACAGTCGGTAGCCCGGGCGCTATCACCGCTCTGTTCACGTACCGCGACGGCGGCTCTCTTGCCAAAGTTCAAGAAGCCGACATCGAGATCCTCACCCGCGGGCCTCGCAACCACATATCTTACACCAATCAGCCATCGCGCACCGACGGTGGAGACCTTATCCCCCAAGCGTCTAGGAACGCTACACTCCCCGGCGGCAAGGAGTGGTCAGAGTGGTTGGTTCATAGGCTGGACTGGACACCAAGGGCCAGCATCTGGTACGTCGACGGTGAGGAAGTCGCAAGGAACGAGTTCCAGACGCCGAGGGATCCCAGCCAGGTCATATTGAATGCGTGGAGTAATGGGGGTGTCTGGAGTGGAAAGATGGGGGTGAACGATGAGGCGTATATGCAGATCCAGTGGATTGACATGGTATTCAACAAGACGGGGGAGAGTGCAAAGAAGAGGGGGGAGAATGGCTCATGCGGTGTTGTCTGTGCTGTTGATGATGAAGCGGCTCAGGCCCAGGATCTCATCCAGCAGGACCCTGTACCCGCCATGTCATCACGGACAGAATTGTCGTGGGTTGTTTCCGCAGCGACCTTGTTGGGAATCACAGCCTCACTACTTGGATGTTTATAGGAAAGTGTTGGTCTTCTTGAACATTTGGAAAGCAATTGGCGCGTCTTTGATAGAGTGAAGATGTGCCCGCCAGGGAATATGTATTATTAATGAAGCGCGTGAAAGTTGGAAACAAGAAAGCAAGATCGCTTCTGTCATATTGTGAACTTTTTCTTTCCTTTAGTGTTCTTTTCCCGCGTGGAACAGTCAATCAATCAAATCGCCTTCTCTTCATGACTCCATTTGCTTGATCATTCCATTCGCCAACCCAATACAAGCCATGCACCCCTACGCTTGCGCCGTAATGTCGTTTCGTTTCGCGGAGATAAAAAAAAAAAGCAACCACCCTCAACTCATTTCTCCTTTTCGTGCGTAATGTCATGAACGGTACAGGTGCAGAAACGGGAATCATCCCCCAGGTGGGTATGATCGCAGCGAGGTACGCTCCCTGCATTTTCGTGTTCGTGTTATCAGATAGTACTAGCTCTGTGAGCAAGTATTGAAAGAAGTGATGTGAATATGTCCCAAGAAGTGAACTCCATGTCCTGTAGTATAGAAAAATTTCGTTTTGTTGCTGACGCGGGTATCGAGATGGGCAAGGATGACATGAGGTAGTATTCATGAGGTACGGTAGAGTCCAAGCTCCTGACAAGATTGTGGTTCGAGACTGACGTTGAAGTGAGCCTTGAAGCCCCGTCGCCTTGTAGCGGATGCAGTCGCCTAGGATGAGCCGTTGTGGCAGTTAGGGGACATCGGGCGTCGTATGGGATCCTTGATGTGTTGACATGCGTCTTGCATGGTTCACATCGCCTCGCGTGAGGTCGGGATCCCTGTTGGCGTATTACTGTATATGGATGAAAGTTGATGCTCTGATGAACAGCCCGCTTCATCTCATGTTCGTTTGGTCAAACTGATAATGCTGAGCAGGGAAAGCCATGCTCGCGCTGAGTCCAAACGGATCCCAGTCCAGGTTCTGGTCGAGGAGCTGGGTCATAGAAGGGTACTGAGCGCTAGTACCCGGAGTGTGGTTATCATGCTGAGTCTGAATGTGATGGGCTGTTCCATTGGAGCTAGGCGACGGGAAGACCTGGGAGCCAGTATCGTTGAATGCGGCAGGGTACGGGCCTGGGCCAGGAGTCTCGATCTCAGAATCATCGACCATGTCAGCTTGAGCATCGTACTCTTGCTCTACAGTATCGTTAGTTGATGACCCGAGCCATATGTAAGGGGGAGGATACTTACCCAGCTGTTCGATATGATTTTGAAACGCCGGAGTCGGATAGAAAGATGCTCCGCTGTTGGGAGCTGTCGGTGCCGGACGAGTACCGTTCTGCATCATCTGAGGTCTGGGAGCTCCTCCCATGTGAGGCACCGGAGGACGCGCACCAACAGAGCCTCGGACGGATGTGTTGTCGGACGGGGCAGGAGAGAAAGCAGCATTGGTTGGGGAGTTCGAATGCGATGAAGGAGTCGGCCGATTGTTCTTGGGAGAAGCAGCCAGGGAGTGAGGCTGAAGCGGTGGAGGCAAGGAGCCAACAGGTTCAGCCTTGGGGGCAATGCTCGAGTTGGACCTGCGCGACTGATGATGGCGGTTCATGATAGCCCTCTGAATCGGTGGCGGCTGGACCATGTTCGGTGGAACGTGAGTTGGACCTAGGTTGGGACTGCCGGTCTTAGCTCGAAGCTCGGCCTGCACATCAATGCCTGGTTCCCACAGTCAGTATCAGAGGTCCGAGATAAGAGGATGATAGACGCACCTTTCTCGAGAAGAATTCGCTCAAGAAGCGAGTTCTTGTAACGAAGCATCAAACATTCATCGGCAGCGGTCCGGTGGGCACCCTGTAGGTTGTGCAGGTTGGACTCGTGCACTCGGATGGTCTCCTCAAGTTGCTTAATGTATTCGGTGCGACGCTCACGGAAGGCAGCCTGAGCTTGGCGGTTGCGCTGCTTGCGCTCTTCCGAAGTGGCATAGATCTTGGAAAACATGTCAACTTTGTATATTCGATGGACTAGCAGTCCAGGGAATTACTCACGGGTTTGCGGCCGCCCTTGCGCTTGGGCTGTTGCTGATCCTGGGAAACGGCGTTGCCAGCTGGCTGCGAGTTTTGGCGTTCCTGATCCGGGGTCGAGCCCATGGACTCCTCGCTCTCCTCGCGGTGGTGCTGCTGGTGCTGGGGATGCTGGTTGCTGGCAATACCGCCAGCGGGAATCTGAGGCTTGCTGTCGATGGACATCTTGTCGGCCATAACGTGACCTTAAGCTTCCACACTCATTCAGAGCCTCGTCCTTGTCGAGGACGACGCCACCGCGGAAGCGGTACCTTGGACAAGGCCTAGCTTTCCACGCTGCCTCGTTCGACGAGAACCGGGACTCACTCCTCTTGAGAGAGAGCCGTCACCGAGTAATCCGGCGATCCGGAGCCTCAACGGGCGCCGGGACGGAGAAGGGGGGGCCTCTCTGGACTCGAGTACGACGGAGCCGCAACGCGGGCGCGCCGTCAGGGTCTCAGAAAACCAAAACGGCAATGAAGACGGCGACCGGCGCTCCTTGTGGAACGCGGAGGGGTGCAGTGACCGGAGACGGAGCTCGTAGCGGGCGTTGTTGTGAATTCTCGTGTGTAAAGTGATTCCCAAAAACAGAAAGTATGAGGGCGGAATGGATGCTGGTTGCGCCCGTTTGACAGATGGATTGCGGGCGTTGCGGGCGCAAGAAATGGGGAGACGAAAGACTGTCACCTATCAGATTGCAATGCGCGAGTAAATGTGCGTAATCTGATGGCAACACGCAGGGAGAGGGCAGCAGATGAGCGGGCGCAGGTGATGGGCGATGAGAAGTGCAAACGTAATGTGTCGCAGTCGACAGGGCGAATGGGAAAATGCAGGGGTGTTATCTCTGGATGAGAGAGAAAGTACCTGAGCCTGATTGTATTGCGTGCGTTTGGTGGTCGAGCGCAGCTGAGTGACCTTCACACCCAGCGATTGCTGATGGTCAAGTGAGGGAAGGGCTTGGGGGTGACAGATAAGAGAAAACGTGCTGTCAAAGAAACTTGTGTTGGACTGTGTCGAGCATGGGGAGGATTGATACTACGGGGGGGGGAGGCCAACGAGAGATAAGGGGAGAGACAGGAAAAGTGGGAGGCCGGCAGCGACCTTCTTTTATGTAATGAATATTTTTTTTCCCTGAGGGAGGGGTTCGTCTCTTTTTTCACCATCAGGTGCTTGAGCCAGGTAAGGGAATGGAAAGGATTGTATGGGCTTTGCTAACAGTTGGGGCGAGGGGGCGGCTAGCGAGGAGGGAGAGGACAACGGCGAAAGAGCGACGGCAAACAGGAAGCGGGGGCTCTCCTTTCACTCTCTCGCATCCAACGGCAGGAACGGGCCTGCAACTGAACTGAACCGGTGGTCTTGGGACTCACATGAGGGCCGACGTCGGTGGTCCAGTGTGGTGTAGGTAGTATCTCTCGGTTGGCGTGGAATGTACTCGCATCGCTAACATGAAGCCGTGCCATTTACGAGTCATTCCTGCTAGCCATCCTTGTGCGTCTCTTGCACAAGCTGAATATGCTTGGCCAATAGCCAATGAGGAGGAGGCGCCACTCGGGAAGCCACAGCAGACGTGGCCCTGCAGCAGGTGGACTCATGGAGTCAAGGTTTGTCAGGCCTCTATTTGTCGGTTACAGGGCGTAAAAACCCTGTTGGATGCCCTGGAATTGCTGCCTCCACTCCTTGGAATACCTCCGTACAGTGGACATGCATCCTCAATTAGCAGAGGCGATGGATGCCTCATGTGACCATCAGTTACAACCCCCACGCACTTTTCTGCTAGGTATTAGGTATTCTCGCCTTGAGGCTCCTCCACCACGATAACTCAAAAGTTGCGCCTTCTTGCTATCAGTCCCAGTGAGATTTAGATCCCGCACTCCGAAAATCTGGGGGATTCCCCCTTGTTGATATATACCCCGGTATCTTGCTGTTTTCATGTGCCGACATTGACGTCCTGATCTTCTCTCCGTCCGTACCTGACAGCTCAAAGCCCACGTTTGTCCCGGAAGACCAGCCTCAAATCATCACCCGCCTTGCTTTCGTCACTTCTGCATCACAATACATGGTAGTGGTGTCCATTCTGTAATCTAAAGAGCACGGCCCCATGCAACTCGCAAGATTCGTGGCTCCACGGCATCACATCACTTCCGAGCAACAGAAAATCCTCAGATGCCCCATCACTTCTCACGTTTAACACTTTCGACTGGACGGGCGAAATTTCGCAAAAGCTTTTCACCCTTCCTCCCAAATTCAACACGTAAGCGTTGCGACCTGCACCAAAAGATCCCCCGACCTGGCCAATGGCCGTCGCATGTTGATGCCGGTGATGCTCTCAATTGCTCAACGACTACATGTGGAACCGCAAAGGTACTGTATCATTCTCAGGCGATTCGTTTTTGCAGCAAGGCAGAAAAGTCTTCAACCCTCCATCTTCAAACGTCCCTTCTTACAGAATCAACCGGAGCGCCCTCTCAGGGAGCACCCCATCGTATCCGTGCTGCTTTACTTCATCATTCTCATCGCGATGACGGGGTCGTGTCGTCTACCTTATGTTCAATGCCCCATGGTTTGACAAAGCGCTACTCTGGATTTGGGGAATGATACGCATGGCGTGCATCAGAATTGTCTCCATCGTGAACCCAATTCCGCACTCACTCCTTGGCACGCCATTCTGCTACGATGAGCCACGTAGGCTCACCAGGTCATGTGCCCATCCCGAAACACCAGATGGACTCCAAATGAGACACCTGTCTGTCTGAACACTTGAAAAGTTGGGAAGAAGTAAAAGAAGGGTGGGCCAGAAAACGAGCATCTCCGAGGAGTGTTGATCGTGATGTACAGTACAGCACGCTACTGCCAGCGACTGCTGTGGCTGACCTCCTTACAGGTGAGGTAGGCTCGCTCCCGGCCCCTCCGGGTTTTCTGAATGGCACCAAATCGGTTCCAAACCATTTTGTAAGTACTGTAGCGGCACTGGCTGTACTTCTGTCTTCTCGACGTTTTCGACTCCTTGAACTTTACCAAGTCGCCTATTCGGAAGAATGTACCATGACTCCTGCGACTTGCTACCTATTCGAACACAATTTGTGGCCCAGGCACAACCTGTGACACCGCTCAGGTACCCAGCTAAGCGCCTTGTCCTAGTGGCGTCTCTCAGCTGACCAGCAAATGTCGCTGGCATCAGCCTTCCCCACTTCCCCAATTTCACTAATCAAGCTGCAGAGGGGAAGTAGCCTCGACGCTCGTGGTTATTCTAGAAGGTTTCTAGCGTTGCATCGTTCCTTCCGATGCTCGGCCTCCACATGGTAGCGACTGATGTCCTCAAATCACCGTGAAAGGCTTCAAGACCTCTGTTTTCCCAAGTCAGGTACAGGGGGCCATGTCAACCCATCAGGTGAAGCGAATGGCTCTTGCAATGAGCCTATCCGCGCCGGTCCTGAAGTGACGACAACTTCCCGGCAGGCTAGGGGGACTAATGAGTCGTTAGTTGCACCGTACCTTGCCGGAACTGCACCCAGATTAGCAAAGTTGGTGAGCTCCCGGATTAAATCCCACAAGCGCCTGTCTCATCGGAACGCCCCATCTAATCGTGCTTTTACTTCCGTTGGACGATCGAATTAGGGCCTTTCCCCGGATGTCTCGGTTCTGGGGAACACTTTATGCTCGTTATTGTCGATTGTGAGTTTCTCTCGTGAGAATACCGGTGTGTTCAGACAAACTGCACATATCTCGGTTTAGCCATGAACAACACCTTTCGGAGCAGCTTACTTTCCAGAAATGGTCAACCTGCACCTGCACCCAGAAGAGCTTTTTACTGGACAAATTTAGTTAGCAAGCAATTTAAAGGAACCGGAAATCTCAGCGGAACTCAACGAATAGGTACTCTCCATGATCTCTAGGGTAGTGTTCTCAACCACTACCATGCTCGCAACCCCATGCCCTCGACATTATGGATTTAGATTTAATTCTCTCGTCCTGGTGATACGAGATCCGACTCTAACACACCTGGTATCCAACTCTTATTGCATCCGCTGTTCCAGAGAACATTTGCTACCACATTCGCCTCTATTTCGCTACTCTGCACAGTGTTGAGTGCAAGGCGAGCCGCGCGCACTGTATAACCACGGCCCCTGATTGGTTCGCAGGCTTTGAAGCTTGGGCCATATCCATTTTCGGTAAAAGTAAACAAACCGCCCCGCCAGCATCAACAAACCACCGACGCACACACCCAAAACCTCCTCCAGCCAGACCGGCTTGACATCATACCATTCCTGCACTGAGGCTACTCTCATTTCCCACCCGTTCAACGGCACGCCCACAGACCTTGGAGACCCTTGCTCCGATCTCGTGGCTCGCTTCAATTCCAGAGAAACTCGACCTCACTTCTATCTAATACGCGACACCCGAGACAATACAGACCTTTTCCTCAAACCTGCTCGTGAAGCCCTCACCGCTTCATCATGTCGCCACCGCGTCGCCGCTCGGCCCGGCTGGCCAGTGCTACTCCAAAGGTATGAAGTTTAGGACCTCGAGCAGAGCATGACAAGCGCGTAGCTGACCTCTTCACCAAGCCCAAGGCTTCTCTTGGACTTGACTCCCTCGCTGAGCGCGATGAGTCGCCTTCAAAGAGCGTGGCTCAAAGCACTGAGGCCACGCTTCTCTCACCCCAACCCGTTCCTACAACCCCAAAGTCGTCGGCCATCAAGCCTCCTCACGAGGAGATGCACCCCAGTCACGTCCACCGCTCTACTGCCGACGAACCTTCCTCAGCCCTTCGTTTGGGCTTCACCGACATCAAGAACCCTAACTCGCCTCGTACTGCCGCCCAAATGACACCATCTAAGGTTGCTCTTCCCCCGACCCAGTTCAACTTTCAGCTGTCTCGGCAAGTCGTAGCCGAATCGCAACTCAGTGATGAGGCTCAACGTATGATGGAGGAGCTACGCGAGAAGGCGTCACGCTTCAAGGCCGAGCTTGTGGCTCAGCGTGAAGCAGACGCGAACATTGGGGAGCGCAAGATCGCCAAGCCGAAGGGGAAGTCTGGCCGGTTTAGTGCTGCCCACATGGCTGAATTCAAGAAGATGGACTCCATCGAGGGACATGCTTCTGCTTGGCGTGCGCAGGATGGCCGCTTCACTCCCGTGGTGCAAGAGCTCAAGCGCTCACCCTCAAAGACCAACCTCGATGGTACTGCTCGTGGTCTAAAGAGATCGCCTTCCAAGGCGAATCTTGATGTACCAACTGTCACGCCTATTAAGCACAGCCTGAAGCGTACTATCTCTAAAGCTAACCTGCATGATTCCGCGGAGCCGACGCCAGTGGACAAGACCCCTTTGGGAACGACACCTCGCAAGACTGCTCCTATACGCGATCTAGGTGCGCCCGTGTCGGCTGCGAAGCGCGTCAAGAAACGAGAACACGACGACGCTACAAGCTCTCGACCCGTATCCCGCGATGGAAGCTCCCTCCCACGACCCAAGGCAAATGGTGTGGAGGCCCCGAGCAACTTGTCACGCTTGATGAGCCCGACAAAGGCTTCAGCTGCTCATTCCGCTTGCACGAATAAGCCCACCATCACCCTTGTCAAGTCTACTTCATCTAGCAATTTACGAGCTATTGATCCTCCTTCGACCACAATCACTGCCGCCTCGCCGTCCAGGACTGCTGAGTTGAAGCGACGTATCATCAGCCCCGGTCGGTTGCAGAGGGTTACTTCGCTATTGCGGAGGAACAAGACTGAGGGGGAGAATACCAACACTGCCATTCCTGGACCCACGGCATATGCCGCGCAGACGCCTAATCCCCCGCGCGTTGACAAGTCACTTCCCCCAGTGCCTCTGACCACGCCACGCCGAAAGTTAACCAAGCACGTCTCCTTCACCCCGGAGACTTTCGGCAAATCCCCTGGTCAAGAGACTCCTTCTCCGAAGAAGTCAATGCCCAGCAAGTTCGGTTCGTGGCGGGAGAAGGGACCTGTGCACTATCCCGCTCTTGACAGCATCTTGAAGAAGTCGACTTCGGATGAGATATCGTACCCAGATCTGTCTACCTTCAAGTCTCCCTTGCAGGAGATTAAGCCTCCAGCCGGTGCTAGTGGCCTCGAATCAACTCCTGGTCGATTCACCTTCCGATCGGACCACACAATCAAATTTGGTGGTGCCCCAGCTAAGGGTTTTGGAGCCTCTGCAGGCCAGGCGAGCGTTCGTCACGTCCGTGGCTCCATCATGCCAACTGTCAACATGCCTGGTAATTTCCCCGAGCCATCTTCACCTACGTCCAACAAGGAAAACAAAGAGCCCGAAGAGCCACTGCTCAAGATCACTGGTGTGCCCCACGGCATGACCAACAAGAAGCGTCATCGTCCGACCTGGAACGAGGAGGAAGCTGAAGAGGAAGAGGCGAAGCGTGCCGCGAAGAAGCGCAAGAATGAGCACGCCCCTGAGGGTCAGGCTGTTGTTGCCCCTCGCTTAGCGGTTGCTACCCCATCCAGGAGCGTGAAGAAGCTGCAGGCCATTAGGTCCGTGAGTCGCACACCTGGCTCACCGAGTCCCACGAAGCGAAACGGTGGATTGAGCCTCAGCCGACTGAACATGTTGGCTCGACCGAAGAATCGAGTCTGAGCCCTGAGCGGGCCATTAAGCAACGGAGGAGAAAATAGACAATGGAGGGAGCACCGACTTATTGGCATGCATGGTGCCTTTGGTGTCGAGGGATTGTTGCCTGACGCCCGCGACAGTTTTTGAGATTGATTATTTCTGCATTTCGAGATTTGGATTCAGAATCAAGGGGCACAAGGCGCAGACAAGGAGTATGATTGTCGCCGGCAACGCGATGTACAATATGGTTCGGAATTAAGGCGTTCTCAGGTACAAGGGAAAGGGCTTAGCTTTGTGACAATGACAGATTGACATTTCGACTTGGACATTGCTGATCTTTCGCGCTGTATGTGTAACGTACAATGCAAGTAGCAAAGTAAAGAACCAATGATTATACATGAGCTGAGACAATGCTTGGAAGTACATATACTAAAAAACAATATTCACTTTCAACAAATAAGGCGTTGTGGCAGAGTGGTCTAATGCGCAAGACTAGAAATCTTGTTCCTTCGGGAGCGTCTGTTCGAATCAGGCCAACGTCGTTTTTTTGCCGCTTCTCCTCGTGCTGTTAAGTTTTGCCAGGGTCAACTCAAGCGACCCACTGTCCCCATAGCAGCGATTTGAGATTCCATCTTGAGGTGGATTGGATTACCTTAATTGAGATAGGACTCGCTTCTCAAATAAGATATCCGATTCGGTTGGTGTGACGAACGTCATGTTGCATTTTGCGTCTTCTTATGCTGTATTTCATTTGGTTAGACAATGGAAATGAATGTCATCTGAAAAGAAGGCCAGGAGCAAGGGTATTCCTTCCCTATGCTAACAAAGGTGAGTGACGGGGTCAGCCTGCAGTGGCCTTGACTGATCATTGTTAGATCGACAGAAGCAGAAAAATTGATATCATTACGTTCAGTGGTATCATTATCGTTCTCCCCTAACTGGCGCCATCCTTTATTGAACCATCCATCTTGGCAGCCAGATCAGCGCTCACAAACAGCGATGACCGCCCTTCGCACAACGGAGTCATCGCCGCTCTTCACCTGCACGTTCTGCCACCATTTATCACTGGGACCAGCCCAGACACTTGGTCATCGTGCGCGCCTTGCCTGCTCGGCCTGCTACTCTGCTATCCTCGATCTCTCCATCTATTAGGTCTGCGGGGAAATCGTCTTCCGCGGAGACGAATGCGTCAGTTTCGGATGGCTTTTCTGGCATCGTGCCTGTTATGGATGCCTTCTATACGGTAGCAAGACAGTATGTCAGGGACCGACTATGGAGGAGTTATTTGAGGAGGAAGGAGCGACAAGTAGTGGGAGAGAGGTTGAACTGCCGCCGCTATGTGCGTACTGTGTGGTTGAGACCGAGGTTGATGGAGTGAACGGGCAGGGAGTGCTCGAGAAAGGGTTGAAGAGGGTGGAGAGGTATGATGGGGGGTTGACGAGACGCCGTTGGGATGCAAAAGGGAGGCCTTTGGACACAATGCAAGTGCCTTCAGGAGCTGGCGCTGATGGGGCCACGGATGAGGATGAGGCGACATCCCTGCCGTTGGAATGCCCCATGTCCACAAACTCGACAATATGGGTTGATATTTTTGACCCTATCAATGGACCATCATTCAAACCGAGTCCTCTGAAGCCGATCCCATGGTTCATAAAGAGACCTCTGACCCCTAGCATGGAGTCTCTCCGAAGGCCTTCAGCACTGGACCGATATCTTCACAGCCCGTCACCTCTGAGCTTGAGCTCACCATCAGCTCACTCGACGGTGTGCGCCTCAAGATCGCCGACTCCAGTGTCATCCGAGGTCGAGAAACGACCCGACATAGCATCTGATGGGAAGGCCTTGGTGGACTCGCTGGACAGCGCCCTCACACTCGACACGAAGCGGCAACGAACATTCTCAATGGTCAGGGAAGAGCCACTGCTGCGACCATCATCACGACGTGCAGTGAAGTCGCGGCGAACCGGGAGTAAATCGGACGAGTACTCATCTGCAAACGAATGGCCACAGGTATCGTTGGATGCAATGCTATGCGAAACGGGATCAGCATCCGCAGCACACGGCCGTCTTCGCCAAGCAAGGGAAATCGGAACAGGAGTTGTTTCCCCAGAGCAATCAACAGAGTATCTACAGCGATATCAGAGAGCCAGTGAAAAGCGCCGGGACGAAGTCGAGGGTGAGAGTATTGTCTCGAGTCGAGGCAAGAAGAAGAGGAGCGTTGGCGCAGAGTTAAGGCGGTTCTTTATCGGCAGGTAGCCGAGTTTGACACCAGGTCATCAACTCCTACGAACCCCCTATGTGGAAGCATAGCTATCAACTTCATCGCCCGAAAATGTAGTTCACTGAGCATGTCCTCGTGACGGCGTGAATGGGTCTGCAAGCTGTCACCTTGCCATTACGTCAGCTTCCACAGGCCTGAGGTCGGGAGCTCATCGCGCCATCGGAGTGGTACCTGCATGGCACCGCCAATCACCGCGTTGGGGCAAAGTACCCTCCATCCGACGTGGGTGCCCTAATCCACACCCATCCTATTCCCATCGCGGCACACAAATAATAAATTCTCCGGATAATGGAAAGCGGCCACTTTTTGGAGATGAGGAAGCACGTACGAAGAGTGAAGGTGCAGAAGCGAGTTGAAACAATGGAGCAATTGTGAAGAAAACCAATTGAGGCAATTGAAATTTGGGCTTTCGCAGGTCTCCTATTTGTTTGCCAACGGTTCCAGACCTCCTACTGTACATCTGGCATCTTACATTGCAAAAGGTCCCGAAGTACTCCACCCCAATGCCCTGGAACAGTAGAGGTGACAGCAGCGAGCGGCACTGCAGTGGGCTGGGAACAGCCTCGCATGAGTACGGCTGCTTGCATCTACAGCTCAACGGCAGAACACTGGAAGACCATGTAGAACTGCACTGTGCTCAGCCTAGCCAGGGTGATCCCTCATCTCCAAAAGGTCTTACGTAGGCCTCGTGAATCAAGCCGGGTCTGACCTTGTGAAGGGATAGAACCCAGTCAACTCGTGAGAAATTAGTCGGGTCGCCATCTAGTAGTACCACTGTAGAACGAGACAAGAGGCTAGTCTGAGCAACAGCAGCTGGTCCCAGTAAACTTCCCACTGGTTGCAGCCATTGCCAGTCCGGTCACCCACATCTCGAATCCCCGAATCCAGCTACAGGCCCCAAAAACCCACTGCGCTTGCACACAACCAATCTCTCGCTGCCTTGGCCCCGTTTCTCTGTGTGCCCCCCCCAAAGCAGAGGTAACCTCGTTTTTCCTCTTCTCTCTTCCTGCCATGCGCTCGTGACGTCTTGTTCACTTCCAACCCTCAAATCCCACCCTCGATTCTCTTGAATCCTTTCTCTCCTGCTCGTTCCCGAGAAGGAAGAATTCAAACCAGCCGCAGCATTGCACCATCAATAGACCTGAGCGTCGCCTTTTAATCCCCTTTATTTTGAACCGCCTTGACCGCAGGCGACAAATCCCAGGCGTCCAAAATGTCCTCCGCGGTTGTTTCCAAGGTGCGTTTTTTTCACCACTTTCGGCCCTGGCCTAGATGCAACAATTCAGAGCAGCGCACGGTGTTGCGATTGTTCCATTGAGGTCATTGGAGCTCTCGCGATATCAGATCTGTGGCGCTATGATTCGTGACTTTGCTACTGCGCCATGGGCTGGAGCATTCTTCACAAGACTCAGTGACTAACTCGTCTGCTCAACAGAACCTCTACGCCGCTCTCGGTACGACATCTCAACTCCTCCTTTCCCCTCAGACGCATCATCCCGCCGGCTAGCCGAAGCTCTTCCAAACTCCGGTGTCGTCTGAAAGACATGCCAAGGCAGATGCCGACTGGATAATGGATGGGATATTTCAAATTTGAACACTCGGAAGCTGACCAGTTATCTTGTCCCCAGGCAATGACTCTGACGGCGAGGAGAAGCCTACCGTCCCTGTCAAGACCGTTGACAAGGTGAACGCTCGCACCGGCAAGCGCAACGTTGAGCCTCAGGCTCCCGTCCGTGGAACCGGCGCTGGTGGCAACCGCCGCGGCGGTGGCCTCGGTGGTAACGATGGTGGTAAGTGCTGCGCAGCATCTTCTTGTCCCTGACAGCTGCAACGATGCTAACTGTGTCTGCCTCTTTAGCTTTCCGCGACCGCAATGCTGGTAGTGCCCGCAACCACGGTCGCTCTACCGAGGAGACTCCCCGTGATGCCCCCCGTGGCGGCGCTGGTGCCCGTGTCCGTGGTGGTACGTTCTCAACTCAGAGATGACTCTGTTCGCCATACTCGTTGCGTTTGTGCGGGCGGTTCCTCGGGACAACTAACTGACAATGCACAGGACGTGGTGCTCGCCGCGTGAACGAGCGCGATGACCGTCACCCTGTCCGGGCCACCGCTGGGTGAGTACACCTCGCGCTCTCAATAGATCTCGAGCTATATACTGATCTCGCAATAGTGGCTCCGACAAGCAGGCTGCCCAGACCGGCACTGCTGAGGGCGAGGCTGAGCTCAAGGACGAGCAGGCCGCCGAGGCTATTGCCCGCGCCGAGCAGAAGGACGCCCTTGCTGAGGATGCCGCTGGTGACGAGGATGCTGAGCCCGAGGACAAGAACATCTCCTACGCCGACTACCTCGCCCAGCAGGCTGAGAAGAAGCTCGCTCTCGACTCGGGTCTCAAGGTCCGTGGGGCCAACGAGGGCTCCAAGGTTGACAAGAAGTGGGCTGATGCCAAGCCTCTCGAGAATGAGGAGGAGGAGTACTTCGCTGCCGTCAGTGGCAAGACCCAACGCCAGAAGCAGCAGAAGGTTAAGCAAACCATCGACTTCGACCCTCGCTTCGTTGAGCCCGAGCGCTCCGGCCGTGGCCGTGGCGGCGAGCGTCGTGGCGGCGACCGCGGTGGTCGTGGTGGCGAGCGTGGCCGTGGTGGACGTGGTGGTGAGCGCGGCGGTCGTGGTGCTCCCCGCGGTGCTCCTCGCGGCGGTGCCCCCCGTGGTGGCCGTGGCGATGGTCCTGCCATCAACACCCGCGACGAGTCCGCTTTCCCCAGCCTCGGCGGCAAGTAAGCTTGCACGCGAACCTTGCGCGGGGCCCATGTGTCCTCTCAATTGAATTCTCTCAACAGGGGGCACTTTGAAGACACATAACACGAGTTCAGGCATATTTCTCGGTCTGTAACGAACGGCGCGCGTCCCAACAACATTCCACATCAAAAAAAGCTCTCCTTGAATGGATCGAACCCTGGTTTCTTGCGAAATGGACTCTTTCTTGCAAATGGACAACTATGTTTCAAACAACCCAATCTTCAGCTCTGTTCTCTTTCTTTCGGCACTTTGGCTTCATCCTTACAGCAGACTCTCGCTCTCTCTGACATGCGAATTGCGAAGGAGTTTGGAAGGGAGGCTTTTCGCCGATGGGCGAGGAATATGGGAGGGAGGATATTTCCGCAAGACAACAACGTAAGGGGGAGGCGAATGGATCAACGAACAGAGGAGTGGAACGGAAAACTTATGTGGAGAGAAAAAGGGGAGGGAAGATAAGGGCTGTGGCCATCAAGGAAAAGAAAATTCACTGGTTGATTATTTTTGTGACAATAAACAGGAACATTTCTCTTAACGTGCTTCTCACACTTAATGCCTTGTCGTTTCTTGCGTTCCTTGACTTCACCGGCTTACGTGAACTGAGCGTGGATATTGAAGCAGAGAATACTCTCACTCACAGCTGCAAACCGAGCCTCCCAGTTCCCGCGATTCGCAAATGTCACAACCGTTGACTTGGCTCCAACTGTTCGCACTTTATTCTACCAGCGCTGCATCAAATGAGCTAACCCCCCCAGGCCCGTTGCAAAGAGACCAGAAGGCCGACAGAACCGTGCACTCTCGATATAGCATCTTAGAGCTTGAACGTACGCCTTAGCATAGACGAGTATGATAGAAGCTTGAATGCAGCGCATTCTGGTCCCCCGAGTTCCGCCGCCCCCCTGATAGGGGCACCCTGAGAGGGCCTTGGCGAAGTGATTACAGACGACGCCCTTAGCTTGCTGTTCAGGCATACCGGGCTCATATTTGGAGACGGAAGACCATCAGGACGGTACCACGACAGTGTCTGTTATTCGGTTTTCACGAAGCACCTCGTCGACAACTCTGTCAAAGTTGTCAGAGACACAGCTTGCAGCTAATCTCAGCTCGTGCTTTGAGCAGGACTACTTTGAATCAACGCTGAGTGGTACGTCCTTGGAATGCTAGCACAATGCCTGCATTGCCTCAAACAAACCAACAAGTACACACAGGTACTAGAACACAATGTTGCTTGCTCAACTGGCAGTTCACACAGGTTTAAGGAGGACTGCAAGGTCCTGATCTCGCTGCAAACTCTGGACTCGCCTGAAGAAGACTCCGCTGCAGCCGACATATTGCGAACCAAGACATATTAGTGAGAGATACACTGACCAAAGAGGGTAAGTTTTGACTCTGGACGGGAATGAAGAGATGCCTCGGGTGGCCACGGGGACGGCGAATCTTAAAGTGTCAGATATACGTAACACATCATTCTACAGTAGACATGTTGGGCCGATCGATGATGGAAAAAGTAGTTGCATCACTTTATGGAAAGACCCTTCATAGATTGGGTAACTTATGCTCTTTTCCCTCCACCATTCCACCACACTGACGATCATGAATTGCTTATCTCCCATGCGGCAAAGAGCCTTGCACCTTTTAACATTGATCCTTTCCCTTTCTTCCCTTGGCAACTGTTGGCCAGAGAAAACGCAAACAAATAAAAGATACGATTTCCTTTGAAACGCGGCAATGCTCCCAAAAAAAAGTTTCTCAAACAAGATTGTGGTGGCGCTAGTATATGCTGTGCCGGTGCGCTTAATGCTTTTTGAACAGAATGTGCGTTCCTCCTCCTGATCCTCGTGACTTATCGAAATGATCGCATGGACTTGTTGGCTAACGGTGATACACCGCTGCCAATGCCTAGAGGATCTGTTCTGCTCGTATCTCGCAAGCGGCCACCTCTCATGTTGGGCGTTTGTGAGCAAAAGGGGCAGATGTAAACGCTGGGAATGGTACGGCGAGTGACATTAATGCAGCGACCGTGAAGCCACATTTCGCAAGACTCACTGCAAGGCCTTAGCTTTCTGGACAAGTAAGTGGGGCAGAAGGGGAAGCTTACCATTGCATCATATAGCCATCGCTCTCGTCAGTTCGGTTACGATGGCAGATGCAACGCACGCCGCGACCCTCCATAGGCCATGCTTGAGGTGTAGGCGACTGGGAGTTGCCAGGATGCAGATGGCCATTGTGTAAAGATCGGCGCTGTCTACTTTCCATTACCTTGCGCAATTCATTTGCAGCATCACCACCCCCCTCCTTCTTCTCGCCCATGACTGTCTCTGCCTCACTTTCTTCATCATTTAAGCCTCCGTTTAGACCTTCGATAGTTGTGGTGCTGCTGCTCTTGTCGCTGATGCTGCGCCTCGAGGAGAAGATGGACCCAACCGGTTTCAGGGGATCTGGCAAAGCGAATGAGGCGCTGAAAGAAGCATTACGACTGGGAATGATAATGGGCTCGTCGTCAGTCTCCGAGCTATCATCATCAGAGCCAGGGGATCGTCGACCCAAACCCTCTCTTGCAGACTGGCTTCTTGACAGACTAGGTCCTCGAGAATCAGTCATCATTGTCGACTCAGCCCTCGCCCGCCCTCGAGAGTCTATGGTGAATCTGACTGAGGCTCTTTGCCTTGCCTGGTTGGGAGATGACTCAGGAATAGAGGCCAGAGCAGACAACCGTTTCTGGTGCTTGAACGGTGAGACACGCCCCGATTGTCTCGGAGCTGCAGCCAGGTTTTGCTCTGACCGTGAGGGCGTGAGACTCGTCAGAGACCCACGGCTGATGCCCCTTTTCCCTCTATTTTCACTGAGACTCCTGGTCAAGCCTGGCCGGAATGACGGCTTGATGGGTGAGCTGGCAATAGCCCGATCTGGCAGCTTGCCGCCACGTGCGTCCTTAGTATTGGCGTTTCGACGGCCGGTGTTGGAGCGGCTTGGTCCTGCTCCATTGGTAGGGTCCAACGCACTGGAATCTGTTCCATTGAAGCTCAAATCCATGGCAGATGTCTGGGGTCGACTGAGGAGCAGACCAGGGTTCACACCGTCTCCCATGTGCGTAATTCCAAAAGGGTCTTGCATGCCATCGAAGTTGTCGACACGGACCATCGTGGGTTCAGGTAATCGCCCGGTTACAATTGGCTTGGGAGCTAAAGCTCGTTCACGGCGAGCTGACTGAGGCTTATTTTGTGTGGCCTGAAGAGCAGGCGGCGCTGATGGTTCCTGGAACAATTGCGGATCGTTGCTCCAGTCGAAGGAACCTATTCCTCTGTGGTGAGACGGCGCAGTGGGAGCTTGGAACATATTCGCATCCGTGACGGAAAAATCCAGGTCCATTCCCATAGCTGCGGGATCCCAGAAACTCGCAGGGCCAGTGACAGGTGCTGACATGGGATATCCGAACATATCAGTAGCAGATCCCATGAAGGCGGTCATGTCATGCTGCTGGGCCATATTGGAGAAGTCAGGCTGACCGTAGGTCTGCTCATCATTCATGTTGGTTTTGGGAGCGAGCTTGCGCGCTCCCTTGTGTGTAGACGGCGGAGGGGTAGCGGTCTGAGTCGGTGGCTCGCTTGTGAGGGTGCCGCGGCGGACCTTCTTGGACGATCGGATCTTGGGGCTGAAGAGAGGATGTTGCTGAGTGGTGGGAGACTCGTTCAGTAAGAGTGCTGAGCGAGGGGTTGAAGGGATTCGGCAGGAAGGGTCTAGGGGTGGAAGTGGTACGTTTGGATCGGGCGAGAACTGTGTCGCATGCGAAGCAATTTCAGCGGCAACACTCTCGACAGAGAGTAAGCGCTTGTGCGCCGTGGAAACGGAAACTGGTGTGACGGCAACGAAGTCAACGAAGGGACCGTTGGAGCCTCTAAGGTTGCCTGGAGTGGCGTTGAAGACGGAGTAGTCCTCGGCGAAGATCGGGGTCCAGCCGCCCGACTCGCTGAAGGAGCCCTGCTTGGGCCTTGGGGTTCGAAAGACTGGACTGGGAAAGACGGCAGTGTCGGGGGTCTGCTGGGGTGTCGGCGGATGCGGACGAGTAGCGTTTGGATCTCCAAAGCTGCTGAAAGGGAAGAGGTGGACATGGTCAGCCAAGCGGTCCGAGACATTGCATTCGCGAGCAGAGAGTTGAGGGTTAGGTGGGAATTGGCATACCTGGAAGAGCGTCGATCCCCACTCATAGCAACTCGGGTAGGCGAGAATGCAGCGCACAGATGGGCATTTCCGAAAGTAAAGTATCTAAGGCGTTCGTTGAAGTGTAGTCGTGTGGTATCGTAACAGTGGAGGTGGCGGCGGTGGTTCTGTGTAGTGTGGTATCTCGCGGCGTAGCTGAGTAGAGCACGATGGTGGCAATCGAGGAAATGGTGCAACAAGGAACTAAGTCGATAAAGAGTCGCAGCTGTTTGGGGGCCGAAGAGGTAAAATGGGGGTCGACGTTTCGTCTCTTGTCAAAAGTAAGAGCTAGACTCGCCAGAGGGATGACAGAGGAGGCAAATTAAGAGGGCAATAGAATATCTGAAGAGACGATAAGAAGGGATGGAGTCAGTGGTTGTTCGGTTGTAGGCTCGAGTGAAGGGATGGGGCCAGCGAAAATGGTAGCGCCAAAAAACAGTACGAGAACCAAAGATAGCGAAAACGGAGGGGAAAAGAGACCAAGACAAAAGGCAGAGAAATTGTGGCTGGCATGCCACTTCGGAATCGTTGTCAGCACGTACCTGGATCGTATGCATAAAGCAGCAAGCATAGCACAGCACAGCACAGTAACGAGCAGACCGAGAGTGTCGAGGCGAACCGAACAGAGGCGGGCGAGCAGAGAGTATGGAGTACACCAGTGCTATTGGAGGTGAGGGGCAGCAGCACACAAGCTCCGTCACCTGGCGAGTAGCAAGCAACAATGCAAGCAAAGCAAGGGAGGGAGGGTGGATGATCTTTGTGGCTGGCGGGTCGGAGAGGGCCGAGGGAGGAAAAGAGAGAAAAGGCCGAGAGTGAGGTCGGGGCCGGAAGGAGGGAGGAAGGACTCTGGCTCGGATGGATCTAAGGTGAGGGAGGATTGAAGAATAGAAGCAGGGCGAGGTGCAAGATTGCAACAGGGAAAGAGAAGGCAGAATCGAAGCAGAAGAGGAGACCGCAGTCAGCAGAGCAACCGGTGGAGAGTGTGATGTGGTTACGGTGCAGTGATGGGCCTGTGCATATTCACTGCCAGTGAGCGGGAAGTGCGTGAAAGCAGAGGGTAGTAAGGTACTTGGGTGGGCGACGGCAGTGGTGCCTGGCGCTTGGCGGCCACTGACAGTGTCCTTTCAGTTACCGAGGGGAGTAAGACCTCTCTCACGGTCAGGATGCATGCACCAGCAGAACAGCCCCGCAGACAACACAGGCGACCAGCAACTCGGCAAATTCATCTTAGGGAACTCTGATGGTGGCTCACAGACCAGGCTGGAGTTGATGGGAGGTTAATGAAGTCCGTCCAGTAAGCGGCTGGCGTTGGTTGGTTGGATGGTTGGTTATGGCCGCGGGATGGATGGATGGCTGGATGCATTGAGCTGGAAAACCAGGGATCATGACTTGGACCGATGACTGGCTCAGGCACAGTTGCCCACTTTGTTCAGGTACAGAACGTACAAAGGGCTTAGATCAGAGTTCACGACGGGGTGAGGGGCGGGAATAGTCGAGCATAAGCTTGAACTCAATTCACGATACGGTAGCTTTGCACCGGTGATGGATTTGCTTGGTTTGGGCTGAAAGGGTCAGCAGCAGCTGGATGCATCAAATATCGGATGGATGGGATGAACAAATGGATGGACGTCGTGATCGCCGCACCGGATTGCAGACCGGAAAGAACATGCTCTATCACCATCTCCAGTCCCAACGGATTTCCTATCGCACTCTGGGGATGGTAACCCCGAAAATCTACTGGCTCCCTCACGACACCTCGGGGTCGTATGACGCTGTCTCGGGCTGCCCTCGACCAACCGATCTGCGGCCTGTACCTGCATCTGCGACGCCTGAGCAGCCGCCCATGTCGACACAGCTCTCAGCTACCACCACCGGCCGAACTCAACTCCGTGGGCATTACTACTGCTGCTGCATAAGCTGCCGCCTTGCCGCCGTCTTCGCAGACACATGACGTGCAACGATGTTGGGATTCTTCAAGAAGCGGCACATACCACCCGCACCATTCAGCCAGCCTTTGTCATAATCTTGTCATGAGATGGACATCTCCCAGATTCACGCACCTTTTCTTCCAGATCTCGATCACACCCCGGGCTAGCCAGTCCAGTGGGGTCACCTATCCGTCTCCTGCCAGGATCGTGTGCCTTAGCCATCAACTTTACTCGATCGATGGACGGAGCAGGGCCTACAGCTTTCCCTACTTGCCAGTCCTGCATCCGACAGATTGCCATTCTGAGTACATGCGTCAATCTGCAGAATGCCCATGGGCCACTCTCCGCCTCGGGTACTTGTTCTCCCGCAATTGGGCCATCTGCTGCCGTATCGGGATCTCGTGGCTTGCCGAGGGAGGCAGTCGAAGGCTTGGAATCCACCTCGAAGCAGGTTTATTGACGTCCTAATCCATGCATGCGCCTGCAGGTGAAGGCCAAAGTTGGGTCATGGAGGTGAGACTGCATTGCAATTCTGGGTGGCGCTGTTCAAGACTGTTGTTCTGGATCGCAAGTGAAGCGACACTGCAACTCTTCAAGGAGGCCAACAGGGTTACGTAACCCTGTCGACGTCGCTCACTCGAACTGCAACGCCATGAAGATAACGGCTCTTTGCACGCAGTTTCCCTTCGGCGCATCTCTGGCCTGGGCTCCCAATTCAATTGTTCCTTAGGTCCGATCGAGTAACCATACTGCCACGGGATTCCTTGACCCTTGGCTTTCCTTCTGTTTCTTCCCAGAACACAACTCGTCCATTCTGGCCCTCTACCATCCACTAACATATTACGCCAAGTACACTGTCATGTTCTCATACGAACATGAATGCCCTGATCAGACTCTTGAGAACTGTCGACCACCTCATGCGTGGCGTAAGCTTCCCACCTTCGTCTGTCAGCAATGGAGCAGAAATACATGCAAACCCCGTGAGACTCTTTTGCCGAACACGACAACTTCCTTAGAAATAAAGCCCCCTCCACCAGTAAATGCGCTTTTACACTGACTGTCCTCACTGACGCCATCAGCGCCATCCGCCCCGAGCAAGGTGTCCGCCTCCGCAAGGAGATCGACACCTACGGCTACCTGCTCTGCTGCTCGCGTCCACAACCTTCGTCTAGTACTGCATGCCAAGAATTTCGTCTATGAGGGTACCGACTTTGCCATCAATTTTTGAAGTCACCAGTGGCTCTTACTTCTGCGAGAGGACGTGGACTTCGGATGGGGTTCCTTCGCCTCTACGGAGTACCAAAGCGCATGGATTAGCCGCGAGGTCGGAGTACCAACCAGGAAGGCAAAGCGTAAAAACCCCCCATCGAAGCATAAGCGAGCGCATTCCACTTCAAACCAGTCAGGTTCAGTCATTGAGATTTAATCTAAAGTACCAAAACCAAGAAAATGAACAATGTTCATTGGATTCTCATCATCTCCCAGTTCTCCATCATTGCAGCCAGCCGGCCGAAGAAGACAGCGGTGGTGGATTTTTGTTCCCATCCGTTTCCAAGAAGGTCCATACACACAAGGAGATTCGTCGTCCCGTTTTGCTCCCCCTCAGAGGGGAGCTTTGTTCCCTTTCCTTGGTATCGTTGGGCCGTTGGACACATGTTTCCAATGTGCCAATTACCCGTGACGATGTGTCCAGCACAGAGTACCAATAGTAAGCTCAACGAAAAGCAGAAGAATGGCTTACAGAAGAGCGTAGGAAAAGAGAAAAAGAAAACCAAAAGCAATCAAAAGGGGAATTGGTGAAGAGGATACAGACAGCGAAGGGCGAACCGAGGATGGTCCTACAGGTATAGTAGTAGTAATACGACAGGAAGATAACAAAGAAAGCGGTGTTTGTTCGTGAGCACGTGCAATTCGTTCTCCTTCTCTCGCCATCTCTCTCTCTCTCTCAAAATGATTCCGTTTTCCAAGATAAAGGGTATGTACAAGGAAAGGTAAAGATTCGAAGTCCAAAACAGGAAGATGCGAAGAAAAACACAGTCGGTCAAAAAAAGGGTATGGGTTGAAGAGAATACGCAACCAAAGACACTGGGGTCTGTCTGCTCAAATCATGTTCGGAAATGGTTCATTCCCGTCCATGATCTGAGGAGAAGCCAACGTCGTGGAGAACAGCGGTGGCGGCACCATTGGAGCCTGAATCATTTGCGGCTGATGATGATGATGGTGCTGATGTTGATGCTGGTGCTGGTGCTGATGCTGCTGACGAGGCTGTGATGTGACGTGTGGGATGTGAGGAGGCATACGTATCGACGAGACGGTTGTAGGTGTCGAGCAAGGGGCTGCCATGGACGCAGTAGGGGTCATCTGAGGAGTTGCGAGTTGCTGATCGGGTTTGGACGGCTTGTTGGGCGCATAGGGCCCGGTGGGAGCTTTGATGAGACCACTCTCGCGACGCCGTTTGGGCGTGTCTTTGACCTTGGGGTGCGAATGACACTGGAGGAAGGATGTCAGTACGACTGCGCATCGTTGGCAGCTCGAAGTCAAGTGCTTCCACTCACCTTGTACGCATGTCGGAACCATGTCGTGCCCTTCTTCTTGCTGCTCACCAGTGCAATCCACTCGTTGCAGCTTCCGCACAGCCCTTCCCAAACATCCGGATTCCCATCCATGCGTCTTGAGTCTTGCGGCTCCTGGAAAGGACTGCCGGTTGCAGCACTGATGCCGTGCGTGAACGACTTGTCGTACCAGAAGGCTGAGTTCTTCAACACAAGCCACCTCCCTGGCTTGCAGATGCCGCACCACCCTTCCCTCTTGTTGCCATGTCCTCTGACCCATCGCGGGGTGTAGAGATCACCCTCAAACCGCAGTTCCTGCTCGTGAGGTTTCATGTCCGGATCCTCGGGGTTCATGTCCTCGGGCGGAGGAGGGATCTGTTCTTCTTGGAGCGAGGCAAACAGGTCTGGTGGATCGGACAAGTCGGCGTAGTGTCCGTGCAGGGTCTGCGCATCGGCGTTGCTTTGGAGCATGCGGAAGAGTCCGTGGGACAAGAGTGGCGGCGGGTTCTCCAGGATGCGACCATTGGAAGGTAGAGTTTGAGAAGGCAGGGAGGGGGGCATCTGCGAGGGGAGCTGAGACGGGAGGAGCATGCTATTGCGCTGGTACACCGGTGCGCTAGCCATGAGGTACGGTTGCTGGGCTATAAGAATGTGTCAATGGAGAGAGCCACTACGCCGTGCAACGTGAGCAGTGAACCGACCTTGGCTCGAAGCCATGAAATCATGGCCGCCATTGTACATGTACGGTGCCTGTCTTCTGGCCTGGGGTCCGTACGATCCAGTCGACCATCGCTTGGCCGCTCTCGAGTTCTCGACACTGTAAGGCGCGGATCTGACGCCTGGGCGAGGTGAAGGCGAGGCGCCGCGGCCACGGCTTTGGGTTCGAACCAGTTCCGAACGTCCTTGGGGCGTCATTCGCGGAGAAGCAACGGGTGACAAGTGAGTCGAGGACATGAGCGACGTGCGGTTCGACAATGGAGGGTAGTCGGAACCAAAAGAGGGAGCCTCGGACATGGCAGCTGAGAATTCGTCGTACGAAGGCATGTCCGAAGACGACATGGTGAACGAGGAACCGGACATCCGTCGGGGATCAAGCTTCGGGTCGTAGTACGTGGGCTCTCCCTCGTGGGGGATGCTCTGGTACAAGTCGAGAATTGGAATCACTTCGTCGGTTGTGTAAGCTTGCCCAATGGGTCCATCACGGTCCATGCCATGGAAGTCCAGGTTCTCTTCCGAAGGCTTCTGGTTCCAGTATCCTGTCCGTCTTCGTTTAGCGCTTGGGGCGTTCCCGTTAGAATCATGAAGCCTGGACGAACCGTTGTCTATTGCTGGCCTGTAGAGGTCCTGGTGCATGGACTGAGGACGCGAAGACGTAGCAGCGTCGGTGGGAGTCTGCTGCAGAGACTGGGAGCTGAAGTCCCAAGATGGAAGTGGCGAGCAGTCATCACCCAGGTAGTAAGAGAAGCTGTTGGGAGCGTGCGTTGAGGCTGGACGCTGTCGTGGCTGGGAGGTCGGTGTTGTCCAGGCCGGGTCCGAGGACGCTGTCCTTTCCAACTTGACCTGCTCGGTCCCATTCATCTTGATGGCTGGTTCGAGAGCTGGGCAATCCTCGGGAGTCTTGGGCTCAGATGCAGAGGGGGGAGAGATAGATCTCCAGTCTTCGACGTCTGTTCTACAAGTGAGTCGAGACGCCCCTCGGAAGAAGCAAGAGTCAGATTGGACTTACAACCGTACACAGCAGGAGTTATCAGAGACGGTGGGCGACACTGATAGGCTCTGCAGTAGCTGATGCTGCGTGACATGATGATCAGTCTTTTGTACTGAATACTTCTCGGAAGCAACAAAGAAGTATGGAGGGTTGAGGGCAGAATCAAAGATGCTGTATGTCCATCCCATGTTCTTGTGCGAGGGAGGGCAGAGATGTACGAACCTTTAGTAGTCCAATCAACCAGCGCCAACGAACCACCTGATTGCAGAAATGTATGCGAGAACGTAGAGAAGCAAAAAGATCGTGTGATGCCTGCAAGTGATGCGGGACAAGCACAATAGCGTCGAAGGCGGCCGAACGGGATGCGAGTCTCAAGTAGAAAGGCGTGAATGAGCTGCAGCTCAAGCGTTCCCTTGCAGTATGATTGATGACGAGAAAGGGAACTTCGGAAGCGATGCTAGAGAGATTCGGGAACGGCCTGTCTGCTTGCGGTTATGTGAAAAGGAGCGTCGATAGTTGGAGAGAAGGCTGCAGGAATATCGCCCCAGACTTGGTGTGCCTTGCAGGATGAATCGTATGCGGGCAACTGCGGAGAGACAGAGTGAGGATGGAGCAAGTGTGTTGGCGTTATAATACTATTAAGGTCGAGGTTGATATGACCGGGGGTGCCGGGCGAGAGGGGCCGGAGAGGGGGAAGGTCAGAGAGCCAGCTCCCGGAGTATTTCTGGATTATAAAACCGGAAAGGGAGGGATATAACGAAGAAGCAAGAGAATGTGTTGAGAGCGAAGAAAAGAGGGCGCTGTCGAAGGAGTGTGTGTGTGTGTGCGTGTGTCCGTTGATGTGCTATAGGCGGGACTGGTGTGAAGGAGTGACTGTAAGAGTGGGAAAAGGCACGAGTCCAGAAGCAGCAAGCAGACGTGTGGCGAGGGCCAGATGGGGGTACTAAGTCGCGCGAGGCGAAGGAAAGGAAAGGAAGACAGAGTCAAGAAAGAGGGGCAGAGGGCCAGGATCCCGGAGGTATAAGAGGGATATGTATAGGCGAGTTGGAGGAAGAGAGCGGGAGAAGTGGTTTTGTGGCATGTATGTAAGAGAAGAGGAAGGACTCCAGTACGAAGGAGGCTCAGCAGATGGGACCTGGGCTTGTCATCCGAGTTCGTCGGCTGGGGTACAGACGAAATCCCAAACAATCGGGCGTGATGAGCAGGGCAAAGTCGCATCTATTACACGGATAGATAGACCCAGAAGCAACAGTCGCAGAACCACAGAAACCAGAGAGTGAGCGGCAGATCATGGATGATGGACTCATCGGATGGAGTCGTCGCCTCGAGGATCAGACCAGTAACTGACCAGGGCTCAGACTCGGGCGCCGGTAAGAGCTCTGCCGGGAACACATCACTGGGCTGTGACCACAGCTAAGGTGTGCGAGGAGAGGCTTGGCTACCATTGCGTGAGCTTTTCTCTGGGTCTGGGGGACAGGACGAGAGAAGGTCACGGTATGGTCTGTCCTGGAAGGGCAAGGGGGCGTTGGAAAAGGTTACAAGATGTTGTTCGGGCACGGATGACGCCGTGGACAGGGGGTGTGTAAGTTGGAGTTTGTGGAGTGCGCGTGTAAGAGGACAGGCAGGGCTAAGAGTACAGTATGTAGACAACTGGCCAGTAGGTGGGAGAGCCTGGAGCCAAAAGATCGGGTCGGGGATTGAGCGCTGCTCAAGGCCAGGAGGGGAGAGAGCGGCGAGAGTGCGTGGGTTAGAGAGTGAAAGAGAGTGAGAGTGAGAGGAGATGACAGGGACAGGGGTCTGTCCCAAGGCACGCACACGCACACCCACTGCGCAACTGGATTCAACTCTGGAACCACTTTCAACAGGGCAGAGAGACTGGGACTTGCGCCAGACGGATCGGGCACGCCTACGGAGTAGATGGATACCAAAATACCTACTACCAATTAGTAAAGAGAAGAGAGACGCCGGCGCGCGCAGAACTCATACCCCCCTCTTTGGCAATGTGTGGAGTTGAGTGGGTTTAGACGCGCTTTTGTATGTACCGTGTTAGCCAAGTTGAGGCTACGAATCCCCAAGAGAGAATAGAGAGACGCGCAGAGAGAGAAGGCGAGGCGAACGAATAAGAACTAGGACTGGTTTATTGTCGTCGGTAAATTGGTAAGCATAGAAATTCAAGGCATTGTGCAGACATTGCTGCTGTTTGAAAGGCACCCAAGGTAGCACTGAACCAGACAGTGGGATCACCTGGGTGAAGAGCATAACAGTGTCGAGATGGATGGAGAAATTGGAGTACCTGGCAGTGCAGAGTGACGTTGATGACGGATGAGGCGCAGGGTGCATGTCTCCATCGCTTCGGCTGTCAGAGGAGGACGGAAGAGGCACATGGGAGAGGAATGACCGCCAGCGCAAGAAAGTCTGAAGCGGGAGAAGGGAGACAGAGGCTGACGCCCCGGCACGGCTGATACCGAAGGAGGGGGATCGTGAGCGTGGCGTAGGCGCGTCTCACCAATGACGAGAATTTCGCGTGCTCTACGGAGTACTGTTTGCGTTGTAAGGTTTTTCTTCTTCTTCTTTTTCTTCTTCTGCTTCTTCTTCTGCTTCTCCCAGTACGGAGCGTGTACCGTAGTATAACCAATGGCATGCGAGGAAACATGGCTTTACAGAAGGCTGTGCGCGATGGGCAACCGTACGTTGAAAGGTTGTCATGACAAGGACAGGGCAGGCAAGCTGGCTCTTCCAGAAAATCCTCCGCAGGAGGCGAAGAGCAGAGAAAGTCGGCAGGGCTCGGCTTCGGATACCAAAGGCAGCCCGTGGGTGGCTGGAGACTCGAGGGAAAAAAAGCTTGGGGTTGTTTGAGGACCAGGGGGTGGGATTTTCCTTTATCTCCGGAACGTCAGTGCTTCCTGTTGCAGAAGATCCTGTTGCAGAAGACCACAAAAGTCGAGAAACCTGCGACGATTGCGGATAAAGGAACAAAAAGGTTGACAGGGCACAGACAGGACGGCGTGTGCGAGAACAAAAACTCTCTTTTCTTCCACGGGGGAAGCCATGTTTGTCGCACGGACATTTGTCTGATGGACAGGCCCAAAATGGTGAAGAGGTCGCCAGATCCACGTTACAGTAACTCGGTTGATCTATGAACCCGAATTCCAGCGGTGACCGAAGCGTCCTTAACCCGAGTCCCATCAAGGTCAACTTTGCGTGGCGAGAAGGGCAACAAAAGGATCGACCATCTGCAACTCGGGAACCTATAGGAAGAGCTGAATTGGAGATTCTGGGAGGCCACTCAATCTATTAGAAACCAATAGCCTGCGCCGTGGGCAGCACCTTAAAAGAAGAACAGACAGAAAACCTTTGAAGGAGGAAAAGTAACCAAAAGAGGAGGCTTAGCGAAGAGCACATATAAGCTGAGTCGACGGACGACACGCGGCTTGGGAAGGAACTTCTGCTCCTTGGTGGCTGGCTGAAGTGAGGCTGGAGACGAGAAATTCAATGTGTTCGAGACTGAACAACGGGTCATTGCAGGACAAGCCAGCGTCTGGCTGTTCAGAAAAACAGACAAGAACTCGATGCACCTCCGCACGGCATGGAATCAGCGTATGCTTGTTACTGCAGTTTCGCTGAAGGAGGGTATATCGCAACGCCAAACCGAGGCTCGAATACACACACACACACGCACATACGAGCCATGATGAGATGTTCAGCGGTGTGCTCCAGAAGAGGGAGACTGCGTGTGGTGTGCGAAAGCGGAGCAAGGTAGGTGGAAAGGTAGGTGTTTGAGGTTGAGGTCGAGACGATGAGACGCGGCACGCCGATTCGTCTGATGCACGCTGCACGAAGTTCAAGAAAGGAAGAGGCGGTATTGATGTGATGCTGCAGCATGCATCCTGTCGTGTCTTGTTGGCAGCTGCAGCTACTAAGCTGGAAGCAGGATACGATGGAGTTGGTGTGAGGTTTAAGCTACGAGCCAACCAAAGCCAGCAGTCAACCTAAAAGTCATTGGAAGAGGGAGAGAGAGAGGCCAAAAAACAACAGCAGGGAAAGGGAAGGAAGGAAGAAATGGACCGGTCTTTCTGGAGGCAAAATGCGGGGGTAATGATTCAGGCTTTCCAATCACCATAAACAATGATGTGAGATACTGTACAGCAGGCACGATCCGGATTGTCTTCTTGGACATACCTGGCCAGGCTTAGGTCTTGCTGCATGTCTCGCTCGTTCTTCGGCCGTTGCTTATAATGAAAGCTTCTATTGCAGCGTCTGCGCGGGGAATGATCAGGTAAAAGACAAGCGAGAGTGAGTGAGACGAAACGAAAGGTGGCTGGGGTTGGCTGAAGAACGGGTAATGGTTGAGTTATCTGATGCAGATGGTGATAATCTGGATCTATGGTCTTTGCAGAGGAAAACCGCCAGATAGAGTGGCCTCACTGTGTTTCTCCCCTTCCCTTGTCGACTGTAGCCATCAAGGCTGAAGCCTTGCCTGCTCCGTTGTAGTTTGATGTTTCGATTGAACAGGCACCAATCCACTGTACGACCCTGATCAGACCACTGACCCAGGCTGACACCACCTGAAGCCAGGCCCTGTATCATAACCCCTCTCTTCTGAATAGCTGGGCAGGCAGACAGACCACTGGCAGTTGCAGTCTGGTGCCGGCCGCCAGGGGCCGTTGGCGCGTCTCAGATCTGTCTCAAGATCGACCACTCCCCTGCAAGAAACCCCTGTAACAGCCTGCGACCCCGCTCCTCCAAGCCTGTACCCGCCACTGACAGCCTGCCTCTGCCCCTGCTCGCAACTGCCTCGTCCCTGTGGAGGCGGGGTGAAGTGAGGTGTGAGGTGAAGTACGGAGTCACAGCCCTCTGCCTGCCTCTGCTTCGTCTCTTCTCTTTGTCCATCCACACACACCACACCGTGCATGTTTTCCTCTCTTCACCACAACTACTAACTTCGTCGTCGTCGTCCAGCCTCCACACTTCAGCAGCCCAGCTCTAGTTACTATGTATATCGTGACTCGTCATAGTCCGCTTTCCGCACGACTCTGCCTGTCTTGTCAGCCATTACTCACCTCGTCTGTGTTACCGTTCTCAACCTTGCATTCGCCTCGTCTTCCTTTGAGAGTCGTCCAGCCTTGTAATCCGCCATCAGCTCCTCTTCACCTTGGCTGACCCTCGGGATTTTCTCATCCGCGTCGAGAATGGCCTCTCCCTGTCAGCTCGGCCTCGCCTATGTCGCTTCTTGTTTCCATTCTCTTATCAGCGTCGCTTCGCCTTCGCTTCCCACATCGCGTCTTGCCGAAACACACGACGGAGACAACAGGGAACGATTGGGAATCCTGTTGACACATATGTTGGTCCTCAACCAACATCCTAGAACCTAGTTGCGTCTGATCAGAGGAAGGCTGAGTTGGCAGCCCCATCCATCCAATGAACCAGCCAAATGCAACTCGGACCCAGGAAACCAGAAACGTCCCTCACTCTTTTCTGTCTCTTAACATCCCTGAAGCCGATGACCGGTACCAGACTTTCCTGTCCCGGTCTCCGCCTGTCTGGCCCCTCTTCTTCCCGCCTTGTGTGTTAATGCTTTTTTGGGCACTTGCTCCAACCATCATCCCTCCACCCTGTTATGGGCTCAGTCGCGAACCCGAGTCTGCATATCGCTGCTCGGCCCTGTGGTTGGCTCGTTGCGACTGCCGTATCCTACGAATTGGTTTACGTCTGTGGTCTAAGAACAGCAACATCCTCTCACTGTGACAGCGCATTCAGGAAAAGGTCCCCTCATCCGATAATTCATTAAGTCTTCACTAGGACCGTTAGCTAACGCCCTAGTACGCGCGCCATCGTGGCCTTTGGCACATTAGCAGCACACACATACTCACTCACTCACTCAATGAGGCTCTTTCACACCGATTGTTGGTCACCGCCAGTCGGCGGACTCTCGGCGAGCTGCGAACGAAGCCATGCGCCCGCCGATTTCAGGACACGATCTTGTCCTCGTGCGCTTCCAAATTCTGGCTCGCTTCTACCTTTTCTTTTCTTTTCTTGCCTACCACGCTGTGTTAATGTGGCGCTTGTTGTGCCTGTTTCTTCTTCGTCCCCCTTGTATTACCCAGCATGCCCGCTGCCTGGGTATTTGTCCTCCCTACTAAGTAGACCCCTGAGTGTTTTTGCAAGTTCCACCGTGAAGTTTGAACCCTTCTAGAAACAACAGCCTAGCCTCGAGAATGACGCCGCTGCCTGTGTGATCTCTTAGATTCCAAATCAACCCCTGTCCTTTTTCTGTGCCAGTCCTGTTAAACAGCGCGATCAACCCACTCTAGCAGCCGCCTATTTTCTTTGCCACGCGTTGCCTCTCCCGGAGATGGCTGTTGCTTCAGGCTCAAATATGGTGTGTCGCAATGAACCCCAAATTGCCGAAGCGAGGTCTCGCGGTCAAACGATGAGCATCTCATCGGCTCCTCGGGGAAGTCCGTATTCTAACCTCTTCCCCCTGAAAGGCCCTTTTTGGAGGACACCACGAAGATGAGGAGGAGACTCGAGAGGAGCGTCTTGCGCGTCAACAAGTGTGGCGCGCATGATAACTCACGCCAAATGCGGAAATTGTGCCTGTCAATATCACATCTATTAAGTTGTGCCTGTGCCTGGAACAAGAAGATCCTCAGCAGGGCAGGCCGGGCTTTTGGGATCGACTCCCGCCTTGGATCTTCTGTTCATGACTCTGGACTCTCGTCCACCAGGCTAGGTACTGTACAGTACCTCTCTGTTTCCGACGCTTTGCCTCCCACATTTGTCGTCATCTCTCCACGTAGGTCTCGTAGGTCGGTGCTCTACTCCTGTTTTCTTCGTGTTCCCCAGTACAGCATGACCACGGGACCAGAGGCTGAAGAGTAAACCCGAGCAAACGATCCCAAGGGGCAATTGGCTCTGTGTACGGCCCGATTTCTTCGATCTTTTGCTGCGAGCTCCCGCCTACCCCGGACATCAGCGCAAGATCTTCCTGCCTCCCTTCGACACGTCTTGACCCTTCCGTTCTAGTCATACAAAGGTTCCTCTTGTCGCAAGTAGAGCTTCTCTGCATAACACAAGCTACCCATACAGGCATATGACGAAACATGCGTAGGGTAGCTCAATAGAGTTGACGGAACCTTCGTCCCCTTCACTCGGCAATCTGGCCAAACACGCGGCAGATGTTGACTCGTAATGCCGAGCTTCGTAAGAGACGCCCCTCTTCTTTTCGCGCTCAGAATAGCATCACTTTTGTGTCGCGTCGTGCACTGTCCAACAGCTCCACGGAACCCGTCACAGCTGAGTGCACGAGCCTGTTGCCCGACGCTGTGGTTCTGACCAAGTCCTTCTTCCGATGCTTCTATTCCTTCCTTCGTTTTGCTTTGACCTCTTTCTTCCGGTCATTCCGTCCGTCAATCCGATGGAGGGCTGTATCTCTCAAACATCGTGACGCAGTGCAGCCCTTCGCCCGGGGGCCACCCATGGAACTTTCAGTAGTCGCCACTTATTCTTCACCGATATAGACTAAACTTCTTGCCGCCCTTCCCTGCCATTCTCTCGCTCTCGCGCATGAGTTGTATGAAAAGCGAGAGTGTGAGTGTAGACGCTCTAGTCCTTGTTGATTCTCTTCCAGACCTCGTTCTCTGCTTTGGCTAGACTGTCTCCTGCGGCATAAGCCCACTTCTTTGCTGTCCCCCACACACTCTCGTCCTGGCTATCGTAAGTGTTGTCATTGGTGTTATCGTAAGATCTTTGCTTGTAAACTAGAGGCTGCTGTTGCTGGCCGGAGCTGCTTCCTCCCATACCACCCTCCATCAAAGTGGCTGGTTGCGATGGTCCTCCAGGGTAGCCCTGTGTCTGTGCTGTAGATGTGGATGAGTATGCTGGTGCAATTGTGCCCGGGAGTGAGTATGACATCTGAGGTGGCATGGTGGTCGTGGTGCTGGGTAGATGACTCGGCAGCTTCTCACCGGCCTTGGGAGGCGGTGGGAGAGTGCTAGCACTTGGAGGCACGGGTACAGCGCCTGGCTGAGGAGGCGGTGGGCTTCCTGATGAAGTATCTCGTGTTGGAGTGGGTTGATAGGCGCCTGTATTATAGCTGGAGGTTGGAAGAGGAAGGGATGGTACGGCGGCGGGTTGAGCTGCCGGGTAACTAGATTGTTGTGACGTAGCAGTGGTTGGCGGAAGCGCTGTATTGCGTTGCTCCTCTTGCGATTGAGTGGTCTGAGGTGTTATGCCTGATGGCTTGGCGGCGTTGATGGGCGAGTTGGTGAATGTTTTGATGGGTGGCATTTTGAGTAACCTGGAAATGAACCAGGCTTGATACTGTCCCTGATATGGACGACCTGCGTGCGAGTGCTAGGGATGACTTTCTACAATGCGAAGTTTCGGTAAGAAAAGTGTTGTTAATCACGATGAACAGTTCGTTGTTAAAGATGAGGTGGCGGTCGTTGCGGAAATTGTATTTGAGGTCTGTCCCTAAGGCATGTTGGGGTTGCAACGTCATCAGTCGTCAGGTGACCTCTTACGTCGCTTTTGGATTGGGTTCAGTTCACGTAAACGAATTCATCATCAACCACCGTCATTCTCAGTACAACGGCATTCGATCAAGAAGTATGGGAAGAGCTTTACACCAATAAATCATAATCTTCATCGCTATGCAATCATCGCTATATGCCGTAAATATGGAAACCCGATTCTCCTGACCCATATTCCTGACCCCCGCTACCACCCGACTACCTTAAGCAAGGCCGTTCTGGACCAGGAGGTTGACGGTGTCAGAGCGGACGCCGCTAATGACATTGCGGAGAGATGTGCTGGCAAGGTACTCGCACATGTTGGAAGCAGTGGCACGGCCAAGACCAAGGTAGTAGGCGGCAAGACCAGTAACGTGAGGGGTGGCCATGGAGGTACCAGACAAAGTAGCAGTGCGGCCACCGATGCTGGCGCTGAGAACGCTGACACCAGGTGCGAAGACATCGACAGAGCCACCGTAGTTTGAGAAGGATGCAACGCGGTCCTGGCTATCAGAGGCGCCAACAGTGCACACCGAGGGCTCGGAGGCGGGTGACTGGGTGTCAGCATTGAGAGGACGGCCAAGCTGGTCGCCGTTGCCAGCAGCAGCGGCAAGGAAGATACCGGCGCGGACAACGGCAGCAGCACCATCGTTGACGGACTGAAGCTTGCCGGAGCCGAGGGACATGTTCACGACAACGCCACGGGGGCAGTTACGAGTGCGGCTGTCAGTGACAACGAAGTCCATACCGCTGATGACGGCGGAACTGGAAGACAGTTGTTAGTGGGAATCCTTGCGAGAAGTTGAAGATGAATTCAGGAGAAAAGGAGAGACTTACGTGCTACCACGGCCGTCAGCAGCGAGGACCTTTACGCCGTAGAGCTGGGTCTTCTTGGCAACGCCGTAAGTGCGGCCGCCAATGGTACCAGCAACGTGAGTGCCGTGTCCCTGATCGTCAGTGGTAGCAGAGCTGACGTAGTTAACGAGCTGCTGAGCACGGCCCTCGAACTCCTGGTCTATGCGTTAGCGATCAGAGATATTGGGATCGGGCAAAAAGCAACTCACGGGGTGGCTGGCTTCGATACCAGTGTCTATGACATAGGAACAGGTTCCGGCACCAGCGGTGTCATCATAGCTGTAGCTGGTCGAGCCGGGACGGGTGTTGGAGAGACGGGCAAGGCCCCAAGGAGCGCCGGACTGAGTGACGACGGCGGAGATGCTGGCCACGGAGTCTTGTTCGATATACTCGACCTGTCGATACTTTCAGCTATTGCTGATTCTCTTTGGGATCAAAATCATTGTAGGGCACTTACGTTGGGGTCGCTGCGGAGAGTGTCAATCTCCTCCTCAGTGAGGCTGGCAGCAAAGCCGTTGATGTTGTCGTATGTGTAGTCGGCGCGGGAGGCAATGTCGATGACAGCATCGTCGAGCTTCTGCGCGGAGAACTCTCCCTCTTTGGGGTCCTTGAACTTGACAATGAACTTTCCCTCAATGAGCTCGACATCGCGAGGGACGTGGAGAGGAGCACGCTTGGTGTGAGGAGCGGCGGCCACCAGGGGCAGGAGAGCGAGAAGAGTTTCGGCACGCATTGTGGAAGAGAAGATGGAGTTGATCTGAAGTTGCTAAAGAGGCTTATCTTGACTGATGGTACTGAGACTGAACTGGCTGCTGCTGCTGGAGGTGAAGAGCACAGGAACGACAAGAAGCGGTCTTTGCTTGCTGTTATATACTCCTCTAGACCGGAGACTTCATGATTTTAAGATGGAGTCTCCGTCAGGCACTATCTGATTATGGTAGGTAAGAGCAAGACCCAAGAGTTCCCCATGTTTCACGGATTCTGGATGCAATTGCGCAAGCGTACATGTCAAGGATCATTCGATAAGTCGCCAGGGTACCGTTTTTGACCAGGGGACTGTGGTCCAACCGACGATCTTCAGCTAAGATGCACGCGATGCTTGACAGCTAGCATAACCTCACCTTCCCGTCTGGTACCTGAACAGCCGTGCCTGGCGTCTGAGTCAAGATTTCAGGGCCGCCGAGTCCCTAGGCGCAGGGGAACGGGGACCTTGGGCCTTGGATGAGGACGCCACCCATCTGTATGTTGGGGCCAACGAGGGGAGGATCTCATTTCCGGGAGCCGCATGCTGCGGTAAATACGACCAAGTGCCGAGGGCCGCTTGACCCAACTGCCTCTCTTGGACGAGACGGCGCGCTATGTTCAACTAGCTCGAAGTCCCAGGAGGACTACGACTGTAATGGTATGTCCCCAGAGATCTGACGTTCCGGTTCGTATTGTTACGGCTAACCTTAGAGTTAACCGTGTTCAAAATCGACATGGCCGTGGATCGCAGAGTTTCTCCAGCTAATCCTCGAGGACGAGACAAGGCACAGGATTGCATAGTCGTGGATCGGAAATCCTCTGTCGGCAATCTGTTGCAGGAAACATCCCTCCTCCAATCTCGAATCATCTCACAGGGTGCGCCACAGGGGCTCTGAGAGATTTCGTGGGGAAAACCCCCAAGGATCAATCATGTGCCAAGATGATCGCGTCGCTGATCAAAGTGGCGAGACGCTCTTGCGCGAAACCGGAGCCGGACGGACTTGGCAGGGCGGGTGGGTTTCTTTGAGGAGAGAGATTCTATCTACGGAGTATAGCACGACTTTGATGCTGAAAGAGGCAACCAAGGATCCAATGACAGTGGGAAAACAAAAAGCCCTTCGCAGAAAGCCAAAAGAGACTTCGCGTATGCAAGCGATGATGGGTCGATGGGGTATAGGCATCCCAATAACATTAAGATTTAAGGTGTCAAGCATAGTCTTTTGTCAATTTTGTGACCTTGTTCCAGATAGTTCCGTGTGGGTTGCAATGCCGCGCTTACGATACAAAGACGACAGGGGGGCACTTCCGCCGAGGCACGCGATCTATCCCAACGAGTTATACTTACTGATCTGTCTATACATAGAGTTTAGAGTTTACGTTGATGGAGTCTGTTCTGACCGATTGATGATTGTGGTTTACGTCGACCTTCCTAATGTAGCATCCGTGACCGGGAAATCCGGCAGCGGCTCCAGTAGATACGGCGTTTGGCGGTCAGAGCGCTAAGCGACAGAGGAATAGTATGATGGTTGACGAAGCCGGAGACTTGAATGTTGGGGGCGCTATAGCAACACGCAAGAGAGTCAGTCATGCAAGGCCTCAATGGACTAAGGGATTCTGAGTTTGGGTGATAACACGGAGCCGCCCCATCCGTATAGTCCGGGACAGGCAGTTGCACATGTAAGTGACGATGTAGACCCAGGCCATACGTGGAGCTCTCACACGGCCATGGAGTTCCAAGATTGAGAAAAGAAAAGTAATTATTAAAAAATTGGACATGACGTTAGTGATCTAACAACCTCAACACAGAGTAGTCCTCATTCTTTGCACTCCGTAACAGTCCATCGAATAAGAAGCCTGGCAGACAATCCTTCTCACACAATAACCAACTCCCCTGGAGAGTATGGCTCCTGCTGAGGCGGGAAGTTGGGCGCAAAGTTGCCGCATGTGTCTGTGATGATGTAGGCAGGGTCCGAGCCGTCCCCATCGGCGATGATGTCGCCGTTCGGGTTCCGAACATCGACTCGGAAGAAGTATCCCGCCTGGCCATTGACGAAGAGGAAACGGATCGGGACGTGTTGACCAGCCTGGAGATTGATGGTGAGGATGGTCGAGCCGCCGAAGATGCCGAGCTCTGCGGCTGCGTTCTCGCGCGTCCAGCCGGAGTACGCAGCTTCGCCGACCCAGATGAGAACAATGTCGTCAACGAAGGGGAGCTCGAAGGTGTAGTCTCCTTCGATGACGGCATTGAGGTACGCTTCGTGGTTGAAGGCCATGAAGATGAGATTGAAGTCTGGCGCTCCACGATACGGTGGGTAACCGATCCGGCTGGTCTGACCGACGTAAACAGGCCGAGCCTCTCTCAAGCCAACAACGTCGAGGTTGCTGTAGCGTGGAGGATCAAGGTTGTCGTAGTTGTGAGGGATCATGGCGTAACGGAAGCCGATGTTATCACAAGAGTTGTCGGCTGGGGTGCCCCCTCCTGGATTGTCTCCTGGATTATCTCCTGGATTATCTCCTGGATTATCTCCTGGGTTATCTCCTGGGTTGTCTCCTGGATTGTCTCCTGGGTTTTCCCCTGGATTGTCCCCTGGGTTGTCTCCTGGATTGTCTCCTGGATTGTCTCCTGGGTTGTCCCCTGGGTTGTCCCCTGGATTGTCTCCTGGATTGTCCCCTGGATTGTCTCCTGGATTGTCTCCTGGATTGTCTCCTGGATTGTCTCCTGGGTTGTCTCCTGGATTGTCTCCTGGATTGTCTCCTGGATTGTCTCCTCCATCATTGCCTGTCGGCTCGGCCGGAACAGTCGACGTGACTGTGTCACTAGTGAAGACGAAGGTGGGAGTGACGGTGACCGTAGAAGTCGTACCTGGAATTTCCTCAGGAACAGTGGTCTCGACAGGCTCATCTGGGGTAGGAAGTGCAGGAAGCGTGGGAAACTCCCTAGTTGCATCGGTGATGGGCTGATCAGGAGGAGGCGAGCCGATGATGACAGTGTCAGGCCCGTCATCCGTTGCTGTGATTGTAGTCTCGTAGCTGGATCCTGCAGGGATGGGGACAGTGAACGTGGTAGTGTCCGCTACAGTGCTGCCGCCCGGGGCACCAATGATCACCGTGTCCGGATCGTCAGGATCCTCAGCCGCGACAGTGCTGGTGAAGGCAGGCAGGTCATCTGGAATGGCTGTTGTGATGGTAGTCTCCGGAACTCCGGGGGCGCCGATGATGACAGTGTCTGGGTCGGAGGGATCGGCAGCGGTGATTATAGTTGTGAAGCCAGGACCGTCGTCCGCAATTATGTCGGTGATGGTCGTTGTGGCCGGGGCAGGCGTACCAACGATGACAGTGTCCGGTTCAGAGGGGTCAGTGGCAGGGACGGTGGTGGTGAATCCAGGGCCATCTGGAACCACAGTTATGATTGTGACAGGTTCACCGGCGACCGCAGTCGGATCGAAGACAATGACAGTGGTTGAATCGCCGCTGCCAGGGGCGGGGAGTACAGTTGAGGTGACTGGAATGGTGCCGCTTGCTGGGCGAGTAACCGTGGTCACTCCAGCTAAAGCGTCGCTCGGCTGCAGAACGATAACAGTTGTTGGGTCACCTGGCGCGGCAGGCTCCAGCGTAGTGGTGACGGCATCGACACCGGACGGCAGCGGCTGCGTAACAGTGACAATTCCATCACCGTCGACATCCGGCACTGGAGGCGGCGTAATGACGACCACGCTGCCAGCTGTCTCAGTGCCGGTAGGAGGAACAGATATTGTGATTGGGGTTTGCAGACCGTCAACAATCCTGGTAGAAGTGGCGCAAGCAGCACACACAACAGGGATCGACGAGCCAGGCCTGCCGATGACCTCAAGTCCTTGCGTCTCGCCAGGTCCAGGCGGCAGGCGGTAGGTTGTAGGAGTCGAGCCAGCATAGCCCAGGTCCGTGACAGTGCTGTAAGGGCCAGTGAATTCGCCTGCAGCATTCTGGTCCTGTGCTCCCACCGTGGGAGCTGCCTGGTTAAGACAAGCGCCGTCAGTCTGTCCAGGGATTGCAATTGTCAAAGGGATCTTTCGGCCACCAGAAGGCGGCAAGGTGATGTTTGCTCCAGTTGGTGGAAGACACGACCCGTCCCAGGGCATGGCATCCGAAGCGAAGGGATACACTGCTGATTGGAGACAGTCATCTCGAGAGCTGCCACAGGTCAGAGGTTTTGAATCTTGTTTGACGTGACAGTGATTGCTACACTTACATGGTCGTTTGCGTCTGGAAGGTCGAGAACCTGGTGATCTGAGTGGCGATGGTGGTTGGAGCATTGGTGACAGTAAAGGCAGTGTCCTCATCTATTGGATAGACGCCATTCTCGGCACAGAAGATCTCAACAGTGGTGGGTTTCGCGATAACCACCTCGACTGGGAAGACATCATAGATATTGACAGCCTCCTCAGCTTCATCAACAACAGGAACAGCCTCGACACTGCGGCTGAGGGACACCACAGCAGCAGCCAAAGACTTGGCGAGGATATACCGCATGGTTTCAACAGGCAGAGTAATGAAGACTGCCCTCCTTGTGGCGCAGAACAAGAACGCGAATCTTCTCACGTCTTACTTTATGAGGTGGTCTATTTGTACACACGCTTTTGTCTATTTGCACACACTTGTTACACAGAGGGGCGCCGCTTTTAAAGGAAAAAAGACCCCATTTAAAAAGCTTAATAAATTTATTTTTAAATTATATAATATATATATATATTATTATTATTATTATAAGTTAACTATAACTATATAATAAATAGCTAAAGTAATAATTAAGCCTAGCTAAAGCTTTATTAAAAAGGCTTAATATTTCCTTTAAGAATTAAATCTTTATTCTTTTTATTAATCTTTAATTTAATATATACTTATATATATAGTTATTACTAAACTCCTATAGCTTATAATATTTAATCTTAAAAGCTTATATATAATTAAGTTTATAATTTTTTTTATAATTCTTTTTATAAATATTAAAAGAACTTTATTTTAAAATATATATATTATAATAAATATTAATATTAAAATATAAAATATTTATAATATTTCTATTATAAGAATACTTTTTTAATATATGTATTTTTAAAAGCTTAAAAAGCTTAAAACTACTTTTCTAAAAGGCTTAAAAACCTTAAGCTTAAAGCGGCACTAGAAATCCCCCTTTACGTCCCTTTGTGTAACAAGTGTGTGCAAATAGACAAAAGCCTATGTACAAATAGACCACCTCTACTTTATAGCCGAAGTTGAGTCTTCCAACTTGGGGATCAACATCGCGTCCGTGCTTCCGCCTCCAACACGCCGCATACGTTCTTGAATACACGCTGAGTGCGAATTATTCTATAGACACTTTACCATCAACAGAGATCTGCGCTGGGTTTCTCCCCCAGACCTCGTTGCTAGTTGTCAGGTATTGTACTGTGCGGGCCAGTCTAGCACATGTGATCGGTTACGATCCGATGGCTAAGACAAACCCGGAATTGATTTCGGCCCTGCCAATTTCGGAAGACCCTTGAGACACTCTCTATCAATGCGATAGCCATCGCGGAGGGCAATGCACAATAGTAAGCTGTTGGGTGCTTGCATTCCAGAAGAACTACGTCCAGGCACTGGCACGATGCATCGACGGCTACTCACATTCCAAGTCAGCTAAAGTATAGCAGACCCCCCACATATTGTATCAAGATGAATAAGAATCTGGCTTATTGAGGTGCGAAGACCTCATATGGGAAAACGCGCAGAACTAACACTCCTTGACAACCTCCCTTGGCCGGATCAATCTGCGATCGAAATCTCGGAAGAAGATCTCCGTGAATGAGACAGCCACTGTGCGAACAATAACTATATGCGGCGCATTACACAGACCGTACAGCTTCGGCCGAGAGGTATCCGGCCTCTATTTCCTCTGGCAAGCCCCTTTAGTTCCACCCAGATCTTGTTCTGTAGCTTCTGTCAACCTGCATCCGTCACCCAGGGCAGGATCCAATGCCTGCAAGGGTCGCATGAGGGTGTCATTAGCCTACTTTAGTGGTGTTCAATGGCATTCTCCCACTCTTTGACCTTGCAGCCCGATGGAAACTTCCCATGGTCTTCAGAAACGATGACGTGCAGGATTAGACGGCTTCCTTCATCTGCCGCCCTGCCCGTGGCCATCTTGAGGGCTGAACAAGCAGCTCTATGCTTTAAAGATCCTGTGGTCCTCACGAGGCTGGTCTTGCATAACCCAGGTCCAACATGGTGACGATGACTCCAGTCATTTCCAGTAGAATCGTTACGGCAGGCCGTTGGACACTGTAGATCTGCCTGAGTTTGTTGTCAGCATAGCTGAATGAGCCCGCAATGGGCTTAGCACCAGCTCAAGTTTCGAGAGAGAAATGGCCTTCGTTCGCTTTCCTTACCGAGTCATCCTTTTGGGACCGCCAAGACTGCGAAGATACTGTCGTCATCCATGAGATTGTGCAGATCTCCCTTAGCTACAAGCCCAAGAGCACTATCGACGGAAACGAGACGACGAGGCTGAAGCCATGAATTCTTCCGCTTTGGGCAAGTTTCCGACGCAGCAGGGCTCACCAGGAGGAACGTGCTCGCCATAATGATCTTGACAGAAAGCTCGAGCCCTTTGGACAGCTCAAACCGGTCGATGAACACCGCGGGCGTTATTCACTAGCATACCAAGCCGAACAAGGTCCTGATTGGCCCTAGCTGCAAACAAGCTTCGACAAAAACAAAAGAGCAGAGATCGAGATGCCACGCGTGCGCTATCCCTTTAATGCCAGTTCCACTTTCCATCCCCGCCTTGGCTCACTTGATGACTTCAAGGTTACGGACACCGAGGATCAGACGTACAGCGGAAGCTTGAACAACATGCTTTCGCCAGTTTCAAAGCCAAGGCCAACCTTGGCGCCTGTGACGATATAGGTTTTACCGGCAGCATCGTTGGGGGCCGGAGGAGAACAGAGAGCTGAATCCACTGACCACAAGTTATAATTACTATGAATTATAAAGCGTGATGTAGCAGCAGTTCTGTTCAAGCGATTAGTCTCGTTGAGGTTATCGAATTTGAGATCTGCTTCACAGCCTCCGGGTAGACGGTCCATGACACTCATAGGGACCTGCCTTATGGTCTGAGTTCCTGGGTGAGTTACAAAAAGACGATAGGGTGTGAAATATCACTGCAGGGTGCTTCTGCAGCCAGATTGTGGTTTCTGCATCTGATCCTAAAGAGAACATCCTTGGAACCCATGCTACATATAATGAATGACCTATTATCTCCTGCTTGGGAAGATCCACTTCAAGCACTCATATGTGCGACCAGGCAGTGTAGACGAGAATCGATGAGGCAGTGCGTAAAATAGATCGCATATTGCAGTCCTAGGCAACATACTCCGTTCACTTACACACGGTACCGTGGGAGCGTGATGAAACCCGTTCTTGGACATGGGCAACCATTAAAAAAGCCCTTTGTCCAGATGTGGTACAGTGCTGGAATACGCGTCGCAGGTAGATCCTTGTCCAAGGCCCAATAACCTTGAGACGATGGAGATCATCATCAGGACCACGTAAAGATGAAGAATCAGTTCGGGGGGGTTTCTGTTGCCGAAACTTACCATGAGAGTATGAAATTATCAAAAAGGTAAATTTGCCTGAAATGCAAAAGATTGAATCTAAGCATTTCACCATCATTGTAAGGGTTGATTCAACACTCTTCCCTCCAACGGTATAACCACCTTGCCATGTCTTCACAGTGACTTCAATTCGACACCGACTCCTGAAAGCTCTTATTCTTTGGGATTAGCTTTAGAATAGAAATGATATGAAGAATTCCAGTCCACACGAAGGCTTTTTGCTTGTCGCAGACCACAAGCCGGCTTTGTACTAGGTAGGTCAAGCCCTTGCAGGGTATCATAGTCTTTAGAAGTAGACGAAGCGTGAATCAAGCTGCTATAAGTAGAGATTTTTGTCAGTGGCTTCTCCGTTCTTGGAAATCATGCACGGTGATTAGATTGACCAAGACAGGTAATTAGAGGGTTCGAGGGACTCGGCTCAGTCAAAAACAGAACTTGTCTATCTACTCCCATATAGTGGGAGCATGTCATGGAGACATCTACGGCTCAAGTTTTGCAGATCGTCTGATGGCATCAGCGCGACAGTCGCGAGCGCACACAGGACAAATGAAAAGACGTATGGCATACCCTGCCACGAGCCTTCCAGATGCATGTTCCGCTGAACGTCCCCGCGACAATAGGCCCAGCCAGCAGTGATCCAGTAGTGTCCATGATTGACAGCGTGGTGAATACAGTGCTGATCATCTCACGTTCGACAAGAGGGCTCACTGGGGAACGTGCAAAACTGTCGAGCCGCTGCCAAGCAAGCGCTATCGCAAGGAAGAAGCATTAGTAATGGAGCAGAATCCCCAACGACGACCAACCAGAACTTGGTTGAGAGAGCCAGGAAAGCGAAGCTTGCCGTTAACATGATGATGCTGAGTCAAGCCAAACCGCAGATCCTTGACGTGAAGTGGAAGGCGAATGTACTTGAGGAGGAAAATGCCAAGCACATCGGCAGTCCAGCCACAACTAGGGTGTATACACTGAGGAGTGTCGTATGTGGGATAGGGCCTCCCCGACCGGGGGATTGGGCATAAGTCGAGCAGATGTGATGCTGTCGATGGACGAGGAGCAATAGTCGATCAGCAATAATCGATCTCGAGGTGAATTCTTCATAGTACCGTCTCTCAAGGAGGGATCATCATACTAGATGAGGCGACAAACAGGTATATCCTAGGATAGAAACGCCCCCAAGGCATCATGACTAACATATTCTCGCTCCAGTTTGGACCATGAAGCTGAGGCTTTGGTCGAGAACCTCTTGTCCACCAAGCTGCGAGGCAGGACGGCCATGTCAATTCTTAACCGATTGGAGGCAGCAGAGAAGTATGATAGCATTGCAGTCCTTGAAGAGGACTCTCTCTTGGACTTTGATGATGCTGCCTCGGTGGTGGCAAGGTGTGAACTTTTCTCGAACAGAAGGTGACTTCACAGCTGTCTCCGAGCTGATCCGAAGTAGGCTGTGACCCAGAGCGAGGAATGCCTGACGATTCTTGTTCTGTTGCTTTGATGGAATTTTGGTGGACAATTGCGCGGTGCTGTAAGCGAGATCGTTGTCTATGAAAAGATTCTTGGACATGTTGGCGACTCCGTGGGTTAGGCGTCAACAAGTTCTGCGCCCCTATCGACGACGACAGGGTTTGTAGACCATTCAACTTAGAGCCTGCGCGTTCTTTTGAGATGTTCGAACGCGTTGGCGGCGATCTCGGATCATCTTTGACGGTAAGGATGACAGCCAATAAACCTTGAGCTCCATAAAGCAACGTATTCCACTCGCGACTCGTGGCGCAACCGAGGCGTCAGGGAATCTCATAGGGCAAGCCACGTGTGCCGTAAGACTCAGTCAGGCCCATGCTGCTTGTGAGAAAGTGATTGTCAGATTTAAGTGTGGCGATTGGGTAAATGCAGCGGCGTTGGGACAAACAGCCCACGATGCCAGCGTGCACTTTTGGTGGTGGAAGGGTCGTGGGGTTCCTGCGTGGGTTGGTGGTGCTAGAATTGCGATTCCGGTTCATATTCCGCCTCAGCCATCGCAATTCTGCCCTTGAAAAGCTACAACCTCACAACACAATCTTCCAGCCCCGAGCGAACCGCCCATCCATCAGTCCGGCATCTGCGCCAGGCGCTTCAAGGCACAATGGTCGGCAAAGTCAGCGAGAGGGTCCTCCTCCGTGAGGGTAAGCCATCATTTGGAAACACTCGGCAAACGAGAGGCTGACCGCAACGCGACTGCAGGCTTGGAGAGAACAGACAATGGCATGAAGCTGACGACCTGGCCCGATGTGCCTCCGATCAATCAGAAGAATTACTACACGTGCGCGCTCCTCCGAAACTGCTGTATCCAAAGATGCCCTCGCTGACAATCTTTAAGCGACTTCATGAAGCGCGATGATCAGGTGCTCGCACTCCGACTTCAGAATGATGCAAACCGCGATCGCCTTGTTCAGAGTGCCCGCGAACGCGATAGATACCTTTCGAAGCCCGCCAATGGCGAACTGCCCGTGCTTGTCCCCGAGCTGGGAGAGGATGACGGCGCGGCGACCCCTTTGACCGGCATCGACCCGTCGCGAATCATCGTCATCCACCCCGGCAGCCAGAATCTGCGCATCGGCTTCGCCAGCGATGCATTGCCCAAGACTATTCCCACGACCCTGGCGACCAAGTTCCCACAGACCGAGTCCGAGATGCACGAGGCCCTCCCGAGACGACAGTTTGAAGCGAAGACCACCGAACAGCAATACGGCGAAGAATGGTCCAAGAAGTACAATAAGATGTGCAGCGATCTCAAGATTGAGATGCGGGCAAATAAGCGCAAGGTCCTTCCCAACTCCAAGGAGCTGGTGCAAACCTTCAACCGCCGTACGGAACCCGAAATCATCCCCAAGCACAACGACCCCCTCGAGATCGAATGGACAGACCCCAAATCGTTAGAGGATCCAGACTCTCTCGCATCCTGCTTTATAGGAAACGATGCACTCCGAATTCCCGATGACTCCGACCCCAAGTTCAAGTTATGGTGGCCCATCCAACATGGTTGGTGGAACGAAGATGACTACACCAGCCAGGAGCACCTGTACGATGATTTCGAGACGCTGCTCGACAAGGCATTGCGACAAGAGTTGGGCTTGAAGACAAACAGCGAATGGAAGCAGTACATGTGCGTCTTTGTGATTCCTGATCTTTACGACAAGCGATATGTTGAGCAGGTTCTCCGATCATGCATGACCTGGTTCGAGTTCAATAGAGTGTGCTTCATCCAGGAGAGTATGGCGGCCACGTTCGGCGCAGGCTACACCCAGGCTTGTGTTGTCGATATGGGAGCTCAAAAGACCTCAGTTACCTGCGTTGAGGATGGTTTGTGCATTGAAGATTCACGCGTAAACCTCAAATACGGAGGCTACGACATCACAGAGACTTTCATCAAGATGATGCTCTACGACAACTTCCCGTACCAAGACATCAACTTGCGGAGACGATACGACTTTCTGCTCGCTGAAGAGCTGAAGATCAAGCACTGCACCATGTCTCAGGCCGACATCTCTGTGCAGCTTTATCAATTCCACGTTCGTGCGCCGAACCAGTCGACGCGGAAGTACCAGTTCAAGACATACGATGAGGTCATATTGTCGGCCATGGGTGTTTTCGAACCCTCACTCTTCGATAACAGCACTAAGCTGCGTGGGAGGCGGAAGCTCGTCGAGATGTCCTACAACGCTTATGACGTGGATACACCTGACGACCCTAGTTCATCTGCTCAATTTGCCGTCCTGGCGCTTGTCCAGCCATCACTTACTGCAGCACCAGCGAATGGCTTCTCCCAGTCTCAACTAGAAGTCTCAACCCCGAGCAAGGAGAGATCGCAGCCCTTCAACTTTTCCGGTCGAGACGGACCAAATGGAACCCCTGCAGGATCCCACGCTGGCTCACCTGCGCCTGAGGGTGCAAGCACGCCTGTGCCACCGCCCTTCGTATTCGGAGGCAAGGATGCCACCAACGGAGGGAGCCCGGCACCAAGCGGCTCTCGTGCAGCTGGCACGCCTATTCCTGGGCAGTCCACCCAGGCGACTCAGCAGCCTACTGGCGTGGGGCTGGAGAGCAATGGAAGGACAGCCAAGGCTATGGCGATGGAGAAGGACGAGGTGCTTCCTGTCGTGCCACTGGATATAGCCATTCTCACGAGTATTCAAAACGCAGCCAAGGGCGACGACAAGAAACTCCGCGACCTCCTCGGCAGTATCATGGTCATCGGCGGCGGTGCCAAGATTCCGCAGCTCACAGTCGTGCTTGAGGAGAGGCTGAAGAAGCTGCGGCCTGAGCTTTACGAACGGATCTTGGTGAGCCGCAGCGCCAGAGACATGGACGAGCAGGTTGTGGTCTGGAAGGGTGCAAGCGTATTCGCAAAGCTGTCGACGAACGACTCATGGATCACGCCCTTCGAGTACGAGAGGCTTGGGCCGAGGACGTTGCATCACAAGGTGTTATGGGCCTGGTAGGGCTACGTGAGGTAACGGCAGAAGCCAGGATCAAGGACATTCGGGCTTCTGGAGGAGTTTCACTGTACAGGATGGGTTGTGCTTTGGAGTTTGGACTGCTGCGTGATCTTCGTTCGGCTGATGATCAAAGACGGGTTTCACATACAGAAAGGCTTAAAGAAAATGCAATATGACATCTCGCTTACCTTGTGGCCCATGAGGACGCTTCTCAGTCAAGTGCTTCGATCTCAGTGATCTCCCCTAAGACCAGGCTTTTCCAGCTCGCAATCGACAGCCATTGCGCCATCGCTATGTGATCTCGCCTCCCTGAAACTTCTGAAACTTCGCCAAATATTCGATAACTGCTTGGATGCCCACACCAAAGTATTTATCAAATAACTCTCTGGGCTCACGATGCGCTAGAAACAGGAATCTGCTTCCATTAATCTCGACGTCACGAGGTCTCGTCGGGCTATGCTGAGGTACCCACATCGCGTGCCACAACAGCGCGTTGCTCAAGGTACCAGCACCTTTGTTTAGTTTCGGGGGGTTTCTAAACAGCAACACTCTGCGGACATGCGGGCAGTATCATTCATTCATCATCGTAGATTCCTTCAGCATCTCTCTAGTCACCACCGACAGCGTTGCGACGACCAAGGGTTTTGATTGCCTTGCGCCATGTGATCGGCAGCCTTGCGACATTGTGCTGCTCACTTTCTATTGATTGCCATCATCAACTTTTAGCTTCGACCGGGATTCCCACCAACAACCATGTCGGTCCTACGTCGATTCGTGCCCTTCTCGCCCTCGACGACTGCCGTCCAAGGCGCGACTTACCTTCTCTGCATCTCCCTCTTCTCCATCTCTTTCCTTGTCTTTCTCAACAGCTCCGTCTCGTTCGTGGTCACAGACCTCATTGGTCAAAAGAAGGGCGTGGGCGATGTCGTCGGAACGTTGGGCTTCGTCGACGAACTTATCGTCCTGGTCGCGTGCCCCGCATGGGGATTGGCTTCGGACAGATTGGGAGTGAGATGGGTAGCTGTCCTGGGCTACATCATCATCGGGGTTGCGTTGATGGTATTCGTGCAGGCCAGGAATGTGTATCCCGAGCTGGTACTGGCCCGCATCCTCTTCGCGGTGGGTGCTTCGGCCTCGTAAGTGATGTGCTCGGACCCGCAGGAGACCTGAGATGCTGAATGATGATTACAGAGCTACCATGGTGACTGCGATCCTTCCCTCGCTGACGGACGAGACCGAAGACGAGCCTTCTGACGACCTCCGATCCAGGTCCAAGAGCCCTAGGAACCAACGGCACAGCATGGCTTTCTCCGTCGAATCCGAGCTCACCATCACACCCGAACGCTACACGCGCACACTTTCGAACGATGGCGTTCCACGAGCTGGCAATAACGAGAACGGCCCGCCCCCAAAGTCCGCCCAGCTCGCCGGCTTCGTCGGGCTGTTCACTGGTGCAGGTGCCTTGGTGGCTCTGCTCCTGTTCCTGCCACTGCCTGCCCGCTTCAGCCAGATTTCGGGCGTGACGCAAGCAGATGCTGTGACCTATAGCTTCTACGTCGTTGGTGGCGTAGCTCTTGTTGTGGCTGTGATTGTCTTCTTCGGTCTACGGGGCATCAAGGGCGAGGAGGGCAAAGGGTGGAAGCTGCTGTTTGGTACGCGTACCAGTGACTATGGCGAGGAGGAATATGCTGGGCCCAGCGGCCGAGATACCTCTCGGCGACAGGTAAGGACAGCATCTCACTGCGTAGAAAACGCTTACTGATTGAAAATCTCAGGTTGTTCCATACGTCCACCTCCTCAAGGACTCGATCTTCCTGGCTTTCACCGACTCTCGGATCGCTTTGGGCTACTTGGGCGGATTTGTTGCCAGGGCCTCGACCGTGGCGATCTCACTCTTCATCCCTCTCTTCGTGAACACGTTCTTCATTAGCAATGGCTTCTGCCAGGGCTCGCCGCACGACCCCTCGCCGGAGCTGAAGAAGGAATGCCGATCGGCCTACATACTTTCATCAATCCTCACAGGAGTAGCACAGATGGCAGCGCTGCTTTGTGCCCCCGTCTTTGGATACTTGTCTCACCGTGGTGGAAAAGGCCCGAACATCCCGGTCATTATTTCCAGCGTCTTTGGTATGGTGGGATACGTTGTTCTGCCGCAGCTTTCGAGCCCCGAGTTCAAGGACGAGGACGGCAGGGGCGGCAGCCCTTGGATCTTCTTGGTCGTGATTCTGATCGGCATCAGTCAAATCGGAGCTATTGTCTGCAGCCTCTCATCCCTGAGCGAAGGCGTTCTCGCGACGGACACCAGCCGTCCATCGTTGCTGGAACCCTCATTAGCACCACTTGAAGATGAGTCAACAGAAGCTGACCCTCTCATTCGCATCTCGACGGAACGTAATCATGTTTCGCGGGTGCAGCTCAAGGGATCGATAGCTGGAGTCTACTCGCTGAGCGGAGGACTTGCCATCCTGCTGCTCACAAAGCTGGGTGGTTTCTTATTTGATAAGATGACGACGGGAGCGCCGTTTTACATGATGGCAGCGTTCAACGGTGTGTTACTGTTGGCAAGTTTGGGCATCGACGCGTCACAAACATACTCGAGGTTTCAGTGATTGGAGATGAGGAGTTTTCCATTTTCTTTTTTTTTTATACTTATGAGCGTACGACTTTCACGTCATTCTGTCACACTCCTTTCCTACTTTAAGAGCGTTTATTCAAGCGATTTTTGTCCTTTGATTCAGTGTGCAGACGAGCAATCTTTGTGCTGTGCATGTCCGCAAGTGACTTACAAATGCTGGTGCACAAACGCTCTCACCGGGTCTCCTGCTCAGTCAGTTACGTCTTCTGGCTTACGTGCCGGGCGTCGATGGTTTGTCCAGCTGGTCGGTGTCCTTGGCTTCCTGCAGCGTCCACACACGATCATGTCGAGCATTTTCTATCAGCTGTGGTCCCTTCTACGCAGCCTTCTTTGAGGTGGCCGAGTGTGGCCATCCGGTACAAATACGACCTCTGTGGTTACACGTCTCTCTGTCACCGGCTCCCCAGCCCGTCTCTCGGCCACGTGTGCCTGCCGATCAGGCGCGCGCCGATGCTGGGATGGGGGTTTTGTCGGAGACTCACGAGCTTGGTCCTTGTGTGGGTGCTTCTCATCGACGTGAGAGACAGCTGCTTCATCTGGACGCAGGATGGGGACTACGACAGCTGGACATGCGGTCTTGCCGGACGATGAGCCGGCCGAATCAATGAGACCTCCCCTTGGAAGGGTGCCTGTTTCTGGATCGGTTTGTGGCGGCCGTGAATGTGTCCAGCCGTGGGAGAGCGGCCGTTTGCGTCGGTCCGTTGGTGAGAGCTTGGGCAAGCTTCGTCGTGGCGCTGGTGACCGAGTCCCGACATCCTCGCGCCACTGGATCACGTTCTGCCGATTCTCATCACCCGGTTCTGCCGGCCGGTCTCGTGGGTGGGGGAGATAGATGTATTGCTCCCCGTCGCTGCTACTGCTGCTGGGCTCACCCTGGTCTCTGGTACCCGAGGATGGGCTCTCCGGGGTCGAGGCTCGCTTGGCCTTGGAGGCCTCGGGCGAAGACACTAGATGGCCCATGAATGAAGCTCTTTCGAGAACGGTCTTTGGTGAATGCTGGATAGTGTGCTCTTTGTCACTCTATTGCCAGTCGGGGATACAAAGGGGGGGAATATGAAGGAGGTTCAAAGACTTGGGTTCTGGGCATGGAGCTCGTTTTAAAGGAAGAGTTTTGCCGGGATCGTCGAAGGGGCTTGTGCTGGTTTGGAGGTGCCTCAGTGATCGGGAGGATGGGCATGGTAGCTTCATCATCACGTTTTCTGTACTTCGTGGAAGCTGAAGTGGTCAATAACCTGTGATGGTCTGACGATACGTGGCCCAGTCACATCCCATGAGCCCGAGAGTTTTGCCTCGAGCTTGGGCGATTCACAGACTCAAGCGTCAGGAGGCACAGACAGTATGCCGCCTCGAGCATCTCAGCTTCTTCTCCGTGTACAAGGCTGAAAGAAGCCGCCGAATGGTGCAATTCTCCTCGCGGCTTCCCGGCGTTCTAGCAATGGTACATGTTTTGGGGTCACGGGGGGTCATAGGTATGCGGAAGAGTATGACGAAGGCTTCTGGCAAATTGCACCACAAAGAGCGCCCAGCTACAAAGCGACGATAGGATCAGTTTTTCACCAGGCAGTGAGCGAGGGACGTGGCTATTTGTGGCAAACCATGCGTTGGCAAGGGCTGGTGCAAATAATGCATGTTGATCTGGTTTAGAATTCTCAAACTGCCACCCCGGCAGGATAGATACACGAGCTTTGCACAGAACGATCACGGGTGAGGAGGGGGGGTATAAATCATCTCGCTTATGATTGATCACTGGCTCTTCAGACGAACTCGAGATGACCAAACTCCGGGGTGATGTGGAAGCTCGCGACATCAGGCGGATTCCACGCACCGAGCTCCTGATCAGGGAACGTCTCGGGGCTCGTGACAGTTCTCAGGAACTGCATCCTCCATTGGGTGCCCTTCGCCTCGCCCCTGTCGACGTTGAAGAGGCCCAGGGGAATGTGCGCCTCGCTCACCCACGTCTCGGCCTCCCTGTCCAGGGTCGTCCTGGCAGAGAAGCCATCGGCAGCCGGGTCGGAGACGAACAAGTGGTCGAAGGGGGCGCCCTCGGCGCGGACCTTGGACGGGTTGTAGATGAAGGCCTGGTAGGTCACGTTGTTGGGGCTGACCTCGAACTCGAGGTACGTCTGGGGGTCGCGCGTGCCGCGGTGGATGAAGGCCTCCATGACCTCGTAGGCCCAGATGTCGTCGTTTGTGCCGTGCGACGGGTCGAAGTAGAAGCTGGTCTCGTTGTAGGCGGTCAAGGTCAGCTCGAGCGAGTCGGCCGTGTAGCAGAGGTCGACCTGGGTGAGAGGGAACGGCGTCTTGTCTGGCACCGACTTGTCGTAGGTGATGGTCGCCTTGCGAGGACAGCACGGCACCTTGACTGCAGCGTAAGCAAGGACAAAGCCTGCAGTGAGCACGAGAAGAGATCGCATCCTGCGGGTCAAATTGGCTTGGTGATGGCGTATGTGTCAGGGTGAGAGGTTGAAGCCAGGGAGAGAGACCTCCAAGGGCGGTCGCCTTTTGTATTTATTCTTTGCTCTACCAACGCTGAACACCGACGGTTGAATCAATGATGACGGCTCTGACGAATGGCAATTTTGTCAGCCGTAGCCATACATCATCTGACCTTTGTTCATGTCCTAACCCCCGTGTCTCAGCACCAAATGCGGCAGGTCGTCGATCATTGCTGCATGGCCTGGGGCGCGTGTCGTGAGATGCTACGTAGCAACGGCGGCTCGGATGGTGGCAACCGTCCAGGGAGCCATGGATGCAGGGGAAGGATGACTCGTATTCTGCCCTATCGCAAACTATAGGACTTCTGTGGGCGTCTCACTGTGGACCAGAGAGCAGCAGGGATGAAGTAGTGCAGGAGGGTGATGGGCTTGTATCTGCCTCATTGCTTACGAGGAGACGGTACCTGTGTTGGCAAGCATTGTTCATCTGATTGGCTTTGCATCACGAAGCTGATGTGAGTGATGAAGTGTTCGGGACTTGGGTCCAATATGGTCAGTATTTACAAACATCCTTCATGACTGAAATAAGAGCAGTTCTGATCAGACAACTCTGGGAAGTATGGCCTTTCACAGGGTTCCCTTCTGAGAGATCCTACCAGTGAGAGACTTTGATCATGTTGTGGGCTTTTGACTTTGCACAGCTTGCGAGAAGACTCAAACGGATATTCTATCATGTATTTATTGCTTTAGTTCAGAGCCAAGATCTGGACAATCTCCTCCTCTATGTGGTGGAATATGTCCTGCGCTCTACCATCAGACTGCTGAGACTTGACGACATCTACATGAGACGGGCTATGAATGGGGTGATCTTTCGAGTCGTTGGCCGCAGGCGATGAGGAAGTCCAGTTCGCGAAATCCGGTGCATCGTCCAGTGAGTTCTCCATCAGCTGCTCGAACGAGTACGCTTCTGCAGATAAGCTGTCCAGTTCCTCGAGAACCTTGGGATCGAAGTGCGAGGCTTGGAGATAGTCGGGAGATGGATCCCCTAGAGCGTCCACCATTGATGAAGATGCTGCTGTCAAGTCTGGGATTTCCGTTCCCACACACCGCGGTGTAGTCGAGCTGTTAGGAAGAGAGCTGTGAACACTCAACCGGGCTGTGGGAGCTGCATGATCAGGCTCTTCTCCATGTCCAGTCTCTTTCGCTCTGGAGGATTCGTGGGATGCTTCGCGGAACGGCTGGAGGTAGCAGGCAGCCATGTGCGCAAACTCGAACCTGTCCTTCATCTTCTCCAGTATCCGCATGCTCTGATGTGCGTCCTGGGCTATCTCGTAGTTGGTCGCGTGCGCTGCGGCGTCGAGCGAGTGCACCAGCAGAGCCGGGAGGAGCAGGGTGACGCCCATGACGGGCATCAGGTCGTCCAGCTCCGAAGCGACGAGGCCAGCCGCGATCTGCAGGATGGAGTTTGCAGACTGGGCCGCGAGCGAGGTTCCAGGATCCTCCCTGACGGAGGTGACGGCTGGGACGATGCCGTTGCGATGGATCGTGAGGAGGGCTGCGTGGTAGGTCATGTGCAGAAAGCAGCGCTGCACATCCACAAGAGACACCCTGTCATTCCACGAGGTGACCGGTGGCGATTCGGCGTGGCACGATGGAGGCAGATCCTGATACCACTGCTTCAGAGAGCCGATGAGCTCGTCGTCGTCGTCGTCCGCTGGAGCGTTGGGGCCGAGCCCTCGGAACTGGTGGTGAAGCACCCTCGCCAGTCGCAGCGAGAGGTCGCCGAGCTCGATGAAGAGTTCGGCAAGCCGAGTCTGCTCCTCCGTGGTGCAGGCAGACGGATCCGAGGGGCCGCTCGTGGGTAAAGGCGCGACGTCGAAGTCGTCGAGCTCCAGGAACGAGATCTCGCAGTCGTCCCCCCTGATGCTCGGGGCGTGGCACCCCCCCAGGGCGTTGAAGGTGTCCCTCACGATGCAGCACCACCACAGCCGCTTCCAGATGCTCGCCTCGTGCTTGGGGAGCGCTGCCCTGCTGGCTTCGCAGTGCATCTTTTCCTGCCGGATCACGCCGATGGCCAGGTGCGTACAGAACGACGGCGTGTCCTGCTTGGACGAGCTGGGGGACCGTAGTGAGAGGAGCAGAAGGGTCTGGACAATGCTGAGAGGTTCCTTGTCATATTCCAGACTGTAGAGAAGCTGCCCAACGAAGAGAAAAAAAAGAGGATTAATAATTCTTCTCTACTTTCACAGGTGGAACTGGGGGGGGGGCGCCGGGAACTTACCTTTGCACGTCGGTAGAGATCCTTCAGCGCGGCTGGTCTGCTCGCGTATCCCATGTCCTTCAAGACCTTGCTCTTGACGTACATGGCCCCGGCAAACATCAAAGACTGGTACAGGACGAGGCTGATGGAGCCCCTGCTGCCGGACCGGGAGCTCTGCGCACGGATCACGTCGTGTAAGTCGACGCAGGGCATGCTGTAGTGAACGCCCCTCGCGTAGGCGCGCAGCAGCTCACACTGGGACGCCGACGAGGGGAGCTGGAAAGCGCGGCTGGATCGAAGATGGCGCAGTGAGTCCAGGTCGAGATCCACGGGCGGAGGTGTGATGAATTTAGGAAGCGCCTTTACGATGCTCTCACGAGCTTGCACTGCCTCTGGCGACGGGGTGTGATCAGCGTCCCAGCTCGACTTGCGCAAGACACCGGCCATCGATGACAGCAGTTGGCCCAGTGAGTGTGGCTGTCTAGGGCATCCGTGGCAGGAAGACGACTTGGCTGTCTCCGAGTGATGGCTGGCTATGTACCGACTGTCAGCTCATGGTCGATGTTTGTAAGAAACGAACACATTCGGACGTCCAGGAGAGGACGATCAAGAAGGAAACATACGAATCGCTCTGGTGACTACATCGCACATCTCCTCGTCATCTGCCGTCGAAGGAGGGTTGGTGCTTGGGGTCAACGTAGGCACCTCGCTCTCGTCGAACACGCTCTGGGACTTGCTCGATCCCGGCGGCGAATGGACTGCTTCTTGCCTGACGTCTCCCTCCGCAGGGACAACGATGAAGGTCAATCCTGCTGAAGGACTTTTACTCGCAGGCCCTGCATTCTTGTGTCTGCCGATCTTTGTAAGTCTCCAGTCGCTTCACGAGCCAAGAGGAGGAGGAGGAGGGGGGTCAGTCAGGTGAGGACGAACTTGCGACGACCTTCCTGAAGCACACAGTCGATGCCATCCCATTTACAGTTGCGACACGGTATGCTCTCCACGACGTCGCAGCGGACCTTGCGCGCCCGACAGGCAAGACAGGCGCGTGCGGCACGCCTCTTGTGCTTGCGTTTGGACATGGGCGAAGCAGGCTCCTCTGCCTGGAAGTACATGGCTCGCGGCGCCAGCGCGACGGAGCTGTGGTGGTGGCTAGAGCCTGTGCATTTGCCGTCCGCCAGACGACCAATCTGATCCCAGGGCTTTGTGCTGATCATGGTGTTGGCCCCGGTGTGAGATGCCATTGAAGGAGTGGTGTTGGAGGAGTTGCTGCCGAAACAGCGACAGACAATCGACGCGTAAACAAGACAGACGATACGCGCGACACCTTTGAAAGGAATGCGCTCAGTCGCTGGAAAGTGGCTTATACACGGTGCACTACGGAGCAGTGAGGGCAGATGATGCACTGCAAGTCGGTTCTTTATGCGTGCGAGGTGACAAGGAGTCCAGAGAGACTGACGCTGCATCCGCGCAAGAGTCGCTCGTCTGCTTATCTTGAGGGTGCAAGTGAACAGATCTACCCCAGGCCTTCCTCAGTCTCGAGCCAGGATTCCAGCACGGAACGTGATCCCGTGTTGTCCGAAGGGGTTACTGCTCATCCCCAGACGTGTGGATAGCTTCGGACCGGCGGGCGGGTGTGGGGAAAAACCCCACGGGGCGGGACCCGAACGGGCGGGTTTCTGTCTTAGTGACGGGCTTCGCCTTGCAGCGCACCCATTCCGGCCGTTTCTGGAAGATCAAAGAAGCGCAACCGGCTTATTATTACTGCTGCACTGCTCCAGTCGGGTCAATCGCCGTCTTTCATAGCTTTTGCCAATGCGACGTTCTATTGTGATGCATCGCCTTATCCAGAGCGCAGCGTCCTGAATACTGTCCAGCATGGCTCCCAGAGTACGGATTGTCGAGGTCGGCCCTCGCGATGGATTGCAGAACATTCCCGACCAGCTGCCCGTCCAGACGAAGCTCGAGCTAGTGCAGCGCCTGCACCGTACGGGCCTGGAGACGATCGAGCTGACCTCTGTTGTGTCGCCCAAGGCAGTGCCCCAGTTGCGCGACTACAGTCAACTGCTCGCCGATCAGAGGATACAGACTCTGCTGGGCGACCGCTCTCGACGTTACCCGGTGCTGGTGCCCAATCTCAAGGGCCTGGAATTGGCACGGAAACATGGGGTCAGGGATATCGCAGTCTTCATCAGCGCCACCGAGGGCTTCAGCAAGGCCAACACCAACCGCACCGTCGCCCAGGGCATTGCCATCTCTGCCCAGGTTGCCGAGGCCGCGATCAAGTCCAACATCGCTGTGAGAGGGTATGTGTACCAAGGGGGTGAATCGCTTCATGCAAGCAGTTGAAACTGATATTCGATTCTTTCCATGATTAGGTACTTGTCCTGCATCTTCGCTGACCCCTACGATGGGCCTACGCCACCAAGCGCAGTCCTGGACGGCGTCAAGGCTCTTCTGGACATGGGATGCTACGAAGTCAGCCTTGGAGACACCCTCGGTGTAGGCTCTCCCCAGCAAGTCCGGGAGCTTCTGCACTTCCTGCTCAGCAGCGGCATCCCGGCAGAGAAGCTGGCCGGGCACTTCCACGACACCTACGGCCAGGCTCTCGGCAACGTCTGGGAGGCGTACCAGTGCGGCATCCGCGTCTTCGACAGCAGCGTCGCGGGCCTGGGAGGCTGTCCGTTCGCACCCGGGGCAAAGGGCAACGTCGCCACCGAGGACGTCGTGTACATGTTCCGACAGGCCGGGGTCGAGACGGGAGTTGACCTGACCGCCCTGGTGCAGGTTGGGCACTGGATCTCGGCGCAGCTCAGGAAGCCCAACGGGAGCCGTGCCGGGATGGCACTGGCGTCCAAGACGACGACGAAGACGACGACGCCGACGGCCGGTTCCCTCGCTTGGAAGCTGGAAGACCAGCTGAGCGGCGTGTTGGTGCATCGATCGGGCGCCAATCTCAAGCTCACGATGAACCGCCCCAAGAACGGCAACTGTCTGACCGCGCCCATGATCGACGACCTGACTTCCCAGTTCCGTCGCGCCGCGCAGGACCCGACCATCAGCCGCGTCGCCCTCACCGGCCAAGGCAGGTTCTTCTGCACCGGCATGGACCTGGGCAAGGACACGACGGCGGTCGGATCGAGCGACACGGCGAGCGATGCCCAGTTCAACCGTCTACGCGCACTGTTCGAGGCCATCGACCGGTGCCCCAAGGTCACGGTCGCGTGCCTCAACGGACCTGCCTTTGGGGGCGGCGTCGGCCTCGCGTTCGCGTGCGATGTTCGGGTCGCGGCCAGGGGCGCGGACATCACGCTGAGCGAGGTGAAGCTGGGCATCTGCGCCGCCACCATCTCCAAGTACATCGTGCGGGAGTGGGGGGTGGCATTCGCCCGGGAGGCCATGCTCACGGCGCGCACTGTCCGTCCCGAGGAGCTTCTCCGGAGGGGGATCATCACCAGGGTCGCGGACAACGTCGCGGAGCTGGGGAGCCTGTTGGATTCTACGCTGACGAGTCTGCGAGTTGCCTCGCCGGCCGGGTCGACCATGTCCAAAGAGCTGGTGAGGCTGGGCTGGGCAGAAGCAGGACAGGACGCTCAGGACCGCGGCATCAAGCAGATATTCGACACCATGATGAAGCCGGGCAGTGATGGCGCGTTCGGTGTCAAAGAGTTCCAGCAGGGGAGAAAGGTGGATTGGGATGAGCGTAGGACACATGTACCCAGTAAACTGTGAATGAGAAACACGAATGTCTAACTCGTTGACTTCTGTACTTCAATGATGGTCAGACACCGCGGTAGAGTGAAGACAGCTGAACAAAGTCGGGCTGATCCAACTGATTGGTAAACTCTTCATGGTCATTCGACACGTCCTTGGTTGGCGCTTGGCATATGATCATAAAACTTGACAGTGCATGTGTATTCTGCTATTCACCCTTTCCAAGCCTTCCTACAGATTGGACGACCAAGATGCGTCTTCCAACCGAGGCAGGGAATCCCGTATCAGTTGTTGGATAGATGCTTCCCACTCGTCAGTCCCTCCTCCTTGGACTCTGAAGGAGGCGAAACACCTGCAAGAGTCTCGGGATCCTCCACCATGGCCCCAGCAGACCTGAAGATAGAGTCAAAGTCCTGGAACTCGGATCAGCCACTGCGCATTCTTCTCGAACATTGGCTGTTGGTCACTTACAGGTCCTGTGAACTGACTGCCACGGATCACCCAGAATATGGTGACGAACACGAGGAAGATGCCGAACACGACTACTACATAGTCTGTAACACAGTGTTAAAACCCGACTGGCGCATAAGGAGTACTACAAGTTGACTGGCAGGGCAGGGCACTCACTCATGTTGTTGCTGTCCACGGGTAGGACAGTGGGGAAGCTGAAGAGCTACAACGCACAAAACATGTGAGCATACAAATCGTCGCTCTGTCATCAATGTCCATGACTTACTACTGTGGTGATGACAACGTAGAGAGCCGCAACCACATTGACCGGCAACCCCCATCGGCCGAGCTGATGAGGCACTCCGGGATATTGGTGCGCCGCCAGAGTCTCGCGGCCCCGGATGAGGAGCATGACCACCGGCATTGCGTAGGAGACGTTGAGGAAGATGGTGCACGAGGACATGTAGGCGCTGAAGGCCACGTACGGCCCGAGATAGAGCAGGCCGAAGAGCGCGTTGAACACACTGCAGGCCAGAATCGTGTTCACCGGCACGTCGAGCGAGTACTTGATCTTGGAGAAGAAGCGGCTGAAGAAAATGCCGTCGTCGCGGGCCATGGACCACACCAGCCTGCTCGTGCTGGTGATGCTGGCGACGGTGCCGTTGATGAAGCAGACGGCAAGCATCAGGTTGAGAACGGTTGCTGCCGCACGGCTCTTGGTCGCCTGGAGGATGAGCTCGGCGACCGGAATGCCGGTCGAGGAGGCGAGAAGTGTCTCGGGATCCCAAAAGCAGAAGAGGGTCACCAAGATGAATAAAGTGCCTCTGTGGCCGAGAAAAAAACAAAGACACGGTGTCAGCCATCAGCTTCTCACAGTCATGCTAGAACAAGAACCTACGTGACACCTCCGATCGCCACCGCGTATATCATGGCTCGTGGAATATCTTTCGACGGCCGAGGCATCTCCTCAGCCATGTGCATCACAACATCAAAGCCAATGAGCGACAACGCGGGCTGGAGCAGACCCAGAAGCCAGGCCATGCCATCTGGCCAGCCTGTTTCGTTGTTGAACTCGGCGAAGACGAAGTCGGCCGTGGCCTTCTTGGACATGGCCAAAAGAATGATACTGACAACGAGGACGCCGAGGATGGACCAGTACACTATGAGGAAACACGGACAGCGTCGTCAGTAATCGTCCGGTATGATGCCGGGGCTGTGAACCAGACTCACGGGATGCTTTGCTCCAGAGGGCCAAGATGCGATTGCCCCAGATGTTGACAACCGTCCCGAAGACCAGCACGGCCATGAAGATGCCGTACGTGTTCGCCTGAGTGACGATGTACGCTTCGTACGAAGCAATCACGGACGCGGCTGAGATGAATTGTGCTAATTCAAGTTGCGTCAAGTTAGTGTACAACTCATAACAACGCAATGGACATGGGAGACTTAATCATACCTGCGAAGAACGCCTGGACCGTGATCACGCTCAACCAGCCGAAGATGTTTGCCCAACCAGTGATGAAGCTCTGCAACCTTGTCAACAACTGACCTCGAAGAATGGGGAACTGAAAGTAGAACAATGCCCAGGGAGAACAGGATTCGTATCAGGGGGGGAACATACCATCGGCCGTCTCCATCTTTCGCTGCAGATTGCATATACAAAGTGATACTGGCCACCGGCTGTAGGCCAGATCGCTGCAAGTTCTCCCAGACTCCCCACCAGGGCGAAGTTGCAAATAACACAGAAGATGAAGCCGTAGAGGAGCGCGGAGGAACCGCCAGACGGAAGAACAAGACCTACTGAGCCAGCAAGAGCAATCCACGTGCTGTAGGGGGGGGGGAGAGGTTGATGAAAGTCAGCATTTCGGGCCCAGCTCCTTGACAAGGTAGTACACGAGAGTAGAACGTACTTGAGGATAGCAAATGCCATTGCCATGGTACTCAGCACGGAGAACCGCTGCTGGAGATGCCCATGCACCGACGTGTGGGAGTTGACGTGCCGCATGTTTGTGGTAGTCATAGGACTTTGGCTGTTCATGAATCGAGTCGGATGGATGGTTCAGTTCTCAAAGATGAGCGGATGGGACGAGATCGTAACAGACTTTTGTATCGAATGCTCTCATGCACAGCCCTCCGACAAGTACCACGACATTGATTACGAACTTGAGGAGTGTTCCACGATCCTCGCCTGGCATGGGGAAGCATATCAGTGGAGCCTCCAAGATAGCATGTCTGACGACCCCGGATTTCGAAGGGCTGCGCCAAGGATCTAGATGCTGTACGAGAGGGAGGCCGGTCCTTTCCTGATCCCTGGATGATAGGTCTAACTAGAAACAGCAACTTTCTGAGAAAGCTAACGATCATTTCTCCTCAGATGGTCGAGACCTTGACGTGTAGCTTCTCAGGAAACTCCCAGATTCGGACTAGTAGCCAACTGCCGCGATAGTCGATGAAGCTAATTCCACTTCGTGCGGAGGGGGGAGGGGGGGAGCCAGGGTAGTCAAAGGTAGGTCAGGTGTACCATAGCTCCACGAAGATAGCAGAGGTATGCTGATAGGCCATCATGCAGGTGAGTGACTTGATTGCATGATGAGGAGATTCAGGAGGTGCATTTGAACATTACACAACACTGCAAAGCGCGTTGCGCAGACGCCATCGACGAAGTACAAGCGCTGCGGTCTTTGGCTTCGGCCCGGTGAAGGCCCCACTACTTCGGATAGCTATCCGTCTTCGGTCCGGATGCTGTGATGGAAAGCGGTCGCTGATCTTCCCTACCCGGTGCCGGGACAGTCCGCCATATCACAGATGCTACGTGATACGGGGATACGACTGAGATGCTAGGGTGGTTTTCTTGTAGTCATGATAGATATCTTATCAAAATGGAACCCGCTTCTTGAGGAACTTTGCCCTGATAAGTAGACCAAAGGACTGATACGACAATCAGGACTCACCGGCTGCGCACACGGCCATACGATTAGCAAGATGCACTCCAAAACCCCATTCGCCGATCCTATCTGGCTTACTCGTGGCATATCTCCTTATTACACGGATTCACACAGACGTCTGCAGGAGGAGGTCCGTGCCTACGTTGATGCGCACATTACACCATTCTGTGCAGAGTGGGAATCGAAGGGTGTTGTACCACAAGAGGTAAAATTCCGAGATCATCCTTGAGCATGGAATCTTATCCAAGAAACAAACTCTGATAACGTTGATTTTGGATAGGCGCACCAAAGACATGCCGAACTTGGCTATGTAGCTGCGGCCGTCTTCCCTCTGGCCAAGGATCACCTTCATGGCCAGCGTTTGCCCGGTGACGTTCCCCGCGAGGAGTGGGACGCCTTCCATGACCTGATTGTCATTGACGAGCTGGCGCGGTGTGGCTATCTCGGTATCGTCTGGGCACTTGGCTGCGGCAATTCGATCGGAAGTCCACCTCTCGTCCAGTTCGGTAACGAGGAGCAGCAGCTCCGCTTCTTGCCTGATATCCTGACGGGGAAGACTCGCTTCTGCCTAGCAGTCACCGAGCCAGATGGTGAGTCTGACAGCCCGGATTTGACGATCCTTGATCGGTCGTGAACCGTTACGCAGGAGAGCTTGTGCTGACTTGTACGCTACGCAACGCAATGCAGCTGGCTCCGATGTTGCAGGTATCACTACCACAGCAGAAAGGCGAGGCGACAAGTATGTTGTGAACGGCTCGAAGAAATGGATCACCAACGGGATCTTCGCGGATTACTGCACCGCCGCTGTCCGGACCGGAGGTGAGGGGGTATCTGGTGTCTCGGCGCTCATTATTCCACTCAAAGCACCTGGTGTCACCTGCAAGAAGATTGACAATTCTGGTGTGCGTGCAAGTGGTAAGTTCAGTTGTCCTGAGAGAGTGTCCCATTAGAAATACTGACCGAAGCCGATCAGGTTCAACCTTTATTGAGTTTGACGATGTCGAAGTCCCTGTGACGAACCTCCTCGGCCAAGAAAATAAGGGATTCCCAATCATCATGAACAGTGAGATACCCCAGTCCCAGAGAAACCAGAATCCATGCTGACCTACCGTCCTCCAGACTTCAACCATGAACGCCTTTGGCTTGCCTGCACAGCCCTGCGGATGGCGCGAGTCTGTCTCGAGGATGCGTACAACTACGCCACCGTTCGAGAGACCTTTGGCAAGCGCCTGATTGAGAACCAGGTCATCCGGGCCAAGTTCAGCATGATGGCCCGCTCTCTGGACTCCACGTATTCATGGATGGAGCAGCTGGTGTACATGTCTGAAAGAGCGAAGAGAGAGGGCGTCGACGCGAAGATGGGCGGCCTGTTCGCCAACCTCAAGGTCCTGGCCGGGCAAACTCTGGAAAGGGTCAATCGCGAGGCGCAGCAGGTCCTGGGGGGGCTCGGATACTCAAAGAACGGCCGCGGCGCTCGCATCGAGCAAGTCAGCCGAGACCTGCGTGTCATGGTTGTTGGTGGCGGAAGCGAGGAGATTCTCGCTGACCTGGCTGTCAACCAAGAGGTGAAGGCGGCAAGGACATATGGAGCAGCAAAGCTGTAGGCACCAGAATACAAAAAATGCACAACACATGATGTAATCAATCGAGGTCTTTCCAATCCGTGGGTATCTTGAATTTCTATGACATCTCGCTTTGAGCAAACATGTTGGTTGCCTCAGGGAACATGTTGCTGACTTGAAGGTCCAGCTCATGCGAAACGCTAGGCAACGTCATGTCCATGTCCCAAAGAGAAGGCGACGGTAAAGCACTCATGCTCGGAAACACATCCCACTTTGGCAACTCGCCCGCCAAAGTATTATAGTCAACCACAGACCACAGAAGTTCGTCGAAGGACGGGTCAATCGGACTTGTTAGCAAGGATGGGTCAAAAAGTCCCAGCTGGGCAGGGAAGAGGTCGTGAAATCTGCGAAGCCTTGTCTCCTAGTTGGGGCATTCATCGTTAACATTCGGCTTTGCGGGGGGAGCGGGAAGTTGTGAGATTTGCTCAAAAACGTACAATGTTTTTGACCATTGGCCAAAGATGACCCAACCTGTTCAGAATCTCGATGCTTCGTTGGAAAAACTGCGCCGCATCGTACTGACCGAGGCTGTCCTCGTTCTGCGGTGCCTTGTCTGCCATCGTATGTATTGCGCCTGAGACAGCGACGCAATAAGTGTAGAAGGATGACTCGACAAGGACACCGCCCTCCGATGCCGTAGACAAGAGATAGGTGAGCTTCCTCGCGTTGTCTTCGGCCACCTGGAGGGCCCTCAAGGAGAAGCTCCTCGGGACCTTGTCGCTAAAGGAGCTCAGCCGATAACGTAAGAGAAATGGGTGGTTCAACAGACAGTGGCTAAGATGGAAGAGCGCGCGTGCGAAGATCAAATGGCTCAATTGTTTCGTATCTTCTGCTGTGTCGTTTTGTCGTACCTCGCGGATCAGTTCAGCGATCGGGTGCTTTTCGATGTCCAGATAAGACTCCAACAGCATCAGCGAGGAGTTGATGGCCATGAAATCTGACTTGGGGTCATAAGGCGGCACTTTCTCCGTATCAGACCGGCCATGGGCGAACTTGGTGCATCGTCCCAATACCATGGCCATGAGGAGTGCGAGGACAGAACTTCGAGGAGGGCGACTGAGCTTGGTGTCCCAGCTTAGCAGGGGACGCAGCATCTGCGCCTCTCTGTTGTCTGCGCGAGCGGCGTAGTCGCCACCTGCATCCAGTGATACGTGACAGTCATCGTCCGAGATTGCTGGCGGTCGTGCCCGAGCGCAGGATATTAGCCTGTCGAGGAGATAGATCGACCAGAAGGTCCTTCGTCGCTCTTCTTGTTCTGCTGAAGGGATGTAGGCCGGAGGCTCGTCCATCAAATCTAAGCCTTGCGCCAGCCTCGCAGCCAGTCCAACCTTGAGCCATCCGGCACTGACCCTTCCCGCTGTGAGGTGAATTAGCCGGTTGGTCTTGTGTGAATGACACCCCTGGAGCGATGACTAAAGAATATTCACTGACCAGTGTAGTCTACCGCTGCCAGAATACTGATGGTCTGTATCACTTGCAGCGTAATGTTATTGAGGACCATGAGATGATCAGTAAGTACAAGCAACCAAGCTTGTTTCGAATACGCTGCAGAGGCTTCATGAACCCGGCCTGAGAAGTACTGGTGATTGATGAATCGGACGGCTATTGAGGAGATGGCGAAGAGAAGATGGTCTGGCAGGCTGTTGCGTTCGAAGCGCTGACGGAAGTCCGCCTCATGGAAGAAGGAATATGGCTCGTCGCTAACTCTCATGAAGTACGTATCAATCAGAGACTGCATGACTCGTCGAGGTGGCAGTGTTTCGAATGAACTGCATCCTCATCAGTATCCGCCTTGTAGTCTGGTCTTCATCAATTGGGGCCATTGTCTCAGGCCTGATCGGCAATTGACCAGAAAGCCATAACGTACTCTGCTCTGAATCTTCCCGAATCGGAGGTGGAAATGCTCTCGGAACGTTGTTGCGGGTGACCAGCGATTTGACCGGTCGGGCTCGCAGATACGGGTACGGTCGCGCTCGTCGCTTGGTTCCTATGCGGATACGTGTCAATGATGTGCATTCGCCGCCTGAACCAGAATCCGACTAGTTACTGTATTTGCTCAAGAGCATCGGGATTGAGCTTGCCGAGCATCGACTCGATCGTGGAAATGCGCTTCAACAGTTCTGCCTGATCATCGATGTTTAACACCCAAGACGAGAAATCGCAAGTCGTTCATGGCACTCACATTCGCACCGACTGCGAGTATACTCGGCGTATCGTCGCCATCTCTGCTTGTTCGACTCGAATACGGCTCGTAGGAACAGCTGCGACAATTTTGGCGACAGTTGACGCAAGTAGGTCGTTCGGCTGAGCACTTGATCTTCCTTGACCTGTTCAAATCCTCGAGTCAGCAACGCGGTCAGCGATGGAGATAAAAGGTCCAGGTGGGCTTACCTGCAACTTGTACAGGCTTGGCGACTGCGCTTTTTGACGCCTGCTGGGACTGATTGAGGCTGCTGCATCATGATGCATGTGGTAGTGTTTTCTTGACAGAGGTGGGCAGTGAGCGCAGTCCGAAAGGCGGGAGCTTCAACACCACGAACATGGGCCAAGAGAACCCCACTGAGCCATCAGTCCGAGGGGGTTCTTACGACGTCGTCGCGTGGGGACCAGTCTTGCTCTTGCAATGACCAAGTGTTAAGGTTTGGACTAGTCGGTACATCTTTGGGACCTTGCGGAGAGACAAGCGCCTCTGGCCCTGGGGTCTCCGCGTGTGGGGGGTTGTGGAGGAATGGGCTCACCCCAGTGTGTTTGTTTGCCTTGTGGTCTGGGGCAGCCTGCGCGGTTATCCAATACCCGTCTTTTATGCGTCGAACATTATGCAGGGCATAGCTTTGGATCGTGGTTGCACAGGAGTAGTCGGTTGATTACCTACGCCATCCAAGAGATCACATGACACCCACTTCTGCTGCCTGCACTGGGCAAAAGAGAACCCATTCTTGTCAAGATTCGAACGCATCTCCAAACCGAGTAATCGATTCCATTGACTACAATTTCGCCTTCGGGGGTCCTTGAGCCACCAGCTTATTGCCTATGTCACGGAGAAAGACTTTCTGATACTTGCCGCTCCCTGTCTTTGGGAACTCAGGGATGTGGCAGCCATGCCCGTCACCGACCCAGAAGACATGCTGAGGAGCCTTCTGTCTCGCCATCTTCTGCAAAACCCAGTCGCGAATTTCTTCATCCCTCAGCCGGGCCTTCGCTGTTGGTGCAAGACGCACAAATGCGCCGACAGCCTCGCCATACTTGTCGTTATGGATGCCGACAACGCTGGCTTCGATAATGGCCGAGTGCTCCAGAAGCCGCTCCTCGATTTCTCCCGGGAAGATGTTCTCTCCACCTGCGAAAAATGTCAGTCAAGGAAAAAGTTACAAACGGCACGCCGTGAAGTGAGGGATACTTACCTCTTATGATCATGTCCTTGATTCGTCCCGTGATGTGTCCGTAACCTTCTTCGTCGATGCACACTTCGTCACCAGTGTGCATCCAAACGACTCCATCAGAGTCCTTCTTCATGGCCTCTGCTGTCTTCTCCGCGTTTCGAAAGTACCCTTTCTGCAGGCCGAATCCAGTGGTGCAGAGCTCGCCCTTCTCTCCCCTTGGCAGTATGTTGCCATTGTGGTCAATCACCTTTGCTGAAACATGTGGGAGCAGTCGCCCAATGGACGAAAGCCTCTTCTCCAAGGAGTCCTCCGGAACGGTCATGAACGATATGGGGCTCGTCTCGGTCATTCCATATCCAATCAGGACATCCTTGATACCCATCTGCTCGTTCAACTGTTTCACCAAAGCCATTGTCACAGCCGAGCCAGCTCCGAAGCTGGCACGTAGGGAGGTCGGCTTGCGGCCAGTCCTGGCAACAACTTGCAACTCCGCCAGAAACATGGTTGGGACACCGTGTAGAATTGTCGCCTTCTCAGCATGAACAGCATCCATGGTTCGCGACGGGTCGAATGTGTCTGATGGCAGCAATACTGGGATGCCGTGGGTGAAGGCCATTAGAACCCCCAAGACCAATCCGAAGCAGTGGAAGAGAGGTGGCGGACAGCACAAGATGTCTTCAGAGTTGATTCGAATCCCCTCGCCGGTAAAACGTGCATTATTGATGAGGTTTCTGGTGAGAGTCAATCGAAAATGATCCTGGTCAAGGTATGGAACAACACCAGTCAGCACTTACACACTTGTCAACATTGCCGCCTTTGGTGCACCGGTGGTTCCTTTATACCCGATCAGCATTTTCAGTTCTGCAAACACAAACTCCCATGGCATTGTGAGATGATTGACGTTTCCAACTTACCGGAAGTGAATTGCAAATTGATCACATCATCAGGGCTGACCTTGCGTTCAGCCTCCTCCAGATGCCTTTGACTGTCGCTGTAAGATGCTGCCCCAAGAAACTCGTCGTAATAACCGTGGAGCGGGATGTCAGAAGTCGCAGAGGTTCTATCAAGACAAATGACCCTGGGTCTGCCCTCTTTGGGTTGTTTGACGAGACACTCCATGTGCCCCTTCATATCGGCTGGGCCAATATTCTTGGCCATGAAGATCATCTTGCATACTGTCTAGGTCAGTAAATGGCCCAAATCTCCCAAATGCGGTCACCCTTTTACTCAGAAAGACTTACAACTGCCTCTGCTAGCATTGAGCAACTCGTCGGGACTGTACGTATTGTTGAGGAGCACAACTGGACACCCGATTCTTGCTGCGCCCAAGAAGATCTCGATGTACTCATGACGATTGCCAGCCATGATTCCAACGCAATCGCCGTGTCGCAGACCATGATGGAGCAAAGCTAGCGCCACAAGGCGACTCCGTCGCTCCAGGTCGCCATATGTGCAACGGAAGGATTGCCATGGGACGATGACAGCAATCCGGCTGGCGAATCGGGAGGCCTGCTCCTTGATGAGCTGCCCAATTGTTTTATTCCAAAGAGCAGGGTGTTTGGGCCCATGCAAGAGCGTGAGATTCTGTTGCGTGGGCATGTTGGCGAGAAGAAAGGACCGGAAACGACAAACTGCAGTGCTGAACGGCGAAGACTTGCCCGTGGGACTACGAACAGAGCGGGGTGGACATGACCCTTGACTTTTGGATTATTCTCTATACATAGCAACTCGACTTAAACACACATAATAAGTCACAGTTGCTCGCAGCGCAAGCAGTGATCCCGTTGCTGGTCCTGGGTAGTGATGACCCGCCCCCGGTTTCGGGCTTCGGTCCGGCAACCACTTACACCATTCCGATGCGGTTCCCGACCAAACGAGCTCGGTGGCGGCCCCGGATATTATAGAAACTCCAGAGATTTGCTTTAACTTTTGATCGACTGCCGCTGCTAAGATCAGAACCCACCAGAGCTTTCCAGACGCACTGCGAGTTTGGTGAATCACACCATGTCTGCCCACCTCAGCTTCGCCGCGCAGGCTTCCACCGCCAACCTCAAGGACCCGGCATCTCAGGCCAATCAAGATAGCTGGGGTCAAATACTGGAACGGCTCGAAGAAAATCTTCAAGCAGTTTCCGCCGAAGGGACTGAAGTGTCATTGAAGCGACATCAAGAGCGAGGTCAACTACTCGGTATGTCGCCGGAAGAACACCCGTTGTGCCTTGCTGTGCACGTTAATTGATCGCGAAATTGCAGCTCGGGATCGAGTGGCTCTGCTCCTTGACCCGGACTCTCCTTTCCTGGAGCTTGGTGCTTTCGCAGGGTTTGGAAATGAGAACTCAACGCCATGCGCAAACATAATAGCCGGAATAGGGAACGTCGTGTAGGTCACTTCTTATGCTAGGATGCAGGGTCCCATACTCATAGATGCAGCGGACGACCATGCCTACTGATGTCCCATATTCCCACACAGAGTGGAGGAGCATGGAACGAGATGACAGGTATGTGAATAATTGCATGAACGCAGAGCCGTGGTGATAGCAGGACTGACTCACTGACTGCGTTCTCAGTGCTGAAAGTCAACCGTATCATGGAGATTGCTTCTGAGAATGACCTTCCCTTGATCTCTCTGGTACAATCGGTAGGTCACACGAAGATGCACTGGAATTATACCGATAATCGTTCTTTACCTGACTTCGACAACAGGCGGGAGTTTTCCTTCCGCAACAATTCCGAGTCTTTCACAAGGGTGGACAGCTCTTCTATGACCTCGCCGTCCGGACACAGAACGGCAAGCCGTCGTGTGCTATCGTCTTCGGGTCCTCTACGGCTGGAGGAGCGTACCATCCAGCACTTTCGGACTACACCATCTTTGTTGAGAACCAAGCCCAAGCATTCCTCGGAGGACCGCCACTTGTCAAGATGGCGACCGGAGAGGTCATCGAGGCAGAGGAGCTTGGGGGGGCAAAGGTTCATGCTACTCTCACAGGCTTGGCTGACCAGATGGCCACTGATGAGTGAGGATATCTCATGGAAAAGTGCTACCGAAAATTCAAGCTGACCACAATTCTCTCGATAGGTTCGATGCAATAAGGTTGGCCCGCGAATGGGTTGCTTCACTCCAAATGCCTGCAAACCTGTCGATGCAGAGGACGATCGAAGTTTGCTCTCCTCGGTACCCAATTGACGATATTCTGAGCTTGGTCAACCCTGATATTCGGAAGCCTTTCAATATGAAGGAGGTTGTTCTTCGATTAGTAGACGATTCAAGACTTGCCGTGTTCAAAGAGCTCTACGGACCAAGTCTGATGACCGCTTGGGCTTACATCCACGGTAGGAGTGATAACGTCAAGCTTTCTACGGAGAGTTGCTAACAACTGTTTGAAGGGTTCAAAGTAGGCATCGTCGCCAATCAGTTCTCGGTAATCAACCCCCAAGAGGCTGCCAAGGGGGCACAATTCATCCGCCTTTGCAATCAACAGTGAGTCAAGGCATCTTCAATCCTCGACGCATGTTCATGGACACAGACTAATCAATCGATTGCATCTAACCTTCTAGAAACACCCCTATAGTCTTCCTCCACAACGTGACCGGATTCATGGTGGGCGCAAAGGCTGAACATGCCGGCATCATCAAAGCCGGTGCCCAGCTCGTTTCGGCCGTCTCCTGCTCCAAGGTACCTCACATATCCATCATCATGGGAGCATCTTATGGCGCTGGAAACTATGCCATGTGCGGGAGAGCGTACAAACCGCGATTCCTGTTCACCTGGCCGACCGGAAGATGCAGCGTCATGGGCCCGGATCAACTTGCGGGCGTCATGGAGCAGATCCAGTCAGCCAAGGCGAAGGCGAACAACTACACGCCTGAACAGGTCAAACAGACGACTGCGAAGTTCAAGGAGCAGGTGACCAAGGATGCGGAATGCTATTCAACGAGCGCGGCACTGATCGATGACGGTGTTATTGATCCCAGAGATACTCGGGATGTCTTGGGGATGTGCTTGGAGATTGTCGGAGGTGCGAGGACTGATGCCAGTAAGGCATTCGGATTGCTGGCCAGAATCTGAGGAGAATCTTGTAGACCATCAATTCACAGAGCATTATTTGCAAACACTGTACCTTGGTCTATAACCTGTGCCAACGCTGCTCAACTCCCCTAGTGACCACGGCTACTCACTGACTGTCTCTTCGACATTCTTTACCCACTGGGCTTACCGTAAGATCAGAGCCCTTTGTCAGAAAGTGCTAGAAATCCCCTCAGACGTTCGATTAGTTGAGTTGCCTTGGACTCGCGGGTCCAATCCGCAACGGACCCGCCCCGTCAGCTCTTGATTCCGAACCCGTCGGGAGTGCCGCGAGACTGCGCCGACTGCGCATCATGCGGGGTGAAATCGATCTACACGATCTCCGACGCTAAACAAGGAACTTTACGCGATTTGCGGGAGCTGAGCTGGAGAGCATTGCCGTGCGTGGGTGCCTCTGTTGGCGTCGGTACGGCCGGTCCGAACTTTGGGGACGCGGTCCGGCGGTCGGTGTAAGTGATCCATCATCCTCCGCAATCCCCAGCGACGGGTGGCGCGCGAGGCACTGACTACGTGGAAAAGGTTAGTCGATCGATTCGTTAGCGGACCTTTGCATGGACGACAATGATGCTCATAATGACTGTTTCCTGACTTATTGTGGTTTGAGTTGTCTCGACAATTGTTTTCGACAGGAACTGAACAAGAACCATGGCGCATTCTCGACCTCATACAGGCGCTGGTGCTAATCCCCAGAGAGAAGAGCTATTCGTCGCACCTCTCCCGGACAGCGGCAGATCCCTTCGAAGTGTCCTCATTGCCAACCGGGGAGAGATCGCTTGTCGAGTCATCGCAACATGCCGGAAGCTCAACATCAAAACAATTGCAATCTATGTCGAAGAGTGCGTTTCCTTGGCTCGTTGATGTCGCAACTGCGCTGACGTGACCCTCACTAGAGATATCAAGTCTCGTCATGTTCTTGCTGCAGACGAGTCCATCTGCTTAGGGAGCATCGAGGACCATGCCGTCAATCCGTTCCTTAGTATTGAATTGCTCGTCAAGACAGCCCTGGATGCCGGCGCAGATGCTATCCATCCAGGCTACGGATATCTGAGTGAAAATGGATCATTCGCGACACAAGTACGAGAGGCTGGCATGATCTTCATCGGTCCAACTGCTGCAGCTATGAACACTCTGGGCGACAAGCGCAGCTCCAAAGCATATCTTCTGGAGCACGCACCCGACATTCCACTCATCCCCGGTTTCTCGGGAGCCAGTCAACAGCTAGAAGAGCTTGAGCAAGCCGCCAGCAATATAGGCTTTCCCGTCATGCTCAAAGCTTCCGCGGGTGGCGGCGGCAAGGGTATGCGCATCATCCGAGAAAAGTCCCAACTAAGAACCGAACTGGAGAGGGCACAGTCAGAAGCTCAGAGGTTCTTCGGTTCCAGTGACTGCATTCTCGAGAAGTACATCGAGCGAAGCAAGCATGTGGAGGTCCAGATCATGGGCGACTCACACGGGAATGTGGTCAGCTTCTTCGAACGCGAATGCTCCATACAGCGCCGGCACCAGAAGGTCGTGGAAGAGAGCCCATGTCCGTTCTTGACCCCCGAGACCCGTCGCGCGATGAGCGACTGCGCTGTTCGGATTGCCAAGCTCATTGGATACGAGAACGCCGGGACGGTCGAGTTCGTGTTGGACGTTCAGACAGGGAAGTTTTACTTCTTGGAGGTCAACGCTCGACTGCAGGTCGAGCACCCAATCACCGAGGAAGTGACCGGTTTTGACCTCGTCTCCCTTCAACTGTTCGTGGCGGCAGGGGGCAACCTCAGCGAGATCCCGGAAGCAATGAACGTGAGCCAAAGCGGTCACGCGATCGAATGTCGACTCTGCGCCGAAGATCCGAAGGCGAACTTCTTCCCAGACAACGGCACAATACATCTCTGGCAACCGGCAGACGGGCTGCTTGGTCCTGGGAGAGATGTGCGCTACGAGACCTCAGTCGAATCTGGCTCCCCCATCTCCATCTACTTCGACCCAATGATTGCCAAGCTCATCGTCTGGGCCCCGACAAGGAAATTGGCGATCGACAAGATGGCGAGCCTTCTAGCGGAAACGGCTTGTATCGGAATCAAGACCAACCAGTTCTTCATGCGTAACTGCTTGCTGCATCCAGCCTTCCAAGATCCAGAGTACACGACGGGCTTCATCTCAGAGAACCTTCCGAGCCTTCTCCATCCAGCGCTGGACGAGCGAGCGCAGTCTGTTCAGCGTCTCTCCACCGTGATCCCGAGTCTTCTTCTCAGAGAGATTGAGCACAGGCAACACAAAGCACCTCAAAGAAGCTTTACGGGTGTGCGGCGGCAGTTCCGAAATCAGCGACTCGACAAAGCGAACGTGCACTGCGACATTGTCACTGCGTTCAATGATGCTGGCACAAATGATGATGCTGACAGATCGATCGACCAAAGCTTCCTGTATCTGCCTTTCCCTCAGACGCACAGCGACTCCCCGAATGCTCGACTCTACGAGGCAATCCCCTTACCATCTAATCCCCAGAGGACTGCCAGCGACGGCAAACCCCTCTCGGCAGCTGCAGAAGTCACGGCGCTGTACAACGATATCAGCAACATTCTGAGGACCAGACACAAAAGAGCCGCGGAGACTGTCGATATACAGGTGCACCGTTGGGAGGAGATCCAAGTCAAAAGTCAAAATCAGTCACCACTGCGTGAAAGCGCAAGAGCTCTGACCCTGAATCTTTCCGTCAGCGGCACCAGTGTTCGAACGCACTGTGTGGTTCTCAACGGGACCTCTTTAGATCGCACCCAAAGGATCATATGCCACCTCCCCCAACTCGGCAAACAGTTGGAATATGAGAGAGACAGCATCTTGTCGTACATCGACAAATGCCGGTCATCGGTTACTGTTGCTGCTGACTCACAGCGCGTTGTGAAGGCTCCGATGCCCTGCAAGGTCTTGTCGATACTGAAGAAGCCTGGAGAGGAGGTTAAGGTCGGGGAGACTATCATGGTCATCGAAAGCATGAAAATGGAAGTTAGCATCACGGCTAGTGCAGCCGGTTCATTTGAGTCGAGCAGGGCGGAGGGACAAGCGGTGGAGGAGGGTCATGTGTTGTGTGAAATTCAGGAATAAGTGGTCACGGTTCAGAGCGAGGCTGGGCCAAGACAATGCCAGGACCAACTTGTAAGCTGAAGCATCGCAAATTGCGATTTATCTAGTGTACTGTCCGAATACACATCAGTCGTTTGTCTCTGCTGAGGTTCAAGTACTCTACCAACACGCACCAACAAGTTTCGTCGCTGTGGTAGGCTTGTCCGATATCACCGTCATTTCTGTCAGCTCCGACCGGCCAGTCACGCGAGACGAGATAAGTTCGGCATGCATCTCGAGGGAGTGTCATCCATGATGCTGGGGAAATAGATACGGCAGTGGAGTTCTGCAGGTACTGACCAGTCAGTTTAGCCTAGCAATGACACGGAATTGTCACACCTGGTCTCGATAGTCTCAGACAAGATAAGCCACTTATCAGAACAGTACCCTCCAGGTGCCTCGCGTTCTGTCCAAACTGGTGCTTAGCGTCAGTGCAGGTCGCGATGATGCTGAGAGGGGAAAAGATGTTGGATGATGGTGGGTGGAGCAGGTCCTGACAGACGCACCACAGTACCGACCCTAACCCACTACGCCAGTTACGGCGGGCGATAGCTTCTTTCGTGCCAAAACTCTCTATCACTTTGCACCAGGGTGGCGATAGCCTATGCTAGTATAGGGGTACTAACCTAGGTAGGTTAGGGTATGTAGTTAAAAGCTAGGGATTTATGCTTAAAAGATGTATTAGCTTAAGTTAAAGCCCCTTTATAAGGGTTAGCTACTTTAAAAGAATATTTTCCCTTCTTTTACTTATATATAGGCTTAAGTCTTATTTCTTTTATAAACCTTACTTTTCCTCCTTACACAACTGGCAGCAATTACAATTAATAGCAACTATAACTGGCAGCAACTGCAATTAGTAGTAACTGCGACTAGCAGCAACTACAACCAGCAGCAACTGCGACTAGCAGTAATTATAACTAATAGTAATTACAACTATTATAGCAACTGCAACTAGCAGCGACTATAGCTAGTAGTAACTATAATTATTAGTAGCAACTGTAACTAGCAGCGACTGCGACTGGTAGCGACTATAATAGTATGAATCAAAATCGCACGACCCTAGAATCGCGCCCGGGAAAGATACATCCAGCGGATCCTACCTAGAGCACTTGTAGCGCTAAAAGCCTTCAGGGCTCGGGCGCGATTCTAGGGTCGCGGCGATGACCTACCGCCGCGAGAATTAGGCTGCGAAAAGTTGGATGCGCGGCCTTTAATTGGCTTAATTTTTAGCGTCTTTGACCTCCTTAGCGTGGTACCTCTACTACCTAGCTACTTTAAGCCTAGCCTAAAACTAGGCTCAAAGAGGCAAGCTACGGGAGGCGTACTTTTTGTAAACGGGCTCGATTCTAGGGTCGTGCGATTTTGATTCAGACTATAACTGGCAGCGACTGCAACTGGTAGCGACTGCGACTGGCAGCGACTGCGACTAATAGCGACTGCGACTGGCAGCGACTGCGACTGGTAGCGACTGTAGGGTTAGGGTTAGGGTTATATATAGTTTAAATCTGGGTAATATAGATCTATATCACGTGACATCCCCGTCAAGTACCATTTTTAGACTAAACAGGGTATCTATAGTAAAATCGAAGGGTAGGCGTATTACGAAATTCGTAGTTGAAAAGAGTTTTGGCACGAAAGAAGCTATCGCCCGCCGTACCAGTCCCCTTTGAGCCAGAACGCGAGCGAGGTGAGCGGCCTGATTGCGGCACCTAAGATTGGGGGTGCGGAGGATCTCTATCTTGCGCAGCTCAGGCTTTAGTACCACAGAAGGGTGAAGCACTCGACTCCGCCATGACAAACATATCAGCTCAAGAAGTGAAATATGGCTGTTCGCATTCGCGACTCATATCTGCCGGATGAACCATCGGATGTGAAAACGCCTCGCATACTCACCAGGCAAGATGCTGGATCCCACTGCTTCGTCGTACCCTCGTGAAGGAGGCATGTCATCCTTTTGGCGTAGCGAGACCGGTAGTCTTGACAGCCACCGCACAACCGACGAGTTGCCATCCCAGGCAGACATCGTGATCGTGGGCGCAGGATTCTCTGGAGCCTCGCTCGTCTCGCATCTGCTCGATCAGCAAGCAAAAGATGGGACGGCTGCTACCAAGCCGACGATTGTCGTTCTGGAGGCTCGAGGCCTGTGCTCAGGTGCAACCGGTCGTAACGGTGAGACGACTGCCTTCCGTATCTGCGACCTACCTAGCAAATGAAGCTATACTGACATCTTATCCTGCTACAGGTGGACACTTGAAACCCGACGCCTACAACTTCACTTCGACTCTAGCTAAGCAGTATGGCGTCGACGCGGCCGCGGAGGTTGCCAGCTTTGAGAGTGCGAACGTGACTGCGGTTTTGAACCTTGTAAGGGAACAAGAGATAGACTGCGACATGATCATGACGCGTGCCATGGACGTGTATCTTTCCGAGAATCACTACCGAGCCAAGGCCAAAGACTACAAGTCATTGATAGATGCTGGTGTAGAGGCCTCTCGTGGGACCTTTTGCGCTCCGGAAAGATATGCTGAACGAGTACGTACACCGCTCTCCTTCTCCTCTGTACTGTTTGATATGCGGTTGTGTCTGACTGGCCTTTCTCATTTCAGCTATCCGGCGTCAAGGGGGCCAAAGGCATGCTCAGCTTCACGGCTGGCCACCTCTGGCCTTACAAGCTCGTCCACGCTCTCTTCGCACGAGCCGTGGCTCAGGGTGTCAATCTCCAGACACACACACTCGTCACCTCTATCAGCGAGCGTGTTAATGAATGGGTCATAGATACCCCACGCGGAAGCATAAGGGCAGGCAAGATTATCTTGACCACCAACGCCTACACTGCGTCATTGCTCCCTGAATATCGCGATAAGATCATCCCTTACCGAGGCGTCGTTGCGCACATTCGAACTCCCGGAACGCCACCGTTCCTTCCAAACACGTACTCGATCCATTTCAACGAACACGACTTCGACTACCTTATTCCTCGGCCAGATGGGTCCATCATCGTCGGCGGGGCCCGGCAGACTTACTTGCACAATAAGGAGACATGGATGCATAACGTGAATGATGCTGAGATGATAGAGGAGACGCGTCAATACTTTGACGGATACATGCAGCGACACTTCCATGGTTGGGAAGTCAGCAACGCCTATGTGTCAGATGTGTGGACCGGTAGTAAGTCCAGACTGTCGCCCAACCCCCCTCAACAAAGGTTTGCAATTTAAGCTGACCCTCTGAAAGTCATGGGATACTCTGCAGATCGATTGCCCCGTGTGGGAAGAGTCCCTGGCCGCCGCAACATCTTTTTGATGGCCGGGTTTACTGGTCACGGCATGCCACAGGCCTATCTTTGTGCGAAGGGGTTAGCTAGAATGGTACTCAAGGATGCCCTTTTCAGCGACACTGGCATTCCAAAACTGTTCGAGGAATCCGCAGAGAGATTGAAGAGTCCCGTGAACTTGGTAGAAGAGATCTACCGGAATGCAGGCAGGGCGAAACTTTGAGCCGTAGAGCGACTACCATACTGGACCTATTCTAGGGCCTTCATGGATGTGGCAGCTAGGTACACCATAGTGCAAAGAGATAAGGAATGGAAACCCTCAAAGTACTCATATACCAATATAACGGCTTCTTCACCTCTCCCAAATTTCCATTCGGGGTTGCATATCATATCGGATCCGTAAACTGGGTCGAGATAACGGTTAGTGGACTACTCGTAAGCATAAGTCGAAGCTTAGTACCCCATCCAGCCTGTGCCAGTCCCCCTCCTCAACCAAACCTAAACCCTATCATAGAGATGGCCAACGCCGATCTCGTCGCCTTCAAGCATCTGCTTCAGCTTCCTAGAATGTCCACAGACCTTCTCATCAAGGCCCGTCCGCAGCCTGATCTGCATGTATAATGACTTCCAGGGCCCAATTGGTCCCTTCTCAATCCCTGGCCAATCCCTCCCCCAGGACGCAGACTGGCCACCACGAACAAGGAGGCCGCGCTCAGCCAAAGAGTCGCCACGGCCGTCGTCAGTGCAAGGCTCGCCGCGTTAAATGTGATGAGACATTCCCGGTATGCCTACGATGCCAAAGGCGCGGCTGGGTCTGCTTCTCAGGGCCCCACACGGCTACCTGGAATATAGAGATCCCAGGCCTCATTTTCGACACCGCCCGTGGCAACAACAAGCGCCTAGCGCTGGTTTGAGAGAACCTCCTCGGTCATAGTCTTGGATCCAGACACAAACCCTCTCTCCTTTCCAATCCTCAGCTATCTCAGAGCGTCCTCCTCCCTGGTCCACGCTGTTCAAAGTGTTACAGCCGGACATGAGGCCGATTTCACTCAACCTACGCTGGGCAGGTGTCTCGAGGAGCGTGGCAAGGCCTTGGCGACATTTACTAAGGTTAGAACTCGAGACTGACTACACCCCGCTGACACTTCAGTTCTGGACCTGCTATCTGCTGGGAGTCTCATCAACTTACATCGATCAGGAAATGGCCGACTACGGCAAGGTTCATCTTGTTGCGGCTGCTGAGCTTGTCGCCTCTTTACGAGCAAATACCTGCAAAGAGCATGACATCTGGTCGATAAATGACATCGTTGGCGCGTTCGTTTATTGGGACCTTTCATGTTCAACCCTTCTCGAACCGGTTGAGCAAATTCCACGGAGCCAGTTGATGTCGGCCCATGTGAAAACGATGCCATCATACAATCATACGATCACTGGCCCGTTCACGGAGCTATTCTACTTCCTCGGGGACGTCGGACGATACTGTAGGAAGGTCCTTGACGGCCATGAGCGCGACCATCTCCTGGAGGCAGCGATACAGGTAAAGCTTGAGAGCTGGGATCTCACTGCACAAGACACATCATGGGCGGCACTGCCTGTATGTTTGCCCTGCACGGTCTCTTACAACTCAAGCAGGCATGCGGCTCCTCATCGGTAGAGGATGGGGCATGCGACGAACAGAGAAGGGCTGTGGCACTTAAATCATTCAGTTGGCACTTGACATCTCTCCAGCCTCCAATTTTGTGCAGATGCAGGCAACCCCGCTGCAGACCGCAGCAAGCGAGCTGTCGCCGGATGATGCTGACCTGAGGAACGCCGTTCGCTTGAGGTTGAAACAGATCGTCTCGTACGATCATCTCCCCGGCCCCATCTGGGGCCTCGGTCTTCTCGAGAGCGTATGGGCTGCCAACGATGTCGGGTCGCATCTATCGTGGCTACATATGATGCTCAAGAAGTCTTGGAGGATAAGACTGGAGTGAGCTTCTACTGGAATATGGACCGGAAGAATATTACACCTATGTGAGTCGACAGGAGGCTGTAGATATCTACTGGGATCTGTGGAGCTCAGGCGTTTTGATCTCTTAGTTGAAGAGCCTTTACTGAGTAGCGAGTAAGTAGGGCCTTGGAGAGCTTTGATAACCGCTTTACGGATTTCCATTCATACGTTGACTACATGGAAGCTTGCTATCAGGAATTTTGATTCAGCCTGGAGAAGGTAACGAGAGAATCTCAACATTTGTTCTTACCTCAATAAGCAGACAGAAACTCACGCTTGTTCAGGGCAGCATCGGCCTCAAACATTGACCGCTATTGCACTGCATGCAACGGTCACCTCGGCCGACGGCTGAGTGTGGGTGCGCAGGGTCAACTTGTGGTCGCCAGGCGAGAGCTTAAGCAGAACTGCGCGCCCGCTTCCTACCGCATCACCGTCAACGAGCCACTCGAGCAGTTCGTCATCAACTGGATTTCCCCCTTGATCGACGGCGCTGCCGAGAACTTCAATCACCTCCCATGCGACCACGTCCTCGCCCTCTGACGGGTACAGAATGGCCGGATACGGCGCAAAAATTGGCACCTTGATTTCGAAGGAATCAGAGACAGCTGTGGTGAAGCCATCGTTGGCCAAGAGCCGGAGCAGCACTCTCCCTGCCGGAAGCCCGGTGGTATCCGTTTCCGCCGCACCATCACAAAGCCTACCAACGAGGGCGCCCCATGTCTCGCCGCCATCACTGCTGTACTGCGCTGAGACGTCATCGGAACCGGCGCGGGAGGCCATTTTCCAGGCAAGCTTCAGCTTCGCTCCATCGTCGGACAGACGACCTTGGGCACTAGCGAATCGCGCAGGAGATTCGGGGGCCTTGCGCCCCCAGATTTCGTTTCCTGTGTCGTCAAGGATACGCAGGGCACTGCCAGGTTGAGCATCAGGAATGACTGCATGGAACTCGAGCGGCAGCTCGTTCGTCTTGCCATCATGTCCGGTCCCAGATGTGCACCCACAGCCCTGTCCACCATGCTTCACAACGCGTGTCAGACGGGCGCGCGCAACAACTCCTCCCTTCTCTCCGATGAGCTGCAGCTTCCAATTGAGCTCTGGCCCTGCCAAGGTTGGGCTTGCAGTAAGACGGGTTACCGAGTCGACGCGGACATTACCATCATCGTCAATCATTCCTTTAACCACGATGACCGGATTGACGGTGTACTGCGAGATATCTAAGATTGGCCATCGCGGATCTGGCCAACGACCTCCAGGGCGTGGTGGCTCGGGGAACCATGAGTACTTGGGATCATAGAGGATTGGAACCTTGGGGAGGCCGCCCCTGTCTCTGGTCCAGGTAGGCACCAGTCGTGGATGGTTGATGAGTCTCTCATGCTGGTAGAGAGACATCCAACGATTAGGTCCGTAGCTCATGTAGTCAACGGACGTCGCGGGGGAGAAGACATCGCCGGACTGAATGTCGATGCCGTACTCGCCAATAGACGCGGACATGTAGGGCTCATATTTGGGATAGTTGGGATCTGGGGTACCGACATTGCCTGAGGGCGAATGCTGGAACCCGTAAGCATGTCCGATCTCATGAACGAATGTACGCTGATTTCCGACAGTAGCAGATCCAATACCGTCATTGCCACAGCCGATGACCGCACCAAGTGGAGTTCCAGCAGGGAGAAGTCCATAGTACACGACATCAGTGCGGTTGCCGTCCTCACGACGGATGCGATTCAGCTCATCAATCAAAGCGTTCCAGTTTGGTGAGCACCCGCCATCCGAGGTGACAGCATCATCAAGGGGCAACTTCCACGTCAGCGCACCGGTGCTTGAGAAGGAGCCTGTCTGCTGAACAGGCATCATGCGCAACGCAAGGGCAGCAGTAGCCTGCGCATCTGCTAGATTTGGCGCCGCAAGGTTGAGCGTTGTTGCTGGGTTTCCCGGTGTAGGATTCGCAGTGCTTGGGCCGCTGTAGGTGATGGGGATGACTCTCAATCGGAGCGTCTGGACAAGATAGGCAGAGATGGTGGTTTTTGTGATCTGGCCGCTGTCCAGTGTGAAGGTCAACCTCATTTGCCCGGCGAACTTATCGGCCGGAACTCTGAAGTTGAGAGAATTCCAAGGATTTCCACGCTCATCTGCATAACTGTCATCCAGAGGCGTCATGGTCGAGGTCAGCCAGGGCGAGAGAGTTATGACCTCTTCCCAATCTCTGAATAGAGTTGGCTTGCGTTCAACCAGAAGTCTGCCCGTGACAGGAGTGCCACTTGGTGAGACTAGCGGAGGCCGCACATACACCCGAACGACGGCAGGCTTGTGGGCAATGAGCGTGACAGCGTTGTCCCGCATCCGATCCGCCTCATCAGTGAGGTGAGAACGCGAACGGTAGTATTGGATCGACTGCGTCACCTCAATGCCTGTGGTGCTGTTTCTGAAGACATTGAAACGCTGCTCGATACTGTCGCGGAGGCGATCAATAGAGCCAATCAGATCAGTGAAGTCAGTCATGATGACGATTCGCAGGGATAGTCTCTTTTGAAAGGAACTTGTAGAACCTCTAGTCCCAGAGCAAGTCCGTGTTGTGGTTCAAACCGATCAACGGAGGCAATAACCCGGAAGCTTGCTCAGGTGAATGAAGGAGACAAGGAGAAGTCAGATAAGAAAGGTTATTCCATATAATTGTTCAGCAAGACGGGCATTCTCCCTACATATATATATTATCTGGGCTATGCGTTGCCAGCCCTCGAGACTGACGCTGAGTCCGATTCCTGAGAGCTGAGAAGTAGTCACGAATAACCGACGAATCAAGCACCCCGCAACATGGAACAGGGTTGACATCACTGACACACCGTAGGGCTGAAAGGCTTAAGGATTTGGTTCGCGGCCCGGTCCACGCCAATCGCGAAGACGCCTCCCAAAGCCACAGCTGAAAGCGTGGCTACCAAGATCCTGGTCCAATGGTGGTCTCGACCAAGCCCTGGGGATAAACTTTAGTAGCTGCAGGTAAGCACCATATCGCAGACCCTATGACATCTCAGCATTTAAGAGTAGCGGCATAAGTAGAACAGGGTATTGCAGACATGTGTCAGCTGCCTGAATCATAGTGAAGGCAGCTATGAAGGTGAGACTCAGCTCTGCTGCAATGGTCTGACCAAGGCGTCTTTAGTCTCTTCAGACTTCCTTAGACGTGCAAGTGTGTTTGTAGCTCGGCGACTGTCTGAAAGCCTTCAAGGAACTGATGTTAAGGCCACCGGACACCTCAGCTGAATGACTACGAAGCTTAGATGCCTTTCACTACGACAAGAGACGTCCATACAAGTTTTCATGCCCTTTCTACTCGCTGTGTAGACAGTCTTCTTTATGCAGTTATCAAAGCAATGTGTCCCTGAGCAGCCACTTCAGTAGAAATGGTTGTTCGTTTCGATTCGTCGATTCTCTGAATGTGTTGGCTCTTCTCGCTCCTGATATCAACTGTGCTGACAATCTCTTCAAAAGCCATTCCGTCATAACCTGTCTTGCGCTCAGGATAGTTATGGAATATTGTTTCTGCATAGATCACTAATATGTTTCAAGACCCTTGCAGTGTCTTGTTGGTTGCAGGAGTATATCTACAACTCTAGGTTAAAATAACTGCCTCATGTGGTATTACCAGTCTTCATCGCTGCAAACAACATTAGCAGTCGCTTCGAACAAAATGCTGATTCTATTCTTGGAATGACAAAAGTAAAATAATCCACCTTCTGCAGCGTACTAGAATGCTTCATTGCGCAAGACGTGCTGACGAACATGCAGTCTGCAAATGTGGGGAACGAGATAGCTCGAGGGCAGCAGCAAACAGACTCGAAGGCTGATGGCCTGGTCGAGCAATTATGGCTTATGTACCCTTAATTGCTCAGGTGCTATACTCAGCGTAGAAGACTAAGTGCACGTCTTATCGATGAGAACACTCACTTGCTCATCTTGGTGGATCCCAAGATCGATGAATACTGACATAACACTGTTGACGATACCTCTACAATGAAGCTCGTCGGCCTCAAAAAGGAGTTGGCCGTTGGAGGCGCTGGCGCAGTCTCTCCTTAGTACGGCCTTCCTTACCTGGCTGACCGAAAGCGGGAATGGGAGCCACAATCAGATGACGCTGTTCAATAAGCGATCAGGCAGCCATGATGCCATTGCAGAGGTTTCCCCTCTCACCATTACTGATTACCATGACACCTGCCCTCACCTCATCGGAATTCGAGCAGAATTTCGGCAGCTACTAACCTACTATTAAGGTACCGGAACCATGCATTGTCAAAGGGTCGCATCGGGCGTATCTTTGCCCTTCAGTACTGCCTGCCTTGACCATTGTCGGCATGTGCATCGACTAGGTCTTGCTTTGATGCACAAGCTTAACCGCACATTCCCAGAGTCCACGTACGGTGGTGATATTGTTGACTCCTACCCCTGGTACAATGAGCGCTGATAAGAAGCCGAGAGAACTGCTTACCTCAGGTTCTTTTGTTGCTGCGCGAGTCCTTAAGACTGGGAATCGATGTGCAACATTTGACACGCGTCACGGGTCAACGTCCCGGCCCCAGCTTAAACAACATCTGGATCCTGTCACCATTTCGTCTTTTCTTCCTGCTTTCAACTCAAGAATCAACTTTGTCCGTTTTCTTTTTTTCTCAAGGTGACATGTTCCTGATCGGTTCAAGTTTTCGTACCACAAAACATCATCATGTCGTGTCCAACAGTCGGTGACCAGGCATTTGGGCCGAGAGTCTCTACAGATTGTCGATCTTTCGACTTCACGCTACAATTTGAGGATGTCGTTTTTGCATGCGTACCATCTGCGATATTTGTTCTACTCGCGCCGTCGAGGATTGCGCATTTGGTCCGGCAGCCGGCTGCTTTCCCGATCCATTCCAGGCTTTTTGCTAGCAAGTTGGTACGTCTAGCCGCACTATCAATTGACTCGTTTCCACGTTTCGAACTAAATCGTATTTTCAGATCGCTACGACGACACTCCTTGCCCTTCAATCGGCTTATCTGGCGTTGCGCTGCCAGAACTCCTCATTTCAAACTCCTGCGTTCATTGCCGCAGACCTTTTGGCCCTCGTCGCTACGATTACACTGCTTGTTTTGTCTATTCTAAATCACCAGAGGTCGCCTCGACCGGGGACCCTCGTCAGTATCTATCTATCGGCAGTTTGTATACTCGGCGTTGCCCGTGTTCGTACCTCTTGGCTCATATCTCATGCTGGTCCTGTACCACCCATAGCCACAGCCGTGCTGGCTTGTACGTTAGTGGTGCTCGTACTTGAATCAGTCGAGGCGAAGAAGGGACTTGTTCAATCGGATATTCGGGATTACAAGTATGAGAACCTCGAGCAGGCCAGCGGCTTCTGGTCTAGAACCTGCTTTATGTGGCTAGCGAGGACCTTCTATCTAGGTTACTCCAAAGTCATATCTCTAGCCGACTTACCGGAGCTCGACTCGAAAATGGAGAGCCGTGAGCTTCACAGAGATCTAACTACTGCATGGGATAATTGTACGTTTATAACGAAAGAATATTTACGCTGATAATTATAGCCATTTACTAACCATGTGGCGCGATCAGATGACCACAGAAGCCGACATAGTCTCATAAAGGCTTGTCTCAGGGCCTATCTTATTCCCTTCTTGGCCCCTATCATTCCCCGACTTTGCTTGACGGTCTTCACATTCGCTCAGCCCTTCCTCATCAACACAACTATTAAGTTTGTGAGTAACAATAGTCCTGATGCAAACTACGGACGAGGTCTTATTGGAGCCTGGGCTTTGGTATACTTGGGCATCGCGATCAGCACCTCCATTTACGAGTATCATAACCTCCGATTTGCAACCAGACTTCGTGGGGGTTTGATCGCACTCATTTACCAAGAAGCCGTTAACACGAGAGACGTTGACACAGGAGATATCACAGCAATAGCTCTTATGGGGACAGATGTCGAACGTATCTATTCCGCGCTGTCGCTATTTCACATGATGTGGGGTTCGCTGCTTGACATTGTGATTGCAAGCTGGCTCCTGGGATTGCAGCTTTCCCTCGCCTGTCTGGCACCTATAGTTCTTGTATTGGGTAAGTGATAGTTTACCCATATCTCGTGGGTTCACTAACCAGAGGTAACCACCCCTAGCTGCCATTGCTGCAATGTCTAAGGTCTCTGTGGCGAGCACCACAGCCCAAAAGCGGTGGATCGAAAAGATCCAGGAACGTCTTCGTGCAACAACAGCAATGCTCGGCGACATGAAGTCTGTGAAGATGCTCGGTCTCACCGATGTGATGTCGACAACTATTCAAAGACTTCGTGCTGATGAGATCAACACCTCGACATCCTTCCGGAAGCTGCTCGTGGCGACTCTAGTGCTCTGTAAGTCTCCCGTAGTCGCTACACAAATGCCAACTTATTGACAACCGACTCAGCCCTCGGTCCTGTCAATCTCGCACCCGTTGTAGCGTTTGCCGTCTACGCCGTTATCTCGATTTACTGGAGAGATGAGACCCTACTGCCTGCCCAAGCCTTCGCCTCGGTTGCATTGATTGGGCTTCTGACATCACCCGCTATATCATTCCTGCAGTTGCTGCCAATGGTTGTCCAGTCGTCTGCTTGTTTTGATCGCATCCAAGACTTTTGCAATTACCGCCCCCGTGATGGACCTCGCGATGCTCAAAGTGGCGACCTCCACTCGCCTTCTGCGACTGACGTTATCCTACATCCACTGACTTCAAGCAGCGGCAGCAACAACTCCATGGGGTCTTGGCGGCAGCCTTGTGCCTTCTCTTTCAGAGGGCTCAGTCTAGGCTGGAAGAAAGACCAAGCTGTCCTTCATGACCTTACCGTTGATATCCCTCAGAACGCGTTGACCGTTGTGATAGGTCCTGTGGGAAGCGGCAAGTCATCTTTTCTCAACGCAGTACTGGGAGAGATGTTGCCCATGTCGAATGCTGCTGCGCTGGCCTTGGACAGTTCTCTGAAGAACTACCAAATGGCCTACTGTGCTCAGACTCCATGGCTGGAGAACGACACGATCCGACGAAACATACTTGGAGCCGCACTCTATGAGCAGAAGTGGTACGAAGCTGTGGTATCTGGCTGCGGCCTGGAGCCGGACTTACAAGCATTGCAAAAGGGAGACGATGCTCCTGTGGGTAGCCAGGGCGTCACTCTGAGCGGCGGCCAAAAGCAACGCATCGTACGTGCCCAACACCTGCACTTTGAACTTTGCAGACGCACTGTGCTGACATATGAGTTTACTTCCTGCTGAAGGCTCTTGCTCGAGCTGTGTACTCACGTCCGAAGTTGATCGTCCTGGACGATGTGTTTAGTGGCATGGATGCTCACACGGCGAACCACGTTGCATCCTGTCTTTTCGCAGCCAATGGTCTCTTGCACAAACAACATGCAACAATCATCGTTGCAACACATAGCTGTAAGATGTGATTCTACCGTGGGAAAGTCAGATGGGCTTACTAAGTGATTTTAGATAGGATCATGGCTCTAGCGGACTTTGTCATTTCCCTTGACAATGGGAGGATACGAGAAGTCGGCAGTCCCACAGCTGTAGCGCAAAGCCATGGCTTTTTAAACAGTCCAGGATTCAACTCACAATCTGAAGGCGCGGAGGATTCGCAGAAGCCCGCCGATCTGGATTCCCCTGAAGAGCAGAAAGCGGTGCCAATCAACGATGTTGATCAAGAAGACCAGCGACATGCAGACCTCCGACGCAAAAATGGGGAGAAGGCAGTCTACAAGTATTACTTGAAGAATGCCGGCCTGAGGGCCGTAGTCCTCTACTTGTGTTCACTCGTCTTGTGGACGTTCCTCTCAGAGTTCCCCAGTGAGTTGCCAACAGACCATTCGACCATCAGAGCAAGGATCGCTGACGGATGATGTGTGGAAACTAGCCATTTGGGTCAAATGGTGGTCTGAGGCCAATGCCGTCAAAGCCAACACGAGTGTGGGATACTATTTGGGCATATACGCCATGTTTGGTGTCCTCGGCACTTTGACACTTGCTCTAGCTGCGTGGTTGGCCTTACTGGACGTTATATCCCACACGGCGCTCAAACTTCACCTTGATCTCCTCAGGACAACTTTGGCGTGAGTTCGCATCCCTTGTTGCCTCACGGTCAGGTCAAACCGTACTAATCGCGCATCTTTCACGGAACAGGGCAACCTTCCGTTTCCTGACCAAGTCAGATAATGGCGAAATTCTTAATAGGTATGAAGCGGCGTCCCAAACGAAGGTTGGATGTACACTTAACTGACTCTTTGTTATTCACAGATTCAGTGAAGATATGCAGCTTTTGGACATGGACCTACCGTTCGCAATGGTGAATTATACCTCTAGTAAGTTCTGCCGTGCACTAAGCTATGCAATATTGCTGATGATCTTACGTAGCCGCCGCTACCATCTTGGCGAAAATCGCCATTCTCGCCGTCTTCTCCCAGTATCTCGGCATAACCCTTCCTGTGCTCGCGGTCGTTGTCTACTTTCTGCAACGCTTCTACCTTCAGACGTCGCGCCAAGTCCGCCTCCTCGGGATCGAGGCCAAGGCTCCGCTCTACACTCATTTCTCTGAGACTACCTCCGGGAGCGCGACCATTCGTGTCTTTGGGTGGCAAGATCACTATCAGGAGCGTAATTATCAGCACATTGACCTGTCTCAGAAGCCGAGCTACATTCAAATCTGCATTCAGGCATGGCTGGCATTGGCTCTCAACTTGCTTGTAGCTGTCCTGGCCGTCATCCTTGTATGCGTGGTTGTCACCTGGCATGACAGGTTCAGTCCCGGAAGTGTTGGTGTCAGCTTGATCATGGTCATCGGCTTCAGTGAGGTATTGACACACTTGATCCAGAGTTGGACCAAGCTCGAGTCTAGCGTAGGTGCGGTTGCGAGAGTTAGAAGGTTTGTGGCAGAGACCGAGCGAGAGGAAACTGCCCTCAAAGGGCATTTACCTAGGAATTGGCCGCATGGGGGAGCTATCACCTTCTCCGACGTTGTTGCATCCTATGGGTGAGTAAAGAGGCACCCCTTCCAAAGTCGTGATTTGGTTCCGAGTTTAACATTGTACAGCCCTGATACGGAACCCATACTCAAGGGAGTCTCATTATCGGTGCAGTCCGGCACCCATGTTGCTGTTTGTGGTCGTTCTGGTAGCGGCAAGTCCTCGCTCATCCTCAGCCTGCTCGGGATGACAGAGCTGAGACAAGGGACGATTGAGATTGACGGTGTCAACGTATCAACTTTGGTGCCATCTGAGCTCAGGTCCTGTATCAATGTTGTTCCCCAAGACCCGTTCCTCATGCCAGGCACGATTAGATTCAACATCGATCCGTCGAGTTCTGTTTGCGATGATGCAGACATCAACACAGCTCTGGAAAGGGTTGGCCTTTGGAGACATGTTCAAGCACAAGGCGGCCTGGGCGCGGAGATGGACGACAAAGCTTGGTCGGCTGGGCAGAAGCAGCTCCTCTGTATGGCTAGAGCCATGTTACGACGATGCCAGATATTGATTCTCGACGAAGCCATGAGCAGGTAAGTCTTGAAGCAAGGCCGTCTCATGAAGTTTATACTGATATTGCCCATTCCAGTGTTGACAGCGAGACGGAGGCGGTGATGCAAGACATTGTTGACAACGAGTTCCGCGGAAGCACGGTTTTGGCCATCATGCATAGGCTCAGGCATGTCTCACAGTATGATCAAGTGGCTCTGCTCAGTGGTGGTGAAGTCGTGGAGAAAGGGGAGCCTTCTGTCCTGATCAAGGGGAACGGCCAGTTTGCTGAGTTGTACAAGATGAACTCGACATGACCACGCCATTGGCTTTGCGACTTGGTCGACACGGGGTACATTGGAACCTGCTACTCTACAGTCTCATCCTTTATGGATGCTGGTGGTAGAACACAACATGCTACACTCTCCTATTGCCTCAGAAAATGGGCCCCGCGAGACGAATACCGACCGACTTCGTCTGAGTATAGTTGGCGAGTGCCGCCTCGCCCAGCTCACGACCAATACCACTTTCCTTGTATCCACCGAAAGGAACCTGCTCGTTGATCATATTGTAGCCTATGATGCTTGGTCAGCTCTGTTCTGAGGATAATTGCATCCGATCCGACGGTAAATGAGGGGACTACTCACAGTTCACCCATACGGTGCCAGCCTTCAGAGCCTTGGCAACACGGACCGAAGTATTCAGGTCCTTGGTATGAACAGCCGAAGCAAGACCATAGCACGTCTTGTTTCCCAGCTGGATGGCTTCCTCTTCCGTTTTGAACTTGGCCACGGCACAGACAGGCCCAAAGATCTCTTCTTGCATGATCTTCATGTCGGGTGTGCAGTTTGAGAAGACAGTGGGCTGGATGAAGTAGCCTTTGGTACCGAAGCGCTCGCCCCCAGTCTCAAGAGTGGCACCTTCGTCTTTGCCAGCCTGAATGTAGCCCATGATGCGATCGTACTGGACCCGGCTGATCTGAGGGCCCTGGAACGTGTCGGCAGCAAAGGGGTCGCCCAGCCTGTTCTGCTGCGCACGCTTGACAAAGGCCGCCATGAACTCGTCGTAGATGCCTTCCTGGACGAAGATGCGTGAGCCGGCGGCACAGCACTGGCCGTGGTTGTAGTAGATGCCGAAATTGACCCAGCTCACTGCCTGTTCGACGTCGGCGTCGTTGAAGACGATGTTTGGCGACTTGCCGCCGAGCTCCAGGGTGACCTTCTTCAGGTTGGACCGCGCGGCCGCCTGCATGATTGTCCTCCCGATCAGAGTCGACCCGGTGAAGGCGATCTTGTCGATGTCCATGTGCGAGGACATGGCCGCTCCGGCTACCTTGCCGAAGCCTGAGATGATGTTGATGACGCCCGGCGGGAAACCGGCTTCCTTGGCGAACTGGGCGAACACGAGGGCCGAGAGGGGGGTTTGCTCGGCCGACTTGAGAATGACCGTGTTCCCTGCCGCTACTGCTGGCGCGATCTTCCACGCGAGCATCAGCAGAGGGAAGTTCCAGGGGATGATCTGACCACAGACGCCGATCTGCGATGCCAAGTTAGAGAACCGACAGGGTTATATAAGTTCAGGGGTGTCATATGGGCAATACGGATAGTGACTTACAGGCTCCTGCAGGGTGAAGTGCAGCGACTCCTTGTTCACGTCGATGGTCTGTCCAGTGATCTTGTCGGCCCAGCCGGCGTAGTACCTGAAGGTCCTGACGGTGAGCGCGACATCGCCCCCGGCCATCATGACGGATTTGCCGGCATTGAGGGCCTCGAGGGCCACGAGGAGCTTGGTCTCCCGCTCCAGGATGTCGGCGAGCTTGCCGATCAGGTGCGATCGCTGCGCAGGGGACGTGTGGCTCCATTCTCCCTCGAAGGCGGCTCGTGCGGCAGCGACAGCGACGTCGACATCCTTCTCCGTGGCTTCGGAGACTTGGCAGATGACTTCCTCTGTGGAGGGGTTGATGACGTCGAAGGTCTTGCCCTCTTTACTTGCGACGAACTCGTTGTTGATGAACCTGTGGAAGAAGATTTAGTTTGTGAGTCTGCCTAACATTTGTGTAGATGAGCTTTACAAGCCTGTGGGCTGGGTGAAAGGCCCGCTGTGAGGAGTATGGAGTTGGACTGAGAGCCCCATGTCTATTACTTGGAGTCAAGTTTCCTTGGAATGGTCGAACAGTTGGTGTGGTCTTGTAGAGAGACTCTGGGTATATTTCTTGCGAAGCCTAGTTCGTCTCCCATTATGGCTGCACGTAGCCTTTTATGTTTGACCTGACCACACATTGGTGCTCCTGTACATTAAGAGACAACCCAAGCTCCTACCCGTATGTGAGTTCGGTAGGTTGGTAGTCGAAGCCTAGTCGGAGCGAGAATCCGGGGTTGGCTCGACGAAGGGACTCGGACTTGGTCTACAGAAACGCCAAAGACCATCCACTTCCCTACTTGAGCTAGCCTGGAGCGCCTTTATTTTGAAGCTGTTCAGCGGCCAGTCTGCCAGTCCGGGGTTCCATACAGTAGATCGAGGGATGCACCCTAGGGGCGTTGAGGATTGGTGAGCATGCAGAGTAGCGAGTGCCACAATCCGCCCAAGGGTTCACATGATGTTCTTTGGCGGTGTTTTAGATTCTACGGAGACTTCTCAACAAATTACCCCATGGGGAAGTGGCAAACCACTTGGAGGAGTGAGAGAGGCTGAAGACGACGCCATCACAAGACAGTCGACTTGACTGCGTACTAATACCCCAACTATGCCTTCATCCACAGCAATGCGGGGGGCAATTTGGGGAGTAAAAGGTAAAGTATCTCTCAAGTAGTACTCTTCACTTCTCAAATAATTGCCGGAAATGGTAAGGAGAAGAGCCTCACCAACTATAATGTGCGCTATGCCACGACTCGTTAGACTCGGATGTGGATGCTGAGTGGGGTTCGCCTTCTGCACGACGCCAACTACAGTCCATGATTACAGCCTCATCTTTCGAGTAGACAATTGCTCTCCTGCACGGCCAGACTCTTGTACAGTAGATACGTGGGAACCCTATGCCTGAACGAGGGGGGTCCTAGTCTCGTGTGTTCTCCTTTTCGTCAACCCACCATGTCCCTCACTCGGCGAAATGATGGTAAGTACCAGTACCTGTACTGAGGTACCAAACCTCTCTGCTTTAGCTGCAGCCGGTGATCTTTTTTGCTGAGAACTCGCCTCCTTCGTTCTTTGATTTTTAGGCTGCCCTCAGTGTCGCAACCGCCGGCTGCGTTGCGACAAGACGGAGCCGGAGTGTCTGAAATGCCTCAAGAAGGGCTTGCGCTGCTCCGGGCAGGGGTTCGAGTGCCGGTTCAGCTCGCACATGAGCAAGCTTCCGGCTCATCGAAACACCACCACCACCACCACCACGCCCGGGGGGCCATCGTCGACTCCGCACTCGACGCCGGTCCGGAAGCCGTCCGCAGTCTCGTCGCCGGGCCGTCGCCGACGTGAGGCTTGCTCGTCTCCCACGCGTCCACGCCAGGCTCGGTCCGCGGTGTTGCAGGACGGTCTGGCCTGCACCGCGTTGACGACCACGACAGCTACCCCAGGTCCCGCTAGCCCACAGCTTGTCCTTGGCGATCAGTTCCAAGACGTTGAGCAGTTGCCAGTGACGCCGAGCGAATGTAGTCGTGTGTCGGATGCGACTGTCACGGAGGATGAGGCCAGTTCTGTTGAGGGGCTCGAGTTGGTATTGAGCCCGGCGATTGAACCACTGGGCTCCCAACGGAGATATCTATTCCACCATTGTAAGATCATTGAAGACCCCTTATCGACGCTTCCTTCTTGACTAATCAATCTAACGCGGTCCATCAGTCTCGGAGTACATCGCTTCCAAGATGGTCATCTACGACTGGGGCGGCAACGGCTATCGCGACATCATCCTGCCCATCGCCTGTCAAGACGAGACGGTCGGGAGGGCAGTGTGCGCCGTCTCGGCCTTCCACCTCGGCACCAACGCGCAGCACATGCTCGCCACGGCTGAAGCGACGCAGCACGCCGTCCTGACCAAGCTCCTCCGCGACACCGTGGACCTCAACCCCAGCAGGGTCTTCAGCCTGTCGGCCTGGGCCGCCATCGTCGTGCTGCTGGTCGGCGACACCATCACCGGGTCGACCAACTACATCATGCTGCTGGAGATGCTCAAGCACTTCGTGTCGTCGGCGGCAACCGACAGCTCCATGCCGACCAATGCCAAGCTGTTTCTACTGCAGCAGACCAAGATGTGAGTGAGAGTGCATTTCGTTCCGTCCCCGATTCCATCATTCGTGTCTCAGGGAGTCGTCAAGTCAGTTACTCTCCTGCTAACGTCGTTGAATCACACCCGCACCAGGTTCGAGCTGTTCAGTTCCGCCGCGACGAACGAACGGAACGGTCTCGAGATCCTGAGCGGGCCCATAGAGCCCTACCTCGACTTCTTCGCCACGTACCCGGCGCTCGTCCGTGATGAGCCGCGCTACACCAACATGCAGCTCATCCGCTCCGCCATCATGGCCAGCTGCAGGCTGTGCGTCAAGCGCATGATGAACGAGCGCTCGTACACGTGCCCCCGCGAGGAGCTGGAGGCGCTGAAGGACACCATCTCGAGTCTCGACCCCGGCGTCGAAGGCGAGCATGCCCTGGTGTGGACATGTTTCGTGGCCGCGGCCGAGAGTGTGCAGCCGGATCACAGGGAGTACTTCTCGGACAGGTTGGCGTCCCTGTACGGGTGCACGAGGTTCGGGACCATCCTGCAGGCTCTGGAGATTCTCGAGGTCATCTGGGCAAAGCAGGGCAAGCAGAAGTGGACCGAGTTCATCACATCGGAAAGGCCGATTCTGGTCATGTAACGGGAGAGTTCCAAGCATTGTATAAAATGAAAAAGGGCCCTCTCGACGCGCCTAAACTCACACATGTTTGTTCTCTGTATGCTATGCCAAAATGATCGCTTCATTTTCTATCAATTGTGTATTTACAGCTTCGACTTGGCTGCGCTCTTGTCGGTGGCCAGAGCTTTAACGACCTGGGCAGCAGCCCGCGTTCCCTCTTCGATTGCGCCGTCGATGAAGCTGCGCCAGCCCTTGGCCCAGTCCGAGCATGCAAACACGATATGTTGAGTTGATGCTCGCATATCTTGCAGATGGTCCGCAAGAAGGCCAGGTCCCGAAAAGAACCTAGATGAGAGATGAATGGTCAGTTCGATTCTGGGGTCCTCTTGCAAAAGACAAGAAAAGAAAAGAATGTGTTGGACTCACCAAGCGCCCTTTGCAAACTCGTCTCTGGACCAATTATGGAAGACCTGCCACCAAAGTCAGCTTTGCGAGTTCTGTAAAAAGTGCGTCGCACATCAAAACGTACCAGTCTCTGAACCGTCATGGGCGAGAAGCCCTTGAAGGCGTCGATGGCATACTTGACATTATCCTCCGGGTGGAAATGGCTGTGCGAGCCACCAAAAGCAACCACGTGCGTATTCCCAGCGGGAGTCGTGCCGTCTGCTATGCCATAGATGAGGCTGTTGTGAGGGTAGCTGACGCAGGTCATGGACCTCAGGTCTTTCTCCGCGACCTCTGCGTGGACCTTGACCGTTTGGTTGACGTGGCCGATGGAGGCTGCTTTCGTCTTGCCTGCCGACAGAGGCGGGTCGAACTTGACATCACCGAGGACGTTGAGCGGGATCGAGGACACCATCTTGCGGGCGCTGAAGTGGCGGCCGTCTCTGGTGATGACCTGAACGCCATTCTGGGACTCCTTGATCGTCGCCACTGGGCTGTTGAAGGTGTACGTCAGGTTGCCAGTGGACAGTGCCTCCTGGAAGAAGCGAATCGCAAAGGAAGATTGGCCCCTGCGGAATTTGTAGTGGATGAGGGAGTTGATGCAGCCTTCATACGAATAGTCGCACAGCGCCCACCAGTGCAAAAGCTCGTAGAAACTTGACGTCTCCAGCGTAGCACCACTGGCGAGCAGGACCCAGGCCTCAGCACATGCGCGCTCGTTCGGTGACAGGTCGTCCCCAATCTCCCTCAGCCGGTCTGCGACGCTCATGTAGTCGTATTTCCGGGCGGAGGGCTCAATCGTTGCGCTATGTGGGAATCGCACGGTATCCTTGGCCAGATTACCATCGACGTTGATCAGCTTAGTGAGAGCAGACGCCATCAGAGTGTCCTATATATGTGTGTGTTTGTGGTCAGTTTCTTGAAGTCTTCGTCTGGAAGCTCGGCAGTGGTACCTCTTCTTCGTGTGTGAACTTCTGAACACCCTTGGCGTTGGACAGCAAGAACTTGTTAATCCCTTGGGAGAAGTCATACGAGCTCTCCAGGTCATCCTGCATGTCGTACCGGGCAATCTCGCGCCACACGTTCGGCTGGTTCCAGTACACCCAGGTACCGCCCATCTCGTAAGGATACCCATCGATGTTGGAAGACCATGAGCGCCCACCGATCCTGTCTCGTGCTTCAATGAGGAGGACTTTCAAGCCTAAAATAGTCAAGACACGACATTAGGAATTGAGCGGACATGTGGAAACGCGACAATGGCAATGGGGGTCTGGTTCATACCGGCCAGGGTGGCATCTCTGACTGTTGCAAGGCCGGTGTATCCAGCACCAACAACAATCACATCGTAGGTGCTGTCCTTGCCCTCGAGGTTGGTGGGAGGTTGAATCACGCCAATGGATGGAACACCCGCCTTGAGGCCTTGGGCTTCCGTCCAGGAGTAACCATCTTTCGAAGTCATTGTTGCGACGGGGTCGTGTTTGTACAGAGCGAAGTAGAGCGAAAGCGATGCTGAGTTCACGATGAGAGAGGAGGCATGTCGTGCCCAAGAACCCCCGAGGAACACATCCTTTTGTATTACTTTCAACCGATGATAGCCAAAGGCCAATCCAGGCTACTGCCGTCGCGCGGCCGTTTGGAGTGGCACCAGAGTCCCTGGGGATTCTCAGAATTTTGCCTATCCTGGTTTGGAGGCAATTCGGAAAGACAACCTTTTTTCCGAGATCAACATCTTTCGCTTGCGCGCGTGGTAGGTCAAGGACAACAGGGCGGCGGGAGGCCGAAGTTCGGGACGGGCGCATGTTGGTGTGGGGGCGGGTTCTCAAAAAGTTGCCTCTTTGGGACAGCAACCACCTCATGCGATGGCTTGTATCAGTGACTGCCCTGTCGCTTCACCATTCTTATCGAAGAGTCCGGGTGAAGAGCACAGCTTGAACGGAGAAGGGGGTGAACTTTTCACTGATAAGTCCGCAGAGCAAAGCTGGTCTTCCTATTCCAAGCGAGAGCCAGCTCAGCTCACTCACTTAGCCATGTCCGGTTCTGCGCGCGGATGGAAGCAACACAGCACAACTGAGATGAATGGCTTCGGTGGACAAGTCATGGTCTAAAGACCGCTCATATATGAAGAAGGCCAGGGCGAAGTGAATCGGGTAGAAAGGCCATTCAGAACTTTGTTTGAACCCTCCACCCAGCGCCAACCCCTCTGGCCGCTACGAAGAGGACTGTGCTTGCGGCATATGCAGCACCACAGAACATGATCAATGCCTTGTAGTTGTGACCGTCGCCTGTATTCAGAATGTTGCCAGAGATCGGTATCCCCGCCAATGTTGCCAGGCTCACGACTCCGTAAGCGGTTCCGTACCGAGTTGCGTAGTTCTCCGGTCGGCAAAGCTGGGCCACGCAGACCGGTGTCAGGCTGTATGCCGAGCCGCTGAAGAACCCATAGAGCACAGCGAACGCCAGCGTCATGGCAACGCTCGAATCAGCGTTCAGCCAGACTCCGAAGATGGCAGCCGCGCACGCAAATGAGCAGACGACCATGACGTTGAACCGCCCGATCTTGTCTGCTACTGGACCGGGAACAGCGCGGCCCAGGATCGACGTAGCGTTGAGAACCGTCAAGATGTACGACTGCGCCGCAGTGAAGCCCTGCGATATGGAGTACGTCGTGATATACGCCGGTGGCACCAGTACAGCCCAGTCGAGGATGAAAATCGCAGCCATGGTCAGTGCAAAGCGCGAGTCTGCAAATCCACGCCAGTCGAACATCAAACGAGCCTCCCTGTTCCGGGGGAGCCTCGTCTTCAGAAGCACAAGGCTCAGGGCAAAGCAGCCCGCACTCAGCAGAGCAAAAGCACGCATCGTCCACGCGAACCCAATCCTCTGGATCAAACCGTTGAAGAGAAGAGGAAACACGACGCCGCCAAAGCCCCCTGCCGTAGTAGCTAGGCCAGTAGCCAGCCCACGGTTGGCCTGGAACCAATGGCCAAGAGCACTTATACTGGTCGTCCACAAGATAGACGACGACATGCCACCCACAATACTAAAAGCCAGGACGAATTGATAGTACTTCTCACAGAAACTCGTAATGACAAGGCAAACGACAAGACCAAAGCATCCCGTGGGCAGCAGAATGGCGAGTCCGTACCGGTCGAAGATGGGCCCGACTTGCAAGCCACCAAAAAAGAAGAGGAACGCAAAAACGCTGGATAACCAGCCAATCTCGGATTCCGAATAGGACGACAACTGATTCCGGGACAGGTACGCTTGGAATATCCCCAGGGAGTTCAGGAGGCCCGAGGGAGGGAACAGCGCAAACCAGGCACCCATGATGACGCTGTAGGCTTTGAGGCCGCGCTCGGGGTAGGCACTGACGACAGATGCCGCCGGCGGCTGTTGTGTGTCTATCTCACTCATTATAGCGGTAGCTGTTGCGGCAAGTTTATTGATGAGGACATAGCGGTCTCTTTGAGGCTGAGGTTATTTTGTTGTAAAGGTACTTGGCCCGCGTCAAGCGAAGGGCGTGGTTGGGGCACTTCATGACAATGACGAAATAGGACAGTGGTCGCATCCCTGAGGCCTCAACATTGCATCAACACTGCAATTTCATCCAAAAGCATGTGCGCCATAGAATACAGGTTTTGCTGGATTTCTGATCAACACTGAGATCTATTCTTCCATGTTGTCGAAGAATTCTCGTCATGGCTAATGCGAAGGCAGAGTGCAAGCGCATAACATCTTTCTCTTCTTCAGGAGGTCATACTCCATTGTAACATGTTCAGCCTGGGTAACTTGGCCTGTCCTTGGGTATAGTAAGCAGCCGAAGTTCTCCTTGAGAGCATTGGTCAAACGACGTGATCACTCTACTGAAAGCTGCTCATGCACTTCACCATTGCGTGGCTCACATGAAACCGAACGAGGTTTGAAGCATAGATAAACAGCCTTGTCATCTCCAGAAGTCTTTTCTGTGTTAGTCTTGCTACCAGTCATCAGCAAAGCCACTTCCCAAAATATCTCCCAAGCTCGCGAATGAACACTCGTTGGCGACCGAGGGTCCACGAGGGTGAGGCGGTTCGTTCACTTAATTCGTATCTCGCATCCCAATTCAGTACCTGTTAACCTATGAGACCGTAGAAATAACAAGCAATAAAGAAATCTAGAACATTATGAGCAAGAACAGAACTTTTCTTCTGATCCGGAAATACTAACTTACAGAGTTTCTGGACGCCAAGCCAGCGTGGATGAATACCCTAGCCCCAACCTAACCCTTAATAACCCTTACCTAACCCTCGCTCCAAAGGATTGACGATAAGAGATTAACGCAACCTCTCCCTCTCGGCGCATAGTGGTGGGCTTCTGCTCGGCGCATTCACCTAACATCGACCTCTCATCAGCTGCCGCACATTGACGGCAGCGCTTTTCATTCATCATGGCGCCCATCGAAGCAGTCGACCATGATGGCCTCGAGCGTATGAATTCATCTTCATCCCTCGACCAGCATCCTCCTGGCTAACGGACACCCACAGGCAAGCTCAAGGACATCATCCAGGACCTTTACCAGGTCATGGTCCAAGTTTCCACCTACGACGCCATGGGCCGTCCCTCCCGCGACGTCCTCCAACACGAACTCCGCACACTATCCTCCTCCCTCAAGGAGCTGCACAACGTCTCCTCCGTCGAGACCCTTCCCGAGATCCCACCCGAGCTCATCGGCTACGTCGAGAACGGGCGCAACCCGGACATCTACACCCGCGAGTTTGTCGAGACCGTGCGGAGGGGGAACCAGTTGCTGGCGGGCAAGGAGAACGCCTTCGCGTCCTTCAGGGACGTGCTGGCGGGGGAGATGGAGAGGGCGATGCCGGAATTGAGAGAGGATGTTGCGAAGGTGCTGGAGGCTACTGGGGGCAGGAGGGAGACGAGGAATGGCACGGGACCCGTAGGCGAGGAGGCAAAGGACTGATGAAAGGCCATAATCGGAGTCTTTCCGCTGCGAGGATTGTAAAGGCGTTCCGGACTTTTCTTTTTCTGCCAATAGGGGCCAAGGGCTACTACTGGCGACGGCTCATGATACCAACTGAATACACCATTTCCCTGACGATGCGCAAAGAGATATGTTATGTCGATCTTAGTTGGGGTTTCCCAGCAGTGAGAACGGCTCTGCACATTTATTGGAACCACCCGAATGCATACGAAAAATGTCTATCATTCCTTGACTCTACGAAGGTAATGTCAGAACGCCACTTATCAGGAAGGCCCTTCTGTATCTGCGCAAAGAACCATGTATCCTTTTTACGCAATGTGTACGGGGGGTATCGCACCGGCCTGAATGCCAAATGCAAGGGTCTATCCCACTGAAGTCCAGCGTGCGCTCCTCCTTCGACGCCGCCGCTTCATGCAGATGTATACAAGGAATCCCACAGTGGCTCCAACTGCCACGAGCGCTGGTGGGAGGAGGACAATCGCTGCCATAAGCCATACGCCATACTGGCGCACTTTTCCCACCAGCAGAGTCCGGGCCTCATCACGTTGCGCCATGTAGTCCCGTGCCTTTGCGCCTCCGGCATATGCAGCTTTCTCATCATCTTCGTAGCCATCTGACCGTTCATATCCGTCTCCGTCCTCTGGCTCTTCGTCAGACGACTCTTCTGGGTCTGCATGTCAGAAGCCAAATCCACCGCGCTGGGGACGACCACCATCGCCGCCAAAGTTGAAGCTTGCGCCTCCTGGGAAACCGCCGCCGCCGCCAGGGAATCCTCGAGCGCCGCCAGGGAAGCCGCCTGCGGACCTGAAGCCGCCGCCGCCGCCACCACCCATCATGTTGAAGAGGATCTCAGGATCGATACCACCCATACCACCACCCATACCACCCATGCCGCCACCAAACATGTCCGCGGGGTCAACGAGATCATCGCCGTTGTCGTAGCTAGCTTTCTTTCTGTAAAATTGTTAGGAACATATCATACTTGTTAATCTTTCCGCATCAACTTACTGAGGGTCGCTCAGGCACTCATAAGCTTCCGACAAATCCTTGAACTTCGCCTCAGCCTCGGCATCGCCAGGGTTCTTATCGGGATGAAGCTTAACCGCAAGTTTGCGGTATGCGCGCTTGACTTGATCAGGATTGCAGTCCTTCTCGAGGCCCATGATCTTGTAGTAATCTTTCCTCTGGGCTTTCTTCACCTCAAGTTCAGCATTGCGGATTTCCTTCTGCACGGTACGGTCCTCGGGGTCAAGCTCTGCAATAGCCTTCCACTCCTTGACAGCGTCTTCCCAGCGACCTGACTGTCCGAGGGCATTGGCCTTCGTTTTCCGTGCCTTGGTATAGCTGGGGTCCAGGCCGAAAGCCTTCTCCGCATCAGCAATGGCTTCATCCCACTGCTTCAGCTTGATCTTGCACTGTGCTCGGTTCTGCAACAGCTTCGCATTCATGTTGCGGTTGGCAGGGTCAACCTCTAGAGCATCAGTATATTTTTGAATCGCAGCCTGGTGACGACCAGCTTTGAACTCGGTATTACCCTCCTCCTTCATCCGGTCCAGCTTCTGGACAACCCTCAGCCATTTTATGGCATCGCGGTAGTCTGGATCGCAGCTGCAGGCCATGCGGAAGGACTGAACGGCCTTCTCGTTCTCGCCTTGGCCATACAGCACACGTCCACGCAGCACTAGCGCCTCAGGGTCTTGACTATTTCCACGAAGCAGTGACATGGCGATATTCTGTGCCTCACCAAGAGCATTCTCCTTACCCATTTTGATGTATGCCTCGCCACGCATGAGCTGCCACTTGCGAGGCTTGCTCACGCCGACACCAAGGCCGCGCTCAGCCTGGTCCAAAGCGTAAAGAACCATAGACGGTGAGCCGCGCTCAAGTGCGTCCTTCGCTGAGTTGACATGCTGCTGCATCTCTTTCGCAGGTGCGACATCCTTGGCCGAGGGCTCAGGGTTGATGCGGCCGAAGGTCAGGATTGCCTCCTCAGGTCGACCAAGACCAGTGTAAATTCGCGCCAACCGGAGTAAGACCTTCGCGTTTTGAGGATCGAGGTCTGCCGCTCTGCTGCAGTCTTCAAGGGCAGCTTCATACTGGCCATTTGACATATAGGCTGCGGCACGGTTGCTCAGGAAGGTGGGGGAATCGGGGAAAAGATCGACAGCTGCAATGTTAGTTAGTTGCGTATCTTTACACAGACGTTATGATGAAATGCGCACGGACCTTTGCTGTACTGTTCGATAGCCTTTGTGTAGTTCTTCTCTTTGAAGAAACGGTTGCCGGCAGCTTTGTACGCCTCCGCCTCATCAGCGGCCGTGGGCTGTGGACTTGATGGATTGGACTTGTGTGGCGGAGGCGTAGGAGCAGCATCTTGCCCCTCATGTGTGGTGCCATTAGGGATAGGGACGGCGAAGTTAGTCTGAGCAGACGCAGCGGGCGGAGGTGTTGAGGTGCCATTGCCGGCCGGGGGCTCTTGGTCGATATCCATGGAGTTGCGACCACTCATGGCTGACTGAGATAAAGCCGAGAAACGTTCCCGTTCCTCAGGTGGCAAATTGAGGGGATGGGTATTGGGATCGATTTTACTCGACTCGTGCTTCTTCCGCCGCGAGGAAGCCGACGTCTGCCCAGGGTCAGTCGAATGGCGCGAAGACCGTGACGGCCTAGAATGTTTCGGCGGGCTGTCGATGGAAGACGAAGGGCGGGAAGGCTTTTTGGGCGAGCGGGATGAAGACTTCGATGGTGATGAAGGCTCGGACCGAGGGGCGTAAATGGGGTCCTCGAAGTCGTCTGGGCCGTCTGGGTCTGTAGGGGAATGGTGCTTCTTGGAGGAGGATTTCTTACTGCCTCCAAAGAACTTCATTGGGAAAGGCGATACTGCGGGTCGAGGCCAAAAAGTGCCACTTTTGCGAGCGAGGGCCGCTGTCCCGCGACAAGGTTACGCCCCGAGAAGTGCGAGTGACTCGCTAGACGGATCTGTGGTGGAAGTTGTACCGCAATAAGGGGGCGAACAAATTGAGCGATGGGCCAGTGATGCTGTTTGGGTACCTAGGAAGGCCGGAAGAGACAAGCAGAACCAAACAGCAGAAGATCCGGAGAATGCGCAGAATGACGAGGCTGTAGTGGAAGTTGGAGGAGAGAAAGAGAAACGGCAGAAACCTGGTCGATGAGTCGAGTCAAATGTGCCCGCACAGCACAGCACAGCACAAGCACGAGCAGGCACTCATCACCTGCTGCACAAGTGTCGTCAGGCTCCAGTTGGGTTGGGGGTGGCATTAATGGTACTTCAGGTATTAGCAAACCAGCCTCTATTCTCGCTGTGCGAAGCCTTGTGCATCTGGTACCTCGCTTCACTGGGTACTACGGATTTGAAATGTCCCTCCGCAAGATTACTATGGACCGCACAGTGGACGATCCCATCATTCTCTGCTTCACAGGAGCTCAGGTCAGTCAGGGACCCCTGTTCCTGCTGTAGAACCGCGCTCAGGCCTCAGGGTGAACCAAAGTTCGGGGACCGGCCCGCTGGACATCAGTGATAGTGGCGGCTCGAGATTGGATCTCACTCCAATCTCGCTCCAATCAAGATACTGAGGCACTGTTGTAGGAGAAATTGGGACGCGGTTGCCTGATTTGATACGCTATGAGCCAACGCCAATGATGATGCCGAGGGGGACCTCTACCAGTAAGTACCAGTAAGTTGTCTGTGCCTGTGGAGGATGCTCCCGTTTCCAGGTGACACCCCTGGCTCTTCATGGGGTTGACTTTGCAAACACAAATTGAATAAATTCTCTGATGGGTCCCCGCTTCCTCAGCTCTTGAAACGAAAATGCCCGCGTCTTCCATCATATTTGCTGCCGCTATCCATGCTGCATGGACCCTTGCCTGGGGATCACGGATCAAATCTGTAGCCCTCTATCGAGGGATATGCAACTAACCATCCTTAATTCTAGAAGCTTCAGTGGGGCGCGGCAGCGTTGCCGCGTTGACGTTTGAGTGCCGTCCAGGCAGTCTATAGCTGGCCTTACCTCGTGAGAGCTGTTCACACGACCCGCTATAGTTAGTTAAACGGGGCCAAGACCAGGGCTTTGCAACTAATATAGATGCTAAGAAGACCCACTTTGCAAACCTGACCTGCTTGTGGGTCTAACCTTAACCCTATAGTATAAATGATTTAGAAATTATTAAAGAATTATTAAAGAATTATTAAAAAATTATTAAAAAATTATTAATTTTTTTTAAAAAAAAAAATAAGAATAACTAAGGAATAATTTAGAAATAATTAAGGAATAATTTAAAAATAATTAAAAAATGATTTAGAAATAATAAGAATTGGTTAAGTTAGGGTTAATTAGGATTAGTTTAAGTTAGAGTTAATAATTAAGGCTTAGAGGTAGCCTATAGGTTATAACTATTATAAATCAATTCTAAATCGATTTTAGATTAATTATATTATAGGGTTAGGGTTAGACCTACTAGTAGGTCAGGTTTCCGTTTGCTGCATATACCGGGTCGTGTGAACGGCCGTTACGAGGTAAGGCTAACTATAAACCCCCGTCCAGGCGGGTATTCCTCGAGGCATGCAGCTAACCTGCAACCGTTATTAGACCCGGGGTTGACGATCATGTTAACGCAACTCACCTTAAATTCGCATAATCCGGATTCCATATGTCCTTTTGGTCATGAACCGTTATCAATATAATCATAGCATTTGTTCGGGATCATATTTACAATGCTCGGAAGTATGTACTTGTTTGGTAGGTTCGGCGTTAACCACGAGAAAGTGCTCAAGACTTGGAGAGATAATGGGAGCAAGTAGTTTTCAGGATGAAATGTATCGTTGAAACGCAGTAACAGAGCAGAGAAAATGCCCGGCTGAAATCAACCTCATATGAGGTATCTGGACGTTTGTTTCCTTCCACAGCAAAACATCACCTACGTTGAATGCCCTGGAGCGCACCATGCCAAATCCGTGTCTTGGCCCGTCCCGGTACCTGACCTTACAAACTTCAAGTTACCTACCTCTAGTAGCCATTGCCGAAAAAAGGATAAAGTGGTTACAGGATACATTCACTAAATTGAACCCCAACGTAGTAGTATGCAACTCATACGAAACATCCATCACCCGGAACACATGGCAACACCTTTGATGATATTTCAATTTGCACGAACCTATTTACCTACCAAGCTTACTCCAAACGCCATAACGAAGTCTTGCCAGCAGTGATAGCCCACGTTTTACAAAGACAGAGTTTATCATTAGTATGCACACCCTCAGATGGAAATGTCGCTTAGCTTTCAGAGTGATCCTGAGAGTTACCCTCTGAACCGCCATTGGAGCCCATGACCGAGTTGACGAAATCTTGGTACTTGAATACCTCGCCACGCTTCGACCCCAGCTGAGCATTCATATTCCGGTTGAAGGCACGCCTTCCTGTGAAGCCTTCCATTACCTTGTCCACATCGGCAGCTGTGAGTGCACGTTGACCCGGCTCTGGAGCTGTGTTCAACAGCGCATCACGTAGTTCGGCGACGTCGACTTGCCCACTGTCGTCATCATCGAATGCTGAAAAGGCGGAGAGAAGCTCAGCGCTTGGAGACAAGGCCGCGAGAGCCTCTGCGAGGGAGTTGAGGAAGGCTGGCATAGCAATAGTCTGTGGTGATGAAGGAGGGAAAAAGCGAGAAACGTCTGAATGCCCTGAGGGCAGGCCTGATTTATTCGATCAGCAGTGCGAACGTAGATCAAAAGCCCTGGTCGACCTACCAAGCTGATTGAGCATATCGGCGACGTCATCACGGTTAACAACCCCGTCGCAGTCTCTGTCAAGAATCTGGAACCCGTCGCGAAGCGTGCTGACCTGCGCAGGCTGCAATTGCGACAGCGCGTTGCCGCTACCCAGGGCTGGCCTTGCTGCTGAAGTTCTCATTGTTGAGGGGAGCAGTTGTGAATGCACTCCGTCTCTTGAGGGCGTCTGTTCGCGATCGCGCGTCCTGGTATCTCGTGGACTTGTTGGAGTCCTAGGCTCGGGCGCAAACCTGGAGGGTGTGCCGTGAGTTGGTTGTGCCTTGGTGGGAGAACTGGTCGGAGTTGTGTATCGCAGCGGCGACGGAGAAGCAGGAGATTCAGCGCGGCGAAATGGAGAGCTGCGAGCAGGAGGAGATCCGTAACCCAGCGGAGAGGGCTTGTAGGCGGTTGGTACAGACTGGCAGGCATGTGGTGTTAGCAGAACGGACTGTTCCAGAGATGTGGGCTCCTGCTCTGTTACCATTGTTTGACTGATGGGTCACTACTATGCTGGCCGAGCAACGGCGTCTTGTACATGCACAGTAGCGAGAGTTCCTGCTGAGGTGCGACAAAAGATCTCGAAACAAGAGAATCGCAGCATGAGCATCTGTAGCCTCCGATAAAAAAAGCGTGCTGAGTTCGACGTGGTTGTGAATAGGCTCGCCGTGACGAGACGCTGTCCCAATGTAAACAATCCGGAGCTTGCGCCTAACAACCGGGGCATGGAGGGGCGTGCTGTGGCTGATGAAGCCAAGTGTGGCTCGCCACAGCCTCCACTGCCCGGCCAGATATGACACACCAGCCACTGTCGGCCAGGCAGATAGGTATTGACCGTACGTCTAGATACGGAGTACGTGGGCGGCGAATCGGGTGTAGGCAATACCGTTAAATGGTCCCCTGAAGCTGTTCCGTTCCTCACGGCCTCCCCGCTACAGCACTAACTTGAAGTGATTGGGCAGTGCCCCTCATCACAATGCTGTGGGCGTTTTGGGGCTTCCGCGTGGGCAGCCGCAGCAAGCGATCAGCCCGACCCAGGGTAGCACCACTGACAAGCACGCGGGAACACCCTGAGCACCCTGAACATCCTTGTGACAGGGGCACCTCTTTGCAATTGGATCCCATCCTCACACACCAACACCACCCACCCTCTCCTCCTCGCCCAATCGGCGCCACCATCACCCACGCGAAACGACGCAGCGACAAAACTCACCCCTTGGCTGGAGAGTGCTTGCTTAGCCAGACACCACGAGCTGACCTCCCTCCCGGTGAAGCAGATCATGTCTCGTAGGTTTGCTGTATCCAAGTCGATGTTCTTTCTCCCATGAACATCATCAATTCGACTTCCTCTGACCCCGCCAAAACTGCATCAACGCTACCACGCACGCCGGCCAGTCTGAGCGGTGTAGACTGCATCGGATCCCCTAGCTCCCCTGCGCACCCCTTTTTTCCGGGGTCCAAGACCGCTCCTACGAACAGGCATTGAGCTTCCTCCCACCTGCAAGCAAGGCGCGATTCTCGATCCGACAAAGCCCGCCGGAACGAGAAGTGACGTTACCTTCTTCCATGGGCTCTCATTAGTTGCGGTGGGGTAGAGACAAGCTTCCAACGGCCACTTACCAAGGCACACGGATCGGCATCATCCCCGCCATGGCGAGCGCAACGTCCTCTGCTTCCATGTCGCGAGGTCAGGGCACCAACGGACAAAGCAATGGATACAATCTTCAACGCCGGACCTCCTTAGCTAGCTTTCCTTCCTCACGATCCGCCTCCGAGATGTCACTGAACTCAAGGCGGCCTTCAAGGTCGCCCCAGCCGCCGTTTGCTGACTCCGACCGCACGTCCGATCCAAGTTCGAAGTCGAAGAGTAACTCAATTGCGCCATCATCGCAGCACTCGTCGTTGTCAGCACTTCATTCAATGAGGCCCTTGCCGCAGGCGTCACGGAAGATTCGATCCCAATATCCTAGAGGCGCAACTGAGAACCACGTCGAGTATATCCTAGTCGCCTCCTTCGACATTGACCGCGGTCCGGTCATGGAGCACCAACATCCGGTCGCCATCACCGGAGACGAGAATATGTTAGCAGAGCTGATGTTGCCTGACCAAGCACATGCCAGAAACCAGGACTGGACTATATTCTTTCTCCATAAGGAGCAGAGCCAGGAGGAGGAAGACGAGGAACTCGCGGCAAAGCAGAGGAGACGAAGGCGACGCAGGATAAGACAAGCTCGGGCCGCAGGGATTGAGCTTGATGAGGAAGAAGAGGACGACGATCTGGAGGATGAGTTGGACGAGGACGAGGACGATTATGATTTTGACGACGAATCAACCGATAGCGAACCAGAAGGCGGAGAAGGACCTCCTCTGATATACGTCTTGAATCTGGTCAACACGAAGCATGACAAGACGGTAAAGCGAGGCGCTGTGGTGAAAGCAATGGCTATCTGCACTCGGCATCCATTCCTGCATATATATAAGGTTTGCAATCCTTTCTTTGATCTGAAATCGATGGATGTTTGCTGACAACAACCAGCCTCTGTTACTGCTAGCACTGGAAGAATACTTCAAGTCGCCTGTGCCTGAAACACTGGCGCTTCTTTACGATGCCGTCAATGCCATGGATCTGTCACTGATGCCGCGCCTCAGTCTACTCGAGCGCCACTTGCTACAGGCTAGTGAGAATAAGGATCTCTTCGTTGAGAAGTTCGAGAAAATGATCCAGATGCGGATAGCTGAAGACGCGGCGGAAGGTGTAACAGACGCCCCCATCTCCCGTACAGGAACCAAAGCCCATGTCGAGGGCGGAAGCGGACAGTCAGCGTATGCTGTCCCACGAGATACGCACGAGTTCGAGAGCAAAGTCATGTATAAAGGCATCCCGATTCCGATCAAGGTTCCCACAGCAGTCATGCCAGAGACTGTCGGAGACTTCTCCCTTATCAAACTCATTCAAAACTTCTCGGAAACACATGCAAAATCACCTCAACCCTTCGCTCTTCACCCTCATCTCACAACCAACGGGGCCAACACTCACCCGATTATCGTACTCGTCAACGGTCTTCTGACACAAAAGCGAGTTATATTCCTGGGGCACAATATGCCTTCTGGAGAAGTCGCAGAAGCCGTTCTTGCGGCGTGTGCACTGGCTTCGGGCGGTATTCTCCGTGGCTTTACTCGCCACGCTTTCCCATATACTGATCTGACAAAGATTGATGATTTGCTCAATGTACCCGGCTTCATCGCTGGTGTCACTAACCCAACCTTTGAGCATCACCCGGAATGGTGGGATATTCTTTGCGATCTACCCAGTGGGCGAATCAAGATCAGCACGAAGATTGAACCTGCAGCGGTAACCGAAGGTCTTACTTATTTCCAACAGCAGAATCCGACCTTCGCAAACATGGCGAGTGGGACCACAAATGGAACACAAGACTTGACTGGCGACAATGCCTTCATGGCAGATGTCCTGCGGAGCATCGCAGCTCGACACGGTGAGCGCGTGATTAGGGCCAAATGGCGTGATTGGGTTCTCAAGTTCACAAGAATCTCCGCCCAGTTCGAGGAGAGTGTCTATGGAGCAAGTGCCTTGTATATTGGGGGCGAGGAGCAGGAGGCGATGCTACCTGGGGCAAGTGGACATGGATATGTCTGGCCTGATGAGACAGCGAAGCATAAGGAGCTGGCTGGGAATGTCACCAGAATCGAGGGCTGGCGCAACACGCGTAGCTATTACAGCTACATCCAGGTACGTCAACGCGTGCTACCCTGAGAAGGCAAGTATGCCTAACAAGTGACCAGGACCTTGCCCAGCTGTACAACGTTCGCCCGCTCAAAGGCCTCGACCTTGAGCATTTGCACGACCGCCTTCGCCTTCAACGTCTCACGCCATCTCAAAGCCGTGACATCTATGTCACTTTCCACAAGTTTATCCGCAGCTACGATGAGATCTGTCTTCTTTTAAGCGTGGCACCCGAATCCCATGCGGGACTCTTCTACATCGCCCTCGGCCTTTTCCACAGGGACAAGGATGTGCGTAACCTCACTGCCGAGCTCCTCGACCGTATTGGCGAGCACGAAGCTGGGCAACACTGGTGGCAAGGCCTTAGCAGGTTCGAGAAGTTGGCATACATGAGGATCAAGAGGGACCTGGAGGCAGATCAAGTGGCGAACCAGCATTTCCAAGATAAGTTGGTGCAAGGAGCCGACAGGCGCATCAGTTAAGTGTGGTCAAGGAGGCGCAAGACATTTTTTGAGGGACGGTTCTGACATCATAAACCTGGTTTGGCGTTATATCCCATGTCATGGAGAGCAAGACATTTCTATCTGGTATGTACTGTTTGGGTTTGGGAGCTCAGCGACGTGTGAGAGAGGATTACTTCATCGGGCTTCGGAAATGGGAGCTCTGGAGCAAGTATCTGTACAAACGGACGTGGGTATGCTTCCACCGCAGTTTCGAATCTTGGCGCAAGAAGGCGTATTTCCCATCATATCCTGACGTGTTCTTTTCAATGGAGTATTATGGTAGTCTACTTTTTGCTAATCGATCTGTCCATGAGCCTTTCCCATGTCTTCTGTGTACACGTGCTTACAACAAGCTGAGGAACTTGGCGTGGTGGTTGATGTGGTCCTTTCCAAAGGTCGAGATGAAGAAGTAGGAGTGATCGTAGTTCTGCAATCATATGTGTCAGCATTTCTCCTCCGAGGGATACCGGCGAGGGGACGTACCTCATGGTAGCGAACTTGGAGACCGTCGACTCCAGCGGCCTTGGCGGCGCTCTCTAGGTTCTCCGGGAGGAGTTGGCCTTGCTTATAGAAGTTATCGCCAGTACCCTGCTCATTGTTAGTAAGTTTGACTCAAAGCAAGGCTGAGGTACCTCCGGCACTAGACGAGTGAAACTTACAACATCGACCAGAGCATTGAGAGGGCCCTTCCATCCACTGACCAGCTCTGTCGCATCGTGCTTCTTCCACTCCTCCTTGTCATCTCCCAGGTATCCACTGAACGCCTTCTCGCCCCATGGGCACTTGCTGGGGTTCGAAATAGGTGCCCAGGCACTGACGCTCTTGTACGCGCCAGGGTTCTTGAGATACAGGGTCAGCGCACCATGTCCACCCATGGAGTGCCCGGAAATGGACACCCTCCCGCCATCCAACTCCTTGAACTCCTGGAACAGCAAGCCGGGCAGCTCCTTGGTCAGATAGGTCTCCATCTTGTAGTTCTTCGCGTACGGGTCCTTCTTCGCGTCGATGTAGAAGCTGGCAGCGCTTCCAAAGTCATAAGAGTCATGCTCCCCAGGCAGGTTCGTCTCGCGTGGGGAGGTATCAGGGTAGAGCAGAGCGAGGCCGAGCGGTGCGGCGTGAGCATGGAGGAAACCCTTCTCGGTGACGTTGTCGGGTGTGCAAGTCAGGCCGGAAAGATAGATCAACAGAGGCGAGGGCTTAGATGGAGAAGCAGAGGCTGGAAGGAAGAGATTGAGGTTCATCGGGGTGCCAGTCGTGGAGGACTGGTGAGTGAGCTTGAGGATTCGGCCGCCGAAGCTGGCGATGGTGGCGTTTGTGGTGAAAGCCATTGTGGGCGGTTGTTCTACTGAATGTAAATTTCGATGAGACAGGCTTAAGAGAGCGCTTGAGAATAGAATGAAGAATTTAGAGAAGCTTGCGGTGATGATTGTTATTTGGGGGAGAGTCTGAGGCGGAACGTGATCGGGATTCGGTATGGCGGGTCCGTTGGAGGGGCCGAGATAGAGCAGGCGCGGGGCATCGCTGTCACCCCTCCAATTACGTCAATCGTAGGGGTGCCCGGCTCCCGCGCCGGCACCAGGGGGTGCAGACGAAGGATACCTTTATTGTCATCTTGTATGAAATACGCGCACAGTCTATCGAATTGCATTGAATACTGCTGATGATTCCTTGAGATGAATCTACTGGGAGCAAGAGCAATACCGACCGGCTTCTCCCTTCTGCCTGGTCCTGTGGGTTGCCAGGCCTTCGAAGAATCGTTCCCTTTCTGTCCTCTTCAACGCTCGATCAGAAATCTTTCTCATCGACCTCAACCAGCATGTTCACCTTGAGGTGTTGTTCTTCCTCGTGGCGTGTAGGAATATGGCACGTTGACATATTCTGCCGTGTGCCATCCCTGACACGTAGCGTAGAGCCCACTGTAGCCGGTAGACTGGACCAGGTTGCATATCATGAAGATTCTAGATGTTCAGGCCTGCCTCGACCTACAGCGACGCCCAGGAGATCATCCTAAGCTGGCTCATGGACATGAGCGCAATGTGAGACCTCCACAGGATATACGAAAGCAGCAGTAAATCGCATCGTCCTTACCATGATAGCTCTCCGGCTAAGCGACGCCAGAATCGTTGCGTGATGACAATGATGTCGACTTCTTCTCAGTTTTTGACTAGCTCTATGGTAATCGCCATGCTGTAGCTTTGTAGAGTGAAAAGAAGTTCTTGTGCAGACTGCCAGATGGATCAGGGATTTAAACAAGGGAATGTCGACCGAGGTTTGTTCCATTTCGACAGAATACGACCTGTCGCGAGCTTAGACGTCCGAAGAAGACATGACCACCTACTAAGCTGAAGTAGAAGTTTCCTCTATCACTGTCGCCGAGTTTCTCGAAGATAATAGTTTATTAGTGCTGTGCAATAGGACCTTTTTACAGAGATCAAATCCCTTCTTTCTCGCTTTCCTGTGAGACAGTGCCTCTCCATGCGAGAAGTACGAAGTCAGTTTGAACTCAGCTAGGTTCCAACGACTGGTATATCGACATGGAAGGACGGCATTGAATGTGAGCTTGTTGGAGGGTTGTTCCAGTACCGCAATGGGCACAAACAAGCGCATCAAACATCATGATACTAGATCTGGGATGCTATTACCCACCGCAGCACAGTTCTTCATGTCGAGCTATGCGCCTTGTCTCCCTATTGCAGAATAAATTGTACCGGCTCCATGTCACCCAACCTGCCAACCACAACACCCCTCGCGGCCTCTGGTAGAAGAACACATCCGCTTAATGCACCTGGCGTTATCCTAGTCCCTGCCTTGAGCGGCATGCCTGCATATTGCGATTTCGCATACGCAAGCGCCGATGCGACGACGCTGCCATTCGGCTGGATTCCGACTTGGCGATGGATCTCCTTGCCATCCAGCTCGAACGTGACGGTCAAGCCGCCCGAGACGTCGATGTCCTTTGGGCACATCGCGCCGATGACGTATCCGAGAGCAGAGAAATGATCGGCTAATTGCACTGGCATGCTGGGCTTCTCGCCAGTCGCTGTTGGCGCAAGTCGGGTTCCGACAACCTCTATGCCGAGGAAGTAGTGAGACACTGCCTCATCGAACGCCTCCTCATCCAAGTTCTCGTCTGGAGCAACATCCCTGGCAAGCTCAAGTCCGACCTCAAATTCGAGTCCTTTGACGCTCAACCCGGCAGGAAACTTGTAGTCGGGGCTGTGTCCAATTCGAGAGGCGAAGATCGGCCCAGCAGCACCGACCCCGTCCGCCATGATCAGCGTCTTGTACATCCCGACTGTCTCGTTGAGTGCCTCTTTCTGAGCAAGGGAAATGCGGTAGCCGTCCTCGAGGCTGATCCAGGCGAACTTCTCGGGGTCGACGGGTGTTGCTTGATTGCCATTTCGTTGAGCTTCCACCAGGAGCTGTACGAGCTCCGAGTCCACCGTAGGCGTCATTTTGAGACCTGACCTGGCTGAGGAAGAGAATGCTGGAAAAACATGAATGATGCTGTTCGTGAAGTCGAAGAGTATTGCCGAAAGATATTTCTCGAATTCCGGGGCGACGATTGCAACTCGTCCGATCCCGGCGTTGTCTCCGCAACTTGGCCGACCCCATTTCGACCCCATGGGGCTTATGGGCCTCCTCATCCTCAAACATCACGTCGCGAATGACTTCGGCGACATATGCCTCCACAGGATGTTGGTATGAGCCCCTCATTATCGCCCACGAGAATCTACAACCGACATCCTAAGTATACTGCCAAGATACCTGTACCAGCATTTCGAGCCAATCGCCCGGATTGACAGTGAGCGTTTGATTGATATAAAAGTAATATTTTGAACTTCCTTATTGAACACCCTTGGCTTATCTCGACTGTTTAAGACAAATTTTAGGATCACGCTCTTGATTCCTCCTTATTAGAGGTGAACTGATGCAAGATTTTAACTCGACCAGTAGGCGGCGCTCCTGATTATACACAGAGGTCTTAAGCCACCTTGGCAACGACAAGGCTTACAGACTTTTGAGGCTGTCCTCATAGTCACTGAAAAGATAGCCTATTGATTAAGATCCTCATACTCTAAATGACAATTCTTGACCAAGACAATAAGGTTTTATTTGAGGAGGAGTCGCCCTCCTTTGACATCATCACCCAGTTCATGAGCAAAGATATAAGGAGAACGATGATGAGGCGATCTATTACCTTGAATCTTGTGTATGTATGTGTTCCTCCTATGTAGAAAAGATGCAATCAATCCCCATGCTCTATGTTGCGGTTGCAGCTCACTCATGCAGATGCTGCTGTCTCGTTGTCTATACGCCCCTAGGATATACCACATTTACCTCATTGGGCAGGCTTCTTTCCTACCATCAGATACATAGGCGTGAAGAGCTTCCTCTTGCCTCCTTCGACGAGGGCATCGGCCGCTTTCCCCAAGGTCTCTGCCGTTTTCCTCGTACCCGCTGGAATGACGCGGACCGCCTCGAGGACGCTGAAGAAGTTGTGCGCAACGACCCTCCCCCACCTGTTCATCTTCAGGACCGTCAGCGCATCCCACAGAGTCTGGGCGTAGCGCATGTCGCTGCCGATCGGCCAGTACCAGGGCGCCGGGCCATCGTCGTCTGCAGCCAAGTCTTGGCTGACCTGGAGCTCGAACCCAGCGGCCTTGATGGCCGCGAGGCCGTCCGAGATTCTGAACATCTGGGCTATGCCATCTCCCTCCTCGATGTGCAGCCGAATGCGGCGGTGCTCGAGATCACTGTCGTCGAATTCCTCCGTCATGAGCCATTCGTACACGCCGAACACGCCGCCGGGCTTGAGGACGCGGAAGATCTCCTTGTAGACTCCCTCGAGGGAGGGCGCGTGGACTGTGGCCTCGATCGCGTAAACGGCGTCGAAACTGTTGTCGGGGAAGGGCATTTTCTGAACCAAGCAATGCGTGATTAGCTCGTGCTGATCCAGAGGGCGTTTTTCGCTGATGGATCAAACTGCCGCCCACGACCCTGACTTACCATGAAGTCTCCTTGGACAAAGTCAAGCTTTTTTGAGAGCCCTTCTTTAGCAGCGTATTTTGTTGCGCGCTCGACCTGATATTGGTTGATGTTCAGGCCCGTGATATGGCAACCGGAGAACTTGACCATCTCACGAGCTGGGCCGCCAATGCCGCAACCAACGTCCAGGACCTTCATATCGGCCTGCAGTCCGATCTTGTGTGCCAAGTAATGTTCATGGCGAGCAATAGCTTGTGAAAACGACTCCCCGTATGCAAAGCGACAGAAGTGAAACGACGATCCCCATCCGTATTCATACAGATCTGTCGCAAGATTGTAGTATCTTAAAAGGGAGGGTTTTGTGTTAGTTGAAGGGTTCAGAAGGTAGCCATGAACTCTGCAGCAGGCATGTTCTTACTGTCGAGTGAGGCTGGCGTAGTCCGCTGTCCTCGCCTGTCGGATATCATCTGTCTCGTCCTCCACGTTTTTGCCGTCCCAGTGCTGGAAGTACTCGTCGACCGCGGCAGCATGAGCCGCAGTGTTCTTGCCCATCATGGAGCGAATACCGCCCTGAGTGTTGACGGAACCCTTGTGCAGGGCATGATCGAAGGCGCTCGTCTTGACCTGCTCGGTCGAAATGGGCTCTCTGTTTGTCGTCATGTTGATGCTTCGGTGTGGAGAGTTGCAGTGAGGCTTGGTCGGCTTGGTCAGCGCGGTTAACAGAGAGACAGCGCGACATCCATACTTATAGGACTTTTGAGAACTCTTCGCGTTTAGTAAGATCGCTCAGATAATGCCCATTGGTCCAAAGGTTGCATCGACACCCTGGAATATGGAGAACATGATATCTAAACTCACATTGCCAGCAATAGGATCCAGGAGGCGCCTTGTGTCCTGCATTTCCGTCCTCGAGGTTCGAATACGAGCCTTGCGACGGACATCCTCAGCGTACATTCTCTTGCTAGTTCGATATAGTGTAGCCTTGTGGAAGGGAATGTAGAGTATGAAGAGGATCTGTACTGCGTATCCGTATTCGGGTGCTCCACATACGTATCGAAGCCATATCGAAGCCATATCCAGACGCGCATGATCATCAATAATGAAACGTGAAGCAGGTCATAGACCAACATATCTATAGGATCCGTGCTTTCTAGGAGAAGAAACGGAAACAATGTAGACAAGTGCGGAACCCTTGCGCTTCTCCTGGGTTAGATCATTGTGTACGGTGGTGGTGCACGACATGGTGATCCAAACTGCTCATCACTACTAACCGAGACAACTTCCTTTTGGAGCGAATAGTTGTGACAATAAGTTAATGCATAACAGGACATGTGGTTTTCCGTATCTTGGTGAGTCGTCCTTCATCCAGATTGTGGAAAGGTGGCCGCCGTATTCGGCCAGTGCACCATGTTAGTGGCTTGCTCTGCCCTTGAGTGTGGACGCCACCGTATTCGGGTCCCAAGCTGTATGAGCATCACTTCACTCAACGAGTACGCGATTGGCATGGACCATCTCGTTGGCTGCAACTCAAGCGTGTCTACCTACTACAAGTAGTCTACCTGTGAACCCTTGAAGCCCCCTTGATGGAATCCCCCAAGCATCTTTGAGAGATACGAGGAGGTCCCGATGAGTTTAAGTTTGTGGCTCAGGAACTCGAACCTTCAGGTCGGATACAGCCGCAAGTATCGAGATTGAATCTAGCGAAAGTCAACATAGGTACCTAGTCACCCTTGGACCTAAGAGGATATCATCTTCAAGGGCGGTCAGATCATCGGGCTATCGTGATTCATAACAGCTAAGCTACATCGCTTTCCCTTTGCACCATCCGCACCTACTGACATTTGCCCTCCTGTTGAGTATCCTTGCAGAGTCCTTTATACCTCAGTCCATGACCGAATTTGAAGACGGGATCTCGTGTGTCAAAGGGAACATCCCCCATCTGCGCCTCGGCAGCCTCGTTGGACCGCAGCAGATCAAAAGGAAGCCTACCCTCAGGCTCAGCAACACCGAGAACAACGTCCAAGAAAGCATCGTCACCGGAACCGTAGCTGGCGAGAACTGCGGCTGCCTGTTCCACTATCTCAGGGAAAGCCACCGGTCGGACAATGTTGATGTCCACAACGGTTGGGACTGCTGAGTACACAGATGCCTGGCGCTCCTTCTCCTCGTCCTCGAACTCCAGGGTGCCCTGCTGGTAGCCAAAGATACCCTCGAGGGTGCCGTTGCGGGGATCGTAAGGTCCTTGCAGGCGCAGAAGGGCAAGCTGGGCCTCTCCCGGCGTGTCAACAACGGTGAAGCCGCGACCTTCCACAAGGGTGGCATTGACACCTTCTACGTAGATCCTCGTCTCCGAAGCAAGGTTGCGCAGCGGCAGGCTATCATTCTCGTTCGTCAGGAGCGTGAAGGAGCGGCGCTGAGCAAACTCCCCGACACGCATGAAGTACGGGTTGCCGACAACGGCGTTCGCGGCATCGGGATCGGCAAAGGGGTTGTCGAAGAGGCCAAGGAGGAACTTCTCCTTGAGAAGCTTCCGCACCGACACGTCGATGCGCTCCTCGGAGATGCGGCCGGACCGAACAAGATCAACGATGAGCTTGAAGCGATTCTCGCCGCCGAACTGGTCGCAGCCGGCGTCGAGAATCTTGGAAGCACGTTCCTCCGCCGATGTGCTCTCCATGCCCCAGGCACGAGCAGGGAACAAGAGCTCGCCCATGTTGGAGTCGGTGATCAGGCCCCAATCCGTCACGACAATTCCTTCAAAGCCCATCTCGGTGCGCAGGAGATCCGTTACAATCTGCTTGTTGAACGAGAAGCCGACCTCTTCCCACTCGGTGCCGATAGGCCTCGAGTAGTACGGCATGATTTGCCTGGCCCCAGCCTCGAATGCAGCACGGAAGGGGATCAGATGGTAGTCCATGTTCCTGCCTGGGTAAGTCTGGTTCTTGCCATTGGGGAAGTGACTGTCCTCGCCATTCTCCACGGCACCGCCTCCCGGGAAGTGCTTGGTGACAGTGGTCACGCTGTAGGGGCCAAGAGTCTCGCCTTGGAAGCCCTTAATGTACTCGACGACCATCTCCGAAGTGAGGTGAGCATCCTCACCCCAGCCTCCGTAGATGCGCGCCCAGCGAGGCTCCGTGGACAGATCCACCTGGGGGTGAAGGGCACCTCGAATACCCACGGCGACATACTCCTCGCGAGCGATGTCGGCCATCTGTCTGACCAGAGCCGGATCCCGAATGGCTGCCATTCCGATCGTCTCAGGAAAGCGGGAGAAGCCTCCAGCTCCGATCGTGGCACCCTCAAACTGAGAGTAGTGATGACGGGGGTCGCTTGAGATGCTGATGGGGATGCCCAGTCTTGTCTCAAGCGCCAGTTCTTGGACACTGTTGATCCACTCGGCAACCTCAGCAGGGTTGTCAACAGGACCACGGACGTTGAAGTGTGACATGAAGTTGTCCACAACGAGTTCCTTGATGCCATACCTGCCGTTGGGAGCCTCGGGATCCCGACTGGCCTGCGGCGTGGTGAAGTTGGTCCCAAGCGTCAAAGAGTTGTGGAACATCTGACCAGCTTTCTCTTCCAGGGTCATACGGGACAGAAGATCCTCGACACGTTCATCCACGCATCGTGTTGCGTTCTTGTAAATGGGGGTGCTCCCGTCCGGTAACTGCCTCGACAGCAGCTGAGCTCGTCTCTCCAGCTTCGATGGGGCTGCTTGACCGACACTGGCAAAGGCCAGGCCAGCCAAGACGATGGCGATGAACCGAGTCATGGCAGCGGTAGAGATGGGCAAGCGCGTCAAGACGGAAGAGGAGGAACCAGGTGAGCTGAGTTGAGGGCTCTGGTAAACTTCTGCTATCCCATATGTGCGACGGCTTGGGCTTTTAAGTAAAAGACCACTGTCGAAGAGCCACCGGCCCCATGAGACCAACAACATGAGTCGCGGTTCATCTTGCGATCAACTCTGGAGAAACCCCAGAGGAGAGAAGCACCACAAACTGAAAAGGCATCTTTGGGGTAGCAATGTGAAGGGGCATTCGGACCGACACATACCAACGGGCCTATATCTCAACGCTAACAACGTTGCAGATATCCAAGAAGAGCTTGACGTCTGGGCAGTACTCCTCATTTCTCAACCGGCACTTGGCCTCGGGTGACTAACTTTTCGACCGTGACCCCGGATAACTGCGTGGTAATGACATTCGGAACTGAGCGGGTCTTCTTTTCTATTTGCCATGCTGAGCGGGGTGCAGTCCGGGGGAGACACACCAGACGAATAAGCTTGTTGCTTTGACTCATGGGGCATCTGGGGGTCCCACGCGGTGCACACTGGGTTCAGTGATTCATGAACCATGCGAGTGATGACAAGTTTGGGACGCTCTCGGCCTTACTGAGGAGCCCACGGTGGAGAATCGTGGTTTGTTGTTGGGCATTAGCGAGCTGCTTTTGGGGGAGAAGCATAGCCCAGAGCAGCTGGGAGGATGAGGAGCAAAGATTTCTCGCGGGTGCTACGGAGTAAATTCTGAACGCTCGGGCGCGATATTGGTTCGGCTGCTTCGCTGTTTTCTTATTCCGACACTTAATCCGGATATGGAGGGCGATGGGGTCAGAGGCGGTGAGATATGTGGCCATGGTATGGTCGTTAAGACGCTGCAGATAAGTGTGAGCCCTGGATTGTTCAAGATCATCAGGACGAGTCAATGTAAGAAGGTTCTTGTTTCTTTATAATGGAATTTACACTTTCTGTTGTCGAGCTTTTACCGCTACGACTTCGGAATGTGGTGACCAAGATCGGCTACAATTACCCCGGACACCGACCAAATGGGAGCAGTGATTGATGGGGAAACAAAAGAGAGAGGAAAGAATGACTACTAGGTAGATATATTTACGACCGAAAAAAGTAGTCTTGCAGTACAATTCGTTATTTGGAAGACTCGTCATGCTCAAGTCAAGAACCCACTAACAGGTAGAAGAATACTACAGTACAACTAATAACCCGAACCAGGACCAGCCTTTCTGACGGGTATGATAACGTTGTTAGTCTAGTCTAACTTCAGTGCCTTATTCGTAGTTAGTATCAGACACTGCTCCGTTGCACTGGCACAGGCTCACAGCACAGCCCCCGCCCGAATCGTTGAGGCTATGTAACTGGACCAAGATGAGTATCCTAGCGTGACGATCATCTTCGCACAGACTACCAAGTCCGTAATAAACCAGACTAAGGTTGCGAAACGTCTGGCGATCCAAAAGTGGGCTCCGGACAGATTGTGTTCTTCTCGTTGGCTGATGGACTTCAAAGGCGCAGTTGATCGGAGCCTGCGTCAGAGAAGTTACAGTAAGACATGATGCAACATGTACAGCCAGCGTGGCGACATATTCCCCCACGACGACAAGGCTTCTCCTGACTCTGCCTGGCTGTTTTCTGGCACAGCCTCGACAGTCCTACTGTAGATCTACCTTATCTATTCCTAGGCACAGATGCAAAAGGAACATTGTGTATATAGTTGCGACGGATGCACATCGCGACACTTCCTCCTTCAGTGGTCGCTTTCTCGTTCAACGCCGTCTAAATCGCCCGTTTAATGCAGAGGACTGGAACTCGGCCCAATTCACCACACTTGATCCGATCGGCGACGCCTGGCTTCCAACATGGCCAGTATGGAATATGCACCACAATCATCTCTGGAGTTCGCAACTACGCCTGGTGATATGTCAAAACAAATGGCCTCTTCTTCATCCAGAGCCCCAAGACCATGGGGTCCGACATCTGCGAGGCTCTGGATTCACATCCTGGTCATCATCCTTGCCATCGCGTGCATCGTGCTATCCCTGATCCCCGTCACGGATTTGCAGGATGATCGTCTAGGCGAGACGTATGCAATGAATATTTACTGGACAGCTTGTCTCGCCATCGCCGTGAGTATTCTTTCACCATCCTTCATCGGATTCTCGCACATCCAATCATATTTATAGCCGCTGACACATTCCCCCAGCCCTTCCTCTGCCTGATCCCCAGCGCTGCCGAGATCGCGACGTACGTGGTCCGGGCGCAGAACCGCGGCATCCATCCGTTCTGGTTCCTGGGTGCGTCCATCTTCAGCATGCTGTCGGCTTGGACCGCGGCCATCATGAACTCCGTCCTTGTCGGTCTCAAGCTTTCCGACAAGAACAGCATCTTCCTCAATTACAGGGGCGACTCCTGCGAGGACAGGGCCAATTTCCTGGACGGGAACGTGGTTTGCTACAACGGGTGGTACGACAGGGAGGGTCTCTTCGTCGCGCTGACAGTCCTGGGCTTCGTTCTCGCTGCTGCTGAGTCGGTGCTGTGCTGTTTCCTCAGCTGCCGTGATGTGAGGATTCGCAAGAAGGAGCGTCGTGCCCTACGTGCTGCCTGAGTTGGTGATTATGCCTTTTGGATAATTCAATGGTGGCATTGGCCAATTGGCTGTGTCTAGTTGGGATGGGCGACGCGCTATGGGTGATTGGCAGCGAGCAACGTATGCACAATGAATACACTTAATGTCTAATTGAACTTATATACACGATATTTGGGGCAGATTTTGTATAACATGTTTATCTGAGACTCAGCGATTTTTTACCGCTGACATTGAGCATGTTCCGTGACTTCCGAGATTCTGGCCTCGCAGGGGACCAACTACACCAAAAGTCCTCAGCTTGCAGTTGCATGGACAAGGTGCTGCTGCATCCAAGCGAGACTTGGAGCTTGTGGTGCAAATCCTGGCAGATACTAGACAATTCTGAAAGAATAGGCTATTTGCCCATTGGCACGCTTCCATTAGCTTTTGGAGAAGCTCAACGGGTCAACTTAGGGTTTGGCTGTTCCCTGCGATCCCCATGGCGCTCATGGTGTATGCGGGGGAGAAGCTAAATCAACAGTTGGTGGCTGGGGAAATGAGTTTCTAGCTGAATAGATTGCTGCTTTGATCAGTACCTGGAATCGAAAGATGTAGGAGTAGGTATATCTAATGCTCAGCTTCGTAACCGTGCATATGGGATGAACAGAGAATACTAGACTAGTACCTTGGAGAGCAGCGCATGGCATGGTTCAATTGACGAAGCAAGGCATCCACAGCAGCATTCTCATCGTCACCAATAGTCGCCCTTGACGGCCTGAATGTATACTAAGGTACTGGAGGAAAGAGACACCACAGTCACTTGGGCCGTTTGTAGACGGATGAGCGTCCCCGGATCTCACAACTTGCCCCCTTCTCGAGCTTGTCGGCAGCTTGTCTACTCTGGTCTCCCTCCTCCGCCTTTTGGTTGCATGTTCGTTATTACGTCTTTTAGTCGGCCCGCTTTACTGGCGCACCAATGGTCTTGCATCCTTTCTGCATTCTTCCTCTGAGCTTACTTGGTTCGTCTCGCCTCGCAAAGCTGGGGTTCGTTCGGCTGATGTTCTAGCTTGAACTCACTCGGCATCTTGTGCCGAGTTGCACATGAAGCGGAACCTATCACGAACCTTTCTGCCATGTGCTGCTCCGGTGTTCTGACGTAGCTTCCCCCCAGCTGCTTTGAGAGCTCTTTTGGAGTATAAACTGAGCTTTCTTCCTCCGTCTCGCAGGATGGTCATGATGCTGCAGGTGACTTGGTTATCATTGAAGTCGTCGCGATTCCAAAGGTGTCAATTCCCGGCTACAAGATTCTATACTTGTCTTCTAGATCAGGCCATCACCGCAAATTCTTTCGTCTAGATCAACCAATTGCACTCGGTAGACATGATGAAGTGGTTTGCCTTCCTCGCGGGCGCGGCGGTCGCTTCCGCAGCTGAGAGTCAGAAGAGCGGTTCACCTTTCCCCAGCTTCAGTGGCAATCCGTTCCGCAACTACAACATCAGCGCGAAGGGCATCACGGCCTCGTTTGTGCCTTTCGGCGCGCGCATGACGCACATGTGGGTTCCGGACCGTGACGGCAAGCCGCAGGACATTGTGGTGGGCTACGACAACGCTGAGGATTACACGACGCAGCGCAACTTCTTTGGCTCCATCGTCGGTCGGTATGCGAACCGCATCAAGAACGGCACCTTTGAGGTGGACGGCCACACGTACCACACGCCGCTCAACGAGAAGGGCCACGACACGCTCCACGGCGGCGACGTCGGCTACGACATGCGCAACTGGACCATCATCAGCCACAGCCAGGACTCCATCACCTTCTTCTTCCACGACGAGGCCTACGAGGGCTTCCCCGGAGACGTCGTCAACATGGCGACTTACACCGTCACCGACGAACCGGCCTTCTACAGCCGCATCACCTCCATCCCCACCGGCGACAGGACGCCCATCATGATCGCCAACCACGTCTACTGGAACCTGGGCGCCTTCGTCAACAAGGAGGCCCTGACCATCCTCAACGACACCCTGCAGCTGCCTGCCGCCAAGCGCTACATCAACATCGACGGCTGGGAGGTCCCGACGGGCAACATCAGCCTGACAAAGGGCACGGCCCTCGACTTTGTGCAGCCGAAGAAGATCGGCAAGGACATCAAGGAGACCACCAACGGCTGCGGCACCGACTGCCTCGGCTACGACAACGCCTTCATCCTCGACCTGCCCCGTTCCGCCGGCGCCGGCGATCCTGCCTCCGAGGCCCTCGTCTGGTCCAGCCCGGCCACCGGCATCAAGATGTCCCTCTACACCAACCAGCAGTCCATCCAGCTCTACACCTGCGACACCCAGGACGGTTCCATCAAGGCCAAGCAGGACCAGCAGCACATCAACGGCAACACCACCTACGAGCAGTTCGGATGCATGGTCATCGAGACCCAAGATGTGAGTCCTCCTTTTTCCCCGTAGTTGCATAATACGAGCATGCCCGCCCAAGAATAAAAAAAAGGACGAAAGACAAAAAGAAAGAAGAATGAGGACTCTGGCTAACACAGTACACTCATTCTAGTGGATCGACGGCATCAACCAGCCACAATGGGGTCGCGATGAATACCAGCTGTATGACACCAAGACGGAGCCCTTCCTCAACATGCAAAAGTATGCCTTTAGCACTGTATAGACAGCAGCCTGGTGATGGACTGGGACGTGGGAGGGAGACCGCAGCGTATCTGTGCTATTGACTCGAATGCATGCTGCCATGTCAATCACGGAGTTCATGATAGCCAAGGGATTCACATAGAAATAGGACTTCCAATATAAGGAGAATAAGAGGCGAGACCCTTGTTTTGACAGTGAATCTTCTACACACCGTAGGCAGGGATCGTGCTCTGATTGAACCATCGACACACGCACCGTGTAAGGCAGCATGCAGAACGGTTTCTCGGCCAAAACAACGAGTTTGTCGGACTCGACATTCACTCCCTCGACAGACTGACTGTGCCTGGGGAGAGACGCAGCATGATAGGCAGAGTGTCGCTGCTGGCGTTGTGCTATTGACAGGGATTAGCAGCAGCGCATCTGAAGCAGGTGTCAGGGCGCACACTGATGTCATGGATCACTGTTCCCTGATTCTTGCAGCGTAAGAAGTTTCAATCCCCGGCAGCGAGAGCAAACCCAGGCTCTTACAATCTACCTTTGTTCAAGCGCCCGTTGCATTCCACATCGCAACAAGCCTCATGGCCACCAACACGGACCGGCCCGGCTAGAGGAAGCCTAGATACTGCTTTTCGCAGTCCAGCGCTTTTACCGAGTGCGATACTCCGTGCACTGCCAGCCCATTGAACCTTAAGCCCCCACCCCCGCAGAGGCCGCCACCATGGCCGCTCCAACAATTGAGCTGCTCGGTCGAGGTCCAGTAACGCTCGAAACAGCGCTCGAGGAGGAACGAAATGTCCTCCGGTGGGCCACGTACGCACCAGCAACCGAGAAGTTGTCCCAGGAGCTGTGGCAGGAGAGAGATGCAATTGCTGCCATCGTGAGGCATCATCTCGGGCTGCGTCCACAGGACCGATGCACAGTCCTGCCGAGAGAGCGATGGATACGCGGCGGATTCAATCTTTGTGTCTTTGTGGAGGTCGCGTCGGGCAGCTCAGCGAGGCGCATCGTCTTTCGAGTCCCTATGCCTCACAAGCTGGCCGAGACGAGGTTCCCTGGCACGGTTGACGAGAAGGTCGATAGCGAAGTGGGTGCCTACGTCTGGGTTGAGGAGCACTGCCCAGAGATCCGCGTCCCGCACCTGTTTGGCTTTGGATACATGGACGGACGACATGTAAGTCAGCTCAGAGTAGGACGGCGTGCCAGCCCCTGCTGAATTGAGATCAAGTTCACACATTCGAGGCACATGTCGCTTGTGACCCGGCTCGTTCGATGCCTTTGGCGAGCTGTATATAAGAAACTGGACCTCCCACTCCTGTCCAGCTATGTATGGCACCGACCGACCAAGCAACTGCCCAACGCCTACCTTGTGCTCGAGTATCTTGGCCCTGAGGTTGGCCAAACACTCTCAACCACGTTCGCAGCGAACAAGGACGACGAAGATAGAAGAGCAAGGCTCTTCAAGGGCCTCTCGCAGATCATGCTCTCGCTGGCGAGGATACCCCAGGCACGGATTGGGTCGTTCCAATTTCGCAGCGATGGCACCATCACCCTGACGAACCGTCCGCTTTCGTTCGCAATGATGATCGCGGAGAACGACGGGGCACGACGGACGATGGACGAAGGCGAGACCTTCGCCTGCACAGACGCATACGTGTCAGAAGCGCTGACCTTCCACGACAACCGCTTCCTGAGCCAACCAAACGCCGTGTACAGCGAGAAGGACTGTCGCGGGCAGATGACAGTCAAGACACTTCTTCGATCGCTGAGCCACAACTTCGTCCGCGGCGAGCTCCGGAACGGCCCGTTCCCACTGCAGCTGACAGATTGCCACATGTCCAACATCCTAGTCGACAATCAATGGAACGTCACGGGCATCATCGACCTCGAATGGATATGCGCCCTGCCGTCCGAGATGTTGACCGTGCCCTTGTGGCTCACCGGCTGCAGCCCTGACCAGCTCGAAAACGAGAAACTGGAAGCATTCGACAAGGCGCGTCGCGAGTTCATGCGCTTCTTCGAAATAGAAGAGGAAAAGCAGACACCCCACCAGGCACCTGTCGCGTCTCGGCCGAAGCTGTCGACGATCATGCACAACATGTGGGAGTCGAAGGGAACCTGGTTCTGGCAGAGCGTATCCTCCATGAACCTGATGTACTTCCTCGTCGAAAGCCACCTCTGCCCAGCAGGCTCCATCACGACGAAATATGAGAGGCACATCTCGCGGTTCTGGCGTTCCGATGCCGACGAGCTTGTGCAGAAGAAGCTTGCCGACAAGGAAGCGTATGAAGAGGAGCTTCGCGCATTGTTCAAGCCGGAGAAGAAACGGTCACGGAGCACCAAGGCTCCATCTGTGCGCTCTGTCAAAGTTGAGGGATGAGGGGGTGAATGAATCCTTTCTCTCGCGGGTCATGCTCAAGGTTAGCATGAAAGCAGTCTCACAACCTGTTCTAGCCTACTGTTCACATTTTCTCGGTTGTATCCCCTCGGATTGGGAAGAGGATCTTCAAAAATTGCTTTACGCAGCTTTTATTTGTCGTGGCAACGCACTTGATGATTGAACATCGGCACCGGCACATCACCATTTTATCATTGAGCAGATCACAGTCTGGGAGTTTGGTGCATTGGAGGAAACTCAGGAGTCTTTATTTCATTTCATTGCATGCATAAGTAGGTAGGCATTAATCATAACAATCGTCATCAGAGCGAACTCAAGATTCGTGCTTCTTTTGAGCTCGTCATCTCGGCTCCCAGCTTGGTTGGTCAAACACCCTTCTTCAACGCACAATCGAAGCTCTGGATCAACTTGTCCCAGCCGATCTTGCCCAAGTCGTATTTATTCTCGTAGGCAAAGTCGACCGCCCCGAACGTGCAGCCCGTCGGACTCCGGCAGGTCCCCCCGCACGAGTAAAGTCGGGGAAAGCACTCGAAGTCCTCGCCGTCCGGGGCGAAAGTGGCCGTGCTCTCGAAGAAGGGCGCTTCGAGCTGCTGACACCTGAGGACACCGACGGAGGACAGAGGAGCGACCACGTGTGTGCATGTTCCGGTGGAGTTTGCTCCAGTGCACAAGAGGACCTGCAGAATACCGCGTTAGTCTTGATTTTTTCTTTTCTTCTTGCCTTTTCTCTTCCTTTCTTTCCCTGCGTTCGACCGTGTTGTGTTGGTGGGATGGGAAACTTTAGCAGACAAACTTACACCGCCGAGCTCCCGCTTGTAGTGGACTGGAGATGCCGCTGCCAGTGAGGCCATTAGGGCCACAATCAATGTGAGGAATCGCATCGTTTTTGGAATGTAGTGAGGAAGGAATGCTGTCGTTTCTCGATGTGACTTCACGCACGATGTAAGTAACAATGGCATGTGCTCTGGTGGCTGGCTGTGTCTAAAAGTTTAAAGAAGGGAGGGACGCCAGAGGGAAGTGGCTGGGTCCCAGCCGCCGTCTTATAAGCAGGCAACCCAGCTCCACGCCCCAGAGACAAACATCAACCGCTCCTGCAAGGCGCGCAATACCCATGAATCAGATTCTACGGCGACGATCCTCCTCCCTTGCACTCTCACAGTCAATGCAACTGAACGATCTAAACTAACCTGCTAGTCTACGGTGCGGAATCCGGCAGACGGGTGTTGCGTTGCTACCAATGCGCCAAGACTGGCCGCTAGTGGCGGGGATGACCGCGATTCAAATGCCGACGTCATGCAGTCAAGTACCGGCCCGGAAGGGCGGCGAGAACCGGGAGGCAGAGATGGGGAAACACACTGGGCACTAGACTAGCAGGTACTTAATGTGGCAGGTGGGTTGTTGATGGTACGAAGTCAGTGATCGACAGCTTGGGTTTGTTTGCCTTTCTGACTGGCTGAGACTCGGTGTGCAAGACCCGATTCAAGGATTGTCAACAAGCCAGCCCGGGCTGGACCGGGCTTGAACAGATGCACCATGTGAGACCCCAGAGCACGAGCAGCGAATTGTTACGAATGCAGGCACCTGACTGGCACTCACTGCTACGAGTGACAGTAGGGTCGGCATGGATTTTATACTAGTAGTTGCAATAGCCAGATGTAATAGTAGTTACAATAGCAACTATGGTGGCAAGAGCGATAGCAACTATAGCAGCAAGTTGTAACGAGTAGAAAGCGCCTCGCTACTTATGATGACATAATATGTAGGACCAAGGCTTGAGCTCTCTTAGAAAATAATCCAAGGCTCTAATTCTTAACTGATTAATAGCCAAATAGCAATACTCGGTGAATCTGTCCACGACGAGGTCTTGGCTAGAGGCCGTGGCCCGTCATTCACCTTGCCATCCCTACGTCACCGTCAGCATTACGCCTCTTGACGCAGCGACGCCAGGCTCAGCACGTAGTCCGAGAGCTTGAGTCGCGCAAGAGGCTTGGAAGCCCACCTTCATTGTGAGACAAGACCCTCTGCCGGGGAAGTCGGCAACGCAGTTGAATCGGCGAACCGTAATTTCCCGGCCACTCTACATTAGAATATACTGTTGCACAAAGCTTCGAACGAGTATCACAAAGTGACGAGAGGGACGCATAGGGAGGCAGGCAAGCTTTGCAGAAATGCCTTGGGGTCTCATTATTAGTGGGTTTCTTTCTAGTTCCATCTCTTTGTTTTTCTTGCCGAAAATGAACATCATCAAACGCCTCGCTTGTCAAAACATGTTTGCACCCAGTCACCAGAACAGACTCGAACAGGCCCGCGCGAAAGTCCTTCTCACTTTCAGCCCTCGATATTCCTCGATCAGGGCAAAGCGAAAGGGATGGCCTTGTCGTCTCCCGTCGATAGCTTGGGCATCCTTGGTTCGTAGGCCTTACTGGAGCAGCTCCTCGCAGGTCCAATCCTCGTAGCTAGCGGTTTGTTAGCAGGTTTCGCTTCAGAGCGCGAGTTGCTCCGAGAACTCACTATCCGTCAGGCATGTAGCGCCTCACGATCAGAGGAATCTTCTTCTCCTTGAGTTCCTTCTGCGCGATCAGCAGAGGATCCGTCTCGCCCTCCAGATCGATCAGGACTGGCGCGTTCATGCTAATTTGAAGAGATCGGGTGCCGAGAATACGTGCGCGCTCGTACTTGGTCATGTAGGGGGTCGTGGTGCGCTCCTCATCGGGGATCTTCTTGTCCTTGATGGCGCCGGGGCCGCCCCTGGCAGCATTCGCTGCCGCCGAAGGATCGCCGGACGCAATGACGTTGTCGTCCTCTACGCCGTTCTGCTGGCCTTGCTCCTCATCATCCCCGACTTCAGGGTCATAGTACTCGTTCAGCTCGTCGTCCTCGTAGGTAGGCTCGTCACTTGAGCGATAGTTAGCCAACTGCCATGCGCGCGCGTGCGACAGGAGAGAAAACGCACCCGCCATCGTTACCGATGGGATCATCACCAAAGTCAGACATAGCTTCGGATTTCCTGCTGGTTACCGTTGGAATAAAGAGCGTGGGTTGGCGACCGTTGTGAAGGTTGATGCCTGGGAATGACAGGTTAACTTTGTTCGTTACTTTTCTTTCAGCCAAGTGCAGTGACTGCCTCGTGAAAATCCTCTAGTCGCGACAGGGTCAATTTGCCGATAATCTGCCGGCCATCTCCCCAATTCAGAAGACCAGCCAAGGCGCCACTGCATCTCGTCCCCCACCACCCAAAAAGTTACAGCGTCACCGCCTAAATTTCACAAAGTTCTGCCGGGTTTTCCATGTTCAAGCTTTTGCAATGGTTGTGGTAATGCACACGAACATAACGCTGCGAAGTCAGTCATGAGCAAGAGACAAGCTACAGATGTTGCACCGGGTGCTCCATCACCCAAGAAGCTTGTTGTCGAGCCGCTCCATTCAGTCAGTACGTACTGGTCTATCTATCTACTGCTCCCCCAGTCGTACTCAAAGGTGTTGTGCTGACTGGACCGTCCAAAGTAATTGACGACGACATGGACGAAGAATACACCAATCCGCCTACGCCTAGCTCGACAGGGGACGCCGAGTCAGTTGTAACAGCTGCGACAACCCCTCGTGCGAAGTTCCCCTCCGACCTGAAGACTCTCGCCTGTACTTGGCCTGGCTGTCCCAAGACCTTCAACCGACCAGCCCGCCTCCGCGACCACCTCAACTCCCACACGAATTCACGACCCTTCAAATGTCCCTACCCTGACTGCGACAAGGACTACATCGAAGACAAGCACCTCAAGCAACATATCAAAGGCACTCACACTCTCGAGCGGAAACATGTGTGCCAACGAGATGGATGTGGCAAGACTTTCGCGACCGGCACGAGATTAAAGCGCCATCAAGCTGTTCACGACGGAGCAGACAGATTCCGATGCCAGGATTGTGGTCAAAGTTTTCGAAAACGCGACACCTTAAACGTCCATATCCGTAAAGAGCACCTCCACGTCCGAGCTTTCCAATGTTCAGAGCCAGGCTGCGATGCTGGCTTCGACACGAAAGCCTCCCTCCGAAGGCATCGGGATAAGGAGCACGGCGAACTTCGTTTCTGGTGCGCTGAATGTGGCAGCCAGGACGGTGGCACAGGTGGTGAGCACCGGGTCGGTTTCACAACTGAGGCAATGCTCCTGGTCCATATGAAGCAGGAGCATCAGAACTGTCTCTTTTGTGACTTCAAGTCCTCTTCGAAATGGGCCATGGAAGAACATGTCGAAGTGCACCACTCAGGTCGCACAGTAGAGGAGCGGAAGACTGTACTCTGTCCACACGAGGGTTGTAACAAGAGTTTCACCAAGAAGGCCAACCTCAAAACACACATCAGGTCCGCACACGAGGGCTTCCGATATGTCTGTGGAGAGGCCCAGGTATCAGGGCCCGATTTCAGTACGTGGACTGGGGATCAGGGTTGTGGCGACAAGTTCAGCTCCAAGGCTCGTCTCGAAGATCACATCCGCTTCAAGCACCTTGGGTTCGTTCGTCCGAAGATCTCGCAACCAGAGCAAGCCGTCACCAACCCTCTCGATGACATCTCCGGCGCCACATCTACCAAAGTCACCATCGTCTGTCCTGCATGCAACGAGCCTTTCCTCAGATACCACGACCTGGGTCTGCACATAGCACGCCATCATGGTGATTTGGAAACCAACACCCCGGGAAGAGTGGCGCAGGACCCTTCGTCTTTCGATATGGAGATACATGACTCTGTCTGGCCCGCGGACGACATGACAGAGGAAAACATCTTCGCTTCGGAGATGGATTTTGATCCACCGCGGGACGAGTGGGCCGAGGATGAGGCGAATATTCTTCTCCTCGCGCGTGACGAAGCTCTGGATGTGAACATCGACCCAGCGCTTTCGCAGTTATGATTTATTTGAATAGAGGCCGTGTTTGTTCGTTTTACTCGGGAGTTTGGGCGAACGGCTCTGGGAAGTCGATTCTGAGCTGGGAATGCTCGCTACGATATTATGATAGAATACCCGAAACGGAAACCCAGAAATTGGGTGGGAAACATATCCGGACTGATAATGAGATGAATGAACAACTACAAAAGCATAGGTGCTTTTCATAATGATATTTCGCAGTCTCGTGTCTATTTGCACCACTGCGTGGACTTTCTATTCCTTTATCCGATCCGGTGTACCCCTTGCACCTAATAATGCTGCGCGTCCTATAAACTCCAAAAGCAAATCAAGCAATGATACACTTCATTGCTTCCCATATTGCCCAACTCTTGACCCGATACGAAAGCACGGAAAAGTGCGTCAATGAGCGAAGAAGGCGTTGGTGATTCCGAGGATCACCATGCCCAGGAATCCGAAGAACATGGAGAGGTTGCGGTCATGATTCAGGCTCAAGCTTTCAACAAAGAGCTGCAGTGCGACACTGACCATGATTCCCGACGTCGTTGCGAAAAGACAGGCGTATACCACAGGACTAGGCGTCATGTGTGATCTCCTGGCAACATGGAACCAAAGAGCGGCAAGGCCTGCACCGAAAGGCTGTGATAAGCCTCCTAGGACAGCAGACCAGGCCATGGCACGCCATCGGGAGCCAAGAGCCAGATAAAGTGGAAGACACATGGCGAACCCTTCAGAGATGTTGTGGACAAAGAGTGCCATGAAGACATTGAAGCCGAGCTGAGGGTTCGCGTGGTTGGTGGCGTACGTGATGAATCCTTCTGGGAATTTGTGGAGGGCGATCGCAATAGAGGTTTGTAAGCCAATGGCCATGAATGCATTGGTCGGGACGTGGTGGTGATGCTGGGCTTCGACGTCCTCGTCATCGTCGTGCATAGTGTGGTGATCATGGTGGTGATCATGGTGGTGATCATGGTGGTGATCATGGTGGTGATCATGGTGGTGATCATGGCTGTGACCGTGGTCGTGGGCATGGCTCTCGCTGTGGCTATGGTGGTGAGGGGGAGGGTAGTAATCATCGATGGAGCTTACGGAACGGTCTTCAGGCACTTCTTCTATAGAAGGTTCCATAGGTTCCCTCGACGCAGCACGGCTGGTTCTGAATAGAGGGCTCGTCGGCTCGGCATGCTCATCGTGATCCTGTTCATGGCCTCCGTGGAATGCAGGGCCTGAAGCAGGATAGAACGTGCCGGTCGTGGTCTGCAGCACTGTCGGGCCGCGTGTGGCCGCAGTTCCCACGGCCGGTCGACTTCCCACATGCTTGAAGCATTCCTGACCACATGGGTCGGTGAATCCGTAGCAGGATCCCAGCTCATCACAGTTGTTCTTGGTGTCTTTGACGAAGGACATGACCCTCTTCTGAACTTGGAGCATGGAAGGTCGTCGACTGCCCCGTTCAGGCCCAGCTGTCGCAGCGCGAGTGCGCGTTGTTGCCAAAGGCAAGTTGGGGTACTCGGCCATCTCAGCCCTTTGGTCAGACACAACACGCAGGGGCGTTCGAGGCCTTCCGTTTGTTTCGGATTCGAGAAGCGGTGTCGACTCATTCGCGTGATGGTGGCCATTTTCATGACCATGGGTGTGCTTGAGGCTGGCAGGTTTTGATGATCTCCTTCTCGAGAAGCGTCTTCGAGAGCGACTCACTCGCGAGTGCTGTCGATCATGACTCGCCGGTCGGTTGGAGTGCGCGTCTTCAGCTACTTGATCGACGTGAGTATGATCGCAGTCGACCACGTGGGAGGGCATGAACTGATGGAGGACTCGCGACACGACCTGGATGCCAATGAAGCCTCCGATGAAGCAACCCATCATCACAAGGCCGGCGGTCTGATCGGCCCACCCATCTTTTTTCAGGTATTCTTTCGATTCCGGTAGCATGCTGTAAAGCGCGGAGAAGAGCTATGTGAGGAACACAGACGGTGAGCACAGTTCAGCATGACTGACTTGGGGCGTGGCTTACCATGACGCCAAAGCTGAGACTCAGCGAGCAAGCAAGGAAAACATTACTTTCCTGGATTCGAAAGTTACGCTTTCCAGGAAAGAGACGGACGATGAAGTCAACGCAGATGATGGCAGCGCCGAAGACGCATGCTGTGTCTTGTCAGAAGCGGAACTCGCGCGCTTAAGGGAACGAGGGCTCGAGGAATCCTACCAACACCGCTCACGATACACATGATCCATCCTCGGGTATCATTGTCCAGGTCTCTGGTTGAGATCGCCATGGCGATTCAGGACGAGGCGGGCAACTGTAGACCCCGCACTCCGAGACTGAAGTGCACGATCAATGCTTGTTGACATGCGCGGAGCAGCTTTCCAAGGGCCAAGTCGAGGACAGTGAGGTTGCGATGCGGTCTTTAGTTCAGCCAAACGACTGAAGCGGTGGCAGTGAGCCTTTCCAGGATTCAGAATTGTCGGAAGATCGTGGCGCTATGGCCAGAGGGATAAACAGTCGACGGGAAAGCTGCAGGACTACCTAGAGAGGCTGGAATGTCAAAATGGGGAAGATGCACGAATGGTCGAGGCTGTCGCTGACGTAGTGTGTGTTCTAGCGAGCGTGGCAGGGGTAAAGATCGCTAACCACAGCTTTTCGATTGGCCGTCGCCAGAGCTTATTGGTTATCCTCGATCTTCACGTGCATATGCTGGACGTGTATAAGTGACTCGAAAATCGAAGACGATGGGAATTTGGAAGATGAGAGTTTCCATCTGCAAAATATCGATTGCTATTTGAAGGGGCCAGCCTCACATTAAGGACCTTGACGGGCGGGACCGCTGCCTGATTATTGGAAGGTCTGCTGTCTCACTGCACGTCGAACTCGTGCTTCTTGATCCGTCAGGGTTCTCATTTTTGGGTTTGACAGCATTGCAAGTACGGAGTGCGGTACGTACCGTAGACCCTAACACTAAGCTACCATACCTATCATAGTATGAGGTAGTCTAGTAGACCAACGAATCGTGCACGGGCAGACAAGGCACGTTCAACTGCGGTGCCACGCCTGTAACATGCTAGACTCGCGAGGCAAAATCACAACACGCAATTGAGGTTGTCGCAGAGTCCGGCGCCGACAACGATGTAGATAAATAAGGACGACGACATCACCACCATCCACCCCCAGGTTCTCCGGAGAATACACCCCGGTCGACTTACCCTTTGAACACTCTCAATCCCGCAATGCCGCATAAGTACCTTATCCATGCTACCACAGCAGCCCTGACATCACCATCCGTCCATTACCGCATGGCGTAGAACCCAAGGATAAAAAGCCGGACAAGGTGAACCATTCCCCTCATCTTTAGGATACAAGCATCATCAGCATCTCATCATGTCAACAGGCAAACATATTGTGTTCACTGGCGGTAGCGGCAAGGCTGGACGCCATGTTATTCCTGCCCTTCGCAAAGCTGGCCATACCATCCTCAACCTCGATCTCAACCCTCTGCCTAATCCAGATGGCGAAGGGCTGAACGAGGATGTCTACACGCTGAAGACTCAGTTGACCGACTCGGGTCAGGTTTTCAATGCCTTGACCTCGCACCCCAGTGCGGCTGGTTACGCTGGTGCCACGCTGCCTAAACCGCCAGACGTGGTCATTCACTTTGCAGCCTATCCCCGCAATATGATTGTCCCGGATAACGAGACATTCCAGGCCAACGTCACGGCTACCTACAACGTCGTTGAAGCAGCCTGCAAGCTCGGTGTCAAAAAGATCATCCTTGCCTCTAGCGAAACGACATACGGCATCTGCTTTGCGCAGGGCGATGTAAAACAGGATCACCTGCCCCTCACCGAAGATGACGTCGTCGTGCCTGAAGACTCGTACGCCCTCAGTAAGATCTGCGGTGAGCGCATCGGCGAGACTTTTGCTCGCCGTTTCGGTGTAGACATCTACGCCTTGCGCATCGGCAATGTCATCGAGCCGCCAGACTACGCCCGCCTCTTTCCTGGTTGGGTCGGCAATCCAGAGGTTCGGCTACGTAACACTTGGAGCTACATCGATGCTCGGGACCTGGGCCAGATATGTGCAAAGTGCATTGAAAAGGATGGGCTGGGCTTCCAAATCTTCAATGCTACAAACGACACTATCACGGCAATGGAACCGACAGCAGAGGTGATCAAAAAGTTCGTGCCTGAGGCGAAGATCACGCGACAAATGGATGAACATGAGGCACCGCTCTCGAATCGGAAGATACGGGATGTTTTGGGGTTCAAGGAGGAGCATAATTGGAGACAATATTATCAACCTTCATAAGCGAGGTTTCATCCTCCTTCGATCCAGGGAAGACTATCAGGGATTGAGAAACATCAAACAGGATATCTTTCTGCAAAAGCCATGGACTCGTTATGTACAGCCAATCGGGGAATGAATGATCCTCCAAATTTCGCTGCTCTCCCATCTCCTCACTGGGCCTTGGTCGGCAATGGTGTGAGCTTCAGATACATGCCGTTCTCTGGCCTGATGGTGATGACACCCCGAGGCAAGACCTTGGCATCGTCCATAGCCAGCTCCCACGAAAATGACCTGACCATGCCCGCCAACAAACACCTCATCTCCGCCTTTGCAAAGTTCTGCCCGATGCAGCTTCTCGGTCCATGCAAGAAGGTCATGAAGTCGTAGTTACTGCTTGCCCCTCCGTTCAGGTTTGGCTTTCCATTGTCAGCGATCCAGCGCTCGGGCTTGAACTTTGCTGCGTCCGCACCCCAGATTTCGGGTGACCGGTTGATGTACCAGATGGGGACGATCAGGTCGGTGCCCTCCGGGATGAATTGATCACCGATCTGGGTGTCACGGAGAGCTTGTCGCATGGTCATGGGGACTGTTGGGTAGAGGCGGAACGTCTCTTGCATGATGCCGTTGAGGAGAGGAAGCTGTTCGAGGGTCCCGGCGAGGTCCGCGGCGGCCATGCTCGCAACATCTTCGGGCAATGCTTCCTTGATCTCCTCCCGAAGCCTTTCTTGAACGTCGGGGTGTTTCGTTAGCAAGTAGCAAGCCCACGTGAACGCAGACGCGGTTGTCTCGTGGCTGTTTCCTGGTTCAGCAATGGTTCTCAAGTTTGAAAATGAAGGGGGTGAGGAAACGTACCCTGCTGCCAGGAAGGTCAAGAGCTGATCCTTCAACGACTCGTCCGTGAACAGCTCCGACTTCATCAGCAGTGACAAGACATCGAAATGGTCGTCGCCCTTCTCGGAAATGGCAACCCGCTTTTCTTCGATCATCGGTCGACATAGCGCATCCAGTGACCCAGTGAGGCCGTTGAATACGCCGTTCATCCTCCACGGAACCATGGCGACGACTTTACGTCCAATAGCCATGCTCAACATGCCAAAGAGCAGTTTCTCCCCTGAAGGTTCGAGAAGCTGTTCGTAAACATCGGCGAGGGGATCTTCGTTCTTCTCAACAGCGTCGAACCTCCGGCCAATACCAGCAATTCCGATAATGTCAAGCGTCACCTTGCTCGCCCAAGTATTCAGTTCGATGACGGGCGAAGAGGACTCTTTCGTCTCTTGATTCAGTGCCTTGTACAGGGCCTCTCCCTTTGCCCACATCATGGGGTACAGCTCCTTGATGTGACGGTAGTGGAATGCCGGCATGGTGTTCTTTCGCAAGAACTTGTGTTGGTCCTCTTCCACGATGATGAGACCATCGCCGAGAATGTATCGCAGGAACTTGCGGATTCGCTTTGGCTTTGAGAAGTCGTAGCATTTATGAACAAGGAGGTCGGCCATGAGGCGGGGGCTCATGACGGCAATTTGGCTTCGTGTGAGATTCAATGAGAGTAGATCCTCGTTCGGGTACTGCTTTGCAAGGTCGAGGAAGATATCGCCAGAAGGCCTGCTCTTCTCGAGGATTGCTTTGTGAGCCGCACCGACCACTGCCTACAGTGAAGAGAGTTAGCCAGAGGATGTTACTGCTTTCAAAATCTCCGCCCGGAGGCATCTGTGACAAACTGACCTGTGGACCAGGGATTCGCCTGAGAGGACTGAACAGCCTGGGGTACAGGACCACCCAGAAGATGATACCAAACGCATAGTTCGCACAAATTAGAGTACCGACTGCAGCGAGGTGACTTTCGGTGCCATAGTAGTCCGGGAAGAGCTTGATGGCGATGAATGCTTCCGCTACTGCAGCGAGCGTGAGGCTGGGGAAACCCAGGATCTTGGAGACTACCGTCATGATGCGAGAGGTGTGTCGAAGCGCATAAGATTTCGAAGATGCTTCGTTGTCAGGTTTCTGTAACTAACAATGATTTGAGGTCCAAAGACAATTATACACAAAAAAAATACGAGGGATGTCGACGCCTTACTATGAGCGTGTTAAGAAGTGCCCATGCTTTGAAGCATGTGCAGAGGAAGTTGTCTTGTACAAGTGGTGCGATGCTTAATCGGACCACGAAGAACCCTGCGGGACCAACTATGCTCCGGGAATGCCGGTTGCTCTATTTCCAAGCATCCCAACGTTCAATCGTGAAACTCTTAGACAATACTGCAACAGCTTGTTGAGCTGCTGTACAGGTTCCTTCTTCCATGATGGTCATGCGAGCAAATAGAGGGGGCGCAGGGATCGTTACGGAATCCAGGATTGGTTTAGTATGCGAGCTTCCTCGAGTCCCATACCGACCGACCAGGGTCTGGCATAACGCAAGTGACGTATACCACCTACCTAGTCTACCTACATAGTACATACATACGGTACACATACAAAAATCAAACTAAATTGAACTTGGGCTCTTTGGGTTACATGTGAGAATGGCCAAGCGTGGGGTAAGGGGACGTGTACCCGTTCAGGCAGTGAAGTGACCAGCGGATGGATCAGGATGATGCAGCTCCAGATGCGGAAATTTCACATGTCTTTGAAATCTTCTGTCATGATTTCGATCAGTCAGCGTCAGCTCCTTCGTGGAGCATTGGTCAGGGACCTTCGCAAACTAGGTTGGAAGAGGCCGGCAATGCTGCCTCTCGATGCACACGTTGAGCCACGTGCAGTATTGGAGGTCACTCACTACTAGGTACCTTAGCTGCCCGGCCTATTTCATCAAGTAGAGAGAGAGAGGCATTCAAACATCTATCCGCATTGAAACGGACGCGTGTCTTAATTAGACTAATTGTCCTTCCGCAGCCCGAACACACTTCGCTCAACCCTATTCACCCCATCACACAGCAAAACCACATCACAACCCGTCCACACAGCCAGAGCAGACCACAACCCGATGGCGTCCAAGGGCATCATCAGCCTCGTGCTGGGATGCGCACTCCTGGGAGGCTACGCAAGCATGTTCTCGTCATACCGCTACGGCTACCTGGACGCATTACGCGTTTGCACCAGCAACGCGACCCTGCCGGGCGACGGGCCATGTGTTCTCGACATGTCCGACTCACTTACACGGAGCATCACGGGCTTCCCACCTGTAGACGATCTCGTCAACGTCCTGCTGGAGTTCTTCTCGCAGGGACTCCGGCGCGATCCCAATGTCCAAGGGATCGACCTGGAAGCCTTCCTGGCATTTGCCTATCTCGCCACGCAGTTTGGGGGAGCATGGTACATCATCGCGCTCGAAGGGTTGCGACGCAGAAACAAAGGCACAATCCTCAGCTGGTAAGGGGGCCACTACACACACATATCACATGCTGGAGTCCGTCAGAACCTGTGGCAATTCCTAACGTGTTGCTAGGACCGGGACGTTCGGCATCACCTTCCAGGCAGTCACAATCACCATTATCGCGCCGATTTACCTGGCCCTCCAGCTGCTGGGGTCACCGTCGATCGTCCCAGACCCGGAGGCCCTTCTCGTCGACCCGCACGACCTCGACCTGCTCCCCTTGTCCGCCATCGTCACGTACCTCGTGCCATCCGCTGGCCTGTGCTTGCCGCTGATCAGGCAGATACCCGGGGAGACGAAGCTGCTCGCGGTCGCTCTCTGGCAGCCCTTCCCACTGTATCACAGCGCGGTGCAAGGACTTGGCAAGCTCCTCCGTGGGTTTGGAGGGGGTAGTGGTGCCAGAAAGGCGTCGACCTCGACCAGTGTCGCGACATACCGAAAGGCCTTCAGCAGGGCATATAGCTTCATCACGGTCCTGACGGTGGGTGTTCATGTGGCCGTGGTCGGGACCATGGTTGCCTCGGTCACGTCAGACCTCGTGCCTCCCGTGTCTGCACGGCATGTGCTTGCTCTCACCTCCCTGGCGGAACCTCCGATGGCGGCGATGCAGAATCCGCCAGTGTCCCTGCTAGACTCCAGGGAGATTGTCGTGTCGTTCCTGCGCTGGGACGTGTACTGCACCTGTGCGTCGTTGCTCATTTGGTCTGCCTACCAGCTATATGCGATTCGTCGAGGAACCTTGGGCATCGTCTCCAAGGCGCTCTTCTACCTGCTGGTCGGCGGACCGATCTTCCCGTCGTTGATGCTACTCTGGGAGCGTGACGAGACTGCCCTGCGGACTCTGGAGCATGCTCGCCGGGACCAGAAGACGGGCGGGCTTTCCCAGGAGCGTGGCGCGAATGGATCAACCAGCAAGGGCAAGCGGCGAACATGAACATGGGACATGAGCTTAATGAAGTATATAAACAAACCCTAGACTAGATCACGAGAATAGCATAAAGTCGCCTCCTCCGGGAGGGCAATCAAGGGGCATTTCGCCAAAGTTGGGCTCCACGCTCGGCGCAACCTCGTACTGTGACAGTATGGGCGACGGCGTGGGTTGGCTCGAGATGGATCGCGCGCGGTCGAATCCAAGGCGGTAGCCTCCCGCTTCTGACCACCCCACCGCAGACCTAATTCCAATCGCAGCATTCATCCGCTTCAGGATCAGTTCTGCCCTCTCTATCTGAGCCGGCGTGGCGTAAGCACAGTGTGAAATCAGGCGAATGGAGTGAACGATAGTGATGGCGGCCGCTCCGTCGTGTGTCATGGTAGCTGGCTTGCCTCCGACGTCGATATCCCCGAGGGCGTAGGGGACGCTTGCCAGCATGTCCTCGATCGTCTTACTGACGTCGGACTGCAAGGCCGGGACACATTGTGCCCAAAGCGCGTTGTAGCTTTCCCCATGGATGTCATCGGTACTTGGAAGCTGGTTGTGATATAGAAGCATGGTCAACAGTAGAATAAGCCGAGCAGACCGCACAAGAACGATGATGCACGCAGTTTCCGGGTCGTAATGAGTGTTGCCGGAACTCATCTCGCCCAACCCAGTCGGCACGCCACGGCCTTCGAAGGTACTCTGCCAGTAGCCAGCGGCTTCCTGGTCCCAGATGTAAAACTTGTCGAGCATCTCGAAGCATTCCTGCACTAGAAGCTGTTCCTCTTCCAATTCGTTGGTGTCCTCAGTTGACGATGCCGGGGTCGGCATTTGCTGCATCGGCCTGTTGGTATTGATGAACTTGAACAGCCGGTGGCGGAGAGACAGGGTATGGGACATCATGGAAAGAGCACGGAAGAGGGGGTCGAAGATACCCATCAAGGTGGCAATGGCCCCGGGGTCGCTGTATGTCTCATTTTCATGCAAGAACGAATAGACTTGCTGTGAGGTGGGATGTCAGTGCGTGGAACCGAGATGAAGCATTTGATTTCGGAGTAGTCAGGAGACGTACAAGACGCAAGAGGGCGAGGAGGAACAGTTCCGAGCCTCTTCTCGTTCCGATCTGTTCGGGTCCTCGCTTCTCCAATAGGTAGAAGAGCCCCGAGGCGTGTTCGTTGGGGTCTCCCAACCCTTCGCCACTGATGTCCTATCAAAAGCGTGTTAACAAAATAGGACGAGCAAAAACGCACAGTGGCGGCGAGAGGAAACCCTACCTTCCAGGTGCAGAGCAGCAAGATCGTGGCAACCACTCTGTCATCGACTGCTTGTTCGCCCGAGTTGATGATTTCCTGCAAGCCCCTGATCACAGCTCCGTAATTCTTCAACGAGTGCGTGAGCAACTCCTCTTTTCCAAACTGGTTGTAAGCGGCAAGTTGCGACACGCTGAGGGTGGCGGTCTCGAGCAGTCCGGATTGGTAGTGGTCGTAGAGACCGGGAAGAAAGCTGAAGTGGCCGGGGAAGCCATCGCCTCTGTCGGGCGAGGCGAAGCGGCGCACAAAGTAACATAGCGACAGGTCATCGTGGGATGGGTCTGGGGGGCGGATGAGAGCGAGAGCGTCAGGAGGTAATGATTGTGCGCTCTGAGGTGATCCTTGGCGCTGTTGTTGCTGCAGCAGCTGCTGTTGTTGTTGCTGCTGCTGCTGCTGTCGTTGTTGACCTCTGGCCTGAGTCACGGGTCGCGTGGTTGAGGTTGTCGGTGACGTAGTTGAGGCTGATGAAGTCTTGTCGTTGACCTTTGCCCGGGTATGCCGGAAGTGAAACTGGTCGGTGTATCCTGGACATGGCTTGCCGTAGGTGTAGCATCGCTTACACGTCGGCTTGGCCTCATCGCACTGATAGAAGAGCCTTATCAGTAACGGCGACGGGGAATGGTGGCAAGGAGCTCAGTCAAGAGGAATGTGCCTCATCACTCACTCACTCACTCACCTTGACTTTACGTTGTCGACAGCGCAGGCAGCCGGTGCTGAAGCGGCCAGGGAAGACCATGATGTCTGTGAAGTGAGATGTGGATCGCCGCCGTCTACAGTGGTTGCAGGATGAGCAGGCCTATGCTATCAGGCAGCCTTTGCTAATCTTGCAGCATCTGGGGAAGTTCGATGCAAGACGAGTAAGCTCATCCGGGGTCGGGGCTGTCACCATCCGTCCGGGGAAAGGAGGAAAAGGGGGGGGTGGGCGGCGGCAGGAGAGAGAGATGGGCCATCAGCGGGCACGTGCGCAGGTTGGCTCAAGGTGCGAAGCCAATCAATCAATCACATGTTTGATAGGCTTTGGACCGGTCGTTGCTTTGCCGAACCCCGCAGAGCTGAGCGGCTGTGAAGCTCGGGCCAGAAGCGTGGTGCGAACGCATGAGGGGATAGAGTTTTTGGCGTTGCGCGGCCAGAAAACGGTGGGAAAATGGTCGAGGATCGCCCCAGCACGGATCAATGTGGCTTAGCTTGCGACAGTGCGGGTGCCTCCAGACGTCAGTCAGTCAACCTCTCTCCTCGGTCACCTTGCCAAGCTACCCATGTGCTGCCATTGTTGTAGAAATCGAGGCTTTGCGACCGGAAAGATGTTTCTGATGGAAGCTATGACATCCTCCTGCTCCTCTCCTATAATACCCAGAGACTACCGGAACTTGGAATCGCTGTTGACATGTGCACCAGATCTACGAACCGTTTGCTCTGAACCACTTCCACCACCCACAGTCGCTATACCTCACTGACAACAAGTGAAGAAAAAGAAAGGAAAAAAAGAAGAAGAAGAAAATACAACACTCTACTTGGGCCATGGCCTCGTTACTCTATTCACCTGCGATCGAACATGTCGCGCGCCTGGGCAGCGTTGCGCTCTCTCCATACCTGTCCGGGCCACTGCTGGCCGCAGTCACATATGCCCCCGATGCGGTGCGAGATGCCTTGGCCCCGATCGCCAAGAAGCTTCCCGACCATGTTGCGGCTGCTCTGGACCTGGCAACCACCAGGACCGTCCTGCAGATCATCCTGGGGCTGGGCATCCTGCGAACGATCAATGCAGCCCTCAACACCATGGCCCAGAACTCGTGGCGTCTCCGAGCAGGCCGTGGTTGGGACTGGCCACATGAGATCGCCGTCGTGACCGGTGGTTCCAGCGGTATCGGCAAATGCATCGTCGAGCGCCTCGCGGCCATGGGTCTCCGCGTGGCCGTCCTGGACATCCAGGACCTGCCCAAGGACCTGCAGGCGAACCCTCGCGTTTCGTTCCACTACTGCGATGTGACTTCCGCAGAGTCCGTTGCTGAAGCGGCGGACAACGTTCGGCGCGAGGTCGGCCATGCGACGATCCTCATCAACAACGCCGGCATCACCAAGCCGACGCCCATCCTCAAGATGTCCGAGTCCTTCCTCCGAAGGATCATGGGCGTCAACCTCATGTCCATGTGGTTCACGACGCAGCAATTCCTGCCCCGCATGATCCAGGTGGACAAGGGCCACGTCGTCACGGTCGCGAGCATCGCGTCGTTCGTCGCCCTCGCGACCGCCGCGGACTATTCCGCCTCCAAGGCCGGAGCGCTCTCCTTCCACCAGGCGCTGCGAAGCGAGCTGAAGCACCTGTACAAGTCCCCCAACGTCCTGACGACCGTGGTGCACCCCAACTTCGTCAGGACGCCCCTGGTGGAGGGCTTCATGGACCGCCTGGAGGGCAACGGCGTTCGTCTGCTCACCCCAGAGCAAATCGCCGACCAGGTTGTGGCGCAGATCAAGAGCAGGCGCGGCGGCCAGCTCATCATCCCGAACGCTGTGTCCTCCGTTGCTGGCATTGGGGGATGGCCTGCGTGGATCCAGGAGCTCCTACGTGATACTGTTGGAAAGACGGCAGCGTGAGGTGAGCCGCAGCTCGTCCTCGAAAGCAGGTTCACCATTGCAGCAGGAGGGTGTCAATACAAGGGATTTTAATGATTGCAGAGGATAGTTTGTCAATGATAGCATTAGAAATAGAATAATTCTTCATGAGCTTTTCGCTGCCCCAGCGTCGTGTCCTTTTGACCGGTAACAGTTGGGGAACACGCCCCAGAGACACTCCGTCCATACAAGCCCCCAAGACTGAAAAAGGATAGTATGATCAACAGTGTACTGCGTAAAAGGCTGTAAATCGCCATTTGGACTTAGTCTCGGGTTCTTGCTAGTACCGAGGCATGTGCCGCCGCGCTGAGGGCCAAATGTAATAAGACCTCCCTCTTGCGCATCCCATCGTCAGTCCCCCTCCTCTCGCCCACTTGAACCTTTGTTTGACCGCCGCTGGACTACGACTCAACAACAACACAGAAGTACATCAATAATTGCTGACCATGGCTTGCTTGAGCGTACTGTCCAAAGTTCTGCTGTATTTATACGCCATTATTTACACGCCCTTTCTTGTGCTTCATTTTCTCCTGGACGTCCCACGCTATGTCCTCCCCTGGGCAAGACCGTCGTCGAAGTGGACTCTCAACCAGGCGGTGCGGATGCGCGTGGTCAGGTTCCTCCTGCTGCACTGGTCTCTCACCAAGTCCGGCGACCGTCTTCACCTGGGACAGGGCCGGGAGAAGAACCGGTTCGAAGTGGCAGCCCCGCGCTCTCCCAAGCTGTACCGAGGCGTGCTGCTCGACAACACCGTGCAGCCCGCGCAGCTGGGCATGACCTGGACGCCGGCACGGCCGCCGCCCCCTTCGCTGGTCTCGCCCGGGATGAGCGTCGCGCTGCACTTCCACGGCGGTGCGTACGTGATCGGCAACGGCCGCGATGAGGACACTGGTCTCCTGGTCCGGAGCCTGACGAGGCACGCAGGCTTCAGCTACGTCTGCACGCCACAGTACCGGCTGTCGAGCGGCACGAGGGGCCACTTCCCGGCGCCTCTGCAGGACGCTCTGACGGCGTATCTCTTCCTCATCAAGACAAAGGGCATACCGGCGGAACAAATCGTCTTCTCGGGCGACTCGGCAGGGGCGAACCTGGCGCTCGCCCTGCTGCGCTACATCCACGAGTACGGACGGGAGGACGAGATCCCTCTCCCGCGAGCCGTGATGCTCTGGTCGCCGTGGGTGGACGTGAGCGCGGCGCTGGTGCAGGACATGACACAGTCGCCAAACTACAGCACGGACTACCTCAACAAGAAGTTCGGCCGCTGGGGCGCGGAGACCATCTCGGACCACGGTAGGATCGACGTCGCCGGCCCGTACCTCTCCCCTCTGCACCACCCCTTCCGGCTGGAGAGGAGCCTGCCGACGTTTGTGCACGCCGGCGGCAGCGAGGTGCTCTGCGACGACATCACCGAGTTCAGCAAGCGCTACGGCGAGCAGGGGTGGCTGGTGCACCTGGACGTGACCGAGGGCTGCCCTCACGACATCCTGCTCCTCGGGGCTCGTATTGGGTTCGGCGACGAGGCGGACGGGGCGGCAGATCACGCGCGGGAGTTCCTCTCACGGGCGACGGGGTTGAAGCTACAGGCACTGTGTTGATGATGGGAACGTGACGGGCGAGGGAGCAGTCCCATGCAGATCCAGAAATGTTCTATTTTTTTTTTTTTTTTCATCGAACAGACAATGATGTATGACATTTAATTTCACATGCCAAAAAATAAAAATAAAAAAAATACCATGGGCTGTTGTTGAAGCCACACATGTCTGTCTGTCTGTCTGTCTGTCAGCTTGCGTGTAAGTCGATCTGCGCCTCCTCCACGTCTCTCGCAGGCTCGCAAGCTGTCTACAGACGTAGGGCTGATCGCGAGCCTTTACAAAATTGGAGAAGTCACCTCTGCAGCAAGCCTACCGACAATTAGTTTGACGTGTCTCGGGATTGTACTTTAGCTCAGATGAAGTAGCGAAAGGTCGACTGTAGTCTGTAGGGACTCTGCTGGTGGCGCGTTGGTCGAATCCGCTTCCCTGTTGCAGTTTAGCTTGCGACGATGCGAGAAGCGTCCCACGGGCTTGCGCACCCCCCCTCATGGCGTGGTTGATCCCCTATGGCGTGGTTGATAACATCATAGGCTTGGACCTTAGCGTGGCAGAGTAGAAAAATGTTTGTTGGCAGCTTGTCTCCTCGAGCTTGGAGGCGATGCATGTGACTCTCTGCTCTCGTCGGGCCTCAGTGACGACTCGGAAGCTAAGACTCAAGAAGCAACCCGGTCCCGCTGGTGACTCCGAGTGTAAATACTCTTGACAGACACTTTGCCGAGGTCTGCTATTGCGAAGTTGCCTACATTTCGTGGCGACAAAACGTCAACGAGAGGAACGTGGACAGCAGCATCGCCAGCATTGTCCCTTATAACACCGTCCACCCCAAACCCTATCAACATCGACATACTTGGACGACTACAACAAAGGGAGATCATCTTCAGAAAACGACATGATGCCTCAAGAAAACAACACCATCAACGACGATCTGTCATTCGACGTCATCATCATCGGCGCTGGCATCTCCGGCATCAACGCCGCCTACCGCATCCAGACCGACGGCCCTCCCGATGCAACGTACGCCATCCTCGAGGGGCGCTCCTCCATCGGCGGCACATGGGACCTGTTCAAGTACCCCGGCATCCGGTCCGACTCGGACATCTTCACATTCGGATTCCCCTGGGCGCCGTGGAAGCACAACGAGTCGCTGGCGGCCGGCCACAAGATCAAGGACTACATGATCGAGTCGGCCCGGTCCGTCGGCATCGACAACCACATCTGCTACGACCACAAGGTCTCCCAGGCCAACTGGCGCTCCGACAGGAAGAGGTGGGAGCTCACAGTCTCACGGCCGGGTGACGACGACGACAAGCCCGTCACCTTCACCGCGCGCTTCGTCCTGCTCGGCACCGGCTACTACAACTACGAGACGCCGCTCGAGACCACCATCCCCGGCCTCGACAGCTTCCGCGGCCAGGTCATCCACCCGCAGTTCTGGCCCGAGGACTACGACTACACCAACAAGAACGTCGTCGTCATCGGCAGCGGCGCCACCGCCGTCACCCTCGTCCCGTCCATGTCCGACAAGGCGAAGCGCGTCACCATGCTCCAGCGCAGCCCCGGCTACATCTTCCCCCTGCCTTCGCACAGCTTCTTCACCACCCTGCTCTTCACCCTCTTCCCCGCCCGGATCGCCTACTTCTTCAACCGCCTGCTGTGGCTGGTCAAGAGCTACTTCACCACCCTCTTCTGCAAGTCCTGCCCCGGCCTGGCCAAGAGGGTCATCAAGAGCGTCACCATCAGCCAGCTGCCCCCGGACGTGAGCTGGGATCCGCACTTCAAGCCTCGCTACAACCCGTGGGAGCAGCGCTTCTGCGCCTCGCTCAACGGGGACTTCTTCGCCGCCATCCGCTCCGGGAAAGCCGACGTCGTCACCGACAGGATCCGCACCGTCACCGCCGACTCCATCGAGCTCGAGTCCGGCGCCGCCCTCCACCCGGACACCATCGTCACCGCCACGGGCCTGAAGCTGCGCTTCGGCGGCGGCATCCGCCTCGCCGTCGACGGCAGGGACGTCGACGTCTCGCAGCAGTACGCCTGGCGCACCGTCATGCTGCAGGACGTGCCCAACCTCTTCTTCATCTTCGGCTACGAGAACGCCTCCTGGACCCTGGGCGCCGACGTCGGCGCGCAGCTCTTCGTCCGCATCTTCAACCGCATGACGAGCCGCAGCAACACCGTCGTCGTCCCGCGCCTCGCCGCCTCCAAGGACGGCCCCGTCAAGCCCATGATGAGCCTCAGCTCCACCTACCTCAAGAACGCCGGTGCCGTCCTGCCCAAGGGCGGCGTCGGCCAGTGGAGGCCCAAGACCAATTACTTTGCCGACATGGCCAGTGCGAAATGGGGAGACATTACTTCTGATCTGAGATACTCATGAAAGCGTGGGATATCTGTAGCTGAGATAAACTGAATGACAACTGTTCTACTTGCAATAATGGATAATGCGTTCGTTTATTTAGTACTTAAAGTATTGAATATGGAGATATCACATCGGATTGAGATACTCATAAAAGCGTAGATTCTTTGTATAGCTGAACTAGACAGAATGACCACTCCCTTTTGCTTGTAACTACTAGGTACAGGTATGTATGATGAACCGAGTATTCTTCGTGTAACTAGACTAGACTAAATAGCAACTCTTTTCCTTGTGATCAAGTATGATCTATTCGTCTAGTAGGTGGGTAGTTAAGGTATAAAATAGAGAGATAGTACGTTGGCATCAAGATACTTATAAGAGCATGAATTAACTCTTGTAGCTGAACTAGACTGAATCATAACTCTCTCGTATTATATATAATATAGCTAGAAGACTTGGTATATCTGAGCTAGACTAAATAATAGTTTCTGGCTCGCTTGTAACCGTTCATAGTCTGTCCGTCTAATGCTTAACTGCTAAACAGGGAGATATTATATTGGATTTAAGAAGGTCATAAAAGCGAGAATACTTTGTATAGCCAAACTAGAAAACATATCTACTCTGTTTTAGTTGTATATGTGTATAACTCTTAATCTTTCAGTAAAGTATTAAATAGAGAGATATTGCACCAGATTTAAAATACCTATAAAAGCGTGGATACTTTGTAAAGTAGAGGAATGACTTATTCCCTTGTATTTATGCCCATGTATGATCTATTCGTTTATTACTTTTAGTATAAAATCTAGAGATAGTATATGGCATTCAAAATACTTACTAAGGAGCCAATACCTCATATAGCTGAAGTAACGATTCTCTTGTAATTTTCTTTGTTGTAGTCGTCACAAGGATGTCGATGTCATTCGTCTATTGTTCAAAGTATAAAATAGGGGATATTGCATCGGATCTGATATATCCATGACAGAAAAAAAAACTCTTAATAGCTGAGCTAGACTAAATAACAATTCTTTTACTTGTAACTATACATAATCTCCTCATCGACGATTTGAAGTTCGTCAACGGCAACACCCCGATCGTCAGTCGGCTGACTAAACGAGACCTGTGTGATTATACACGTCCATGCTCTTTCGTCTCTCCCCTGAGGTACCTTGTAACAAGTCTTCCCGCCACTCCAACGAACATCCTCCCATTCTCAACATCAACCTCCATCTCGGATCCCATCTCTTCGATCAATTGCGCTCCCAAGGTATAGGTTAGTATGCGCTGTCTTATGAACCTTTTGACCTTTCGCCCACCCTGTAGAGCACAACTGCGCACAGACCCAGGCGGGTTCTCGCAGTGAGACAGTTTGATGACTTGCAAGGCTACGCTGTCTAGGCGGCAACGGCGTGAACTCTGAATACACAAGCGCCACAGTGGACAGGAACCAGGGCCAGTGGCGCGAACCAAGACGAGGCGTTGAGACATGGGGGGGCGTTCAGACGAGTCAGCTCCAGTGACTAGACCCGTCCTGGTGCGGGACGCCGGAAGCTTGTTGGGCTCTCAGAATTCTTTATTTGTGCAAATCATATGCGACCGAGGGATACCAGTGCATATTTCTCCGCACTTGGCTTGGATAAGGGCGCCTCTGGTGACGTCCCTCTCCAGGCTACTGGGGCTGCCACTTTGGTCACGCGGGGTGCATTAGTTTCGACCTCTTTGTGGCTTGCGACGTTTCTCTTTCGATGATCTGCCACCCCTCTTTTCAACTCGAAAGGGAACGTCGACTTTGGAGGTCTTGGAGAACAGAAGAGTCAACCCCGATTTGGGACAACCTTCCGAGCTCGCTGTATGGTTGGTTACGTAGCTCACTTAGACGGTTCCCGACGTGCGTCTATAGCGAGGAGTCGCGCTGACTTGGCCAAGACCTTATACCGAGTACCTCGAAATAACCTCCATTACATCGCGAGGGCATCATTTATATGTGAGAAGCTATGTCGTCACAAGAGTGAGATAGCATCGTTTTTTTTTAAACCCCTTGATCCTTGAGTCTTCTCGAGTCATCGACCCATGTACACATTATCCTCTTAGACATCTCCCTCATCCTCCCCCTTGATACACACAAATTATATACACTCAAACACACAACACACATCTCCTCACAATGGCGACCATGACACTCACATCGGTGGAGTCGATTGAGCCTGGGAACCTGGGCAACCTGAGTCCAGACCAGGAACGCGCTCTCCAGGAAGCATGGGTTCACCTCCTCCGCCTCTGCGGCAACCAGGACGTCAAACATGGCGCCCCCGACAAGAGTCCCATCTTCATGGCGCACCTCAAGGACAAGAGCCCGGACCACTTCCGCAAGAGCCTGTGGGAGTCCACGCTAGGCGACAACCCGGACGCTCTAGTCCTTCGCTTCCTCCGCGCTCGCAAGTGGGATGTCACCAAGGGTGTCGAGATGCTGGTGTCGGCCGTCAACTGGCGCGACGAGAGGCAGATCTTCAAGAGCATCGTCGGCGGCGGGGAGGGAGTCGGGTTGAAGGCGAAGCGAACCCCGGACGAGGAGGCCTTCATGGCACAGTACCGCTCCGGCAAGGCCTACGTCAGGGGTGCCGACAAGGACGGCCACCCGGTGTACATCATCAAGGTGCGGCTTCACGACCCCAACAAACAGCCTGCTTCCGTCATGGAGGACTTTGCGCTGCACAACATCGAGACCCTGAGGCCCATGGCCAGGAGCCGAAAGGACAAAGTCTGCCTCATCTTCGACCTGACTGGCTTTGGCCTGAGAAACATGGACTTTCACTTCATCAAGTTCCTCATCTCCATTCTCGAGGCTAGGTATCCCGAGACGCTGAATGTCGTGCTGGTTCACAACGCTCCTTTTGTCTTCTGGGGTAAGTTTCCAAGACACAATCCCCCGTTATTTTTCACATCACAAGGTTCGGTTCTTTTTGCTAAAACTTCAGCAAAACAGGTATCTGGAATGTCATCAAGCATTGGCTGGACCCAGTCATTGCGTCCAAGATCAACTTCACAAGCGGCAGCAAGGGCATGGCCCAGTTCATCCCCAAGGACAACCTGCAGAAGTGCTACGGCGGCGACGACAAGTACGAGTACAAGTACGCAGAGCCCGTGGTAGGCGAGAACGAGTGCATGCAGTCGGAAGAGAAGAAGGTCAAGATCCTCGGGGAGAGGGACGAGCTTGCCGAGCAGTTCGTCCAGCACACGGTGGAATGGGTCAGTCTGGACCCCGTGTCTGAGCTCGGGCAGGAGAAGAACAGGCAGAGGGGCGACGTGATCAGGGACCTGGAGGAGAACTCGTGGCAGCTGGATCCGTACATTCGCTCAACCACATTCTACCACCGTGCGGGAGTTCTAGGCCGTCAGGGCGAGGTCAATCTCACAGCAGCGCGGTAGACGACGAGAGTAGTAGCCATAGTACTGCATGTAGCACATAACGCAATACACGAGCTCGATTTGCACAACTTCACATGCCCATGCCTCGGTGTATGCCCGACATAGTGATGGATGCATCGTTGCATAAAGGACATCTGCGTTATCTCTCTCTGTGTGGAGAGCGGGCCAAAACGATGCGTGAGGCTATCGTATTCCTGCTCTGATCTCATTTCAACGAGACCCATCGGCAGTGCGGCTGTCATGGGCCTCCCGCCCGCAGAAGAACCGTAGGAAATAACAAAAGCTGAGAAACTCGGCGCTATTGATTTGCGAAGGCTTCCAAACCCTTGTCACTGAGTGGGTTAGCTTGCGAGCTGCAGCCGGGGTTGTGTGTCAAATCAAGCAAGGATCGTCGCTGTGGTGTTGTGGGGGCAAGATTGTGCAAAAACCTCCTCCTCCTCCTCACTCTCCACCCACCCTCAGCCATCCACCATCACCACCACCACCACCGCTTAGCTGGAGTTAGCTCTGTTTCCCCCGCATGCAGAGAGCCCAAAACCGAACGCCAATGATGGCATTGGGAGGAGCCGAGGAAGAGACGCCAACGATCGCGGCCAAAGCTGGCAAAGGCTGATCATGAGCTTCTGGGGTACTGGGGTACTGGGGCAGACCACGCGGGGAAGACCGGTGCAAAAGCTGAACAAGGCCTGGATGGTTGGATTGGATTAAATGCAACCTCGAGGTACATAACGGTCCAAGGTTTCAAAAAGGTGCCCCTTTGCCTTCCTCCACACTTTCTCTGTTGCTGCAAGGCACCCTCTCGGCGCGCTCCCTCGAGACATTCCCCGGCTCCCAGTGGAATTCTCAATCACCCAGCAAAGCCATGCGCTTCACCAAGCTTATCGCGGCGGCGGCTTTAGTGCCTGTCAGCCTTGCATTCCGCGGCCCTCCCAGGACCGTCTCAACCCCTGAGCTTGACCCTCAGCTCCTTGAGCTGCTGGAGAAGCACGACCTCGCTCTTGTGCCGCGCTCTGAGCTCACGGACGCCTTGAAGGAGCTCACCGTCCTGCTCAAGAGCCAGACTCGCACACCTGTTCTCATCAGGCGGCAGAACTTCTCAAACCCAACCTCGGGCTCGGGCTCCAGCTCCGGCTCCAGCTCCGGCTCCGGCTCGAGTTCGAATGCCGGTTCCAGCTCGAGAGACTCCGGCTCGGGGAGCACTGCCAGTACGCAAGGTCTCCTGGACATCCCCGGCTTGAGCGACCTCGGAGATGCGCTCGGTGGCCTCACCGGCCTCCTCGGGGAGGTCAAAGACCTCTTCAAGGCTCTCGAGGGTCTTCTCAGTGCCGAGTTCCTCCAGGCTCTGCACGATGCCATGGTCTACCTGGCTGCGACCTTGAAGCCCCCTGTTCCCGACCAGATCAGAGCCCTTCTCAACCAGGCCGGACCACTGTTGGATCTGGTCGGCGAGCTTGATCTGAAGAGTCTGGTCGATGAGATCAAGGGCATCGATCTCGCCGGCATCATCAACAAGGTCCTGAAGCTTCTGACCGACCAGAACCTCAACAACATCGGCAATCTGCTCACTAATGGCGCTGCTCTCCTCACCGGCAGCTTCGTCAACCAGACCCAGTCTCTCATCCAGAACGTCTCACCCCTTCTTGGTGACCTCTCGCCGTTGCTGAAGAAGCTGACGGACCTGCCTCTGGACGACATCCTGGATGCCCTGAGCCCTCTGCTCAAGAAGCAGGCCATCGAGGAAGTCGTCTCCCTGGTGCAGAACGCCGGTGATCTCCTCACGCCCAGCTTCGTCAACTCCACACAGTCGCTCATCGAAGGCGTGGGCCCCATCCTCGGCGACATCACCCCGCTCCTCAAGGAGCTTACCAAGCTGGATCTCGAAGGCCTTCTCAAGGCGGTGCAGCCTCTGCTTACCGAGGAATCTGTCAACGATATTGTCAGCCTTGTCAAGAACGGTGGTGATCTCCTCACACCCAAGTTCGTCAACGAGACACAGGCTCTCATTGGTGAAGCATCACCGTTGATTGAGAAGCTCTCAGACATCGATCTGAAGGGAGTGCTTGACGCTCTCTCGCCAATCCTCACCAAGGAGTCGATTGAGGGAATTGTTGGACTCCTGAATAATGCAGAGGATCTGCTGTCCAAGGATACTGTCAAGAATATCAAGACTCTTCTCGACAAGGCTGGACCTCTCATTGATGAGATCAGCAAGATCGACCTCGCAGGCGTGATCAAGTCGTTATCCCCAATCCTTACCGAGGACTCAATCAAGGGCATCGTGGCACTCCTGAATAACGCAGAGGATCTCTTGTCGGAGGAAACCGTCAAGAACATCAAGACACTTCTCAACAAGGCTGGACCCCTCATTGATGAGATCGGCAAGATTGATCTTGCAGGTGTCGTCAAGTCATTGTCACCCATCCTTACTGAGGACTCCATCAAGGGTATCGTGGGACTTTTGAACAACGCAGAGGATCTCTTGTCCAAGGATACCGTCAACAACATCAAGTCCCTCCTCTCCAGCGCTGGACCTCTCATCAATGAGCTTGGCAAGGTCGATCTCGCAGGTGTCATCAAGGCTCTGTCACCCATCCTCACCGAGGAGTCGATCAAGGGCATCGTGGGACTCCTGAACAATGCAGAGGACCTTCTGTCGGGGGATAGTGTCAAGGACATCAAGTCACTGCTGTCGAGCGCCGGCCCACTGATCAATGAGCTCGCCAAGATTGACCTCGCCGGTGTGCTCAACGCCTTGTCACCCATCTTGACCCAGGATTCGATCAAGGGCATTGTCGCGTTGCTGAAGAATGCAGAGGCATTGTTGACAGAGTCCACGGTGAATGATATCAGGACTCTCTTGTCAAGCGCAGGTCCTCTGATCGGCGAGCTTGGCAAGATCGATCTTGCTGGTGTCCTCCAGGCTCTGTCGCCCATCCTGACCAAGGACTCGATCAATGGTATTGTTGGCCTTCTGAACAACGCCGAGGATCTGCTATCGAAGGAGACCGTCAGCCAAATCAAGACCCTGCTGTCATCTGCAGGCCCCCTGATCGGCGAGCTTGGCAAGATCGATCTCGCCGGTGTCCTCAAGGCTCTCGCGCCCATCTTGACCCAGGACTCGATTAATGGTATTGTTGGCCTACTGAACAACGCCGAGGATCTGCTATCGAAGGAGACTGTCAGCCAAATCAAGACCCTGCTGTCATCTGCAGGTCCCCTGATCGGCGAGCTTGGCAAGATCGACCTCGCAGGGGTCCTGCAGGCTCTGTCACCCCTGCTGACCCAGGATTCCATCAAGGGTCTGCTTGGCCTGCTTGGCAATGCCGAGACACTCCTCTCCCAGGACTTTGTTGCCCAGACCAAGGGACTCATCTCTAAGGCGTCGCCACTACTTGACAGCCTTGACAAGGCTGACCTAGCCGGTCTTCTGGATCAGGTCGGCCCTCTTCTGAAGGAGGTCGGCAAGCTTGACTTGGAGGGCTTGCTCAAGTCGCTCGAGCCCCTGCTCTCGCCCGACTCCATCAAGGGCATCGTTGGCCTATTGGGCAACGCCGAGAACCTGTTGACCCCCACGTTTGTCAACCAGACTCAGACCCTCATTGGCGATGCTGTTCCGCTCCTCGGCGCCCTGGGAGGAATTGACCTGCCGAAGCTCATCCGCCAGCTCTCGCCTCTGCTCGATGCCGTGGGTGAGATCGACATCGGTGACCTCATCAACAAGGTCAAGCCACTCCTCAGTGCCCTTGGCAAGATCGACCTGGTCGGTCTTGTTCAGAAGCTTGTCCCCATCCTGAACGGTGTGGAAGGTCTTGACCTCGAGGGCATCTTCAACGCCGTGAAGCCGTTCCTGACTCCAGACAGTATCAAGGGGGTTCTTGGACTCGTGGGCAATGCTGAGGACCTGCTGAGCGACAAGTTCGTGAACGAGACGCAGACGCTCATCTCTGGCGCCGTCCCGTTGATTGCAGCGCTTGACAAGATCGACATCGAGGGACTGTTCAAGATCATCGAGCCGCTGCTCAAGGAGCTGGAGGGTATCGACCTGACTGGCCTTGTGAATGCTGTCAAGCCACTGCTGGACGCTCTGAAGAAGATCGACATCAAGGGCATCGTGGAGCAGGTCATGCCGCTCATCACCCCTGACTCTGTCAAGGGTATCATCACCTTGCTGGGCAATGCCGAGAAGCTCCTGAGTCAAGCCTTTGTCGGCCAGGTATCCGAACTGATTGGTGATGCGACACCGGTAAGTACATCGTCTCACTGCATATTGCTGGCATCCACGTTACTAACGAATTCTTTCTTAGCTTGTTGCAACCGTGGCAGACCTCGTACATGCAGTACTTCAAGAGTTGATGGGAAGATCATCATGAGAAAAGAGCCATGAAGTGCAATGTGATTTTGGAATTGAATCGATGAGGAATGATAGTCTATAATACCAGGCATATGTGATATCCATGGAGACGATAATGTTTTGCAATACACGGACGCAACTGAAAGAGTATATTTAATTTCATCTTTGAAATATCTGAGTGACGACGTATTGCAGGAGCCTGATCACGCAAAAAACGTGGTCAACCATGTGCCATCGTATTGCTCGCACAGCCTATGTACTCACTTTGCATCAGATAAGAGGACCGATCGAGAACGTTTAGAGATCTCATCCCACGAACATGCATAAGACCACGAGGAATGTGACTCTGCGCCTACCGAACCTACCCGAGCACCCAGCACCGTGGAACAAACTTCTTGGACAAAAGCCACAGTGCGCCACTACGTCACGGGCTTCACATGGGCCAGAAGAGTATATGCCGAGCGTGCTAATTCACATGCATTCCATCACGATCGCTCACACCCCGTCTCAGCAGAGGATAGAAACTCTTCCCCCGCTCAGGTTAATGCAATCCTGGCATGTGCCAAGTCTACGCCTCGGCCTAGGTCCAACGGTGAGGGGGAATGATGCAGTCACTGTATGTGTGCGAGCAGCCATTCTCGGAAGCTAAGCTCATTGAGGGCGTGAGTGACACCACACGGTGATATGAAAAGAGACGGCAGAGCTGGAAATGGTAATGGACAACCCCCTCACGACGGTGCCGAGTCCCGTTGCATCGAATCCCCCCCCCTCTCCCCTCTAGTCGTAGGGTTGCATCAACTAGTAGTAGCAAAGCCCACTGATCAACATTTGGGGTCTTGCCCCCCCGTGGGGGATGGACGCACCCCGCATGGGGATAAACTTGGGGTGCATCAGCTGGGATGGCCTGGGCTCGGGAAGCTAAATGCGCTAAGAGAACTAAAGAAGACTAAAAAGGAGCTAAGACCAAGGGCTGCTTGCACTATTCCATCCTGACCTTGCATAACTCTGGTGCAACGGGCACAAGAGAGCGACGTTCATTGTGGAGCTTGGCCTAAGGGGTCCACCTCCAGCCGCTTCTCACTGGACCTCTTTAACCTTCTTTCTGCTTTTCCCCGGATCTCTTCATGTCTCGCACCCATTCCTTCTGCCCTCGCAGGTTTACTGCTCACTGTCAGTTGTCGGGACTCAATCTTTCTGCTGCTCCCTCCCGTGATACCCCAAAAGGCCAAGAAGACCTGAGAGATGGCTTCTGAACCAGAGCACACAGCTTCCGGCGGGGGGCAGGGCGCTGATGCCAGGAGAGGCAGCGTCGCTGATGCAGCAGCGCCTGGGAGCATCAACAACAACAACGACACCAATAATGTTGTCAGTGACGACAACTCATCTGATGACCATATTCGCGATGAGAAGGCTGGGCCAGGTCCCACGAAATGGCAGAAGGTCAAGTCACACTTTTGGCGCTTCAAGTGGTGGTACTTGTTGGCCCTGGCCGTCATCTTGGCCATCATGCTCCCGTTGATGTAAGCTTCCATGATGAAACATGCTCTGCCAGTCTCGACGTCTTTGCTAAAATGGAAATCTCCATCAGGTTCACGGTCATTATCCCCAGGATTATCCAGGACGTGCTCAATGACCAAAGTCTGCCCATCAGGGGTGGCGGCCTCCAGGCTCTGACCCCGGGCATGCTGGAGATGGCGGTGGACACGCAGCTGCACACTCCGCTCGCCGTGCATCTTGATCCTCTCAAGCTGGCCCTGTACAACAGGAACACCACGCCTGACTCGCCATTCCTGACTCTCCAGTTCCCGTCGCTGGACATCAATGGTCGCACGGATGTGAACGTCACGGAGCAGAAGATGAACATCACGGACCAGAAGGAGCTGCTGGCCTGGTTCAATGAGTTCTTCGACAAGCCCCAGGTCCGCCTGGGCGTCAAAGGCGAGCCAAAGGTCCATCTGGGCGCGCTCAAGTACACGCGCAGCCTCGACACGGAGATCGAGATCCCCTCCCTGAACTACCTGAAGGGGTTCGCGGTCACCAGCCAATCCTTCAACCTCAGCGGGAACAAGCCCGAGTTCAACATGAAGGGGATGCTGAACATCCCCAACTCCGGCGTGCTGACGCTGGGGCTCGGCGACCTGCAGTTCAACGTGGTGTCCGGCGACCTCAAGCTGGGCCTCATCAACCTGCCGAACCTCATCCTCAAGCCGGGGAACAACTCGGTGCCGTTCAAGGGCAACTTCTTCTTCAAAGAGCTCATCCCCAACCTGAAGGAGGTTCTCGACGACCAAAAGGGCCCGCTCGGCAAGGGCTACTTCCAGTTCTACGCCACCGGGAACTCGACCAAGATCGACGGCGTCACCATCCCCTACATCCAGGGCGTGCTGAACAGCAAGCGAATCCCCTTCACGCTCCCCGTCATCACGCTCCTGGGTGACATCGTGGGCGGCATGCTCGACTCCGTCAACACCAACCAGAGCTCGCTCCTCGATGTCGTCGGCGAGGCCATCGGCAACACCACCCTGTTCGAGAACTTGCTCGATCACTGGGACGAGATCAAGAAGAGCGATGGCGGACAGCAGAAGTCGTCGCGAGGTCTGGAGACGAGGAAGACGGCAGGACGGCCGTGGATGTTAAGCCTATTAAGGCTGGGCCTGAAGTCGCGCAAAGCATGAGTCTGTTGAAATGGGTTCACGTCTAACCGAATGAATTAATGTTGTAATGCTCAAATTTAACCTGAAGTGAAGTGTTTGCCAACCCTGGTATCTGTATCCGTGCAGGGATGTCTGTGTCCAATGAAGCTGATTAATGAACATCGTCAGGCCTACCAATGGTATTATTATGGAAGTGGTCTGTATGCGCACCCGCGAAAATGTGAGTGCGAGCGAGATGAAGTGAAACGAGGCCAGCAGTCTTCGTAGTGTCGAGCGCGTGCATACATGCTCTGAATGAGTCTCCCTCTGGGTACTCTTCTCTATGACTATGTGGTCCCGTGCATATTCATGATCGAGGGCTTATCGATCTGAGCCGGAGGTGCTTCACAGCTTCATTACCATTCCTTCAAGAACACGTCTTTGTTCTGTCCAATCACATAGTCCAATGAGCCGTCTGGGCGATCCATCGTGTCGTGCTGTCGGCTCGAAAACTGTGAGTCCCACGTAGACGAGAGAGAAATGATCATGTAAAGTAAATTGGAACCTCATGGCGCATTCATTCCGTTCGGCCGGTGTGTAAACACCTACCTCGAAACAAAAGTCACAGCTCCTGTGCGCACTCCCAGTGGTTTATCGATGGACCTGTCCATTCAACCACACAGGTGAGGCAAAGTAGCTGTGATCTTCAGTTATGATACACTACTTGCCGGGCCCCATGGTAGGTGCCATTCGATCTATGTGAACAGGGTAGCTAGTAGGGCAGGATATGACCTCTCAGCGTCAGCAGAAAGATCCGAAGGGTATTTGGTCATGTTTGACACAGTAGAAGCTCTTCTCAGTGAAAGACCATTGATTATTCCTGCTTGAACTTTCGACTAAGAGTTCGCAATATTCTGCAGAGGCGGTGAACGCAGTCCTTGCATCAATGGTCATATAATTGATCGCTGCCTCCATCATTGCCTTCAACAACTAGTGACACGCACGAAGCGCGAATGGTTTGACTAAAGGGGTTGAGGAATTTTCTTGTGATAATGATGGGATAGAATAGGATCCAGAATCTGCACCATGGTATTGTTGTCTATGTCCAACTGGAGTATGGGCTGCTTTTCCACGGCTGACATGTGGTTTTCGGCGGCTTTCTTCGGGCAACAAAGGCCGCACTCAACAATGTACTTGATTGAGAAGTGCTATGTACGCCCCCAGTATTGATACCACGTACCAATGACGTGAAACAAGAATATTACAAAGTGGTATGTGCGTAGGCGTGGTATAGAGTCCCAAGGCTTTCCAAGAACAACAGATCCATCACTACTCCAGTGCGGTTTTTGAGCAGGGTCTATATCTCGAGACTTACACCAAGTACGCTGCCATGGCTGCGGCGACTATGGCAGCACCCGAACCGCCGACGAGCTTTCCAGCTGCACCAGTGCTGGGTCCAACGACTGTCGGGGTTGGCTGGTCTGGCTGGCCCGGAGTAACAAGGGAGGGAGTGGATGAGGCTCCCGAGTGGTAAACGGCAGTGAGGCTCGGTGCAGTGCAAGAAGACACGGGCTCGTCAGAGCGTGTGACGATTTCGTCTGCGGCTGGAGAAGCAGGACAACCAGCGCTGCAGGATATGGTGGTCGTCGCCTGCGTAGCGCAGAGAGCTAGAGGGACAACATGATTAGTACAGATCTCGAGGCATGACATTATGACAACTGTCTGAGGGGGGGATCTGGTCTTACTTGAAAGAATCACCAGAACGAAGGAAGTCTTCATCTTGGCTAGCAGTATTGGTGTCGAGGCAATTTTAAACAGGTTGGAGTGAAGTATATGAGCTGCAGCATGTAAACAAAGCGCTTTAAAGAACGATATTGTGAAAATTCAATGACAAAAGTGTGAGAGGGCGGATTGTTTTTGTCTTATTGACTCTGGACGACGGAGGTAAAGCAGTGATGAAGGCGTCTTGAACCCATACCCCTGACTATCTGATCTTTAGTGGCTTCGCAACAAGCGGGAAGTACCAAAGTCTGCGCATTCAGATCTAGCTGATCAACAGACGGTATACGCGGACAATGATTAAGATTGAATTACTCTCGGTAACTTTGCTAGCCGGGTGCTCGTCTCCTCCCACTACCGCATCTCCGGGTCTAAGACACGCACGGCAACTACCCGCGCTAACAAGGCCGGATGAACGCCATCCGAGCGATCTAAGCGTGAACAGGCCTATCAACGGCCACTAGGACGAAGAAACATTCTCGATCGCTGCGTGGACAATGGTTGTCCCTTCCTTTCCGAATTAGGAAAATAAGATGAGGATCTCGTTGTCTTATTGGGGAGCGCATCGTGCAGTGGACACAACTTACTCCGCGCAGGCTATTATCCGACATGTTTTAGCCCCGGGATGTAGGAACCCGTGCGCTGGCGTGTAAGTCGTCATAGAACCCGGGATCTCTGGTGGCCGAGATGATACGAACAGTAGGGCAGTGAATGGGACTCAGAATTGAAGGATGAGCTCTCGCGATTTCACGTAGTAGACTATGTCTTTGAATTAGATGATCCGATGATAGGGGAGACGGACTATTCGACAAATGCTGTTCCCTCATAAATGCTTCTCCCCGTGTCCTAGACCTTTCATGATGCCCTCTCCTCCCCAGCTTGAGCCCACATCTTCAGTCCATATCTATCTTTTCCACCCAACAACTGATACCCCTACCCTCACTCCTTGACAAGAATCAAAATGTTCGTCTCACAAATTGCTTTGGTTTTCGGCGCTGCCGCCTTGACTGCTGCCGCCCCGCTTGAGAAGCGCTCTGGCATCACTGATGGTAAGCCAACTATACCCATAAGCTTGGAGAATCTCCTGGCGAGGATCCATGCTGACTGTATAATGCTTTTAGATGTCATCCTGAACTATGCGCTCACCCTTGAGCATCTCGAAGACACCTTCTACCGTGAGGGCCTGGCCAAATATAGCGAGCAGGACTTCACCAACGCCGGCTTCGACTCTACATTCTACGCCAACATCAAGCGCGTCAGCTCTGACGAGTCTGATCATGTCTCGTTCCTCACCACTGCCCTAAAAGGTACGCACTGATCTTTGGCGACCGTGGAAGGATCTCCTTCCCGGATGTAATATACGTGTATACTGACTCATGCTCTCATTTTAGCTGCCGGTGCCACACCCGTCGCTGCGTGCGAGTACGACTTCGGCTACGACTCCCTGCAAACCTTCCTGGCTACCGCTTCTATCCTGGAGGGTGTCGGTGTTTCTGCCTACCTTGGTGCCGCGGCGGATATCATGAGCAAGGCGTACCTGACCGCGGCCGGTTCCATCCTCACTGTGGAAGCGCGTCACTCCTCGTACATCCGTGGCGGACTCAAGCAGGTTCCCTTTGCCCAGCCGTTTGACGCTCCTCTCTCCTACAACGAGGTCTTCTCTCTTGCGTCCGGCTTCATCAAGTCCTGCCCGGAGAGCAACCCGGCTCTCCCAGTGAAGGCCTTCCCGGCCCTGGCTGCCGACACCTCTTCCGGCGAGGCCATCAAGACAGGCTCAACTGTCACTCTGTTGACTCCCGTAAGATGCCCCACTCAAACTTTCCCTCTTCTACTCATTTGAGAAGCTAACACCATCGTGCAGGAGTACACTCTCAAGGGCGGCAAGGTCTACGCAGCCTTCATCGCTGTGACTGGTCCCGTGTTCGTTGATGCCACCCCTGTTGAGGGCGGCTTCACCGTCAAGATTCCCGAGGGCTTTGCTGGCCAGACCTATGCGGTTCTCACTGGCTGCAAGGACTTTGTGACTGACGATACCGTCGCGGCTGGTCCGGCAATCATCGAGATTTCCTCCTAAAAGCGCATGTGTCATCACACTAAGATGGTGTCGCAACAAAGGCACCAACCTTTCACTCGATCTATGTCCATAGTAGGCTCTTGTTGAATTAAGAGCACTGCAAACTGTCTATAATGACTCGGCATGTCATCAAGCCTTTAATATAGTACCAAAGTTTAATACTTAATATGCCACACCAGGTGGAAAGGTGCATGTGTGCATGAAATTCTCGAAAGCTGATAGAGTTCTGAGCCTAATTCAATTTACGTAACTAATTGTAACGTCGCGGCAACATACATGAATTATGTTACAGTTTACGGAGCACCGTGGGATGTAAACCTGAGGCTTTCTTGTGGCAGCGCTGCCGACCGAGACACGCATCTTCTCTACACAATTGGGAGTGTTCCTTTTCAGTTTAATATGACAATGCGCCACCTATGGCACAGTCAAAACATGAAAAGTCCCCCAATCCAATTACGAAAAATATGAGGACTTCCGTCTTTTATCCTTGGTGTCTGCCAATCCGCCTCAATGTGTCACAGTTGTAGGGAGACGGAGGAAGGTCGAGCCTCCTGTCATGTGGTGTTGGATGAATTTGTTCCACTACACTCTTGCGTTAAGTTCGATGTAACGGAGTTTAACCTGCGCAGCTCTCCTAGGTTTCTTTTATTTTCTCTCTCTCTCTCTTTTTTTTTTTTTTTTTTTTTTTGTTGCAGTGTCTTTCTGGTGATCTCGAATGAAATGGATAGCGAGAAGTAATAAACTCGAGCTGAGGCTCCCCAACCGCACCTCATGAGGTGGAATGTACGAGTGGAGCCCTAGATCGCGTGTTGTAGCCCGTTAGACAAAAGCTTAACGTGAATAAAGGCCGTTAGAAACGCGCCGAAGCAATGAAGCTTATGGCACTACCTTTCCGTTTGCCGAGCTTGCATCTGCCGCACGGGGTTGGCATGCCTCAAGTCCGATCTGCGACAGCTCTGATCCCATTGACCCTTCTCTCACCACCGAATAGCTTCCAGTCACAACGTAGAGTAGAGGGACACATAAATGCCAAAGCCGAGTAGGTATCCATCAGATATTCTTAATCATTGAGTTTGCTCGACAATGCTCGGGAGCTGCTACAACACAGGCATAAGAGCTGTCTTCCTTCCCCGGTTGGCTCGCAAAAAGATCAATTAGGCTTCTCTGCGCTCATCGTTGGGTGCCTCATTCATAATTAAAGACCCTTTCGCACCTATAATTATCCCTTGGAGATTCTTCAGTATTTTAACCCGAGTTAAATCCGGTACGAATCAATCAACGAAATTCTTAGTCAAGACTCGCGCCGAAGTCCTGCACCCTCGGACTTGGGCTCGGGCATGGCACCTCAGCACAGGGTGTGGCCTCCCCATTCCAGGTGAATGGTGGCTTGCTAAGCGTGCAATTCCTCGAGACGAGATCTCACTTTCTCGCATACAGCTAGGCATTCAAGCCTCATTTTACATCCACGATCGACCTACCATTCGAAATAGGGTCAGCGAATACGTCCACTGGAGATTGTCGATCGAGGACCCCTTCAAGCAGATTGGTCCTCTGTGCAGCTCTCTACTACGTCCATCACGTGGAACTGGGCACACCCAAAGAGGGAATGATGCGCGCAATAGCCACAATGAAGAGACTGAGGGAAGTGACGCACCTTGAACATGAGTTGGGGCGAGTGCAGACTTGCAAATTCGCGGCAGGCGCTTGCCATCCATTCTGTGACTGTAGCCCATATGAAAGGCTCGCCGTTCTGCCTCAAGCCCGAGAGATACGAAGCCCTGGAAAATCGCGCGGGAGTTTGGGCGATGCAGTCTCTGATTACAACAACCCTCGGGATGATCGGTGATTATGGGAGCTAGGTATCACTAAGACGTCTGACATTCAGATACCGGTTAAAGAAACCGGATAACCCGGACTCTGTTGATATCATGGGGTCATTCCTGGGAATCTTGATAATGGGGGACGTGGCTGTTATCAAGGAGATCATCTCCTTTGTCAATGCCCGGGGAAGTCGCGCATTGTCAGCTTGCCTTCACATCGGTCTCGGCTCGAGGTGTTGACATGTTCGAGATTTTCGGGCACACCACTACGCACATCGGCTAGACAGTTCCTGAGGAGTGTAGAGATTGTCGCTCACCGCTGATCAGGACTAGAGGCTGCCAGGACGCGCAAGGATCGAGGGGTGCCTGGCGTCTGGGTGGCTCATTGCTCTGCTGATCTGATCCTATTCATCATCGAAGATTGGACACGCTGATTGGAGTCCTGCGAGCTTCAAGGTAGTTCCAGAAGCAATTCGCCCTCGAAGTCTGAGAGTCAACCGATCCGTTTTCTCTATGACACGTCTAGACTGAGTAGCAGCAATTGAGAGCGACTTTCTCTTTGCCATCCTCCTCTCTACCCCCTCCCCCCCTCTGATCCAGGGATTTTGTGTGGGCTTCTTCTCCCAAGAGGATTCGCCCCATGCGCGTATGATGCATTGCTGCAGTTCAATTGGCAGTGGGCAATGGATGGACTTAGACTAGGAACGCCCTAATCCGGTTCCGTGATTCCGGCATTCCGAAGACACCCACGATGGTGGCCCCGACCCTGTCAACGGCGCTGGAGCTAAGGCCCGATGTTAAACGCAAGGGTCAATGAGCTTTCCCATGGTTATCGCTTTACTGTACTCCGTACAGATATGCAGTGCCCTCAGAGTTTTTTTTTTCTCATCTAGCTACCTCTGTTATCGGGCGTATGGTTCTTTGTCAAGTCTGCATTTTCACTTTGTCATAATGGCATGTCAGGTGCATCAGAAATGCAGGTTCCCGTCTGGGCAAAGGGTCCGTCTTCTTTGCAGGGAAGATCGTGTTCTTGGTCTGCTGCTATACTGAGTCAAGATCCACAGGGATCGAAGAGCATGTCAACCTGTCACGGCGACCATTTACAACTATGAGGGGCACAGGCCACCATGATGCATGTACAGTACAGTCATGAGAGAGCACAGGCCATTCGAAAAAGACCCGCGGAGGCTCGACTACGTTTCCGGGACATCGTGGATTTGATTCAAGGACGCACATGACATGCACAACGCCATGACCTCCAAGCTGACGGATGTTGCAATTCGGCCCCCATGTACATGTCTAAGCCGTGTAAGGCCTGTTCGCCGTGACCAACCAAGAAATGCATATGCCGGGCGACAGAAACAAGATCAGTATTACTCAACTTAATCCACACTCCGTTTATGCACTCGAAACTAAGATAATTGCTGCTATCTAACTTCTCCTTCATCATCAGTATCTCTTAGACTGTTACCATGGCTCAGGACCAACAGCCGCTCCTCCGATCCGAGAAGCCCCGCCGTCCTTTGGTGATCTCCCACAATCCGGGGCTCGGGATTCGCGGAGGCGCCCCCTCAAATGCGTTTCCTCCACCTTGGCCGTCAGTAAGTAATAGTTGAAGCGATAAGGCGTCTGGTTTCTTTGCTCGCGTATATAATCCCTGTATCCCACGATAGGTCCTAAAGCCAGCCTCTTACCCCACAACGGAACTCTAAAGCATACGCTATTTAGGATGTAGGGGGCGGACGGGGGAGGGGGGGCGGACAATCGCAGATAACGAGCTGACAGTTATTGACGGTATGTGAAATGTTGGATAGATTACCGAGCCGTACATGTACCGATCACCCGGATAGCTTGATCATAGTTGTCCTAGCTGTGGTTGTGAGTTTTCATTACGGCAGAGTAACTGGGGCCCGAATCTGGACCTTGGTCCTTTCTTTGCAAGCCGTACTGACTATCGCTTCGGTATCATTGCAGCTGAAGATATGGAATGGAATCATCATGGGTCTTAGAGCCCAATGTATGCGGCATATTCACCGATAACCCTGTCTTAATGATGTCCGCACGGACAATTGCTCGCGTGGGGAGGCTGTTGTGATCACATAATGGCTACGAGGCTGCGCGAGTCATCAAGGAAACAACATCAGGTGCAGCGATGGCAGCTTGGTTTCTTTTTCTCTATATAAGTCTCCTGGTACAGCCACACATGTTGAGTGTTTGACTGCAACTCAGGCAAGCCTTCCTCCAGTCTGTAGTCGTGCTCTTCATCCACCCGATAAAGAGATTCGAAAAAAGCGAGAAACATTGACGATGCGTTTCCTCAGCAGTGTCCTTGCAGCTTGCGTGGGACTCGCCATTCCCACCACGGCTTTCTCTGACAGAAGACTCGAGAGAGACTATGTTGAGAAGAGAGCTGGAGAGTCTTGTCTGGGAGAACAACCTCCCCCGGTTGCTCCTCACAAGAACTTCTGGGGTAGCTTGACCAAGGAAGAGACCAGAGATGTGCTGGCTTTGCTTCACAGCGATGCTGTTGGTTTCAACCTGACCCAGGCAGCAGATGCAGGAAGGTGTGTTACTTCCCTTTGCCAATCCCTTGTTGAGTTATACTAACATATTGCATAGCCGGGACAACAGGATGTACGTGCAACGCGACTTGGGTGCTGTGTATTGAGATTCGACTTACTGACAGTCAATGCAGCATGTCCGTTGAGCTCATGATGCCCAACAAGACAGAGGTCCTTCCCTTCCTCTCCAACAGCTGTGGCACTCCTGATCGATACGCCTTGGCCGCCGTCATGTTCGGTGCTCCTGATGAGGCTTACGTCCAAGAGTTCAAAGTCGGGCCGCTGCCCATCAACAACGCTTCAGCCGTCCTGCCATTCACGTTCACCAATACCAGGAAGAACCCCAAGATCACCGTCATTAACCCAGACTCTGCTGAATATGGGGAGTTCAACCTCAAGAACATGAAGGATGCCGAGGATGTGACCAAACGTCTCTGGAACCTGGTGAGTGTCTTGCGACATCATGAAGTGGCAAGCTCGAAGCTAACAAGTGTGATAAAAAAAAGACTGTTGACGATGGCCTCCAAGTTCCACTAGCATTTGCGGCCCCCATCACAGTGTCCGAAGACAAGGTCATCATGTGGCAGGGCTTCAATGCTCCGGTCACGAGCATCTTCGACACTATTTCGCTTCTGCCCCTGGGCCTTTACATGAGGACGGACATCACCGGCCGCGACGCCAGCAAGTGGAAGGTCACCGGCTGGGTCTACAACAACGTGTTCTACCCGACGCTGAACGACTTCCGCAAGGTTGTCAACGATCCAAACTTCAAGTCCCTCGGGGCGAACGTGGACGACCTTTGGGCCCATACCCGAACACACGGAGACCCTCTCCCTCTTGACGACCTCCCGCCTCCAGCCGCGATCCAGGCCGGCAAGCAGAGGTTCGCCGTTGACGAGGAGGAGAGCTACGTGACTTGGAGTCAGTACCACATTGCGTTTTCCCGAATGCCCACGTAAACACATACTGACCAGATGGCAGTGGACTTCTCATTCTACGTCAGTCTGACTCGCGATAACGGCTTGCGCTTGTTCGACGTTCGGTACAGGGGAAAGAGGATCCTCTACGAGGTAAGACTCTCTTCTGCTGTAACACATTCTGTTCACATTTCTAACGAATTTTCCAGCTCGGAATGGACGAGGCAATTGCGCACTACGCGTATGTTCAACAGCAACCCCCTATGAGGTGATACAATTAACTCATACAATTACAGTGGCATCGATCCAGTTCAATCTGGCACCTGGTACAAGCTCACGGCTTCGATATGAACCCTCTACACTTGCTGACACTCTATTCTAGCTACTTTGACAGCTTGACTGGATTCGGACCGACAATGATCTCCCTCGTGAAAGGTGGGCGCCTATTCTATCATTTGTCCAGTCCCTCCTTATACTGACCCATACTCCTCGCCAGGCTATGACTGTCCCGCTTATTCGCATTACCTGAACGTCTCTCAGACGACCGGCGAAACAACCTACACTCAGAAAGAGGCTCTATGTAGGTCCCATACTCCACGCTACCTCTGAGCTGCGACTAATGGGAAAATCAAAAGGCATGTTCGAGATCGACAAGGGTTACCCGATCCAGCGCCACTCATGGGCTGGCCACACTACGGTGACGAAGAACATCGCGTTCAACGTTCGTGCCATCTACACCATCGGCAACTACGACTACATGACTACGTACCAGTTCTCGCTGGATGGTTCCATCGAAGTCGCCGTCCGAGCTTCGGGTTACATCTCGTCCGCGTTCTATGCTCAGAACGAGGACTACGGATTCAAGATCCACGACAGCCTCTCCGGATCCCTCCACGACCATGTCATCACGTTCAAGGCCGATTTCGATATCCTGGGTGAGGCGAACTCGATGGAGAAGATTGCCATCGTGCCGACCAACGAAACGTATGTTCCTTTCCTTTTGAAAACTAACGATGAGAAATTTGTTAACAAAAACTCACTCACAGATACAACTGGTCCGAGGGCAAGACTCACAGTACCATGAAGGCTGTCAGGAGTTTCATCGAGACCGAGGACGAAGGCAAGATCAACTGGTCTCCCAACGGCGGCTCCATGTACGCAGTTGTCAACAAGGACAAGAAGAACCAGTACGGCGAGTATCCCGGATACAGGATTCTTCCAGGTGAGTCTCCACGACCAACCTCTCCCCGCCCCCCATGATGTGCATATCGCTCACTGTCTCAGCCTCTGGCGTCGCGCACCTCACTGTTGAGAACTCAGACGTCACCAAGAACGCTGCCCATCACACGACGCATCATCTCTACGTCACTCAACACAAAGACAAGGAGCTGTACGCCGTGGGCGCGTACAACTCTCTGTCCCCGGAGGATCCTCAAGTTGACTTCAACGAGTACTTCAACGGAGAGTCTCTGAGCCAGGAAGACATGTGAGTCCAGAACAGAAACCCACCTCCCCCTTTCGAGAAATCGCATGAACTAACATTTTCCAGCGTTGTCTGGTTCAATCTGGGCATGCACCACATGCCGCACACCGGTGACCTCCCCAACACCGTCTTCTCGACGGCGCACTCCGCCATCACAATCGAGCCCCTGAACTACCTGCAGGGAGACCCCTCGCAGGCCAGCACCCAGCAGATCCTCATCAAGACCACCGACGGCGCTGCGGAGCTCACCCACTACGGCGCTCAAGAGGCCACGTGCCCTGTGGACTTGGTACGATGTCCCCATAACACCTTGCATTCTGGTAGTTCTCACCGCTAACCTGCCTGACCGCACAGAGCCAGCTCAACCCGGACCTGACCAAGTACGCCAACAGCATCAGTGTGTTGAAGTATCCTTTCGACCGCTCGAAGCCTGACCGGGCGTGATGATATGGAGGGGTGACTGAGCACGGGGGTCCATTCCATTTGGGGTTTAATAGAATTCGGTACGCGTTCGCGGACGAACAATGACATCGATCCCATAATGGTCCTTTGTATTCTGGCACATGCTTTCAGTAAACTCGTTAATACTTACCTTATCATCTTGATTGACTTTTCCATCTGCCGGCCTATCCATGCCTGCACTGAACTTCGAAAGTTGATGGGAAGCCAGAGTCTTCTTTCTAGTTTTGTCATCCTGCAGGTGCAGTAATCTTCGATCAGGAACTTTTCTGAATCCTTCTGGTAACTGTGTAAAAGGCATTGTCTCCTTGCCGTCGGACTTGCCTGTGTACTAACTTTGACGCCGCTGAGAGGGCAATAATGATCGCACAAGCGCGCGTTTACTGTCTCGTGGCTTTGCTCATCATCCACCGCCTTCGGTACCCCATGGGTGTCCACCATGGTCTCGGAAAGAAATATGCACATTGAGATATCCAAAGAGATCAGACTATTCGTCGCCTCATTCAGAAACACGAGAGGGCTTCCCCATCACATTTCCGTTCTTTATATCCATCCTGGAATTCGACCTCACCCCCTCCGGGACGACCTCTTGAAAATCACAGTCTTGTTTCCTATTCAAAGCTTTTGTATGACGAAAACTGCTTGAGTTTGTCAGGCACGTTAGATCCACGGAAGCATTAGGCTTTACTGGTATATGGTTGGATCTCGTCGAAAGTACTCTCACCTATGCCGTCATCCCTTGGTCTAGTGGTTGTAAATTACTATGAACGACGTGTTCAAGGGCTATCCATGTAACTTCTCAAACTCATCATTTATACAGTAGTGTTAATATCATGTAATGATAATCATCAAAATAACAACTCGCAAGTTCAACTCTATTATGGCACAAACAAGAGATACCTGTCATCATAAACAAAGCTTAATGCCGGATTGATAGAATTTACATAGACTGTAAAGTAATATACTTCTTCAATGGTTCGCATACCACTATAACCCGCCCCTAAGCAGAAGCTACCAAAACTGCGTAACGTCGCCTTCGATGAGCTGTTGGATAATCAAGCCACTATCAAGATTCAAGAGTTTCGGCCTGTCACTTATAGCGTCTTCTATATTGAAGATATCGTGTTGGAGATTAATAAAGTCGGAACATGAAACAGCACGGAATAAAGTTTCTGAATAATATCTATCAGTCCCTTCGTGCTGAGCTAAAATTAGGTGGTTCCTGGGATCTTTCTCACCTTTCTTAGGGGTCAGGAATAGGCGGCGTCGATGTCCTCATCAGTCCGGCTTTTCTTAATTCCTCCACCTGCCTTTTCTCCTCTTCAAAGAACTCGTCTGCCTGATCACTCGGCTTGAATTCGGCTCTCTTCTCAAGCCTATCCGGTGGACCCTGGTAGATGTCGATTATCACCTTCCCGTCTTTAGGATACATGTGGATGAAGTTATCGCCCCGCAGTCCGGAAAGATACTCATTGTAACGACCATGGTCATCAGGGTGAATAGCGTCACGGTCTGTGAACTTGGAGTTCTCGCAGATACCCATCTCAGTGAGCTCTGAAGGGGAAGTTAGGATGCGGGAGTTGGATGGAAGAGGTAGGTGCGGGATTCGACTGACCTGGTTCCTCGAATGGGTCTTATGTCCTGGTGGCCTTATGATGCAGACTCTATTGTGAACCTTAACGCGCGATACTGTAACTTGCTCTTGCTGGCCCGTGCGAGGGTTTCGGGAGTGGTAGCAGTTGATTAAACAGCACGACTGAAGCCTGATCCGACGTCGAAAGAGGTGCCGAGTGATCCGGTTTTACTAGCTCCATGTTCTAGGTCAGCTGTTGTCCATTAAAATGCGGATCTCTCTGAGGCAGAATCCTTGGCGTTGATCGAGGATAGTGGAAACTTTAGACCCCTGGGCGTCTACATAGGTATGTACTTTGACGTCTTCTCGTAGAATGACCTATGCTTTTCCACTGTGGGTGAGAAAATCGCTGTGATAACTATGTCTCTTTCACACTTCTTTTTTTCTATATAAGGTGAACAAGCTCCCTCGTCATGAACGCTCCAGAATATGTATAACAACTACGGAATTTATCATACAATTCTAACACACCTTTGTTTGACTTCTTAAGGACATGAGGTCCAGCTTCAGTCTTCTCCGTTGCCTTTGGGGCTTTGTTGTGGCCTCTGACCTCTTTGCTAAAGATGCTGTTGATCCTGATGACCTCACGGCCTTCAACAAGCTGCTGGATGAAACTAAGGGCGACGAATTTGAAGACTTGTATTTGAATGAGGACGGGTTAGTCCAGTTGGACATCTATCAGTATCCTTCGAATGAGTTACGAACAACTGGTGTCTTCCGCCCCAGCCCCTTGGCAGATGCATACTTCGAACAAGAAAGGCAGATAGCCTACTCGCTGGGGGACACTGACGACATCGACAAAGGAGGCCCTTTAGGGTAAGGATAAGAGGACTTGTTGAGCCGGTCCGAATCCCAACAAAAGGTCAAGGTCTGAGGCTTCTTCACCACTACTCGAGCCCCGAGCATCAAGGTGTTACCAGTTCTGTGGGTATCAGGCACAATGCACGGGGGACATTCGCTGCCCGAAATGCAGATATGTGAGGGGCAACTGTAATTGGCAGAAGCGGTGTATTTCCCGGGACACATACTTTCCAGCTTTGAACGGGCCATAAACAGTCACTACGTTCTACTCCAGGAACTAGCTTATCGCAGCATTAGCTATTACTTGTTGCGCTATTGGTTTATTGGTCTGTTGGTCTGTTGGTCTGTTGGTCTGTTGGTCTGTTGGTTAAAACCTTCACTTATCAAGACTTGCTCCCATTGCGGAATAAGTGGGTAACGAGCTAGTATCTAATTCACAACCAACAGACCAACAGACCAACGGGTACAGTTGGTACTTTTGCTTCGGAGAAGACTTCCTTCCTGGTAAGATAAAACTAAATCCCGTATTAGCTCGCTATATCACGTCTACACTTTGGTAGCAACACAGTATTCTTCGCCCACTTCGAAACCGGTATCATCAGGCCTGTGATCAAAGCTACCTTGAAGCCCCGCGCATTTTCTGGTCAGGAAAAGTTTGCAGGCTGGTCAGGATTTTCCTCGTCAGAAGAGGCATGGGTGATCTGACGAGGCTCGTCATCTGACCATTGGTTGGCGAAACCTGCGGTCATTCTGACGAGGACCGTCACCTTACCAGTCTCGTCACCTTACAGACCTAGTAAGGAACCATAATCTGTAATATCGCCAGTCAGGCCCGTAGCCTGTCATAATAACTTCCCTGCCCTAGCCGCCCGTAGCCATCGCATGCCACTATCCATCCCCACACACACAACAGCCGCGCCGGCGTTCAACTCACACATCCACTTACACACCCAGTCACACACCCACTTACACAACATATAGGTGCCTGTAGGCGCACCTATATAAGGTATGTCGCAATTTCTTGATGAATTGGCTGTATTTTGAATTGATTGAAGCGCCCTTTATAAATCTAGCTACTAGCCTATCTCGCTCCTTCCTTCTGAATAGCAAATAACCCAAACCTGTACCCAAACCTATACCTAACCCTGCCTATTTAGGTAAGTCTCTGATAGCAGCTGACCGGCTTATATGGCAGCTGACGGATACCTTACAGAGGGGCCACTCTTACACAGCTGGTCAGGTGACGGGCCTCCGTCAGCTGGCCACAGCGAATTCCCCTGACCAGAAAATGGCCGGGGCCCCAAGGTAGTCTATAAAGCGTTGAGTCTATCTGCCGTTGACTTAACAACAAGAGCATAGCACATGCGACCAAGCATAACCCTAAGACGGCTAATTCTCCGTGATGAAATAGCCCCATTATTTAAAGAGTGCTATATTAAGATGCTGAAGTTCACGGTTGCTCGCTGCAGAGCGGATGATCGGCACTTGGTACACCTCAAGGAGAGAGTCAACCGATCAGCATCGCGAAATCAGCAGATTGATTTACGCAAGTGCATACTACTATCTAGTACAGAGTAGATAAGACATGTAACATCAAGCTCGCTGTTTTCGGGGCCTTCTGCGCAGCCTTCGACGAGACAGTGAAATAGTTCCTCCCAGTCCTCTCCCCGCCTGCCTCACCACCAAAATAGCAACCTGACGTCTTCCGCAACACCTGCACAATACTAGATCCTATGCTCGAGATTGTCTCTCTATATGGCCACTGCCAGAGGACCTGTGTCCGGGTCGCATGTAGTAGGTCACCACTCAAAAAAGAAAGTGTACTCTTCGGATAAAGGACACTGATGCATTATTTATTCCTTACAAAATTAGCTCTCAAAACCTTCTCAAATCACCCCTGGCCCTTGTGAGAAGAGGGTTGGAGGTTTGATATCCTGCGAATGCAAGCATTGGGTGGGAGAGTACCTTATATGTGATGGTGATGCAATCAAAAAGTCAAAGCCGAGGTTTGCAAGAAGCACGCATGAGTACACTCATCGAATAGGGTAACATAATCATATGTCTCGCTTCTACCAACCGATCGATACTCTGTGCTCATCACCAGGCATGATCTACAGCAACTCTCATGCGCGCCATGACAGCCAATGATGAAAGCTCACAGCGATGTCACATCACTTCAGGTCACGCCTCTTGGAACCTTTGGGCATCCTTGACTGAACCGCACCATTCTAGCGCGACATTTTAGGTCGCCGGGCTGCAAGCCAACCAGCCCGATGCAAGACATTCTTTTTAAGGGAAGGGGCCGGGCTAGCCGCGGTGATAATGGATTCATTATTCCCTCAGTCTGGTGAACATCTCAGCGATCAGTGAGCAAATTCATCATGTACCAAGAAAAGGGGGGGGAAGAAAAAAAAAGAAGGAAAAAAAAGATAGATGAAGAGACAGTTGGACAAGAAATTCTTCAGATGATTAACTCTCGATGGCCAATGATGAATCCGAGAGGTGGTACCAGAGATAATCATGCGTAGGTTCGGAGCAGCATTATTGACTGGTCCACGTGTCACGCAGGCTTCGACGAGTCTCGATATTGCCAGCCAAGCCTTTAGACTCGGGGCTCGATCATTCTTCAGATGCCTGTGGAAGAGGAGGAAAGTTAATATCAAGATACGCACTGTGCAAGACGAACGAAACCGAGCTGCCATAGTTCCACACCATATCCATATCTCTAGACCATCGCCAAGTTTTAATTCCCATAGTTCCTTCTCCATGCTCCTTCATGATCGTCCTTAAGCGCGGCCTTCTCTTGAGCAGGTACATGCTGTAGCTTGATTCAATGACCTGAGACAGCAAAAAGCAAGCTTCAAGGCACGGCAAGTCATCGCTATGCAGCCACTGCGCACGGGATGGTGTGAGGCAAGCACTTTTGAGTGGCCTGCCTACATCCGCCCCCCCCTCCCCTCCCGCACCCTCCCTTCCCGCACCCTCCCTTCGCCCCGATCCGCAAACGCCCGTCGCTTGGCTGAACCGGCGATGTCACCAACTGAGCCAACAGCTCCCTCTAATCGTTGACCGCTAGTGAATCCCATCCATCGTTGCCGGCAGACCTTCGTCTTCAGGAAACCTAGCCTTTGCTGGATCAACTTGTACGAAGAGCTCTCCTTCTCAAGAGAAGAGAGAGAGAGAGAAGGTATCTTGTCCACGCACATCCACAAATACTGCACAAAACCGCAGCTGCCGGATCCATCTACCGAGAAACAAAAAGCAGCAAACCGCAAGGGAGAATTCCAGGGTCAGACTCCATTTTTGTACCAGCCATATCCCTGATGGAACCCACAGGACCCCTCAAGCGGAGACTCGGATGTTACCAACCCATCGTGACAGGACAAACGGGGGCCTTCTGTTTAGTGCTCGCGGGTCTCCATCCGTTACTCCTTGTGGACATCGCTCGCTCGATCGTCTGGACCCTTTGGGGAGTCGACATGGTCTGCTTGGGCCGCGGTGTAAGCTATATCCAGCGAATCGTTGGGGGGGCAAGGTGGTGTTCTGCAGCGTTGGCTCACCTCTGTCAACCCCTCCAAGGTTTACATTGATGATGGGACTGAAGTTGTAATGGAAATGTTGCTGGATGTTCATATCGCCGTTGACCTGATACAGGAACTCCCCGTCGGCCTGCGGTGCAATGTAGTTGACGTTCTTCGCGATGCAAGGGCTTGGATCACTCGATTCCTTAGCCGCCACTGGTTCACCGGTATTGGCTTTGATGGTGTGCATGGTTTTTTTGAAGGCTTCGAATTCGGCTCGCAGGATGGACTGTATCCGTTCGGTAATGTGCCTCGTCAGCTCGGGGGTGGTGTGCAACGGAGCAGCCATTTGGACGGAACGCACTCCTGCGGAATGCCAGACTTGCAATACGCATCTGGATTCGACGCAGCTGTCTTTTCTGAGGGTGTGTTGTTTGTGGGCTTGTGTGACAGCCTGCCAGGGCTTGTCGCTTCTGCCCCCCTGCAAGCATTGTAGTGGGCCACCAATGCCTCGCCGAGGCCTTCTCTGCTGGAACTCCAGGCAGCACCATTCTGTACCGTCTGCGGGAGCGTGACAGAGACAGCTTGACTGAAGGGTGAAAAGCCATGTCGGCTTTCTCTCACTGTTCTACGAAGTTGAAGCTATAAGTTTTATGAGCTGGATGGATTTCTACTTTCTGATTCTAGACTACCTATGGAGCAGACTGCATGCGATCTCATATACGTTCACAATGCTCCCTGTCATCTGTCACAGCCTTGCATAGAACTATGAACAGACGAGGTCAGACGAACATGAGGGTACGTATAATGCCATGTATTCCCTGCAGATACACATATGGCTGTCTACATCGTGCTGACGGGTATATGTAGTATCGAGACCCGGTCTGGGGAGTCACTTACAGGCTCAAAGCTAGGCGCAGCTCTCTGCTACAGCCACGCCTGAGACACAAAGGATCACAGCATGTTGGGCTGCGAGTGACGAATGACATGCAGGTCTTGCTTCCGTAACACTCCATATTCTTTTGCGGCTCTGGGGATGCATTGCCCTGAGCGGCGGGTACAGCGGTTGTCTCTTATTCGGATCCGACACTTCCCCACGTTCTCTCAGCTGGTTCCCCTCGCCCGGGAAGCCACCCTCTTCGTTCATAAGATGATCAACAATTCTTCCAAGTCTAGCCATACACACCAACCTCAGGCTTTTGATCTGGTCTAGTTGACGAGGGCGTGGCTACTTTCGACCCGTTATCTCCGACCGCCAATCGTAGGGTACGGATTGGAATCGCCTACAGCTGGCCTACAATCCAGGCACATCACATTTCGACTTACGCAAGACACGCTCGATATCTGTTCATCGTCCAAAAGGCTTCATTGGGACTGACCGACTTTCGACTAACTCAGCCTCATCACCACCTCTATGCTCGGCGGTGAACCTGACCAGTGTTCACTTGTTCGCTCTATCACGCCATCCTAAGCCTCAACACTGCTTCGGTCTGCAGAGACAACACATTCTCAAAGGCGCTCATCCGGTTGGGCACCACCTGCTAGCACAGCCTCACTAGTTTCGGGCCATCAAAAAGTTTACTTTCCTGTCAAAGCTCCTTTCACTCTTCTCCTGAAGCTCGCGATGCTCTGGTTGATATGGATGAAATCATCAGAACAGGTTGAGCACGACTGAATTTCTTTCTTCACATTACAGTCGTTCTGGTGTTCCTTCACTACTTCATTCAAGCCTCAAGTCTTATCACACTATCTGAAAAGCGTTGGTGAGCCCATGGTCCTTCTTGGCCCAGCTTGCGGCCCCCAAGAGACCACGTCGCTTGCCACCCTCCATTAGCTTCCATGGTCTGTTTGCGCTTCCCTGAAAACTCCAGAATCTGGAGGTGCAGCCTTGTTATCCGTCTTGGCCTTTTTATGCGGCTCAACACAGTCTTGACGATGTCGACGCCTAACTAAGCTTCACGAGATAGTCGGACAAGCCGGATCGTCTCCTCAGGGGCTATACACGCAAAGGGAAAGACGCATGAAGGCTGCCACCCCTTCTCCTTACCGCCTCTTCACGAGCCCTCCTCTTTTTGCACATCTCGTTGGTCGGTGCGGCCGCTTTTCTCGGCCATCGTGAACATTTGGCCTTGTTCTGGCCAGACTATACCGACTGATATGGCAGAGGTTCTTGGAGCGGTGGCTGCTGCTGCCCAACTCACAGCAACATGCCTGGCTCTCATAGACCTCACGAAAAGGATAAAATCCCGGTCCTCTACACTCAAAAGTTATCGAGACCAATTGTTGCAGTTACATGCTCTCTCAGACAGTATCGCTTGTAATCCTTTGCTGCAGACGCCTGAGGTCGAGCTACACACTCGCAATATCATATCACTTCTTTCACATCAGACCCTGGAGGCTTCCCTCAGAAAGGGACTAGTGTTACAAACACTCTTGTTCTTTACTCAGGAAAGAATTATTTCAAGGCTCTTCATCGACCTCGAAAGACACAAGACGACTCTTTCACTCGTCATCAACGATATTCAGTCCAGAACCCTACACCAGATACAAGACAGCTTGAGCAATATGCCTGGCAAGTACTCGGACTCCGTTTATAGTAGTGAAACTTTGAAGCTAACAAGTAACCAGAACGTCCAGGTTGTTATAAGAGCAATTCTGGCCGCGCTCGCACTATGCCTGATCGCCCATTGTCCCGGTCAGCCCAATCGAATGCGTCCGCATCGTCGACCTCAAACAGTCCAACTGGACGAATGCCAGCAACAGGTCCGCCTGTTAATGGGGACGAGATGGCGCTCGAACCCTGGCAGCCCCGGCCGGCGTCGATGTATAGGCTTGGAGAGGAGGGTTCCGCTCCTGGACTCCCATCAGGACCCAATCAGCTACTTGAAGAGTCAGTGGCTTCTCTCCGGGTTCTACGAGCCGAATTTGGGAATATAAGGCCTCGCGCTATATACATTGGCTGTAAAGCAACTGGACATGCAACTCAAAGGAACGGCGACCGCTTTGGTCCCGGCATAAGGCTACCACCTGCCACACCCGACGCCCCGGTCCCTTACTACATGGCAAACAGGGCCATCAATGGTGCCGATATGATCAACGGGAACAGGTTCACGTATTATGAAGGAGAGCAGCCCGAAATTCAGGCGGGACCTCCACCATGCTATCTTGCCTGCCAGGTCGAACACGACAACACGGGCACTGGTGATGGCCGACGTGGAGAGCTGACCAATGGAGATGACTACGAACTCGTTCCCCGGCCTTCCGGATCAGCAGGTAGCCAAGGGAGTTCCATGTAAGGGATGGATGGGCTTCGATCGCAAAGCTCACAGATGGGCAGCTAACCAGGTAGCTGGGGGGGGGCATGTTGGGTCAGTTAGGGCATTGGTGAGAAGCAAGCACGAGGGTCGCGCGAGTTGTCACTGAAAATTCATCGTTTAGTACTTGTTATTACCTCACACTCGCTTCGGTAGATAGAAATCCACTCTCGCTCTTTACCTTATCATGTCGTGCAGGAGAAGTGTCGGTTGAAGATGACGACGCATATGAGGTGCATGCATCTGCACGAAATCCTTGCCCGCGGCTCTTCCACGCGACTTGACACGACCCCTGAACTCGGCACTTTCAGCACCCCTCTGCACCACCAGCTCCACTAAAAAAAGTGCAGGCTCCCAGCATCACCAGATCTTCACCCTTCACGTGCGGGATTCCACCAAACAACACCCGTCCTCACAAGCAACTTCCCTCCCCCCCTCTCCTCTGGCCCTATCCGCACATGGTCAACACCACGCCTGCAGCCAACGTCACATCCTCTTGTCAGCTGACACAGACCATCGCGAACGTATAAAACGAATAGCTCCGCAGAGTCTACCTACAAGAAGCCCACAATGTCCAAATCCTCTGCTATTCTCGTCGCTGCTCTCGGCGCCGGAGGAGGCGCTGCAATCACCGCTGCCATGTACTCCCTCCGATCTGGCCGAAAGGCCGACCCCGTCACAACTGCCGCACCTTATACTGCTACCTCTACCACTACCTCAACGACCACGACCACGCAGCCTTTCCCTCCAGCTGCCGTTCCCGCGCCGATCCCTCCCACCGGCACAGGACTCGCTTCCACCGCGCCCGTCGATCCCAGCGGCCTCTTCCAGTACGGCTTCCCAGGCCCAGTCGCCGACGTCGCGACGCGCGCCTCTCTCGTCTCGTCGTACGATCGTCGTCTGCGGAACCCTCACTGGGTCGTCGAGCACATCACGCCCGCGTCTCTCGCCAAGCGCGACGCCGACCGAAAACACTCCGTCTTCCTCGAGGACCCGTCCGTCCCGCCCAAGTTCCGCGCCCTGCTGAAGGACTACTTCCGCAGCGGCTACGATCGGGGCCACCAAGTCCCCGCGGCGGACGCCAAGTGGTCGCAGCAGGCCATGGACGACACCTTCTACCTGACCAACATGTGCCCGCAGGTCGGCGACGGGTTCAACAGGGATTACTGGGCGCACTTCGAGGACTTCTGCAGGCGGCTCACGGTGCAGTACCCCTCCGTCCGCATCGTGACCGGACCTCTGTACCTACCGCGCAAGGACCCCGTCGACAACAAGTGGTACGTCAAGTACGAGATGATCGGCTCCCCGCCGTCCGTCGCCGTCCCGACGCATTTCTACAAGGTCATCTTCGCCGAGGACGGTCGCCAGGGCGGGAACGTCGCCCTGGGCGCTTTCGTCCTTCCCAACGCGCCCATCTCCAACGACAAGCCCATCACGGACTTCGAGGTCCCGCTTGAGGCCGTCGAGCGCGCGAGTGGCCTGGAGTTTGCCAGTCAGCTGCCGCCGCAGAGGAGGAAGAGGCTGTGTACGGATACCGTTTGCGCGTTGGTGATCAAGGACTATGCGGAGAGGCAGAAGGCTTTCGCCAAGGACGGTAAGAAGGCCATCGCAGGTCCGTCCAAGGCATAAGCCAGCGGCTGACTGCGACACGGGGCGTTGTATGATGGCTTGTTTTTCCTGTACTTCTTTCCTTACTTGTCACATAGAGATTTGCCAATGCTGCTAAGCTATGGTTGGTTGGGACATCGCATATAGACTAGCATAGACCCAACTTAGGTCCACATGATCTGTACAACATCAGAATGTATAAGATAGCCATTTGTATTCTTCGAATTTGTCGTCGCTAAGTATACAAGAAGTAGGCATCGGGTGAAGGTTTCTCCACTTGATGCAATCCTGATCCCCCATGCCCATAACGCCGCCTCTATATGCTCCAAGGTGGACAGGATCACCTCGCTCGAGTATATCTGCCCGCCCTCTGCTCTTGCTTTAGGCTATCCTCCTGGCTGGGAAGAGGACCTCTCCTTCTAGCATGGTCGTCAACACCACCCGGGGGAGGTGGGGGCGGAGGAGGGAAAGGGAAGCTCCCAGGTGGCGGAAGTAAACCGGGCGGAAGTCCTCCTGGTGGTGGCGGCAGTTGCACGCCAGCCTTCTTCATCATCTCCAGCAGCTTCTCTGGGTCTGGCGGGTGCCCCATATCAAAGCCGGGAATCGGCGGTGGAGGAGCACCACCATTGAGGCCTGGCAGCGGGAAGGGCAATGGTGGTGGCGGACCAGCCCCGGGTCCCATGCCTGGAATAACGGGAGGTGGAGGGACAGCACCAAGGCCAGGCAACCCACCGCCCAGTGGGAGGCCTGGGATACCGGGCAAACCAGGAACTGCAGGTCTGTTGGCGTTCTGATCCGGCAAGGCATCCATCTCATCTTCCAATTCTTGCTGCTCCTCTTCTTGCCTTTGACGCCTATTACCGCGACGATCCCACGTTCCTTGGGCCTCAGCTGCTGCCTCACCAATGTGGTACCGATCCTGGAAGACCTCTGCATCGCCTGGGCGTGCGCGGCTCCAAAAGCGGGTGATGCGGTCATTGGAGCCCGATGCGAGGATGTGCCCGAGAGGGTGCCAGTCAAGCGACCAAACGGCGTAGTCGTGCGCGTAAGTGACCTTGTGAGCGGGCCAAATGGATTGGGCGGGCACAGAGTCGGGATCTGGGCTGTCGTAAGGTGAGACGGTCAGTGCTTGCCCGGCCGGAGGGTTCGGGGTATCTAGAAGGTAGTGGTGAATAGAGCCGTCCATGCCGCCCGTCGTGAGTAGATTGGGGTGAATTGGATGGAATGATAAGGTAGTGATGTCCTTCTCGTGGCCTTTGAGAAGACAGATGTCGCGCATCATGCGAAGGTCAAACACTCTGGCAGTTTGGTCTCGAGCCGATGTCGCGAAGCATTGACCGCGGACCTTTTCGAAAAGCACCTTCGTGATAGTGCTCTTGTGGCCGTGAAGCGTGGTGAGGCAACGCGGTGTCGCCCTTGGGTCCCAAAGCTTCACCAAATGATCCTTGGAGCCGGATACCACCAATCCTTTAGTAGCATGCCAGTCCACAGACTTGACATCCCAACCGTGGCCCTCGATTTTTGACTCCATCTCGCCCTTCGCAAAGTCCCAGACCTTCAACGTTGAGTCATCTGACGCAGTAATGAACTTGGAGTCGTTTGGACTGAAAGCGATATCTCGGATGGGGTCGCTATGCGCATTGATACTCTTAACATTGTTGAAGTTGGGTTGCCAGTATTTCACCAAACCGTCGTGATCAGCTGATACAAGCCAGTCGTCGTTATGCGTCCATTCCATGGCTCGAATCGCTGAATCGTGAGCCTGCATAATAGTCTCGAAGTTGAAGCCAGTACCATTCCAGAGAGTAAACTCGCCGCTCGTAGAGGCTGTCAGAAGTCTTCTACCTTCTGGCGTCCATCTTACGACATTGACTGGGTGTTTAATCTTGTTCAGGGAGGAGTGGAGGTGTTTTGAGGGAATAGAGTCGGCAGGACGGTTTGGACGCCCGGCAGGAGGTACCATCTAAAGATCATCAGCCTCAGCTCAGTGTTCATGACCGTGAAGAACTGACATCAACTATGTAGCTAACGCTGGGACGTTCTGCTTCGCCGATATAGCCCCCCATGTAGTTCGGTACGCGATTGTGTTGCCAGTGTAAGATTGTGGCACTGTAATCGGTGACGGGGCCTGAGATGATAGTCAGCAGACGTGAATATGAATGAGGTGAAGCGAATCCGTATGGGTTCGAGAGGAGCTAAAAGCTGATGCGACGAAGCCCGAGTGCACGCAATCTCAAGTGCACGAATCAATTGAGGCAGAGCGCTTGTGATTCTGACACTCTAACGGCACACGTGCAGCAGATCTCGAGTCACCCAGCTCCGGCGCATCGCAGCTCATTGAGAGAATTCTCACAAGTCGTGAAAAGAATGGTAAGACTTACGGCGCCCGCGCATTTTAGGAAACCCTCCATCATGTCCATCACCCCCTCCTCTATCACCACGCGGCTCGTAGGCCATGGTGATATCTTCACTTAAAGTTCGGTCATGCACGTCGCGTAAGAGGTTGAGCTCCAAGGATAAGGTGCGATTGCGCCAGTCGCGATTGTAGATCAGAGTTGAAGAGAACAGCCGCTGTCGACTGATCTGAAGAATACGAACAATTGTGTTCGGGAGTTGTGAGAAGTTTCCAGGCTTCGTAGATGAGTTTAATGGTCCTGTAGATAGATTCTTTGAGGTGGCCGTTGGAGCTATGAAGCTGCTTGCTTGGCTTTGACCTAAGCGATGATCAACCGCGCCTCGAGGTTGGTGAGCTCGGCGGGTCACGTGCTCTTAGTCAGCATCGTAGGCAGGTCACCGATGCTCTTGATGCATGTGTTCGAATCCGAGAGATTACGGGCCAAGCTTCACAACAGGTAGCGATCGTATTAAATATGGCTTAGCCTATTAGCCTAGGATACCAATGACTCCGTTTTCCCTCCGGCCTCATAGAGCTGTGGCACCCAGCAAATGGTCAAATCACACCTTTCCGCATCTTCGTTAGGTAGCCCGACGACGTCATGATCCCGATAAGTGACCCTCATCTGCATTAACATAGGCTTACCATTGTCAACGTCGTTACCGTATTGGAATTTTCCGTTCTACTGCACCACCGAGCTTCACGTCTACATGTCAGCTGAAGGTAAGATCAGAACTCCTCTAGATCTAACTCTTCAGTGAGGAGGAGTTTTACGAGCCCGAGCCCATGACTTTGTGCAGGGTATATGTCCATCGTGGTATTAACAGTGGACATCTTTCGCCTAGCATCACGCCTCAATTCGCCTGTCACTTGGTCTTGAATATTCAACACAGCAATCTTCATCTCAATTCTACTCTCAAATGGCAAAGCCATGGATCACGATTGTGCCCGGAGGTTTCATCAAACCACAAGCATATGATGACGTCTCCAAGGAATTGAGTCGCTTGGGTTATACAGTGATCGTGCCTTCCTTGACTGTGTCCGGAGACTTGTCAAATGAGACAGCTGATTCGCAAGCTTGGAAGGATCTCGCCGACAAAGGATGCCCCGACGATGTCAAGGTAATCCAGTTGCACACCTTACGGGCCTGTGAAGATGGCCACGAGGTTGTTCTCGTGGGTCACAGCTACGGATCGGTACCAGGGTGTTTGGCAGTCGAGGGTCAATCAGTCGCAGAGCGCCATGCTAGGGGAGAAAAGGGTGGAGTCAAGGCATTTGTCAATCTCGCTGGATTCGCATACCCTGCCCGGGGCAAGACCATCATCGGCACGGACGAGGACTTGCCACCGCTGCCCTACCAAGTACTTGAGGTGAGCATTTGGATGCCTACGCCCTAATAATTAATGGGAGATGAGACTGAACAGCTTGGCAGGCTGGCATTTTGCACCTCCAGGATGCAGCCAAGCCACTCTTTTACAGTGACCTGTCACCCGAGGCGCAGGATAAGGCGTGGGCCGCCAATACACTGAGGACACAAAGTCACAGAAGTTTACTGGATCGACCCCAATTCCTGGCCTCTGATCTCAAGTTGCCGAAATACTATATCCGAACACTCAAGGATGAGACGGTCAACCCTGACTTTCAAGCCATGTTCATCCAGTATGGACATTTCAATGATGAGTTTGAGCTGCCCTCAGGCCACTGTCCGATGACGAGCATGCCAGAGAAGCTTGCAGGTGTCTTAGATGAGATTGCGAAGCGATAGTCGACAATGACTGCTATCAGGTCGCCCTCAGTAAATTTCCGGATTGAATTCAGACCGCATAACTATGTAGCAGCACAAGAAAACATCATCATCAAGCTTCACATGTCCCTCCGTCTGGTGTAATCACATGTCAGATCCAATCGTGGAAAAAGATGCATCATCGTGGGCCAGACCCCAGCTAGACCCGCAGTTAGCCGTCAACGCAAACAAAGCTGATCGAGAACATGGAAAGAGGACCCTTAGATGAAGGGACTTTTCATCAAACGCGGCTCAGGAAAGCCCGCAATCCGGGGGCTTAGATATTTTCTGGGAAGTTTATTTATTTTGACACTCCATCTCCCCAGCGGAAAGACAGGAAACGGTTAGTGATTGTGGCTTGACCATGGCGCGAGCTATGGAAGCAGTCTAGCGCCTTGGGCGACGCGCAATGAGACGCACGAACGAAAATGTAGCTGCAGGTGTAGCTGCATATGGTTACAGTAATTCAACAAATACAAGGATGGGCTGTTGTGTGCATGAGCTGCAAGGCCGTTCAAAATGAGGGACGCAAAGCAGAAGTCCAGCAGGGCCGATTCGAGAGGATCCGAGCGTCGTCTGTTAGTCAACCATCGCTGCATCCCAGGGTCCCTTCATAGGTCTCAATGCCCTTGCTCAACATTCCATATCTCGCAATTCTCCTTATCCGACTCTAGATCATGTCTTTCTTTGCTTCTGTTAGAGGCTGAATAGCAGCCATGCGACAGGCGTGGGACAATCACATCCTTCCTGACCGGAATGCCTGACAGCAAGGCTACACGCGCAGTGTGGCACCCACGTTTCTTGTAGCCGGGCGGTCGATGGTTGACAGCATCTTGTGCAGTCTCAACATCTCACTTATAGGTTGGGAGTGCAAAAAAAAGAAGAAAAAAAAAGAAAATTCTCTGTCATATTTGGAACAACATGTAGGCCCTGTAGTAAAACTCATCACATTAACTCTCTTCGCATACTTCATTTGGTCCTGGAATAAAACCTGCCCTACAGACTTGTTCTGTCCTGACTGCGACCCCACCACCCTTACGGGCTGTGTTATCGAGCTGCTCGGCCCCCGCCGCCGACGCCACTTCGTAACACCCACCTCATACCCAAACTTGCTTCACTCCATCCAACTTTGCTTGCTTGCTTCCCCATCACTTCCCACGAAAAGCCTCTCAACGTATCGAAAACCCCTCAATTGCATCTCCAACACATAATTCTGAACCTGTGAATGGTAATAGGCTTCCAGCATGGACGCGGCCACGTCCACTGGGGTCGAGACGAGCTCCTCTGCCGCCCAAAGCAGAGCTGTGAAGTCCTCGCCCGGAGAGTCCCATTCTAATGGCGACACAAAAACGACCACAAAAACGGCGAAGAAGAGCAGCAGATCCGTTCCGCCGGAGAAGAAATACCGCCATGTTGCCGCAGTCCACTCCAAATCCCGGCCTTCGTGCCTGAGCCACGATGCTGAAAATGCTCCAAGCTTCATTGGCTTTCGAAACCTCATGGTTATTGTCCTTGGTGCGTTCACCACTAATTTTCTCAAATCAAGTCTCACCACTAATTCATCGCAGTCGTTGGCAACCTGCGCCTCATGATCGAGAACCTCCAAAAGGTCAGTATCTCTATCGCCTCTACATATCAGTTCTGTTGGCTCACAATTGTAGTATGGCGTCCTCATCTGTATCCGCTGCCACGACTACAGTCGTAAAGACATCTTCCTAGGCATCCTCCTCTACTTCTTGATCCCTTGTCACTTGATCGCTGCCTACCTCATTGAGCTCGCGGCCGCACAGCAAGCTCGAGGCTCTCGCAAGAAAATACCCTCCGGTGCCACTGGACCATCTCCCGAGGAACGCTCGAAGTTTCACTCCACCTGGATTCTCGTCGTGTGGGCTCACGGTATCAACATTTCGCTTGCACTTGCCATCACCACCGTTGTAGTGTATTTCTATATTCACCATCCTCTCATCGGGACTCTCACCGAGATGCACGCCATCATCGTCTGGCTCAAGACTGCGTCTTATGCATTCACGAACCGAGATCTCCGTCATGCCTACCTTCATCCCGTCAAGGGTGAACTTGTTCCGGAACTTTACTCTCAATGCCCTTATCCAGAGAACATCACCATTGGAAACCTTAGCTATTTCTGGTGGGCACCAACCCTCGTCTACCAACCTGTCTACCCCCGGACCGATCGAATCCGCTGGATCTTCGTGCTCAAGCGTCTCGGAGAGATCTTCTGCCTTGCCGCTTTCATCTGGTTTGCAACCGCCCAATACGCGACTCCAGTTCTGCAGAACTCTCTTGACAAGATCGCATCCCTCGACATGACGTCCATTCTTGAGAGGCTGTTGAAGCTATCTACCATCTCCCTCGTCATTTGGCTCGCTGGGTTCTTCGCCTTATTCCAGTCCTTCCTCAACGCACTTGCTGAGGTTCTGAGGTTCGGCGATCGATCTTTCTACGATGATTGGTGGAACAGCGAGAGCCTTGGAGCCTACTGGAGGACGTGGAACAAGCCTGTCTACACGTACTTCAAGCGTCACGTATACATGCCCATGGTCGGCCGCGGTTGGAGCCCACGTATGGCTAGCTTCTCAGTCTTCTTTATGTCTGCCGTTCTCCATGAGATTCTTGTCGGTGTGCCTACACACAACATCATCGGTAAGTCCCGTAAACATTTCCCTGACCAAGCCATATCTCTGACTCGTCCAGGCGTCGCATTTCTGGGCATGTTCCTCCAGCTCCCACTCATCGCTCTCACCGCACCGCTTGAGAAGATGAAGATGGGCCAGACCGGCAAACTGATTGGCAATATAATCTTCTGGGTGTCTTTCACGATCTTTGGGCAACCGTTCGCGGCGCTAATGTACTTTTACGCGTGGCAGGCCAAGTACGGAAGTACGAGTAAGGAACTGCCCTCCCTTCTACGATCGTAATGTTGGACTGGGGAAGGACCGGTAGATCGGGTATCGTCGTATGATTTTGAAGAACTAGTAATATCGCACGCCAGATGAGTGGGAATGATATATACGTATATGGCGCCTGTTGCGATTCATAATAATCACTACACTGATCAACTGCAAAGTCATCCAATATATTTTATTTACTGCTGAAGGTTTCCTTTCCGGGGTTACATCATTACTGTGTCCATCAAGAAATAAACGGGATCCGAGTCGGAACCCTTTTCCTATACCGCTGGTAGTCCTGGCCAAAGAAGTCTACCAACTTGTCCTCCTCGTGCTCAATCCTATCCCTGAAAAACACCCACAAGACTGCCGCATAAGCACAGAAACAGAACAAATTGCCCAGCACAAGCTGGGTTCCCAGCCCCCACCAAAAGAATCCAAAGTAGCTCGGGTGCCGAACGAAGCTGTAGACCCCGCGCGTGACGAGGGTATGGGTCGCAGCACGACGCTGTTGGACCTGGTGGTTGAAGCTTGCGCCGGCTTGGTACATGGCGATCGTCCGAACTGCCTGGCCAACGATGATGAGGATTATGCCAGCGACAATGTAGAGACTTTGAGGGATACCGAAAGGTGACCAATTCCTATTCGGAAAGAACAGACTAACGCCAATCGTCTCCAGAAACGCGAGAGAGTGAGCAATCGCATAGCTCGGCCAATTCTGAGTGAGGAGGAACGAATCAATGTTCGCCACAGGAGTGTTTCTTTGCGCCGTCACCCAAAATTCGAGAAAGTGAAACAATGAGAGCGTTCCGAGAAAGAACGGTGCGCGCCAGATGGGATGAGGTGTTGGTGAGATGAAGTTGATGTATATCACGAGGAGAAAGCTGAGCATGAGAGCAGCACCGAGGCAGAACGCGCGGATGGCGATTCCGGCGAGTGATTTTTCTCCATGAGGGAAGAATGGCGCGAGGTTGATGATGTCAGATGCAGTAGGAGAGCTGGTCCTTGACGACGAGGGAGAGTAGCTCCTTGCGGCGGCGGCGGCGGTAGTAGTAGTGGTGGTGGTGTTGCGGCTTGGATCCCACCGTGAAGATGGAGCTGAAGATGAGGCCCCGTTGAGAGCGACCGGGTCGCGAGCGGAAGGAGTGAATTCCGCACGAGCCGGGCCCCCGGTGTTGTCAAGCCTGGACGGCATGTTTGACTTGAAGCTATATCAAAGGCGCTAGGCTGATAAGAAGGAGTTGTGAAAGAAGGGTTATCACGAAGAAGTGACATATGTCAGAGAGAAGAAACGAAAAACCTGCAAAGGGAGTGTGTGAAGAGCGACCGATGCAGCGCTTAAATACCAAACTGAAGAGGAAGCAATGGAATCACAGCCTAGGTCTGTGCTATTGATGCAGACCGTTCATCGCATTGTATTGTACAAGGGAGAGGCGGGAACAATAGTAGGAGGTGTCGAGCTGGTGTTGGGCGCTGGCGCTGGCGCTGGCTTGCGTGAGATTGTGAAAGTAAGGGAGCTCGAGCCAGGCGTCGTCTCTGCCTCCATTGTAGTGGTGGTCGAAGCTGAGGGCACCCGACCCACCTGATCTGATGCATCAGGCATGCACAGTGCAATTATTCACATTGATCGATCTGAATGGGAGGCGGAACTCAGGCTCTACATTGCACATAGATAAATATGACGGGGTACTGGATATTCCCTTTGCTGATGCTACAACCCGGTCTGATTTACAGTCTGTCTGATTCATCACAGTTAACCTCCGAGCTAGCAGTTCTCATCACCTCAATCCCTTCTCCCGCGCTTCATCGGCGGCGGCGACCTCGACCGACTCACACTGCCATTCCTTCTCCGTTTCCCCATAGCGCTTGACACCCTATCTCGCGGAGATCTCGACCGCGAGTATGAATCATTTCTCCTTCTCCTTGCCGGCGGCGGTGACCTGGAGTCATAGGACGGCGACCGAGATCCCCTGCCCTTCTGCGCTGCTGGAGGAGGACCACCGCGACTGCTGAGGGAGGAGCTATTCCTTCTGACAGAGCCTTTGCTACGGCTGGAAGGGCGGCCTCGTGCTTGTGGAGGTGGAGGTGTGCGGGATCTGCTCGGGGTGCGACTGCGGCTGCGACTGGGGGAGTAGGATCCTCGGCGTTGACGGCGAGGGGCAGGTGAGCGCGAGCGACTATCGTAGGACGTATAGGAAGCGCTTCGCTTGCGGTCGCGATCGGCCCGACGAGGCGGTGGTGAACGGGAAACACTGGCGCTGGCCTCACGGCCTCTCCTCCTCGGCGGGCTGGCAGAGTAGGAAGCATCACGCCGGCGTGGTGCGGGTGACCGTGAGCGGGAAGGGGAGCGCGATACGCTCCGAGACGGAGACCGTGAGTAAGACGAGTGTGAACGATCCCGCCGGCCATTTCTTTGTGAGCCTTGGCGTGACGTCGACCTGCCTCGAGCACTCCTCTTCGGAGTCCTTGAACGAGACCTAGGCCTTGACGGTGACCTGGACCGAGAGTACGACGACCCCGTGTACGAAGAGTAGCTCGACACCGAGTCCGAGTCCGAATCGGCAGCAGCAGGTGCCGGCAGCGCTGGCTTAGGCATGTTCTGCAAGTACTCTCTTGACTCTTCTGTAAGAGCACCCATACCAATACTTGTAAAGTAGTTGATGGAGAAGCGGATATTTCTGGGATTGTCCCGTGGGAACAGTCCTTCCAGGTTTGGCCGCAGAGTCGCATCTACCATCCTCTCTTTCAGCTTGGGCATACCCATCTCCTCCTGGATATGCTGAAACAGGATCTTGATAAAGATACGGCTACTCGAAGTTGTCTCCTCTTCGTTCAAGTGGATGACCGACAGGATATGCCACCCCAGCGCGTCGGAGGCGAACATGTGTCCAAACAATTGAGCGATGTTACGGAGTTTGTTGTTCTCGTACCGGTGGATCGTGTCGTAGTACTTGGCGAAAGCCTGCTCGAAGAGATCGCACCAGAGGCGATTGATCTTAGCGAAGCGCTCGCCGATGAGGCCAAAGAATTTGGTATATGTCTTCTCTTGAGAGCAGCATTCGACTATCATTGATGGAAGCTCGGGTTCTTGTCCAACGGGAAGGTTGATCTTCATAAGCTTGTGGACGGCTTCTTCGGGGTCGGCACTGGACATGATGGTGAGATAGATGGTTCGTCGAAGATTGACCAAGTCGGCATTGGACTGATCCTTGATCTCGATGGCCTTTGTTTCTTGGTCTTCTTCTTCGTCGGAGCTGTCATCGTCGTCCTCATCATCGTCGTCATCGTAATCGCTTCCCTCGCCCAGAATTTCCGCCTTCAACTTCTTGTATGCCTCCTCATGCTCCTCCCACTCCGGGTCGAACTTGAAGATGTTCAAGCCATCCTGGACATCAATCTCGCCCATCAACTCCACTCGGTGGGTGATCTGGTCCTCTTCCTCCACAAGGTCCAGCTCCTCCTTGACGGCCGGGTTGTCTTTGAATTTGTCTTTCCTGACCTGGAACAATACCTCAATCATGTACTGAGTCCTCTTGCTGATGTCCGCTTCGTGCAGAATGTTCCTGAACTGGTCAAACACCACCATTGAGATGGAAGGCTGCATCTCCTCCAAGTATTGCCCAATCTCCTTGCAGAATCCAACCGCGATCTCCACGCTGTCGTCGGTCGGCTTATTCAGTAACAGCATAAGCATCTGCCCAGCGAGCATCTCATGCTGAACCTGCTGATTGATCAGATGCGCGATGAAAGTCGTTGAAGAGAGGCAGACGGCCTTGTCATTTCGCTTGTACCCTTTCCTGAACTGCATGACCAGTCTCTTGATCAGCAACTCTCCAACCTGGGGTAGCTTCGTGTTGACAATCGCCGCCATAGCCGCATAGATGGGCGTGAAGGGCAAACTCGCCGCCTGCGCCTTCATGATTGATCGACAGAACAGTCCACGCCCACGGATCAGGTTCTCGCCGAAAAGCTCTGGCACGATGTACTTGATGTTGGCAGTATTGACCTTGTTGATCAATCCATTGATACTCTTCTTCAAAGCCTCCCACGCCATGCGCTGGTACTCTTTGCTTGTCTTATCCGTGATCTGGGCTTGCAACGCGCGCAAGCGAGCTGGGGGAATGTAGGTACCGCCGGATCGCATGGTGAGCAGCTTCTCGTACTCTGCCTTTGCGGCAGCTTGTTTCTCCTCCTCGGTACGGACCGGCGGGGGAGTGCGCTCGCGGGGCGCAGGACGATAGGAGTCACCTCCATCACGATCGCGTTCTCGGTCTCGATCTCGTTCGCGGTCACGGTTGTGCTCGTTGCGCTCGCGATGCGGCATGTCGACCTCTGCAGAGGCCATGGCTGCAGGCGCCTCGCTGGCGCGACCGCAAGGCTATACCTCGCGATATACGTCTGACAGATCGTGTAGCCGAGTCAAGAGAGGCCTTCGCGCCTCAAATATTCGACTTCGTTGACGGACCGACTCAGTGCGCGAAGGGGAGCGTTGGTGAAGAAGTAATCGTGCAGCCCAGCCGCAGAAAAGCCAGGCTCACGACCGCTACGCCAAAACTTTGCGCACGGACCTCTCAGCGAGACCTGGCGCTCGCTGCACATGCACCAGCCACATCACTTGCGCCCCATAATGTGGCGTGTCCTCTGCATCAGCCTCACTGCCTCCCTCTGGCTACGGTGGACTCTCCTGAGAAAAGTCGCGTCGTCGTGTTACCAAAGCCCCGTACGAACGACGTGTACGCCTTCCCTCAGCCCCCTCGATCGCCAACTACCGACACTCCTTTTGCCTGCGCACAACCAGAAGCCTCGACCTCGACCGCTTTCAGAACTCGACCTCGAAATCTTCAGGAGACTTTGAACAGCATACATCCGTTGGAACATTTGCGAGGTAGCGGCCTGCAGTTCTTCAGTCGACATGGTAAACCACCAACCCTCCGAGCACCACGCACCATCCGCACCCCTCCGTGCTGCTCAAGAGCTAACGCTGCATCCTTCAGTTGGACAAAATCGTCGGCCTCGCCATGCTCGTGGCCGCCTCCGTCGTCTTCCTCTACTACTCCATTTGGACCCTTCTCATGGTTAGCCCAACCCCTGCCCCTGGACCCCTCATTCTTCATCATTGCTAACATCGCCAGCCCTTCGTTGATGACGGCCACAAGCTCCACGGCTTCTTCCCTCCCCGCGTCTGGGCCATTCGTATCCCCGTTATTCTCATCCTCATCGGTTCCGCGGTCGTTGGCTCATTTCTGGCCATGGTCATGATCCGAAGCAACCGCAAGAAGGCTGCTAAGGCGAAGGCTGCTGCGAAGAAGAAGGCATAATTTCAACCATTGTTCATTGTTCGCTATTTGCAGCAGATGCAGGATTGCTCTGAGAGAATCAATAACACCCTACAGTCGATTGGCCGGGCAGTATGAATGCATTCTAACTGGCGTCATGTGTACGATAACAGCGACCAGCTTGGCTTTTGAGAAGCATGTCTTATATAGTACATGGAACGGCATGTACAATGCATCACAAAGGGTATCTAATTTATATTTCAGGCACGAGTGGTGCTCTTGTCTTCGATTGTAGTGGTGATCTGTGATCCAAACGCCTTACCAACATAACACCGTAACCAAACCAAGCAAAGATCAGTCAAACTGCTCTGTGGCCACACTGCGTGTTGAAATTTGTCTTTCCAAACAAAGGGGCATCCGGTCCATCCTCTGTCTCCGTTTCCTATCCTTCTCACCCGAACTCAGGGCTAGGTCACACGCGCTGGTCCGCAAAATCGAGAACTTCACAGTCATCCTCAAAGAAACCGTCCTCGTCCTGTTCGCCCTGACGCGCGCCTCGGCGTCGTCTCGTAGTCACTACTATCTGCTCCTGGTCTCCATACTGCATGACTCGTTCCATTGCTGAGGCTGGCAGTGCGCGATGATCATCGGGTCCAATTGAGTCTTCACCAAAAGCTGAAGAAGGTCCAAGGTCCAGCTTGATTGAAGCAATCGGTTGACCAAATGCCCAGACCGAATCTTGAACGGGGATATGCGTAACATGGGTCTCTTGAGGCTGGCCCTTCTTCTTTTTCTTGGACACCGGCTTATCATCAAGACTAGTCTCAGCTAGAAGTGCTGTGGCCGCATCAAGCTGGGATGGTGCGTCAACAGTGTATTCGCAGAGACTCACACGTCGATCCGTGTGGAAAGGCTGGTAGGGCGCGCTAGACTCTATCTCGGCTTGAGGAATTGCAGCCGCAGGCCCTGGAATCTTCGGCATGTGCGGCGCCTCCAACGTGATAGTATTACCAGCTTCCATCTCACGCTCAGAGAGATCCAGATACTCTTCTTGAACCCCAGAGTCGATGAGCTGACGGACAGCAGGCGCTATTGCATCGTCTGGCAGCAGAGGTACCGTAAGATCCTTGTATCGGTTGGGCTTTGCGATCCTTTTCCCTGTTCGTACCGTAGCTTGTCTTGTCTTGCAGGGGAAAGTCCTGACGAGTCCACTTCCGATTGAAAACAGGACTTGCGCCTTCCGTGTTTTGATCCAAGTAATGCACGCCGTTTCAGGAGGGTGGCTGCTTGGAGGCAAGGAGACACGATTCTCGCCCGTTTGCCGGAGCTGACTGATGGCTGTACCCGTCTTGCCAAGGGAACTACTAATGCTAGCAGCAATCACCCTTCCTCCCTGAGCAGCTGAGTCCTTGAAAGTTGTCGAGTTTGCCGAACTTGGGTATGCAGCACTACTGCGTCGAGATCTTGTCACGAAGGGCTTGGCGGCAGAATACGCAGCTCCAAGAGCGCCTGAAGCTATCGAAACTGCCGAGCTCGACGGTTCCGATGCCTCGCCCGCGTTGTCCTGTGCAAACTTGCGGCGTCGAGGAGGTGGCCACATGAAGGCACTGAAGGGCATGTCCAGCAAGTGGACAGTTCCCCTTTCCGTGACCATTGCGATTCTTTCACCATGAGGGCCTGCCCAAGCTACCTCAACGATTCGAGCAACAGTCATCCGGGAGAACTGGGCGATTTGTCGAACCAAGGGTCCAGATATATCGCTGGTCGAGATTGAGGATTGGAGTGGGGACGACCTTGTGACTTGGAGACGGAGAAGGTCCCAAACTGTTTGCACATCTCCTTTGCTACTGGCAGTGAACAAAGACAGACCGGATGGCGAGAAAGATAAGAAGCTACAGCCTAGAGGTGCCGTAAATGTTGTCAAAGGATGAATCAATGACGAGTTGACCATTGATTCGGCGTCAAGGATGGATACCAGTCCTGGGTCCTTTTGACTCGCATGACCTGGTGAGCCATGAGTCGGGGGGAACTGGACGGGATCGCGCTGCGGTGACCGACCAGCAACCCAATTTTGCGGAGGTGATCGGGCTTGCTGAGGAGGTGACTGAGCACTGGGCGATTTGCTCCAGTAAGAGTTCCAGGCTTGAAGGCCTTGCTGTCCTACCCATCGAGCTCCCTGGATGAGCTCTTGGGTGGTCTCGCGCATAAGCTTGTTGACGAGACTATCCGAGATGGGCAGGTCAACAGCAGCTGTAGACGGGGGCAAGTTTGGCGGAGCCTGGGATGAGACTCCTGGCGCTTTGCCCAGGATTGGCAGAGGAACATGAGCACGAAGCGTAGTCTGCGATGTCGGAGACATGGGGCAATAGGCAATCCACCGACCTTTGACAGCAAACACAGGCGATGGAGTGCTTGACGGGGGCGCTGGCCGCGTACCCTCCAGCTCCTCCGCAACTTCGGTCTGACCACCATGTTGTACTGATGTCCATAACTTTCCAACACAAGCGAATGCATGCGTATTCTGCTTCTCGAGAAGCTGAAGATAGATCCAGCATTCGCCGGTAAGACCAGAGCATACGGCGACGGTTCCTGCATCTGCTTTGATACTGAAAGCTCCGCTTGGAGGTGGTGGCTGAAACAGCGGACTGGTAACCGAGATGGCCGCGCTGATTGGGATTCTCTGACATTCCAACAGAACGTCCACCAGCTTCTGCGTCTTGAGAGAATAAACGTGTACGGCAGTTTGATAGAACTCCACAGAGGCAGGCCGTCCAAGCATACCTTCAGCTTGACTGAACACAGATCGAGGACTTGCCGTACCACCAGGCTGAGGACTTCCATTGGTATCTTGAATCGTGACTTCGGGAGCGTCAGACCTTAGAACCGGGCCGTGCAGGACTACTGCAACGAGAGGATGCTGAAAGGCAGCCTCCCCAGTAACTTTCCACGGCAGTATCTTCGCGTGACGTACGCCACCGCGTAGGCCCTTCAATCGCGCAACCGGTTCGAGACCCTTCTTGCTCACTGAATGAACTTCCAGTCCACCTTCGTAACCGGCTATGATGACGTTGTCGGCGCCTCCCGATTCGTTGGGCAGCTTGTCAAAGCCAAAGAAATAACCTCTTTCACCTGCTTTCATCCCCGATTGGGGAGAGGCCGACAGGTCAATATTCGGGGCACCGTAGTAATGCGCCTGTGGTTGGTGAGGCAGGGGTGGATGCCGAGCCTGGGTGAATTGTGATTGCAAAGAGCTTCTCCTATTTGCAGCTCCTGGTGTGTACGCAGAAGGCTCAGGTGACTGATACCGCGGCTCCATCTGGTAGCTCAGCGGCCTGCGAATACTATTCGGCGGCGAAGGTGACGCAGGTGCAGGTGTCATGAAGGGCCGAGTTGACTGCCAGGGATGCGGGACACGGCCGGAGTCTTCGTAAGACGAAGGCATAGTCGGAGGCGATTCGCCCATTAGGCTAATGAGGTTGCCAGGCGAGCCACCGAAACCGTTCTTTGCCCAGTCGTTTGTCATTCCGTTCATGGTAGCTTCAGGAACCGGCAGAGCATGCAGCATCGGAGACACCTTGCTGTTAGCATAACTAGGCGAGACTGTAGGCCTGAACTCGGGCGTGTCGACAGCAGGCGAGGAAGTATCGGAGCCATGGCCGCTCTTGTTGTTGAGACTAGAGCTGCTATCGTTGCTGGCAATAAAGAAGAAAGCTGGTCAGTGGGACAAAGCACGGCCACCAGGGAGGAGTCACGCGGGGGAGGGGCACGATGACGAGGTTTACTCACGAGAACTTGCCAGCAGTCTGCTTTGTCACCGCCGCAGCAATTCCTCCTCCACCATCTTTGGCATTCTTTCTGTCCTTCTTGCCTATGACCATGATTAGCTGGTAAGGATTGAATGATGGCTACAGACCGAGATGCAACTGAATGATAGACCATGCGGGGCACCTCGTCGTGGCGGGATTGGCGCGCGCCGGCGATCGACGGACTGAACCGGTGGGGGTTGGAGGCAAGGTAGGCGACCAAGGGAAACTCGACTCGGCGCAGAGGTGAAGGTAATGATAGCACTTACTAGGCATTCAAGTGTCGGTGTGCGTCGGGAGGAAGCAGTTGCCTGCCTCCCGAGGATCCGCACCTCCGCGAATCCAAAGACTGCTGTGCTCTCAACGCCGAACAAACGGGTCAAGGACAGCAAGCTAGAGAGAACAGGAAGAATCTCTGGCGGATGTGATACGATAGGCACTGTGAAAGGTTGGAGGACGTGTCGGGTTGAAACAAATAAGAAGGACGTGTCCAGAAGACGAGACGCGAAGGAAGAGCTAGCAGCGAAGCAGTCTTCCCGGAGGTGAGCAGTAGTGTCGAAGTCTATCGCGTATCAAGTGAACGTGGCGCGGCCGTAAGGGTGAAGGAGAGACCGGGTTGTTGGATACGGGTGCGCTTTTGTGCAAACTGTGTTATTGTGATCATATACAAGTGTGTCGAGTTGTATTGTAGGAAGAAAGGAGGACGGGGATGGGCAAAGCTGGAAGACGATGGAAGGCAGGGAGGGGAGGTATGAGTCCGAGCTCTCTCATGCGAAGCAGTGCAAGCAGGAACAGCAGCATCAGCGTTGACAGGGTCGAGACAGTGACCTTGACCCCCTCCATAATCAGCGGCTTCCCCTCCACGGGTCTCCCTCCCCCACATACAATCCGCGCGTATCAGCGGCTGGGCGGGCGATAAGGCAAGGCACCGCTGATAGCGCGGTCCGAAGTCGTTACCTTGCTGCACTATGCTTGTAGCCAGGTACCGCCACGCTGTGATTAGCCGAGGTGGTACTTGCTGCTGCTTGAGCCCAGAGGAGAGTTCCAGTTACTTGGCATGGTCGCGTCATCGGGTGCATTACACCTGCCCATGCACCGCTGGTTGCAGCCAGGCCAGGTCACAACCATCACTGAGGGAACCTGGAGGTCAGCGAGGAGAGGGGCATGAGGGGGTGCCACGGGGGTGCCTATAGCGCTGTGGACCTCCCCCAAGGACCCAATGTCCCACTGACAGCTTCCTGCTTCACCACGTTTGTGGTAACTGGCTGAGCTGACGGCTGGATTTGACTCACCCGCCCGCATCACCAGCCTCCATCTGCTGAGTGCTATGTCTTGATGTACCACAACAGGCGGCAGTCGCGCGTGCCTCTCTTCATGTTGCTGACGTGACGTCCCTTTTCCCATCAATCCTCTCACTGTGTTCCCTGCTCCTAGCCCCGGATCTCTTGCACCGTAACGAGGGAGAGGGGGAATGTATACGCCACCATTTGCTTCCGCATGACCGTGTCACATGCTCTGCGACACCATCGTAATTGGAGGCCGACGCTGCCCGGGATCTTCCTGTTTGACGTTCTGGAATCGTACCTATCATCAGCAAGCATGGCCGAACTATAATGCGTCTGAGCTCAGATGCCTTACCAGCGTGAGTTGAGAACAAAGACTGTGGCTGAGTGGCGTCCAATTCCGTCAACAAAGGTGACCTGTACCAAACGAGACCGTGATGTTTTGAGGTTAGATGCTCCCATATGTGATTAATTGATTTCCCTCTTTGTCTAAACAACGCCTTGCAGTTCTAGATGATAGGGACATCGCGCTTAGTGCATGAACATATTTCTTTTGTACGTTGTTCGGTCCCCATGGGTTGACGTTGCCAATGTTCGGGTGATCCAGTTGACCTAAGAGATGTCGACGTTCCTGGAGTGATCCTTGGTCACAGGTCTACTGACAGGCAAAAGTCGACCATGGCTCTTCCTAAAGAGTGCCATGTATAGTTCCTAATATCATTCCAGGCACGGTGAACACTTTCAATCGCACGAACGCGGGTCTTTCCACATTGATATGTCCAGGGTACCTAAGCGCTGCACTCGGCAGCGGCCGAAGTTCCTGACTACAGCTGTTGTGGGGACGAATCCATTAGGAAGGGACGCCTCAGTGTAGGTTGTGGCCAAACAACCCCAACCTAGCGGTCTCACTAGGGCCTGTCATAAACACGTTCCCTTCTCATCACCTGGCGAAATCTCAAGATAATTGAGAATCTTCACCACGTCCACCCTCTCCGTGAGAACTGACTGGGTCTCTACGCTTTACCCCATGTCTGGTCCCGTGACGAGCTCGTGTCCGGTGATACCGTGATTCAATGCCGATGCCGGTACAAATTTTCGACGATGGCAACAAGATCCCGATATGGCTGTGCAACATGCAGGAAGCGCAAGAAGAAATGTGACGAAGGGAGACCGCAATGCGGACAGTGTGTTTCCCGTGGTGTACAATGTGGCGGGTACGATATGAGGCTTACATGGGGTAACGGCGTTGCTTCTCGTGGTCGTTTCGCTGGCAGCACATTCGCGTTTCCGGACATGGTACGCAATGGATCAACAGGAACTCCCTCGCCACAAAGCGCTGCATCTATCGGATCACCTATGACTATTCTTGAACATGACACACCTGGTGCTACCACAACGGCACATCAAGACTCGCCGCACTCGAGCATTCCTAGTCAACCATCTCCTCAGGCCAGAGACAGGCAGTCTTTAACCTATCGAAATGAGGAAGAGCGGGACGTGATCTTGAAAAACTGTGAGTGTTCCTGTTTCAGCGGCAGTGGATTTTCGCAGAGATGTTCTGACAGCCAAGTAGTCCTGAACGAAGGCATCCATCGTCTATATGCTACGACGGCCTGTGAAAGTATCGTGGAGGCTTTCAAAGATCTCATGCCTACGTCTGAAGTCTTGACATTGATCTGCGTCGCATTGCAAGAGGTAATATCGACTGGACCAACAGTTTCCGCCCTGGAGAAAACGGCAAGGGCCTTGGAGATGTTCCGCCACCAAGTGTCATTAGAGAACTTCCGTAGCCAAGAGGAGCTATTTATGACCGGAGCCTGGATTTGTACACTACATGTAAGCCATCTCACTAAATGGGCAAGGGGCCTTGAATGAATGCTAATGGGGATGAGCAGCTGATCCAAGGCCTACCTTGGACGTCGACCTTCTATCAGTTCTTGGAATTTTGTCAGATTGGGGATGATCTGTCCAAACTGCGACCAAACCCCCGATACCACCTCGGCGTGCGACAGCAGATGGAGACCATTAGCGTTCTGGACTTTCCGAATTTCGTGCTGGGTCGTGTGAGCCCGTCACGAGGCCTATGGAATCGATTTAGAAAGCTCCAGAGCAGCTGGGATGACCGCTATGACGGAGGCGTGGAGCCTGTGACGGGGCTTCCCCGTACAATGCTGGATCTGCTGGCTTTCAATCCACTCGACATAAACGAGATCACCGACCAATGTGAGGAGAAGCTGTGGAATTGGAACGGTCAAACGAGTGCTTCATTGTGGGTGTGTCAGCTTTGGGACTGCTACAGATACGCTGGGATCCTTGCTATACGACACCAACGATCTCTGTCGTATCGCATCTCTCAATCCGGCCGTGGCCTGAACATCAGCCTGCATCCTCAACTCGACGTGGGAACAGGAACGGTCCCATCAACGGAGATCATTTTGTTCCGTCTTCTAAGCAGTCTTAACGCCGTTCTCAACGAGAGATATTGCACAGGGAGTCACCCATCACTTCAAGTTCAGCATCTCGCACTGTACCCGCTCGTGTATGCGAGTCTTCAGGTATCAGCTCTCAAGGCTACGAAGCATCCATGGCGGGAGGACCTGATTCGCATGCGTGAACAGATCGTGGCCTTGGAGCCCGGGACCCAAGGGCATTTGCTTCAGCTTTTTGATATACTGGATGAGGCATGGAACTCAGGGTACGATGGGTTCGATGCCGACGGGGCTGCGAGACATCGTGAACTTGAGATCACCATCATATGAGAAGTTGTTTGCTTCAATTTCATCATTACGCAAGCTTTGCTACTGAATATTACATTACAGACGAGGCTTGCTTTCACAACATGACGCCTGGTCTTCGGGGCGCTGTGCTTGTGCCAATTGGGAAGTGAAGTTCTTCCTTCCGGGAACATCCTGAGCCGGGTTGCCAGTGAAGAAATCAGCAGGCTTGATATGCAACTCCAAGATCTCGACCGGCCTATTGAGTGACGGATGTTAGCTTCGGAAGGTTTTACACAGAACACAATTGACCAAGAACAAGGACTTACATGATTGGCCAATCTTCCACTCTGGGGTTGTGCGTCAGACCGAAAACGCTCCACACGACAACATCCTTCTGCACCACGTCGTCGTTCCTTTCCGCAGCGTCTGAGACACCTTCGATCTCGGTCGAAGACTGGAGAGTGTAACGACCACCGGCATAGAACTCATTGTCCTTGTGCTTGGTGACCCAGAGATGGCGCTGGGCAAACTTGGCGCGCTTCGCCTGGCCGGATTTGGGATCGGCGAGGAGGAGCTGAGTCACTGGAGGCAGGATCTTGTAGCCAACGGGCTGGCCGCTGATAGGATTCAGCTTGTCCAGGTTCTGGACCTTGAAGATACGGTCCGTCATGGGGTTGGCGAAGAAACCGCCCGAAGTTGTGATTGGTGTGGTTCGCACCTCGTAGGCATTGCCGTTAGGGTTGGTCCGAGCATCGATCTGCATGGGCAGCGACTCCGTCTGAACAACCGTGTTCTCGTGGCCGTCGATTGCCGGGTCGATGCGGACGCAGAAGATGTGCTGGTGGTTCTGCGCGAGGACTCCGGGGCTGACGACGTTGCCCCAAGGCGCGGTCTTGCCTTCGTCGATGTTCACGGTCGAGACGATTCCCGTGGCACGGGCCTGGACGGTGACTGCGCCAGCTTGTTCGAAGATGTACTAGAATACACTCAGCTCTCGACCTCACCATTGGACGAAAAAACCTGGAACGACTTACGTTGAAGATGTACTCATAGTTCGCCAGTGTGATGATGAACTGAACGACAAGCTCCCGCCTGCGAGTCACAACGCTGCGACCGCTGCGCCAGTTCTTGTGTTTCCAGTTGATACCATTGTCCTGTTCATGGAGACAGATGACGTTCTTTGTCTCCCGGGCTGTGCCGGTGTGGTCAACCAACACACCATCAAAGTACTGGATGCAGTGTCAGTATTGTGCTCTTGGTCTCGATAGTGCCCACTGTGGTCGGACTCACCTTGATGACTCCCAAGCAATCACAACCCAGCTGCAGGTTGTTACACGCATCTCCAAGGGTTCCATCCCCAAAGTCGAAAGCTTGCTTCCTGTGGAAAGGCGTTCTGGGGTCCGCGTACGGCACGGTCATGTCGCTGATGGAAAGACGATAAAGGACATTGCGGCCGTCGAATCGCACATTGTGAAGAACAGCACCCTCGCGAGGGTTGAAGGTCACCCTCATGCTCCACTTCTGCCAGTTGATCACGTTCGAGTCTTCGATGCTGAAGCTCGGCCCACTCGGCTGGACAACATTGAGCTCCTTCAGATCTTTCCGCAGGCCGCCTGGGAGAAGTTCTGGAACGTATTCGGCAGGGGTCATGTGGTCGATGGAGACATTGACGAGCTCTCCCTCGGGGATGTTCAGGGGATCGTTACCACCTCCTGTGGAGACCTCATGGATGCGAATGATTTCTCGCGTCTCTGCATCGATGACCGGGATGATGGGAAGGGGGTAGGCCCAGAAGTTGCAGTCAGGCTTGGTGGTGTCCACAGCGTAGATCAGAGCCTGCATGTGCCGGCGCTTGGGATCATCAGCAGCATCTAGGCCACCATAAGGCCAAGGCTCAACGATGAAATCGAAGTTTGGGGGAAGATTGAACTTGGCGACGCGGCTTTGGAAGACGGCAGATTCTCTGCAGATGATGCGGACGTCATCGAGCTCCTCACTACACCAGAGTCAGCTTACGAAACCCGTGGCCTACACTTTCGCCGATACGTACACTGTGAATGAAGCTTGTGCGTCTGCGCGGACAGATTCGATAGCGTGAATCTTCTTTGCGTGAAGATCTACGATAGCCTCATGTGATTGCGGCGGCTTGCCTGCTTGCGCTGTGTCGAAGTGAACGCGGGCCTGACGAGCAGGTCTGGGCGTTGTGCTGGTGACTTCTCCTGCCTGCTCAGCGTCTAGGAATGGGGCAAGGATCGCCTTGGACGGCTCCTCAAGGTAGATGACACGGAACTTCAGCACCGTGTTGGGATGCGCTGCTCGAATAACATCGCGAGCCAAGTTGGTCTCGCCGATAGAGAGAGGCTGAAGAGGATGCGGGGACGGCATGGTGTGAGCAGCACCCAGTAGATGGATGGCAGCAGGATGAAAGCCGGTCTGCGAATTGGGGGTCGATGACACTGGCAGAGACAACAGTTCGTCCTGAGCAGTGAAATGAGATGAGGTGAGATGAGGTGAGATGAGGTGAAAGATAAAAGCAAGATGGATGTGATATTGAGTTATAAGTCAATGCTAGGACCAAGATCTATCATGCAGTCTACGTAGGTGAGGAGACTAATGATCGGATTCGCGTATCAGTGTGGTCAGTGCACCAAGCGACTTGGGGGGAGGGGGGCCTTTACTGTCGGCAGAAGGGAGCCGATTGCGGGCCAAAAAGTGCACCAGGATTCTTGAAACCTCTATCTGGGAAAGAGACGCGACATCTCTTCGCGAGCTTGACAAATGGAAACTCGCAATCTGCAAGTCTATCAATCAAAAAAAGCCGGGAATTTCTTCGCGTAGCCAGAGCGGGCGCTGTGAGGAGATCGGGGCTGAGACGGAGCAGGCCGAAGGCGCCGGAGCGGCGGGTCGGCGGGGCCATCTGGAAGTTCCGAATCGGGCAGGTCGATGCGACAGACGCCGAACAAGTCGAGGCGTGACATCCAGGCACTCAGTCTAGCGATGAATACTCTTACAAGGTGCAGTAGGGGGCAGTTGTGGCAGCGACGGAGACGTTCACAGCCTGCATCGGCAAGGCGAGTCGGGTCGTGGTCGCGGAGGACGAACATGCCTCAGGGCCTTTAGTGAATCGTGGACGGCATCCGAAGCAAAGGACATCGTTCCCACCGTCGTTCTCTGAAGCTTGAGAAAGAGCAGAACGGCACGAGTCCCCCCTTCACCATGGTTGACACTCTCAATCTGGTGGATGCGTCCATCGGTGATATCCAGGACGCCTTGTCGTCAGGAGCCCTCACCAGCGTTGAGCTCGTTGCGCGGTACCTTCGTCGCGTCGCAACCTACGACTGCCAGGGCCTTGCCTTGAACGCCATCCCGATCCTGAACAATGATGTCTTTGCCGAGGCGGCAGCTTCAGACGAGCGGAGACGATCTGGGCAGCCGTCGAGACCGCTGGAGGGGATCCCGTTCACCGTCAAGGACAGCTACAAGGTGAAGGGAATGACGGCAGCGAGCGGCTCGCCGGCTTTCAAAGACCTGGTCGCCAACCAGGATGCGTTCACCGTCGCCGCCATCAAGGAAGCGGGTGGTGTTCTCTTGGGACGGACCAACATGCCTCCAGTCGCGTACGGCGGTATGCAACGAGGCGTGTATGGCCGTGCTGAGAATCCGTACAACCCGAAGTTCCTCGCTGCCGCGTGGGCTTCGGGTTCCTCGAACGGATCGGCCGTTTCCACAGCGTCTTCGATGGCGACCTTCGGCATGGGGGAGGAGACGGTGTCGTCGGGTCGGTCGCCGGCGTCGAACAACGGCCTGGTCGCCTACACCCCCTCGAGAGGCTGGATCTCCATCCGCGGGAACTGGCCCCTGTACCCGACCTGCGACGTGGTTGTGCCGCACGTGAGGACCATGCCGGATCTTCTCAAGCTCCTGGAGGTCATCACTGTCGGGGACGGTACGACCGAGGGAGACTTTTGGCGGGATCAGCCGTTCATCCAGCTGGAGAGGCCGTGGCGAGGGCTCCCTCGCGACGAGGTGTTTGCGAAAGCCGGCAAATGTACCTCCTTGAAGGGGCTGCGCGTGGCGATTCCCAGCATGTACAGCGGATGCGATGCTCCTGAGGGAGCCACCCCTGTTCACACTCACCCTGATGTGCAGAAGCTCCTGGACAAGGCCAAACGGAGTCTCGAGAAGCTCGGCGCTGAAGTTGTGATGGTGCCGGATTTCCCACCCGTCACAGGCTACGAGAATCCGGATCTCCTCCCACCAGGATGCCCAAGGCTCCCTGCGGACTGGAACTGGTATGAGAGAGGACCACTGGTGGCTCACGGGTGGGACAAGTTCCTCAGAGACAACGGCGACTCCAACATGCCCGACCTTGCTGCCGTGGACGAGATGCAGATATTCCCGCACGCCATGCGCACCGAGGCGGAGCTGAAGTACTTCCCACCGAAAAACGCAATCCACTGGGGGAAGCTGGCCGGATACGTCAAGGAGTACTCATTCTACGAGATCCCGCACCTGGAGCATGCGCTGACGGCCCTGGAGGCGATGCGCAGACGGCTCTGCGACGACTACCTGCAGCAGCACAACTGCGACTGCTTCGCCTTCCCTGCCCAAGGCGACGTGGCACCAGAGGACTCGGACGTCAACCAGGACTCAGCTGCGCAGGCGTGGAAGAACGGAGTCTGGTACAGCAATGGGAACCGAGCTCTGCGCCACCTGGGCATACCCTCCGTGACCGTCCCGATGGGCCTGCTGGAGAGCAAGGGAGTCCCCATGGGGCTGACCTTTGCCGGACGTGCTTACGACGACGTCAACCTCCTGCAATGGGCCAACGCGTTTGAGAGGGCAACGCTGGAGAGGACCGTGCCGCGCCACACGCCGCCGTTGCCGTCCGACTTGATCGAGCTGAAGAAGCCGGCAGGGAGACGCCACGAGGCCCCGACGATCAGCATCCGACGGATTGATGCGGTCCTCCAGGAGACAGAGGGCCGACTCAGAGTGGCTATCGAGGGGACGCTGGATACGAGGTGTGCAGAGAACGACGGTGCCGACCTGATCTTGGATATCACTGTCAATGGCCAGGACTGCCCCCAAGACAAGGTCGAGATCACAAGAGAAGGAGATGCTGTGCCCTTGAAATTCACGGCCGTCACTGACGCCGTAATGCCACCTAAGCGAAGCAAGAGGGAGGAGACAGCAGTGCCCGTCGCCCGGGACAAGACGATGGTGGTGGTGGTGGCTAGATGGTCCGAAGACGGGTATCCGGCAGGCCATGTTGCCCTTGTATAAGCTTCTGTAGAGGATCACTAGATTTACAAAGACCTGACAAGATGTCTGAAAATTAAAATAAATAATCAAATAATAAATAATAATTAAAAAAAAAAACGATGAGAATCCTCGCCTAATTCGGATGTGTGCTTCTGCTGCTGTATCATACCCCCTGCAGCGGAGTACGGCCGTGTCAACCAACAGCATCGCACGCCAACACAAACCGCACACAGGGGTTTCTACATACTGCACTGTGAGAGCTTATCAATCGAGATGACAGGCCACGAGACATGGAGTCATGCCAGATGGAGATTTGGCGACGCGCGCTTTGCAGTAGTGCCGACGACTCCACGGCCACGCGGGAACAAGAGGCAAAGGGTGTGGTGGAGATTGGTGCCGAAAGCTCCAGACCCTCGTCTCTCGGGGGATTGATATAAGCGACTGGCGCCTATCTGAGCGATCTCTTGGACCTAGACAAGTCGAAAAGGCAACAGGGAAGTAAGTAGACGAGTCCTGGGCAGCGAATACATTCTCAGTATAGGATCCTCGCCTATTCACGGACCATGTCGCAGCCCATCACCATCACCTTGCCCAATGGGCTCAGGTACTCCCAGCCGACAGGCCTGTTCATCAACAACGAGTTTGTCCAGGGAAGAGGCGAGGAGATTGACGTCTTGAATCCATCGTGAGTTTCTCTCCAAGATTGCGCGTGAAAGGGGGGACTCGCGAGATTGACTCTTGGTGATACTATAGTACCGAGAAGAAGATCCTCACAGTCAAGGGCGCTTCGACCGAGGACGTCGACCTGGCCGTCTCTGCCGCCCGCACGGCCTTTGAAGGACCGTGGTCCGAGCTCCCGGCTGTTGAGCGGGTGAACCTGATGCTCAAGCTGGCGGATCTTGTGCACGAGAACAGAGAGCTGCTGGCGAGCATCGAGGCGTTTGACAACGGAAAGGTGTGTGTGTTGCAGCATTTGTCCCTGATCGTGTCCATGCAGCGCAGGAGTCCTGACGATTAAAAAGACATACAAAGAAGCCCTGAACCTGGACGTGACTACGGCACAGAACGTCTTCAAGTACTATGCAGGCTGCGCCGACAAACTATCCGGCAGCACGATCGAGACGTCGCCCAACAAACTGGCTTATGTCCTCCGGGAGCCGCTGGGTGTCTGCGGCCAAATCACTCCCTGGTGAGCGACCATGGGGCAGCGATGTTCATCAACTTCATCCCCTTACAAAACTGCTGACCATGGTCTCTAGGAACTACCCCTTCCTGATGCTGTCCTGGAAGGTCGCTCCAGCACTGGCATGCGGCAACACCATCGTCCTCAAGCCGGCCGAATGCACCCCCCTCTCGGCGCTATTCTTCGGCCAGCTCGTGAAGGAAGCCGGGTTTCCCCCGGGCGTCGTGAACATCATCCCCGGCCTGGGCGGCGTGGCCGGCAGGGCGCTGGCGGAGCACACGGACGTGGACAAGATCGCCTTCACGGGCAGCACGGCGACGGGCAAGGCCATCATGCGGTCGGCGGCCGGCAACCTCAAGAACATCACGCTCGAGTGCGGCGGCAAGAACCCCAGCATCGTGTTCGACGACGCCGACCTCGAGCAGGCCGCCAGGTGGTGCCACCTGGGCATCATGGGCAACCAGGGCCAGGTGTGCATCTCGACCTCGCGCATCTACGTCCAGGAGCGCGTCTACGACGACTTCGTCGACAGGTTCGTCCGGGCCACCAGGGAGCACCACCGCGTCGGCGATCCCTTCGGGGAGGATACCTGGCAGGGTCCGCAGGTGTCCAAGGCGCAGTATGATTCTGTCCTGCGGTACATCGAGGACGGCAAGCGGGAGGGTGCGCGTGTGGTGTACGGAGGCGCGAGGCAGGGAGAAGAGGGCTACTTTATCCAGCCCACGGTCTTTACCAACGTAAGTTTGTTCATTGGCCAACCAGTTCGATCTAGGGACGGTGTCATCTACTGACGAAGTATAATTCTTTTTTGCAATTTTACAGACAGATGAAAGCATGAAGATTGTGCGAGAAGAAATCTTCGGCCCGGTGGTGACCATCTCCAAGTTCAAGACGCTCGACGAGGCCGTGGCCATGGCCAACAACAGCAGCTACGGACTGTCGGCCGCCGTCTTCACCGAGAACCTCGGCAAGGCGCACAGGGTCGCCCGGAGGCTGCAGTCGGGCATGATCTTCCTCAACTCGTCCGGGGACTCGCACTGGAGCGTCCCCTTTGGAGGCACCAAGTCGTCGGGAATCGGCCGGGAGCTGGGGCTGGAGGCGCTGGACGCCTACACGCAGAAGAAGGCGGTGCACGTCAACCTAGGTAGCAAGCTGTGAATTGATCGAGTTGAAGTCTATTCTTCTTCGGTGTATCGTATCTCTTTTGTTTTATTTGATTCTGTTCTGTTCTGCTCTGCTCTGATGCCGCTTGTTCCCCGTGTAGGGCACACTTAGACAAACCCGAACCCGAGAGGTGGCCGGGGCGATGCTTCAAACCTTCTGCCCATGGACAAACGCGAACAACAAAGAATGTTGAAGATTTGTTGTGTGTCTTCTCTTTACCCGATCCTTGTCCAGAACCAGTTCTCCCCCGCAAAATACCGCGGACCCTTGGAACGCCTCGTTATCTCTAGACCCGCCCTTGGAAAGACACAAACCTGCAGCTATCGTGGGTCTGTCGCGTGCGCTATACTCGTCCAAGGCAATGGAGGCGAACGATGAAGCTTATTCGTCTTCCCGTTCGGCTGTCAACCTTGAGAACGCATGGGCCTGTCAAGTTGCAAACTACCTAATTACCTCCGATCCCGATATCGCCAAAATCAACGACATCGGACATACCGGCGGGAACGCTTCTCCTCGTGTGTCCTGTTTGATTCCCGTTATCTCGCGGTTCTCCAACGCGCATGGCAATAACCCCCGATCAGCCCAGTCTAAGCGGCATCCTAGTCCTGGAACTGATCCAATAGTATCTTCTCAGATAAGCCTTGATACTAGTCACAAACTCCAAGAACAGGGGCAGCAAGTTCACCAGGTTCGTGATCTGTTGGGCAGTATATCAGGTACTAGTGTTCCCTTTCGATATGCTGTAAGTGTCTCGCTCACCAAACATGCTTCACTTGTCTTGAAGGCTTTCTTTTCCTTGTACACCATCTATCATCGACAAACTTGTAAAACATTTGGTGTCTTTTTTTTTTGTTGAAAGAAAAAAAAAAAGGAAACAAAAACAGTCACAATGGCAGACAACGTCCGGAAAGGATCGAGGGTCGACAACGTCATCGCCCGAGACGCCGCCCAGCTCGCCGCCCTCGGCCACGACCAGCAGCTGGAGCGCAACTTCTCCTTCTTCGCCATGCTGGGCCTGGCCTTCTCCGTCCTCAACTCGTGGCCCGCCCTGGCCGCCAGCCTGTCCATCGGCCTGCCCAGCGGCGGCCCGGCCACCATCATCTGGGGCCTCATCACGGCCGGCCTGGGCTCGCTGACGCTGGCCGCCTCCAACGCCGAGTTCCTGTCCTCCTACCCCACGAGCGCCGGCCAGTACCACTGGGCCGCCATCATCACCCCGAGGCGGTGGGTGCCCATCGTGTCGTGGATCACGGGCTGGATCAACGTCAGCGGCTGGGTGGCCCTGTCCGCCTCGGCCGGCGTCCTCGGCGGCCAGCTGCTCCTCGGCATCATCACCATGTACGACCCGGACTTCGCCCCCAAGCAGTGGCACTTCTTCCTCGTCTTCCTGCTCTACAGCTTCCTCGGCTTCTTCCTCAACCTCTTCACCGGCACCGGGCTGCCCGTCGTCACGAAGAGCGCCCTCGTCTGGTCCATGTGCGGCTTCGTCGCCACCACCATCACCGTCCTCGTCTGCGGCGCCCCCGAGTTCCGCCCGGCCAGCTTCGTCTTCGGCACCCTCATCAACACCACCGGCTGGCCTGATGGCGTTGACTGGCTCCTCGGTCTTCTCCAGGGCGGCATCAGCCTGACCGGCTTCGATGCTGTCGCCCACATGATCGAGGAGATCCCCAACCCGTGCGTGCGCGGTCCTCGCATCATGGTCCTGTGTGTCTTCGTCGGCGTGGCCACGGGTCTGATCTTCCAGATCTGTCTCCTCTTCATCATCCGAGACGTCGATGCCGTCGTCTCGTCCAAGACCGGCCCTCTCATCGAGATCTATCTGCAGGCCACCGACAGCAAGGCTGGCACGGTCTGTCTCGTCTTGTTCCCCATCGTCTGCATCGTCTTTGCCTGCGTCGGCATCATGGCTACCAGCACACGCATGGTCTATGCCTTTGCTCGCGATCGTGGCCTGCCCTTCTCGCACGTCTTCGCCAGGGTCCACCCGCGCTTGGGCATTCCCGTCAATGCTCTGCTGCTGACCAACGCCGTTGTCGTTATCTTCGGCCTGATCTACTTGGGCTCGAGCAGTGCGTTGAATGCCATCTTGTCCGCATCCGTTGTCGCTCTGTCGGTATCCTATGCCGTTGCTCCGGCAATCAACTGCCTCCAGGGTCGCAAGAAGCTGCTGGCCAGCAGACCTTTCAAGCTCCCTGAATGGCTTGGCTGGACCTGCAACCTGGTAAGTCCCTTTTGAATTCTCTCCATATCGCTCCTCGGAAGAAGCTCGAATACTGATGTAGACTGTGGCAGTTTGGTATTGTGTATACGGTCGTGACCACCATCTTCCTGCTCTTCCCTCCCGTCAAGGATGTGACTGCGGACACCATGAACTACGCCGTGGTTGCGTTTGCTGTCCTCATCATCATCTCGGGGATCCAATGGTTCGTCGACGGAAGGCACAATTTCACTGGTCCTACGTTTGACGAGGCCGCCTTCACCAGCGTCGAGGGCATCGTCGATGTGGAAACAAGTCACACGGAGATCCCTGCAACCAAGCCCTAGTGAACATTGTAGATATTCCGAGCAGATAGACGATACAAAACCCTATCTATTCTATACGCGGGATGTGTTAGCAATCAGCGCATCTTGGTGTTCACGTCCTTGTCACAGCTCTTTAGCGCGTTCTGGTTCCGAGGTGAAATCGTGTCTTGAACCATCTTGAACCATCATGTGAAGTTGCACTTCGTATCCATACTAGGGAGGCTTTCACTGAAAACACCGTCGAACGAGACTAGACTCTTCTTCTTTCACCCACGCAGGCTGGCATGTAGACCTTGAGGAACTACGGCATACGCGGTGTGATTTAGTTGGACGATGCTACATAATTCTCTATCCGCATGCGCAGATCAAGCTGGAGTTGTGACAGAAATCCATCTTCACGTCCATTCCCTTCTCCAGATTCGACAGACCAGCTCGGCCTACAACCTCAACCTTGCTACTGGTTGGGATGAGAAGAAAGCGGTGGCCATTGCCATGGTTATGAACATGGGAAACGTGGCTTTTGTCTACACACTATATCTCTGGCCGTCGAGTGCTGAACCTAGATACGTTCAAGCTCCTGGTGGCATCCAGTGCCTTCTCGTTGGGGGTCATTGCTTGTGCCTGCATCGTGAGAACCTCTCTTCAGAGGAAGAACCGGAAGTCGAAGGAGGCCAACCCTTACGAGACCAACCTTTATGCATACTAAACACAATCGTTGTTAGAGGTGTTCAGCTGGACTCCGAGCGATGTTGTGTTCATGTAAGAATCATAGTCAACTACGGTCCTGAGGCATTGCAACAAGGGATGAGCAAGAGACGTGTCCAACGTTGGCTGCTCCCTGTTGATCGATATTCTCAAATGCACTGGAAGTTTTCACGGAATCCTTTGCTACGTGAATAAGCTGTATTCTTTTGAGCTGATGCTATTGGGGCTCCAACGTTGTGAGCGCTTCATTCTAGCTGGGAATGAGGATATTATCTTCCGCTAACTCAGGCTTTTCAGTGCGGAGATCAAGCCTGCGGTGAACCAGGTTGAAGCTCGCCTATATCTACCTTAGGTAGTATTCTACAACAGCCCGGCTTGCTAGAATGGTTAACACAGCAAGACGTCCTTGTTACTGCATTCCCCATCCGACAACAACATATACAACCCAAAACGGTGGACGATCCGGCCATTGTCAGGGTTGCCGAATCAGTCAATAAAAGCCCTGAATCTGGGGTTGGACTCGAAACTACTCTGAAACTCACGGATCATTAAGAACAATCTTTCTTGCAGGTCGCGAGCGGCTTCAGTGTGATGGATGCGTTCCTTGGCGAAGGCAACGTCGAGGGCTGGGACTTGTCTATAGGCGAGTAGCAGGTAGACTACCTTTTGCAAAGGTGAACTGGCTCGCATGAACGGGACCACCGAATGTGTTTGCTATTCATGCCATGTAGACAGCTCGCGGTCTAGTATTTCGTCGTTCAAGACTGCACATGCAAATGATGGAGACTCTTAAACTGCGTGCTGGACAGTCTTTCGTTATACACCCATATACTAAACACCACAACCGGCTCCCAAACTCCTGGAATCTTTCTACCCCATTCCCATCACCTTCCACCGAGGATCATGTAAATGCTAATACTGACTGAAATGGAACTTCAGTGACTCGATACACATCTGGTTCATGCCAGACAATACAAAGTCTACAGCTTCGCCTTCTTCTGCGCCGTCCACGCCGCAATAGCATCCATCAGAGGGGGAGACAGCGCATCATAGGGTTCCAGGCCCATAGATCTCAACTGCGACCGGACCTCGCCCATCTTCCCCGGGTCGTAGCCCTGTTCGACAATCGAGGAGACGAAGGCGGCAAACTGCGGTTCCTGCCAGCCGCTCTGGGACGAGAGCTCGGTGTGAACAAAGTCAAGGCCCTGGAAGGGATGGTCCGTCTCGATGCGGCCAAACATGTGCACGCCGCACGACGCGCAGGCATGCCTCTGGATGGCCGCGCTCTCGTCGACGACACGCAGCTTGTCGCAGTTGGCCGAGACCCGGACCTGGTCCCTGGGGATGACGGCGATGACGGCGAAGAGCGCGCCCTCCGGCTTCCAGCACTTGGAGCAGCCGCAGGCATGGTTGTGGAGGACGTTGCCTCCCAGGGTCACCTCGACGGGGCGGGAGCTGCAGAGGCATCGAAGTGTGCCCCCTGCGAAGTTGCTGTCACCCTTCTTCACACCGTTGCTCAATGAGGGATGTAGGTGAGCCATGCTTTGTGACTTGCGTGCGCGATAAGAGTGGATAACTGCTGCGGCTGCGGCTGCGGTGGCTGTAAAGATTGTGGCGGTAGCAATCAGTGATTTGTTCCTGGCGATGGGAGACCGAGGAGCGGCCATGGCAGAAACGGGAGAGAAAGAGGGCGTCTTGGATGGATTCTGGATGAGCTCACAAAGTCTACACACGGGATTGGCACCAATTAATAAGTATTCCTACCATGATGATACAATTCCTTAAAGAGTCGGATCTCGACCCGGCGCCCGTCGGTGCTAGGGAGTCGACGCCCGGTGGGGAGGCTTGTCGTGATGCAGAACACCGAGGAATCTCCTTCGACAGGTGCAGTGTGTTGTATTAAAGCTTACAATTCCCGATATATCCCAGGGCACCACTCTGTTAATAGATAAGAACACAAAGTCGTGAAACATCGAGTGGTGGAATTGAAAACATCTGAAAGGCTTCTATTCGTCGCAGCGTAAAGTGCTCATTGATAGAATCCAATACCGATAAAGATCCGAGCTACACCGGGGAGACTCGTGCTGGGGACGGGATAGTTGCCATCGAAGCCGATCACGTTACCTGCGTCGCTGGAGTATGCAGACAAGACCCGAGATCGGAATTCAGGGACTCTAGATCCGCGTCTTCTAGTCGAATGTGGAAAAAAGACCCCGGAAGCGCCATGGGTTTTCGATATGAAGAGGTCCAGTAGCTTCGATTGAGTCATGTAAGTGAGCTGTACTCTATCTACTACTATAGGTGGGAACTGGTACCAACAGAATCACCACGACTAATGTAGCAGCAATGTACACCCCGTGCTAGGATCAACTTACTACAGGTAAAGGAGAAATCAATGGCATAATGACTGTCTTGGCTGCAAGAAACAGAGAGGAATTTACTGCACGTTTACTGCACTGTGGGCAACAAGATGGATGTTCTCTACCAAAACCGTTTCGTGCTAATGAATCCGAAGCCGAAAAGATCCAGGCTTGGGTTGTCTCCCAACACACCACACTCAGCATAGTAGGCAATCAAATTAATCACCTTGGCTGTTGCATGACTGCCTGCAACACGTAAAATCACAGTGCAAAAGAACGCATCAAATTCAGAACCGACCTATTAGATGACTCAAAGACCCCCAATATCAAGCCCGGTACCGCGCCAGCTTCCACTCAGGTCTCTCCCCGTCAACCACCTTCCTCACCACCGCATGCGTCGCCCAGGGAATCCTCACCTCGCTCCCGTCTTTCAGCACGCGCTGCACCTCCCCGAAGAGCATGAGCTCGTGCTCAGCCTCCTCCTCCTTCATGCCACCACCACCCTGTCCCCCGCTTGTTGATGAGAGATGCTGGAACCGCGCCGGGAACACTTTGGAGACGGTGTGCTTTCGGCTCTGCACACCGTCCCACATCCTGGCGCGCAAGGCTCGGATTTCTGCGTGGCCAAACGTATGTTAGTCTGTCTGGTTTGCTGGATCTGCTTTTGGTACCCTAGTAGGTTTGAATGGTGATGTTGAGGGGGGGCGTTTGGGACGTGCTTTACCTTGAACACCTTGTCCTTGATCGTTTCCCATCGTTACTTGCGCGTCCTGCGTGAAGTAACTGACCCAAAGCTCATTCGAGTTGGGCATGTCTGACGCCCGGTAGAAGTTGGTGATGAAGGTCCGGATATCCGGATCCAAGTCGTCACGATGTGGGTAGAGGGGGAAGTATCCCCCGGAAAGGTGACCGGCCATGATGACAGTGTAAATTGTTTTTTTTTCCTTCGTTGGCGATGCTGTGATTTCGATGAGAATGATTCTTGGTTTGTCTATGGAAACTCCCCTGATGGCCTGTGTTGAATTTATCCTCGTCCCTGTATGAGGCCTGTCGTAGAAGTCTGGGGTGCATTTATGGGGTGAGGCTCTGTGGGAACATTCTCCAAGATTCCAGGCATAGTGCCGAGGGGATTGAGAGTGCCACCACAATTAAGCTTCTACCCACCATCATGTCTCCCCTCAAAGGAATGACATCCTGTGACGTTAACCCCCGCATCACGAGCGCCGAGCCTTCAACAGTGACGCGTGAATGATGTACCGCATTCAGATGGTGTCTCGGATGACACGCCATACGAGGCACAAGCACAAGGCACAACATCAGGCAACGTGGGGGAACAGCGACACCGGCATCCGCGTTCCATAGGCTCGCTGTGCAAGAGCTCCTGGAGCTGGATCCCGGAACGCTAGTAGAATGGCATGCGAAGCGAAAGTATTCCAGGTATCATTCTTACCCTACCTCCCAAAGGCAGTTGATATCTCGCAGTACATGAGCTCTGTGCAACGCCGCAAAGCGCCTAACCCGTCCGCCGCTCGTACATATCATAGATTACATCTAATCCACACCAGGTCGCAAATCTTTGACTGAGGCGTGACTTACTTCTTCACACCCCTGGCACTGACTTCTCCCTTCTCTCCAAGACCGAGCGCCTTGCGGCAGTCGGGACAATACCATTTCGTGGTCCTGGCAGGGATGCTTGCAAGACCGACACACTCGAGGTGAAACCACTCCAGCTTGCAGTTCTGCAGATATCTTTGTCAGTCGTCCGTTTCTTATGTTGCGACTCGAAGCGGGAGAACTTACGTCCACATTGTCGCACTGAATCATCGTCCCGAAGCTCACGCGATTGCAGGTGCAATACCTTGGCTCGTCTGGATCAATCGGATTTCCTTCATCGTCAACCTCCTCCATCTCTGTTTCCGCCGGGTGGTCCTTATCTCTCTTTGTCGTGCGAGCTTTCTTGCGCGGCGCCGCTTTCCTCTTGCCAACGGCGCTATTACCGCCGCTGCTGGTGGTGCTAACGATGCCAGGAGCAGGCCGCTTGCTCCGCTTCGCCGGCGGCCGCGCTTCCGGTGCGGGAGTGTTACGTGCCGTGCTAGCCCGGCGGGGCCGGTCAGCTGCCGAGTTGGGTTGTGGCTCTTGGCTTGCAGCTTTATCTCCTCGAGACGCTGGTCGCCGTTCATTTGTAGAAGCTGTCACGGGGGTCGCGGCCCGCGAAGATGATCGCACGGCAGGTACTTCTGTACTGGCTGTCGGCTCTGTGGGAGCCAGGTTCTGCTTCGCTGCCTCACCTCTTGTTTGCCGTTTCGACCCGCCGTTTGATTGAGCATCGGCTTGAGCTGCTCGCGCCATCGATGATGCCACCGTCGGGGGAAGTGGTACTGGAGTCTGCGCTGGTGCTTTCGTAGGGACAGTTGTGGTCACTGTGCTTGTGACTGATGGAGCCGGCGTTGGACTCGTGGCAGTGCTGCGGATCGGTGGTCTAGGGATGGGGACAGGGGTTTCTGTCGGCGTTAAAGATGTAGCGCTACGGGTCAGCTGCGAGCTAGGAACACTCTGGTCGCCATGAACGACATTGACATTCGGCCTTTGCGGAGGCGGCACTGGCGTCTCCGTCTTATTCCTCTTCAGCTGCGGTCGTGACGGGGTATCAGTTGCATCAGCTGACTCTCCAGCTGCATCTGTTTCACCACTTCGCTTCCTCTTGTTGTTTGTTCGTGAGTTGATGCTTGGCTTCTCATCCTTTCCTGTCTCGCTGGGGCTCGCGCCTGGAGGGGCGAGAAAGCGTCGAGCAGCTTCCGCCATCTTGCGTTCAGATTCTTCTGCTTCCACAGCTGCGAGTTTTGCCATGGCCTCCCTCTTCAGCTTCTTGGCTTCGTTAAGCTTCATCCCGCGATTGCTTGTTGGAACGTCATCGTTGGCCAGAGAGTCAACACTGATAGCTCCTGCTGGAAGGTGCTGTGTTCCTGACTCATTGTCCACCACGGGAGCCGGGATCTTTGGTTCAAACACTCGACCTTCCTCCTCTGCTTTCTTCTTCGCTTCACGATAGGCATCAGGTCCGCGGCAAAGCGTTTTGAGCTCTCTCGCAATCATGGTCTCGCTCGGTGTCCAAGTCGCGTTCTTTTTCATGCGTTTTCGTAGTTTTGCGAGCTCGTACTGAGTCAATTGCAACCACGGAGCATCAGCGCTGCCAATCACCGCGTTTTCTGGAGGTGGATTTAGCAGGGCCGCGGCATTAGCTGCGGCCGCTGCAGATAAGGCAGCGTCTGTGAATGTGACAGGTCGTGATGCGCGTGGCTTCGGTGGTTTGCTTGTCACGAGCTTGATTCTGGGGACTGTCCCCGGTGTCCGACGTACGGTTGCCGGGATATCTGATTCTTCGTCGGAACTTATGTCACTGTCATCGCTCATGGTATCATACTCAATGTCGTAAGGGGCCAAGACTTCTCCAGGCACAGTGATCTTGGGTATCCGCTTATGTCGAATCTTCTGACCCCCCTCCGAACGGCCTGCAAGTTTCGATCTTACCAGCTGAGGAGACTTGGAAGCCGCAGGGCTTCTGAGCTCTTCAGCAGGGTAATTGTCCATCATGGTCTGCAGCTTGCCTAGCAGGGCTTTTGCTTTGTTATAGTGCCTGTGAACACTCTCTGACATCCTCACGGCTTCGGCATGCGCGAAAACACGTGCGCTCAAAGCTTGATCCAAGTTTTCTGATATGTCGGCTCGCAATTTCGCGGGTTCGGGACGGCTGTTGACGGGCAGCGTTGGCAGCTGACCCCAAGTTGTAGTAAGGTCATGAACTTTGGTCGAATATTCAACGTATGACTCGTCCAGCTTCCCGATGAGTGTAAGGGAGCGTACGATATCGGAGGGCAGGTATTCAGTGAAGTCAAGGAAGTCCGTAACCGTTGTTTGCGCATCGGGATCGACGCGGGAGTCGGTATCCGTCTCCATGGCATCGATTGATCGTTCTATAGTTTGTTCCATGCTCGTCTTGCTCGTGGAATATACTCCATCCGCTTGCGCCTCGTCATGAATGGCTGTAGTGGATGAACTCATGGTTGCGACTCGAAACGCGAGAGGGTCGCGTCCGCTATGTGGCAGCCGACTGTCGCGCACAGCTTTTGCAGGTCCTAATGGACAAGAGTGTCCATCTGGGTACGCTTCTAGGGCACAGAAAAAGTGAACATGAGTATCGCCACTGTCCGTAGGTCAGGATCAAGATTCAGACGAACGAGTGAAGTCAAACGGCTGTCGCAAGTCGCAAGTCGCGCCATGGATGGTGGTTGTTGCCGCAACCCAGATGCAAGCACTTGGTCCGTGCACAGGTCGAGCTTCCACGGCGGGATCCCCGCTACGCCTGAGCATTACGTAAGCCACTTTCAATGTCAACCACCCATGCCCATGATTTCCGGTGCCTGATTGTTGCTACCCACTACCGTTGACCCCCAAGTCATCCCGCGTCACAGCCACTGTGTTGAGCTTTCAGCTTCGCATCTTCATGAGCCACCTGTTTGGGTTAATTACTCGGGTCGTCTGGGCAAAGTCTCCTTGACAGCCTCCTCCGCCCATATGCTGTTGCCTGGATCCGCTACTCGACAGCCTCTCACAGTGCCCCTCAACATGAGCTTTCTGGCGCGTTCGAAAGGCAGACTTCTACAGAAGACTTCAACCTTCACATACCTGCATGATCGATTGAAGAACTTGTCATGTTTCGACAGTGTGAAGTCCGAATCCAATGGCCTGCGGTACTATTATGGTTTTGATATGCGTATCAATGGTAACTCCATTACAAAGCAAGTACAGAACGAAGGACTGATTGCCTGCTCAGCCATAATGCTCGGCGTCCTATGCAAGAGACCAGTCTGCGGTCACGCCTATCCAAAACACCAAGCATCATGCCCCAAGCACAGCCATCCTTGAATGGGTCCCGCATCCCCGGAGTTCTGTTAGGCTCTCGTGGACACAACATGAGCTGGTTATGCTAACTCCAGGGCAGCATCTGGGAATCTGGGTTCCTGCGAGTCGCATTTCGTCACGTTGCTTGTGGCCGATTCGTGATATGACGAGTAGGGGACAACTGCCTAGTGGCACTTTCTCATTTTCACTTCGTCTTCCCGAATGCGTCTGATCTTGGGCAGATTGTTATGTTAGTCGGCATCGTCCATGTAGCCAAGTAGGCTTACAGACGCGTTTCTCAGGGCCACAAGAAGTATCAGTTGCATTCATGACGTTTGTACCAGTCCCAGTCCCAGTCTGCCTCCCGGATCTCGAGAGCTTCGCGCCAGCAACCTCTTCGTACTCAGACACTGAGTAAGTTGACTCTCGACCGATGAGTGTCAAAGAGTCATAGAAGATCAGGCGATGGCAGCCCCTATGTGGATGGTCAGCATACGTTTCACAAGACTGGGGAGGACTCGGCCTTGCGTGTGGCCTGTTCTGCTGAGATTGCCATATATCTCTAGCTCTTTTCCTTCAGGGCTGCCGACATTGAGCTTCCCACATCCTTTGGTCTTAGCCCTGTTTGGTTGTGAGCGTGCATTAGATCTGCACGGGGTTGAAAACATGCCCTGCGACGAGACATCCACCGTAAGCGTCAATTTCGTCATGGACAATGAAGTCGCCCTCGAGACTGACACTGCCTCCCGATTTGACTGATCCCTGAATATCGAGCGGCCCTGAATATCGAGGGGCCCTTGGATCTCCAACGCGTCGTCGCTCTTGATGCTTCTGGACCGCTGGAACTGGCGACGACTGGAGGAGCTTCGAGACTGGTTCCTGTAGTAGCTTGCCATCATCGCGTCGCCAGAGCAGATTGCTGAATTGGTCAACATCTGGCTAAGCCACATGCACCGATTTTAGCCTCAAACGCCAACAAACAACTCAGCTCTACGAGAGACAGCTTTGGAGTGCCGCAGCTTTGGCTGAACCATTAGACATTCGCCCGTGGGCCTGAGCATCGAGTTCACTCAGCAGTCGAGAAAGGTGTGATCGTGGCTGGGTCAGGCCGAACCTACAACTTGTAATTTGGGCCGGGCACTCCACACGATACTTACTTCACATTCAGGACGATGGTCGAGACTCTCTGGCTCGCATCTTGGGGATCTCGTTTACATCGATTTCGCATGGCCACGATGCTGCCACTGGCTACTCGCAATGGGCACCCTCAGGCATTTGCGGGCGTCTAGGCACCTGAAGGACATGCGGATTTGCACTAGGTATAGTAGTAGTTAATTTTATGAATACCTTGGTACCTTAGTACCTATGAATGGAACACAAACGTGGATTGTCGGGTCCTTGCTTGTTGTTGGTAAAGCAGTCTCGGACTCACGTGTTGCTGGAAATGTGGCTTAAGGGATCGACTCTCTTAATAGAGAATTCAAGGTTTCGTGCCCAGACATCAGCCCAAAGCGGGAGATGCTCTCGATGACAAGATACCTAATGCATCGTGATTTCACTCATCTAATCAATGAGTAGACTTGAAGGAGACTTGCATACACTACTTCAAAAACTACAAGAAGCCATAGATGTAATGCCTACCTTAGGTAGTAGCTCTAATTAAATTTGCGATTGTATATGACCTGAACCTTACGAGGAGATCCAGCTACTGTGCAATTTTGGAGCGCTCGATACGGCTGATCCGCCTGGCCTTCACAATAGATGGGTCACCCACACGTGTGGCTTCCTCGGGGTGGTCCCAAAAGTCGTTGAGAACCTCCTCGACTTCTGCAATGTTGTTGTAGGGCTGCAGAAGAGCCATAGCTTCGATCTTGGTCTTGATGGCATCAGCATCATAGTCTTGCGCGTCGAAGGCAATAGCCCGCCAGCGCTGCTCCATGGGGTCAGCGAAGGAGGTCTCCGGGTAGCCAAGATCCTGGAGCTGGGTGACGTTGAAGGCCGCCATCATCTCGTTGTCCTCGTGAAGCATGTTGTGGCAGTGGAACATGTACAGGCCGTCCCAGGGCGCGTACCAAGCCTCGATGCGGATGGTGTCGCCGGGCCCGAGCCAGACCACGTCCTTCAGGCCCTTCTGCTCGTAGGCCTGGACGCTGCGGGTACCGCCGGTGCGGGAGAGGATGCGAAAGTCGACAAGGTGGACGTGAATTGGGTGGACGGGCCCGCCGAGGTGCTGGAACTCCCACACCTCAACGGTACCACGGGGCACGTTGGCGAGGACACGGGCCGGGTCACTGAAGCCAACCTCGTTAATGGTCCATCGGCCGTTGGTGTTGGCGAAACGAAACTCGTGCGAGACGGTGCTGTCAGATGGAGGCGTGACGGGCAACTCTCGCAGCGTGGACGGAACGGAAGAAGGATCCTCGACTTCCTCGTCATCCACAACGAAACGAATGATGTTGTTGAGCTCGGCAAATACGGTGCTGGCCGCGGCTACGTTCCTCAGGGTGATGTTCTGACCAGCCAGGGGCGCAAAGTCAACAACGATATCGTATCGCTCAGCCATGCTGATGGACAGGGTTGAAGTCGTCACGGGCTCGGTCAACAGCCCCGAGTCAGAAGAGATGACCTGGAAAGGGATCCTCTCGCTGCCTGCCTCCTCGCTCAGAAACAGCTCAAAGGTGCGGGAGAGCGTGGCATCTAGCAGACGGAAGCGGTACTTGCGAGGTTCGACCTTGAAGTAGGGCCACGTCTTGCCGTTGACGTGGATGAGGTTGGTGAAGCTGCTGCCGCTGGCGGAACCGCCCGGGGGAATGAGGGTGCCATCGGGGTTGTAGGACTTGCTCTCGAGGATCAGGGGGATCTCGTATTCACCGTACCCTGATGGCAGGCCCAAGCTAGCCTCTGCTGGGTCACGAATGATGTAGCCGCCAGCCTGGCCGAAGTAGGCATTCACCGCAGTCTGAGGAGTTGGCGAGACGTTCAACATGGAGGGGTTGGAGGGAGAATGGGGTACACTTACGTGGTCCATGGCATGATCGTGATACCAGGAGAGACGGGCGCTCTGGCTGTTTGGCCAATAATAGTCCTTGTACTCATCAGGTCCAATCTTGTCCTCGGCCCAGCCATCCCAAGGGGCCCTCTACTTGAGTGTGAGTTTCGTTGAGATGAAGAGAGGAAAGCTGTTGTGAACATACCGAGTATGAGCCATGAAGGTGGACAACACTGTCAGTGTCCGCCTTGTTGGTGAACCTTACAACCGCCTCACGCCCCTTCTCTATAAGAAAGGTTGGGCCAGGAGACATGCCATCATAGCCCACCAAGGAGGATGAACCCAGTCCTGGGAAGACCTCTTTTTGGAACGGCTTGATTTCAATTTCATAGTAGTCGATTGGTTGGTTCGTCACGGGGTTCGTAACCTGCCTGTGTAAGAAGACGTGTCAGTGTGTGCACTCACTCAAAGGAACAAGGGGAGGCTTACATGACAGGCTGCTTGACCGGAGGAATATGAAGCGCTTCGCCATATGGTGCGGCAAAGGGAGTGCCCGTCCAGTCTTGCTGGCCTCGAACGAAGAGGGTGAGACTACTCAGCGCCGTGGCTCCAGCCATGCGTGAGAAGAACATGTTGGAGACGTGTCTTCTTCAAGAGTCACTTGGATGTTTCAATAATCAGAAGAATAGATTCAAAGAGGGTATAACGAGACTGCTCAGATTGATCAGAAGACTGAGAACTGGTTGGAGAGGTGAGCTGGCGTGGTTCTTCTGTCCATGTCTACGTGATCTACGAGGCCATTATATACCTACTCATAAAACTCTTGGCTCTCTCATCTCTCTTCCTCCCGTTAGTGGTAGATATTACGATGCATCGAATCGGGTTCAGTTGGGAGCAGGAGAAGCGTGCGAGACGCGAGAGTGAACGCAGAACACAGCCCCGTGGCAGCCAAGATGGTCTCGCACCCTTCTCAAGCGGAACAGTCATCGGGCGGCACAGGGGGCGACGTGAGGCTTGCTGAGGGCATCTCGATTGGGCAAGGAACACGCATCACGAACGTCTCGTGAGAGGGCGCAATCCATCCCGAGTGGACGAAGCAAAAGTGTGTGTTTGCATAAGCTCCCATACCCAGCACAGGACGGGACGGGATTGAGCACCAATCGCCCGAGGACGTACGCGTAGACAAGCCTGCTCAACGGTTCCTGTGCCGCAATAATGAAGATGGCGTTTTGCATGCTAAGAGCATAAGACTCGATCACCGAGAGCAGGCAAACGCCGATGAGTGAAGGTCAGTTGATTACGTTGGGTAAGCTCACATACTCACTCTCACTCGTATAAGTGGCGCTTACGGGAACCGGTGAACGGTGAGGAGAGCCGAGCCATCGCCCGGTGCAAGGGGATAGAGTACGGTTCGCTCGGGTCTGCCGCCGTGTCGGTTTCCAACCAAGATTGAGCATCGGCAGGGTTCATCGCCGTCTTTCTTCTTGTCATCATCTTGGGCTCACATCCTGGTGGGTAATCCTTGGCTCAGCCTCGACGTTGGCCAAGACCGTGTGGCTGATCCACTAACACGGTGTGCATCTTCCCTCCCCCCCCGATCCTTGTATGTACGAGGGACGCACGCATGTGCAGGGCTGGCTGCATGCATCTTACGCATCTGTCCTATTTTCTCAGCCCATGCAGCCGGGCTCTCTCTTCCGACTTTACGGCTGAAGTCATGTGCGCCCGGTCAGCGCACGCACTGTCTCTCCTGGCACGACGGCCCGGCGAGAGCAGTGAACCCTGGCTTCCTCTCCCCAAGTATCGAGGAGGTTTAGGTCTGATTAGGTATCAGGTCAAGCTCATCTCCTGTGTACGCCACACCGAGCCTGATCTCCATCGACCAGGATTATGGGGAGAGGGCGGGAGGTGGATCGTCTGCAGCCGGGTAGACGACCCGCGTGTGTTGTAGGTGATTGTGCTGCAGGACGGACGGGAAGACTGAGAATCCTTGCTTTTCATTGGACTTTATTCCGTTCCTCCCATCGGGCTCTCATGATCGCGCTACGACCGACTGCAGCATGCAGGACGGCTGGCTAGCTGGCTGGCTGGCACACCGCCGATGTTACGAACCGGTCACCTCGCGTGGCACTTGCGACTCACATGCATCGACCTATCGCTCGTCTCTCACTTTCTACGCCACCGACGTGATACTGACTCTTTCCGTGCTCAGCATTGCTGGCGAGCCGCTCCTCACGAAAGGACCAGACTGTCCGGATACTGACCGACTGTAAGCCACAATTGTAGTCTTCTTTTTTCTTTTCAGCCTCTCGTACTTACTGTACTGCCGGGAATCAATACATCCAACGGATACGATCTCCTATCCTGTCCTGTCTTGAACGTGAACTGTGGGTGCTGCTGTCCAGGCGCAGCCTTCTTCATGCTGAACTTGTAAACTCATTCGGCCTCGCTGTCGGCTGGTTAAAGATGTAGGCTTGACCTAATTCCAGCTGAAAAACACATGCGCCAAGCAACATTGCTTCTGCACGCCTTTCTACTTACCTACCTTATGCAGGCGCATCCACACTTGCCTCTCTCCTCGACGCGTGGGCTGGGCAGAATGAAGCTCTACAGAAAGGGCCAAGACATCTCACCTTGGCTGAGAACGTGCTGGCATCCCAATCAGACTGGTATTGATTTGCTATTTCTAGGCTGTCCTGCGTAACTCATCTGCAGGATCGTAGCAGAGGAATCCAAATCTGTCCTGTTGGTGTTTTCCTCCGCTACCTTATGTACACAACTACTAAGGTACACACCACAACCAGCTCCCCTTCCCCCTTCCTCTCCGCAGGCCTTCTCTGAAGCCTGTATCGCTCCTCCACGAAGTGCTCATTGAAGTGAAAGCACTGGATACCCCCTTCTTCGTGTATCCCAGCAACGGATACTTAATTGCAAGTAAGATCAGCCGTAGCCTTGTCGAAAGTGCACCTGTTGGTGTGGGTGAAAGAAAGCTGTGCATACAAGTCAGCTTTCCAGGTCCCTCCTCTCTCTCTCTCTCTCTCTCGTGAAAACTTCTGCAGAGGAACAGGGGGGGAACGAGGCACTCACGTTGATGAAACCACCGTCACCAAAGGTGTAGAACTGGTTGGGCGCGGCAATGTACATGCACTCGTAGGTCGTGTGGAGGAGTCCGAGCCTGAACTCGACCGTGGTCTGCCCATCGATGTTGGCCTGGTCGGCAACGCCAAAGTCCTTGTTGTAGCAGGCCGCGGCCTGGAAGCGCGCCGGGTCGGGGTTCCTGGCCATCATGGCGTCCGTGGTCTGCTTGGTGAAGGCCTCGCGGGCGGAGTCGAAGTTGCTGACGTCGCCGATGAACTTGCCGGCGGCGCTGACGGCCTGGTTGACCAGCGCCGTCGCGGCCGCGGAGCCCACGGCGGTCAGGATTGCGACGGTGACCGGCTCGCGCTTGCTGAGATCCTCGGCAGGGCCCTGGGCCATGTCTCGGGCGGAGGAGGTCTGGAGACCGCTCTCGGGAGCAGGGATGACGGCGCCGTGGACGAGGGCGGAGCAGCCGACGAGGGCGGTATTGATGGCGATGGGAGAATGCATCTTGGTAAAAAAGAATGGAATAGTTGTGTTTGAGTCACGGACTTGGAAAAGAGCGGAAGTATAGTGAATGAAAGAATGAATGAATGGAAAGTGAGAGAACAGAATCGCAGGCGATTGTGAATGAATGGAAATGACTGAATGGCTGAGTTGGGCTGCAGACCAAAAGGATCAGGAATCTGGCGGGTTTCCATCGCTTTATATCTCTATTCGCACTCCTCGTCCAGGTCACCTAGATGCCATCGTCGTCTGTTCATTAGTCTATCATGCAGGGCTACCTACTCTCAGACCATCGGGACGTCCGAAGAGTATGAAACGTGGTGGATAAGATCCTCCTGTCCAGTTCCGCCTGATGATGAAGTTATTCTCGAATGAGGACTGCCAAGGCCAAGACGTTGCTTCCGAGCTGCACGTATAATCTTCTAGAATGCAATCTCGAATGTCGATAAATTATGCTATCGACAGGGGTGTCAAGTATCAGCGGGGCCCCTTCCCTCGTATGGAGATGAATTCATAGCACGGAGTACATAACTTACATACAATACAGTGCAGTGATCTGTCGGCACTGCCCGCGCGTTCCACTTGTGGTCGCCAAACGGAGAGGTTCCCAATCGCAGTTCGTATGTATGTTCCCGTGCTCACATTTGACAGGATTTCCGGGGCTGTCTTGGCATCGAGCTGAAACTTAGGACTGATTCGGCTTGCGGAGACCGGCTCGTCCAGGAACCGGACCACATATGGGACGAGAGAGAGAGAGAGAACGCTTCGAGTTCCCGCCGTGCGCGAGCTAGACTTGGACAATGATTGATTCCTTATCAAAAAGTCGCTTCGTAGGAGTAGATGCTGGTCAGAGTTGCGGCCCTTCCCCCCCTGTTGCACGGTTGTCCTTTGTGAACTTTACCTTCATTGCGCATGGACCAGGACCTCAGAATAGTGCATTTCCACTGGACTGGTCCGCAGCAAAAGTCTACGAGTCAGCTGCGCACGCTCAGCCCCCGTTCAGACACGATCCTCCTCCAATTATGGACTGACAGAAGAGGGTCAAACACGAAATCCTTTCGCCTTCGAATCTTCAGCCTCGTCTCGCATAGGCAAGTGCCCGACCTAGCCTACACTTTATTTCCATCAGCCAAAAGCCACATGTTGAACGAGCCACCGCAGCAACCAAGCGTTTCGGGAATCCCACTTTCCGGGACCAATCAAACGACGTGCAGTAGGTCCTTCGAGTCTGTTGCACTCATTCCTTCACCTCATTCGTTCTGTTGTCGAGTACGATCACGAGAAGTCGAGACAGGAGACAGATTGTGCAAGTGTATACCAATTTCTTTTCATTTGACGCTAAGTCGTGCTCCGACGTGATGTCTCTGCAGATGCGACACCCAGCTTACTTCAGATATCCGTTGGTCGACAACCAAGAAGTGACATCTTCTTGGTCGCGGCTAAGCCAGGAGATCTTTGAGCGGATGGAGTCCCTGCTTTGCTCCAATGTGCGCTCATAGCCTGTCCTGTCCTTGTCAGCAAAGAATTTGTTAACGTCATCCAGCTGCTCCTGTCGGGTGAAAGCGGTCGTCGCAATCGTGATGATTCCGCCCAGCATCATTCCACTGGGAGGGAACCTCTTGTAGATCTGGTCCCAATTGTCCTTGACATAGGCCCATAGTGCTTCTATGCCTTCGGCATGCCCAATCAGGCTGCCAGCAGGCATGTAGATGTCCTGATCCTTGACATCAGGGCTCTCAAGCAATTCGAGAGTCCTCTTGATCAGTTTGGGGTCTCTTGATGCACCGATTACGCGGAGACAGTTGTTGCGCTCGTCGCTGTTCTTCGATGACCGATAGAGGGTGAGCAATTTCTCGTACTAGATCATTGGTGTCAGCCCACGGTCTCCCTTAACAGGGAAATGCAGATATATCTCACCTCCTCCTCGCCACCATATCGTAGGGCCATGGCGAAAACGCTACGGCGGATGTTGGGATGGAGGGCCGTTTTGTCGCCAGCCATGTACTTGTTGAACATCTCCTTTGCAGCAGCCACAACCTTCTCGTCGCCAGCGCCGCCGGCTGCTCCAAAAAGCAGGGCTTTGTACTGCTGTTCAACGTGACTATCGGCATCGGAGAAGGTCCACCCAATCTCGTGCGCCTTCGGGGAGAACAGACTACGGCGGAATGCCTTGAGTGCATCGCGGATAGATTCGTCTGCGAAGACCCACGTCTGCTGCACTGTGCCGGCACGACTGCTAATCTCGCTCCAGACAACGAACTCGTTCTCCGTGTCGAGGCCCTTGAGCAGGTTGAGCAGCCCAGAGGTCTTCAGGTTACCGGCCATTGCGAGTGCACCAGCATCGGCGACAAGGCCAGCGCGATCTTCGACTGACAAAAGTCCCTGTCTGGCAGCCTGGCCGAGCTTCTCAAAGCGTTCCGGACTGTACAGCGTGCGATAAATGCCAGTGTGGTTGGCATTGAGCTTGAAGAAGTCAATGTCTGGGACGCTGACCTCTTTCTCACGCTCGTTTAGCGCGATGGTCGTGTCGACTCCGTCCTTTGTGCGAAGTCCCAAGAAAACTGGGTACAGCGTCTCATCTTCCTCAGGCTTCAGGTCACCTGTCCTGAGGAACCGGTTCTGCCTGACGGTGATGGACTTCTTGTCGGCGTTCTCAGTTACAGTAAGAACAGGGTGGCCGACTTTCTTCGTCCACGCTGTCATAACTTCCTGAACAGGTTTGCCGCTAGCAGTAGCGAGACAGTCCCAAAGATCGCCAGTCTCCGTGCATCCATACGCGAATTTCTTCAGGTACTGACGAACTCCTTCCAAAAACACGTCTTCACCAAGGTATGAGGAGATCATTCGCAGCACGCATGAACCCTTGGCGTAGGAAATGTGATCGAAGATCTCGTTCACCTCGTCAACACTCTTTATGGGCACCTCCACAGGGTGACTGCTCCTCAAGGAGTCGAGCGATAGGGCAGCTTGCAAGTTGTCAATAACATACGTCTCCCAGACCTTCCATTCGGGAAAAAAGGCATGACAGGAATACTGTGCGCGATGTAAGCACTCTGTTCTTTAAACCACCGCATAGATTTACTTACCCATGAAGCCCATGTGGCAAAGCCTTCATTGAGCCATAGGCCTTCCCACCAGTCCATAGTGACTAGGTTGCCAAACCATTGGTGAGCAAGCTCATGCTGCACGACCTCAGCAACACGCTGTTTCGTCGCCGCACCACTGGCCTTCTCGTCCAGCATGAGATCGACTACACGATACGTGATGAGACCCCAGTTTTCCATGGCTCCAGCCGCAAAGTCGGGTACTGCGATCTGGTCCATCTTCTCCAACGGAAAATCGACACCAAATTCCTTCTCGTAGAAGGCAAGAGTCTTCGCAGCCAGATCGACAGAGAATCGGCCATGTTCGATGTTATGTCCAGGAGGGGCATACACTCTCACGGGGACCCGGAAGTCATTTGACTCGACATAATTGAGCTCTGAAACAACGTAGGCAACAAGGTATGTTGACATGAGCGGCGAGGTGTGAAAGCGAACGGCCTTCTTTGGTGAACCTGACATAGCTGATGATACCTCTTCCTCGCTCTTGACATGCATGTTGCTCAGACAAGTCAGAGACTTGTCGGCGATGAGAGTCACATCGAAGGTAGCTTTGAGGGCTGGTTCGTCGAAGCAAGGGAATCCTCGACGGCAATCAGCCGCCGCCATCTGCGTGACTGCCATGATGCCTTGGCTTCCATCTTCGCGTGTGTAAGTTGAGCGGTAGAAGCCAGCCATTTTGTCGTTCAAGATGCCAGTGAAGGTGATTTCCAGCTTGGCCTTGGAGCCTTTGCTCAGCGTGGAGCCGAGAGTGAAGGTGCTGGCTTGTTCCTTTTCATCATAGGCGATCTCAGGGTTGACGCTGCTGAAAGGTCAGTGGTCTGTGCTGGTTTGCAGCAGGGCAGGGCAGAGTGTGGTCACGTACCTGATCTTGACACCATCGCACACGACACTGACACTGCTGAGTTCCAGCTCAAGAGTATGCAGACTGATCTTGGTCGTCTCTTCCACCACGTCGAGGTCAATAGTGACACTGCCACCGAAGGTGAACTTCTCCAGGTCAGGCTCAATGGCCAGATCGTAATGGCGAGGCACGACGTTGGCTGGGAGCAGGTCACGCGCAGGTGCCTTTGTAGCTCCGGCAGGAGACTCAGCTTTGGCCCTGCACATCGTGGAACAGGTTCGATACTTGGAAACTCCCGTGATTGAGAAGGTCTGAGGCCAGCGAAATCGAGGAGAAGAGTCTTGAGCTTTAACTTGGACACGCAAGCAGAGAGGAGCCTGGGCGGGGTAAAGCGACGATGGCCGCTGTGGAAGCTTGCAAAAGGACCTTCTGACCTGCCTCCATACGGTAGTGGCCATGGCGCCGATCTCACAACGTGAAAAGACAGACTGTCATCACGGATTGAACCTGGACTATTCTTGCATCCCCACAGTTGTCTGGTGGCCGAGATTGCCGACTGAGGTGGGTTGACGCGACGCGGCGCCCGAGACTGTCTGGGTACCTACGGCTGATCGTCTTGCTGCGGTTTAGGGTATCAGATGATTCGACAGCTTTTCACAAAAACACTGCCAAACTTCTGGTAGAAACCCTGGTAGCGTTCAGCTGTATTCCTTTGAAAAATATTTGGGCGAAAAAAACTAAGTGGAATAATTTGAGACTTACATCGCAACGGCTCCAGGGCTGTAGTGACCGTCCACTGTGGCACAATGGCGACTGGTTCTCGTTTGCAACATATTTATCACAACGCCCAAAGTTATGGAGTTCTCACACAAACGTAAGTCAATAAATTATTCCAAGCGACACCAGTCGAGCATAAAGCAGCCGCAAAGATGCCCATCAATTCTACCATCTTTTCTATACAGAAATCACGCAGGAGAACCAAAATAACGCCCCATGGCTACAGCTACGAACCAACCAAGGGTTCTCAGGCTCTCAGTATACGTAACGGAAGGACAGATTCTGCCCATCAGTCCAGTCATTCTCGAATGCCTGTTCACTGGTTTCCTTGCCAGTCGCGCCCTCATCACGCTCAGGGGCGTCAGCTTGCAAGCGGTCTCGGTGCTTGTTCTCTAATTTCCAGCAGAATCCCAGCAGGAGAATCGACGCCATGGCGATGGAGAAGCAGATGATGAGCGCCAGGAAACCACTCTGTTCGATTGTTAGCGACCTCTCTTCCAATGCCAGGAGTCCATGGAGAAGTAAGCTTGTACTCACAGTGTATCTTGGCGCTTCCCTGGCGAAGAACAGGAAAGGGCCGATGATGTTGCCAGTACAGTAGGCGATGAAGAGCATGGCACTGACTGTGGCCTTCTTCGTGTAGCCTGCCACGTTGGATGACACTAGAGACAGAGAGAGTGGGATGCCGGAGGCGAAGGAGGTGAAGATGTAAAATGCGAACAGGCGTGCTCCCTTGTTCTCGGTACCATAGATGATTGCGCAGCCGGCGAGTCTACCATCGAAGATTACAATGTCAGTATAATTCACTTTTTCGAGGCTCCGGGTTCACATACGAGATTAGGGAGCAGACAGCGGTAATGATACAGCGACCCTTGGGGAATTTGCCAGCCAAGTATGTGCTGCGACAAATGTTAATGCATGGCTTTCCAGAAAGGTTCTTTGAGAAAGCTTTTGATTGCCTGGACTTACCTCGTGAGCGCGAAGAATCCATGCGTGAGTCCTTGCGGCATGGTGAGGAGATAGACCTCCAGGGTCGAAAAGCCGAAACCGCGCATGACGAGGTTACCGAACTAACGCAGGAGTTAGTTGCTTTTCTGACAGAGAATACCGTGGACCTTACCGTAGTGATGGCTCCATTAGGGATGTTATTCGCAAGCTGGAAGAGAACCAGAAGCCAGATCTTGTAGTCTGTCAAAGCCTCCCAAACTTGGTCCCATCGGATGGTATGGTTGACGGCACCAGTCTGGTTGACCTTGATCCGCTCAATCGCACCTTCACGTTGCTTATCGTCGAGGAATCTGGCATTCTTTGGGCTGTCGGGGAGGAAGAAGCCGAGTACCACAGCCCATACGATGGTGAGTATCGCGTAGATTAGGAAGAGCCACTGATAATAAATGTGTTAGCAGGTCCAAAGGCCTGGATATTAAGGGACCAATTAACACGGCGATAGGGGGCTCACCTTCCAGGTCGCAAGTGAAGTTTGGATATGAGCGATGGCATAGGCGAGAAGGCCTCCGAACATGGTAGCAAAAGAGTTGCCCGAAAACCAAATGCCGTGGCGAAGAGGCTGTTCCTCCCGACGATACCACATGCCTGTGATCAGACTGAAGCCAGGAGACACGGAGGACTCGGCAGCTCCCAGGAAGAAGCGGACAACCAGTAGTCCAGCAAAGCTGTGAGTGGCGGCATGGCAAGCAAGAATCACACCCCAAACCAGGCTACAGCAACAGTATCCCTCGAGTCAGCCAAGGTGCCACACAGAAGTCTGGCGTCGGGAGCCACTACAAATTTGTTTGATTTTGGAAACTTACAATGTGACTGTCAGATATTTGCCAATCGGGAAGCGGACCATTAGCAAGGACGCCGGGTACGAAGCTGCAAGGTAGCCAAAGTAGAAGATCGAGCCGGCCCAAGAAAACTCCATTCCAACGAGGTTCTAGAGCGATACAAACAGAGGCGTATATTAGGGACGTCCTTGATTCCATTCAAGAGTTCGGCTGGAAATGGTGCAACTCACGAGGTCTTGCACGATTCCCATGATGGATGCTTGAGCAAGGGTCTGCTTGTCGAGGAATTGAATCATATAGGAAAATACCATCAGCGGAAGAAGACTATGCGCAAATCAATTTAGCCATTTCGTCCACGCGGTGTCATGGGGGAAAAAGACCTTCAACTTACTGCCAATCAATAGTCTTCAAGAGACGCCTGTAGAAGGTAGGATCTTGGTTCGTGATGTCTGCCGTCTCCATGGTGCCTGGACTAATAGACTCCTGACGCATTTGAGTCTCTTGTGCTGGCACTGGGCCAATATCGACCGAGGTCTTTTCGGACTTCATGGTGTCTATCGAGAGGCGGAGAAGGTAGTAAAATCTCGGTGCTTGCGTGTTGAACTAATGTGTTCGATATGCCGACAGAAAGATGAGATCAGCAGTGAGGGCTCATTGAAGAGCTATATAGACAATTCGAGGTGCATGGCTTGATACAACACAGCCAAGAGGATCGCTACATCGATGTTATCTATGACTTGCGCCGAAGTTCGGATACAGCACACAACACACGACACAGGACACCTCTGAAGTGCCCACTAAGTTTATCAGCCCCCTGGAACGCCACTAGTCACTTCTCACAGGTTTAAACACCAACCCAAGCACGCGACGCTATCTTCGGCAATCCAAAGTGGGTGTGCGAGCTGCTAGTCGCGGGGGAGCCCCATTAGGATTCAAAGCACGCCGATTCGCTGGGTCGGCAAATGTTCAGGAGAGCCATAGATAATCATCGCGAGACAGATAAGAACGGCAGAGGGGGTCGGTTGCGGAGGGCGCCCTGTGGTGACCATCGACCCACGTTTGCCGTTCGGAAAGCGATCAACTAGGACGAATTGGTCGCTCTACTTCATGCCTTTACTTCGCGGATCACGGCCTGGCTGAGGAATGTATATCATTTACAATGCCTAACAAGGGCGGCATATCAATCATGGTCGCCAACGTAGTTAGTAGTTACAATGGTCGCTACACTCATTCAGTATCCAAGAACTCGAATACAGCAGAACTTCCAGTGAGCTGTCTCGACGTTTCCACCGTCTGTTGAACCCACGACAGCTCGACAGGGTCTTCAACCACTTCTGCGGCTACCGCCAGAGGCCAGCAGACCCTCGCGAGCGTGCGTGGATCTATGGCTCTCAGTTTCCTTAGTACCGACAACAGCTTGGCCACTAGTTCCTGGAGGACGCGGCATGTCTTGCCACACTTGGGCCGCAGCTTATCAACATTGGCGCAGCCTAATCGATGTAGCATAATCTGGAGCGCATGATATTCGCTTGCGGAGTAGTATATCGTCTGGAGTTCTCTTGGTCGCCCTGGGGGGTTCTCAGCTGCCGATATCCGTACTAGGTTGTTGTATCTCTGCGTTATCTGTTAGTGCGATTTCTTCCTCCGACCGCAGCTTCGGATATGTTCTTACCTTTCCCAACTGAGCCAGCGTTCTTGATAATTGGGCAATATCTTGATCGCCGTCTTGGACTGCAACGCCTCTTATTCGTGGCAGTAAGAGGTAGCGGAACTTGACGCATTCGTGAATGAACTCCAGCGGTTGGAAGACCGCAATGTCATCCAAGAGTGCTTCGGGAGGGTATTCCTCTTGAAATACCAACGAATTCGTGTCACGCGTGTCCTGGTAGAGGTTGTCTAGCAGATTGACAAAGATGGTGTTGTCTTTGGCAGTCAACCAACTCTGACGCTGCCGTTCACCACCCAGAGAGATGAAATTCGTGCCTATGTACCTACAAGCCAATCATCAGCTGCTGCTGTTAGTGAAACAGGTTCCAAAGGAACTGATACGTACATAATATAGAGCAAGATATTCTTGGTCACATGGGAGAAGTTAGAACCCAGCTCAATAGTCGGGTCGTCGAAGACGCCGCATGCGTTCAGGAAGGCATGAACTCCTGACAAGTGAGCGGCGAGTCCATTCTGTCCACTACAAAAGAGATTCTCATAAGTGACCATGAAGAACAAGGCTGTCACGATTTCATCAATCATGCTTTTACTCAGCAACTTCCTCTCCTCTCGACACCGCGCGAGGATCCCACTTAACTCTCTCAAAGCTGCGCCATAGTGGGCTACCCCGGCTCGTGGATTGCCCCTGATGCTCGTGGTGACGGAAAGGCTGGGATCCGTTGATCTCCGGTTCTCCAGTTCACTCGCAGAAACAGCCAGGATCATTCGCATGACCATGGAGGACTGAGAGGCAAAGTCACTGTAGAGGTGGCGCAGAAACACCCACTTCCACGGTTTCCCTACCCACCTCACGACCGAACTTTGCGGGAAGTATGCCAGATACTCTCGATCCATGTCAGAGAGGTGAAGAGAGTTGGCAAGCTGCTGGCTTGTGGAGAACCCGAACACATCGCGGGGTAGCAGGATCCGCTGCTTGTGCAGCACTAACGCATTGGATGAACGGGACGATAAGGGGCAGCGTGAGTTGGCTGGTTTGGGTCTGGGTCTTGTTGCAGATAGCACCCATTCGCAGCTCATGCCGGAGGTCCGACATCGTGCACATAGCGGACGGACTTCATCGCACTTGACCTTGCGGATCCGGCACGTCGAACAGCCTAGCAAGTCGTGGAACAAGGTTAGGAATGGTGTTATCAAGATGTGAGGAGTCTCGAACTTGATCAGCTCGCAAGGGTCAAGGGGAAGTTGGCACCATTCTTGGATCGTGTCGCGCGCCGACCAGTCATGGCCAGCCCTGCTTGATAAGACAAGTGCGATGTCGGATTGGGTGTGAATCGAATGATCCCTAACAGGGGCGGAACTGCAATCGGAATTGTGCATAGTCGTGTGTCGATAGCCGCTGCTCGCTCCTCGCGCAAGATGCGACAAATAGAGCGAGTAGAGAGCCGTGCGTTTGCGTGTATGTGTGTGTGCAAAGACAAAGTCGCAGATTGCCAGATCACGTCGACCCAGAGAGTTATAAATCCGATTCGCTCAACCTAAGCGACAGCGGCGCAACGATTGGCTTGCTCGTCACCCAAGTGGATGGGCAACAAGATCCATCAACTAGCACCAGAACCCTTCCCCAGATACACCAACGTGTTGAGCCGAAGCCTGTCTTGTTCCCATTGGTTCAAAGTAAGCGACGAACAGACTATGATTGGCTCGCCCTTTGGGAATCATGAAGCGAGTGGATAACATCTCGACGTGTTGAACCAAGCTATCTCAACTGGAACTAGCTGCAGATGGCGGCCCCTCTCCCAGCCACGGAGACTGGAGCTGTCATGATAAGGATCGCCTCCACCAATTCCTCGTTTTGTCGTATCATCCACGGTGGAGTTGACAGGCTGCTGCCGATCTTGTAGGTGTCGGATCCGATTCCGAAATGGACACTGAGGCGAGCGTTTCTCATTTCAACAGCTGGATCAGACGTGATACATAAGATGAGAAGGGAGCGCAAGTCTTACGGGAAATGGGACTCAAGCCAAGTGCGACAAGACCAGCAACCATTTGAAGACTCCTGATCTTACCATCACCTCTCCCAGCTCATCTCATCTATTCAAACAGTCAAATCGAAATGGGTTCTATTCCCAAGACTCTTTCCGTCGAGGAACTCTTGACCCAGTCCCTTGATCGACACAGGGAGACACTGTCCAAGGTCTGCGCAGATGTAAGTGAAAAGATACAGATGCCGGTGTCATGGACTGGAAACGAAGCATCTCATGTACTGATACTTACTGTCACCTGCTCTCAGATCCACGCTCACCCTGAGCTTGCGTACGAAGAATACCGCGCCCACGACACCATTTGTGACGCGCTGACAGCCCTGGGCTACAAAGTTACCCGACACGCCTATAATCTCAAGACCGCCTTCGAGGTAGAGTCCGGACAGGGAGGTGCTGTGCTTGCTTACAATGCCGAGTACGATGCTCTTCCAGGCATTGGCCATGCATGCGGTCACAATCTCATTGCGACGTCCTCTCTCGCAGCCTTCCTTGCCACAGCAGAAGCACTAGTTGAGTCAGGCCAGCCTGGTCGTGTTAGACTTCTTGGAACACCCGCAGAAGAAGACGGCGGTGGCAAGGTCGATCTCATCCAGGCAGGCGCCTACAAGGACGTTGATGCCTGCCTCATGGGTCACCCCGGACCTGCTGGGAGCGAGCTGAACAATGTTATTCTTCCTCGTCTGATGGCTCGCTCAAGTGTAACGATCACCTTCAAGGGCAAGAGCGCTCATGCTGGGAACGCACCTTGGCAGGGTCTTAATGCTCTGGACGCTGCCGTCGCCTCATATACCGGCATCTCAATGCTGCGACAGCAGACGCCACCCAGCCAGCGAATCCATGCCATCATCTCCAAAGGCGGCGAACGGCCCAACATCATCCCTTATCTCACTGAAATCTCCCTCTATGCGCGGGCCGAGGCCGATGCAGAGCTTCAAAAGACTCTCAAGCGGATAGTAGAGTGCTGTGAGGGGGGCGCCAAAGCGGCAGGATGTGAGGTTAGCTTCAAATGGTAAGGCTCTCTGTGCTTGACTTTTGTTCCAGCAGCAGGGCCCGGATGTCCTTGGACCACTTAAAGGAGACGCAATGTGCTGACGAGCGGTATCAATAGGGACAACCCATACAAAGAACTCGAATGTAGTGAGACCCTTGCGGACATCTTCGATGAGAAGGCAACCTCCTTTGGTCAAGCCTACGCACGAGAGCTCCCCGCCGTCAGTGGCGCATCAACAGATCAAGGTTCGTAGCCACCTGCAGGAACCATCAGACTCCCCTTTACTCGTTCATAGTCGTCTAACCTTGACCATCTTCCTGGCTATAGGCAATGTCAGCTTCGAGGTGCCGACTCTCCATCCAGTGTTCGGTATACCAACGGACTCCACAGATGTCGGGCCTCACCATCCTGGATTCGAACACGCAGCCGGACAGCCTGGTGGCTTCCAGGCAGCCCTAGAGTACGCCAAGACCATGTCAGCTACGGGATTGGAAATCCTGTCAAATCAGAAGCTTCGCCAGAAGATGTGGGCTGAGCACCACGAGAGATTTGGCTCAGCATGAAAGGAACTGTGAAAGTGTTTTCTGGAACGGCTTTCGAGCTTGGGACGTTGTGAACCATCAGGTTGACTTCGGGTCCTCATTAACGTGGACGTTGCCTTCGAGCGAGTCGCTAGCAACAATGGCCTGTGTGATACTAGCTGGAAGGATCACTATCGGTCCTCGAGGGACTTGAAGTAACTGTGTATCTTCTACAAAATCTATTCCAAAGTCAGTAACGAATTACTTCAGCTTGCGTTGAACGCACTAGGGGGAAATACTGCGTGCGATTGCCCAGGTCAACACACTAATGGCAGTTGCCAAAGGATGAACGAATTATCTCACTCTTCCTTTGTGATCTTTTGACACAGTGCAGATGTGGCTAAGAACGAGAATCCGAGACATGGGGCAATGGGGGATGTGTGACACTGAAAGAAGCGCACGGTGCGCTTTGCTGCCTAAACGAAGCTCCTGCATGAAATCAGGCTCTACATAATCCTGGCCTATCATGAGAAGCGCCTGCCAGCACACCTGAGAAATGGGGTCGATAATGGCCCAGTAGGACCAGCTCAGTCGGCTGGGCAAATATACCCAGAGGCAAGCTCGCCATTCATTGCTTTTTGGACGCGAACGTTGCAGTCATCATCGCGCCATGGTGCCCAATGCTGTTCCCGAAAGGCTTGATGCACCACCTGCGAACCGACTTGCCATCACCGTCAAAGCTGGCCGAAACAAAGGATTCTGGCGGCGACCAGTGTCATGCAGGCCGACGGCAGCGATTCCAATACTGAGGAGCAGCAGCCTCTGTGCACCAAGTCTGCTGCATACTGGCACCGGACCTGTTCACTTGGGGGGCATCACGTACAACAGTTAGAGTGACCTTCTCCTCGATATAGAATGGATAGGAGGCAGCTAACATTTGATACACTGCAGATCACACCCATGCTGCTGCACCAAAGCGTACACTGGCAGAGTCACTCTGCTTCGATCAGATCCAGGACCGCGAATATGCAATCGAAGATACGCACGAAGGAACCTGCAACTGGCTTCTCGAAACACCACGGTATACACAATGGATAGCACCTGACATATCACACTGGTGCCATGGCCCCCTATCGGGTCAAAGGCCATGCCGGTGAAGGCAAGTCTACCATTATGAAGTCTGCCGTGGAGCACGCCCGAAGCACTTCACAGCAGGGACTCGTCCTACCATACTCCTTCAATGCACGCGGCAGCAATCTCTTAAAGTATTCTATGTAACGAACCTTTCTCGTATGGCTGCTCGATGAACTTCCTCTGGACGCTGTGAAACAGCTCTAGAGAAGAGTTGGCAAGCATAGAAACAAGAGTTAGGCCATTCCAGAGCTTGTGAGAATGCTGAAGGCTACTCTTGGGTGCCTGCAGGCCCATCCAATCATTTTTCACGTTGATTCTCTAGACGAGTGCAACACCGAGGATGTCAGAAAGATGCTGCAAGTCTTTCGTGACATCATCAAGCAGGGTTGGGAATGTGGTCGCTATGTTCGAGTCTGCTTCGCTAGCCGGCCATATCCTCAAATCACCTTTCAACAAGCGGTACTCCTCGATCTCAGTGAGCAAGCAGAACATATCGAGGATATTGCTAGGTACATCGACGACCGTGTTTTCATTGGAAACAGCATCACGTCCCGAGCTATACAATCACAATTACGTGAGAAGGCAGCAGGCGTATCTATGTGGGCAGGGCTTGTCGTGAATATCCTCAACCAACATTTTGATGCAGGCAATGTGGATGCGCTTCAACAGCGACTTGAAGAGAACTCTATGGGGCATCTGACCGACACGGCCTCGAGGGCCAGAGCCACGAACAACAGCGAGATTGGTATCTCGCTGAGCTGACCGCCCGCTCCGTACAGGTTACCGACACCGTGGCCAAGAGAAGGACTGATAATATCACGGCCTCGGACTTCGAGGGCTGAGGTCGATCCATTGGGGACAGGGGTCTCGTGCAATGTCCCTTGGCTCTGTCCGCCGTGGAAAGCATTTGGTGGCACCTTGAACAAGCACAGAGCTGCGGCAGAGACCAGACGGAGTTCCTCAATTCATTATCCGACCGGATGGGGCCATACTTCCTCATTTCCAGGGACCAAGATGAAATGAAATTCATCGCGTCACTCAGTCTGATCACAGTATTACTCTATAATAGCTGTGAGGCACTTATTCGTAACTCGCAGTTGACGTAGGCACGCTCCACCCGTCGATCTGGCCAAGCATTTGGTATCGTGGAGGATGGGGATGCCGTTTGGCATAAGGCTCTGTGGTCGAGAGGAGATTGAACACCTGCCTTGGCTCTTGTTAACATTTACTTGCCACTGGAGTGTCGGCACCCGCATCTACAGGACCTACTTGGAAGACTGGCTCAGAATGTCGGACTGGCACAATTGGCAATGGACGCGCGTTACTGCCATGTGGATTTCGGTCCGCCCCAATTCTGGCAACCCAATCAGTACATATAGCGCTCTTTTTCCTACAGACTCGTACTCCCGCCAGCCGGCGCTCTGGAGCCTCATCTCAGAACTCTGAAGTCCTGGGCGGCGTCTGAAGGAGCCCACACTGGCATTCCGCTCAGATATAATGCCTCCTCGTCCAGCATCAGGTCTCTGTCTATGGTATGACCTGGTGTCCGTCGACACATTCGCATGGGCAAGCCATCAAACACTCGAGCTCCAAGACGTGTTGAAACCCAGGAACATCAGGCCAGGCAGGGAAAAGGAAGTTCGAGATGAGCGAGCCGCCTACATTCAGCTTAGCAACATGGTCTGCCAGATGCTCGCCTTCCCAAATGCAGAGCCTGGGAAGAATATGTACAGGAGCATTTAAAGAGAGCGAGAATCGGCGTCTATCGATCTTGCGGCCACCGCCGATCGCCACGAGCGAACATAGGGCCCCTGAACGTGAGAAGAAAAGTGCATGCTCCGTATATCCAACAGTTCTTCACTTATTGGTGGCTTAAAGCCAAGAGGCAGCCAACAGTTTGCTTTTCGGCTTGTGCTGACTGGCAAGTCCAGCCATAGCTAAGGTAGGTAGCTAATGATTGCAACCACACTGGCATTCAGTCCACAATCGACAGACTGCACAAGGGGTTCATGGAATCTTGCTTGCCGTTGTGGAAGATTACTAGAGACGAGGGAATCGGAGATATATACATTAAATACCCGTACATCCCATAGCCTCGGGATCACGCCTTCCCTTTCATAACCTAAGAAATACCATTCATGGACTTTTTTCTCTTCCGGTACTGACAAATTGTCATTCGTTTTCCTGCCTAGTAGTTTCAACGAAAGCTCTATATTCAATCGCCACCAACAAGACCAAGGCCAAGGCCTGTGCAGAGTGCGGCGAACGCCCACACAGCAGCGTATGCGGTCGCGCCAGCTGATGAAATACCGTAGATGGTCATCGTACACGCCAAATACGTGTTGATAGCAGTCACTGCCACGGCCACAGCTGTTCTCCTGATGACAACCTTCGTCTTGGCCGTGTAACCCCAGACATTCGCATACACAGTCTCTCCCAAAGTCGCAGTGGCGGGATCGAAGTCCTTCAGTTTCTCGTCCTCAGGCACCTTGCCCTGGGCAGCGAACGGTGCAAAGATGAACACCGAAGCCGCGAATCCGAACGCTAGCGTCACAGGGACCGTGGAGAAGTAGGAAGCTTCATAGGCGGGGACGAGAGTGGGAAGACCGGAGAAGTGAACCGCGAGGATGGAGGGTAGGATTTTAGTGAGAGAAAGAACGAGGGTGACGGCGTAGATGGCGGAAGATAGGGCGCTGGTATAGAGGAGAAGGGATGGATCGAAAAGAGTTGTCGAGAAGACGAAGCGGTGGCTGGGAGAGATCGGGCGGAGGAGGTAGAAAGGAAGTGCAGCGGAGATGATGTCGATGATCAGAGCAGAGACGGCAGTGACCGGGCTGAGGTTGTAGAAAGCAGTCTGCAGGTAGAGCTGAGAGTTGTTAGCAGCTATACATCACCCAATGGTGGTCTGGTGCCTTACTGTAGGGCCATGCGACAAGAGGTCCATAGTTGCAACATCCAAACTGTCTAGCTCACCGAACCAACCGATACTCAACTCGACCCTACACCTCTTTTGTCAGCAAATCACATCCTTTGCCTTGCCTCTTCCTTTGTCCTTGGATAATAACTTACATCCGCCAACCTGCCAACACGGCCACCTCACCCCACGTGTCCTGACTCCGGCTGACCGCCGCCAACTCCCCCTTCGTCACCTCTCCCAGCAAACTGTACCCCAGACTCGCGACCGCAAAGCTCAACGTCGCAGCAAGAGGGAACCGCAGCATCGGAGGCAAGGTTGAGCGACGACGATCCTGCGCGGCAAGGACGGCGGGAGCAGCTTCGGCCGCAGCATCGAGAGCGGCATGTGTCTTGTCCGCAAGAGCTGTTTCAGCCTTTGCGACGGCCTTTTTTGCTGATGGCGGCATGGCTGGTTATGCTGGATTTATCCTTGTCGGTCGTGCGCAAGCTTGATTGTAAAGTGGGAGTGCGAGCTTTTGGAGCTCGAAGTGGCCAGGATGCGATGTGGAAAGCAAGTGACAAACACGGAAAGAAAAGGGTCAAGAATGAAAAGACGGCAGAAATAACAAGAGAGTGACACCTTTGTTGATGAGATCCAAAGGGAGATGCAAATATGTTTCAGTTGAACTTTTTTTGCGCCGTACAACAGAACGGAGAGACAGAGGGATAGGCGAGGTAAGGTAAGCAAGCATGTCGATCGTCTTTACGCAGTAGTGGGGAAAACGGTCATCATGGTGACGTCCGGGTCGCTGGGGAAACAGATTACCACTGGCTGGCTGGCTCGCTCTGGCATCGACACCACTGGAAGAACACTGCCCCGCCACCACTGGCCGCCGGCTGCCTTTGCAGCACGCTACCGGAGTGATGAAATGGTAGATGCGATGACTCGCGGTCATCACGTCCACTAGTACCTATCAGTGATCACCCACTAAGGCTGTGCTGGGTCCCCCAACCCATCAGGTGAAGAAACTGGCACTCCAACCTCTTCACACTCCTCTCCCTTCATTCACGCACGCATCAGTATGCCTTCCCGTGACTTCAGTTCGTTCCATCGCCCCAATGCCATCTGGCCGTTCAATCCCATCAATCAATTGTTGCGAAATCAGTCTCATCATGTTATCTGACGCCGTCTTCTGGATCGAAGCCAATCACATCTGTTCATCGCGGTACCCCGGGCACGCCAACATCAGCATCACCACAGCGTTGCAATGATAGCGGTGCCACAGCCTGTCAACCGACCCTGGTTCTGCCGATTTGCCAACGTCAGTGGTAATACCTACCGCGAATACCGAGAATATCTCTTAACAGTGCCATTTGTCTTGGAGTCTTACTCATCCTCTCAGCTATCGCACTGCACTTGCACAACCACTTCCTTCAAATGTGCCCAGGACCATCAAGCGATGGCATCACGCAAGGCAACCCCTGTTCTCCTCCTCGCTCTTTGCCAAGGACCCGAGGTATACACAAGTCAAAGTGTCTAGCACGCGTGAGCTCCTCAGGTGGCACTTATGGTTCAGTCATTTATGTGTTTAGTATTCATGCAGGTGAGCTCGACGGCCGATGCCGAACCCTCACTTTAACCTCGTGGGGATGCAATCACGTTCGTGCTTCACTTAGCTACCTCGAGGGCCGTAATGGGCTCCGAGATGAGTAAGACTGATGCGCAACGGGCTCCCCACTCTTCGGTGCTGAGAGGTCGGGGCGGAGCAGGACCACCTGCTGTGGTAAAGTATAAAATATCCTCATACAAAAGAGACGACGCAAGCGCTGGTGTCCCTTCCTTGGCCGGTTCCGTTCCATCCAAGTCCGGCTTCATCCTTTCGTGCCTCGAGTGTCTCCTTTCCAAATGAGGCAATTCTGCCTTTACTCTTCCATCCGTCCAAACACGCCATCATCGTCGTCTTCGCTGCGCGCGCGCGATTGCATGTCGAAGTCATCATCACCCGAATCTGCACTCTCGTCCATCTTCATGTCGGCCGAGCTGCCGCGCCGCATCTCACCACGCGTGAAACTCTCCGGTTGCCGGCGCGGAAAACTGTTGATGAAACCAGTGTTGGTCAACGGAGTTGCCTGGTCAAGGTATTGCGCAGGCAGCGGTGGGACTGGCGGTGCATCAGCAGGCAAGGTCACGGTGCCCCGGGAGCCATTGTTGCTGCCGAAGCTGCAGCTCAAAAGCTCTACCGCAGCCGCGAGATCCCGATCTTCTTGACCGGTAGCATTGTTGCCCGAAGAAACGGGCCTATCGTTGCTTGGCGATCGAAGGTGGCTAATGCCGGATGGGCTTTGCACGCTTCCTGGATGGAAGGATGGTGCTGACTGGTAGCTGCGGGCGAAGCCGCTGCCGCTGCTAAGTCTCTTGTTGCGATACGGCATGCCACCAAAGTTGAACGATTCACTCGTGGGTGGCGGAGTTGTATCGGCCGAGCTGTGTCGCTCGCCTTGATCTGAGTACCCGGACGCAGCCGGAGACATAGACTCCGATTCGCTGGGAATATCCTTCGTTGAATCAGGTGGAGTAGTCACTCCCTCATTGGGGTTCATGGCAACCAAGACTGAGGCTGCCTCAAGTAATTGGACCTGCTGGTGCTTGCTGATCAAGAGTTTTGAAGTCAAAGACCACTCAGGAGTGTGCTCCCAGCTGAATATGTGTTAGCCAAAACGTCTTCTTTCCATCACGAGACCGCATGTTCGCACAGCGCGTCCACCGACAACTGGCAATAGTGACTTGTGTCCGGCGGAGCCACGGACCGCATGGTACAAGGGGCACTAACCGATGTTTGATCAGACAACTGCTGTGCTTGTAGCCCTTGCCGCATGTCTCGCATCGGACCTCGACGCGGTTGCTCTTCCTACCCTCTTTGAGAAGGGGTTGTCCATCGCTGGCACGCCTGATGCGGGCCTTTTGAGCATTGCTGTCGCCCTCCTCATCAGCCGAGATATCTTGTGAATCATCGTCGATGGCGCTTCCGTGGAGGCCCCGCTTGGCGTCACCAAAATGTTTCCCGAGTGACATGGTTGCCGGAGGGGATGGGAGGCTGCCAACAGCAGATACCCTAGCCATGGCAGTCTTGGACATGGTGTGCCGACGGGAGCTGTTGGCAATCGGGAGGGCGGGGGTTGTGTCGCCTTCGCGGAGTGCGGCCGTTAATGTGGTGACATTGGCTCCGACATTGGTCACGGACTTGCGACGAGTGACACGGTGGGTGTTATTGAGGGAGGTTGAGAGCAAGGAGGAGGAACTGTTGCGCGAGTGGGTTTGACGGCCGGGGAGACCGGAGGCAGAGGAGTGGGAGAGGGAGGAGCGGTGCTGCGTCAATGGCCTCGAGGTCTGCTGCATCTCCTGACCGGAAAGTTAGCATACCATCCATGATATGAAAAAAGGGCCCGGGGTCGCATTGCAACCATAACCCGGGGGATCGCGAGGTATACCTTTGAGGAGGCCATGGTTGGTGCCGAGGCGTGGGTGACTGGTAGTGTAAGACGACAGACGCCGATCCCGGGGGAAGACAGCAAAGGAGCGAATGCGTGTATATGGTGTAGAATGTACAGTCGATGCAGGGAGCGTGTCGCAGAATGAATTATTGACGATGAGGAAACAAGGAGAAGAAACACGAGAGGAAGAAAGTTGGCAAAGCAAAGGAGGAGTTGGGAAGGAGGAGGCAAGAGGAGGAGTGCGTGAGTGGTGGCAGGTGCGTCGCGAGGCCAAGCGAGGAACGAGAAATAATTATTTGGGAGGTGCGACGTGGAACCTGGGCCTGCCTGCAACTGCTTGGACTCGGACACAGACACACGCCGCACGTACTGGCACCTGCCCTGTCTGCCTACACCTCCGCTCTATCTAGGCTGGCCTTTGGCCTGGATGGGCGCTGGAAGGGAGAGCGTCGAGGCCTAGAGACACGCCCACAGCGGATGAGCTTAGGCTGGTTTTACGGTGGACAGTAGGAGGGGGAGATGGGAAGGCATGAGAGAGGAAGGAGGGGGTGGTCCGTTGGTAGTCATGCGGGGGCGGATTTAGCATCTCGCAGCGAGCGAGCAGACAGAGCACGGGACACACACACAGGCTCACACAGTAGAGTAAGCTGAATGAAAGGAGCCCCGTCTGTTTCTTGCTGACAAAGTGACAAAAGGGCTGCCCCGACAAATCAAATTGGACAGAGGATGCAATCGCCCTCGGATCTTTGATTGTCGGATCCATCCTTGTCGTGGTCTGTGATGGCCTGTGAGCCATGACCTGGCTTGGGTCGTCGCTGAATTATAGTGGCTGCAATGCATCGACACTTATTACGAGCAGGTTACAGTACCTGTGTCTCTCGCAGAGCCTTCCTGCACCAGTGCAGTCCTCAGAAGGTCAGGTATTTTGCCTGCGTTTGACTGTTTGTCGAGACGCGTCCGTTGGCCACTCTTGCAACAAGCTTCAGTGACAATTCAACCCAGGGCAGAACGGTGCAACAGTGAATTAAGGTCACAGAAACATGAACGGGCAATGCGATCAGTCTGCTCGGGGGCGTGTCCGTATCGTCATCAGAAGGGGTGCGACAAAGGCACGCAACATTCAAAGGGAGCGCGTGCGCTCAGCCCAGGTTTCCAGCGGCTTCTAACTCTTGCGAATGGCCGAGCTGGGGGAGCCAGGGAGGGGACTATTGGTCGGATGACCCCCAGTCGATCAGGTCAACGCTCACTCACTGTGATGGGATGGTGGGAGGGGGTGCGAATGGGACCGGGGTGCGCAAGCCGAACGAGAGGATACGCGCTTATTATTACAGTGAGCCTTCGATCTGTTGTACCTACTCAAGGCAAGCCTGTTGCTACAGAAGAAGAACCCGAGAGCTCGCTGGCGCAAGTAAGCATGAAACTTCTGGAGCCCTACAAATGCTTGGTTTGCTGGATGTACATTACAGCAAGGAACCAGGGGAACATGCGTTTGTCCCTGACAGCTCAGCAGCATCCATCCATCATGGAGACCCAGCACCATTACGCATTACGTGTTCCGCCTTCAAGCAGAGTTTCGACACGTCCGCCTGCGCCTCCTTCTCCATGCCCTATGTATCCTTCTCCCCTGTGCTGTACGCTATACGCGAATCCCTAGTTAAACTACGAAATATCCAAACCAGTCATTAGAGCACAAGTCAATTACCGCCTGAGGCTCCACGCTCCCCGGAACAATTTGTCCTGGGTAGTCTCGGAGAACGCTACTTGGACGAGGTCCCAAGGAATCCTGCTGTCTTCTGAGTTGAATCCGAATTGCTCGCTTGTATTATGTTCAAGTTCTCAATGACCACGATTGGAATGCGGGCTAAGATGCGACTGTACACGTGTATTTTGAATAAAGACGGCAAGCTTTTGAAATGCATCACCTGTCCAGGGAGGGGTGTTTGTATCGGATATCCTGGCTCACTCGATCTCCCCCTCCCTGATCAGAAAGGCAGCGACAAATAGAAGCCAGCCGTACACAGCCCAGGTGCACAGTGACACAGGAGAGCCAATTTGACCAAAATCCCCGCCGAACAAACATCAGCCTTAGGCCTGATGGGTGAATGATCCAAGATCTACGGCATCGAATCTGCCTCTGGCAACTCATTGTACTGTACATAGTCGCAGTCTGTCTGCATTGCATGTTTTTACCAGGTTCCTGATAGATACTCCGTAGTGGCACTGATACACACGATAGCGCCAAAGCCAGTCCCAATATCATGGTCATTTCTGACACACTGTACGTCCCAACTAACACCACTTTAATTGATTCATTTGGCCAACTTGTCATAAGCAGATTGTCTTCGACTGATACCCCACCGAGAGTAAGAGTCTCCCTCTTTCTGTTCCCTTGACTCACCGAATGCTTGTCGTTTGCGCTTACCCTTCGGGCAAGCCAAGGTGCCCACTAAGGCCCCAGCCCTAAACACCGCCTAACAAACATGGCCATCAGAAGCATCATCATTACATACTGCGCCAGAGCACGCAGTGCCTTTGCATTTCGGTCTTTTTCGCAATTTTCTTCAAGGGCTGCCTCCTCGCTATGGAGGAGACCTAATCCCAGGCAACTAACAAATGTAACATCTTTACATCTTGTCTATCCAACAATACAGTCGATACTTGGACCATAGCACATACGGTGCTGTACATTGGTACAGTACCTACGTGCAGTATAGTAGTCTACTGGGTAGCAATCTCTCGGATCCCTACACCGGCCTTCGACCACGAACCTGGTCGCGCTGATCTGGGCTAGGTGCCGTGCCTTCAGTACTCCGTACCTACCTAGGCAATGAGTTAAAGTGCGATCTTCCCCAGTGAACTGAAAGACGCGGGGGAGATTGTGCGAATGCCAGAAGCCCACCCAGAGTGGACTACAAGACACCGACAGCACCTTTGGGACTAGCACGAGGCTGGCGTCGGTGTAGTCCGCTTTCGCCATAGATAAGAACAGTGAGGATTGTGTACTCCGTATCTGAAATGAGATAATTTTCTCAGCCGACACGCCATTTAAAGCATATACGCGCTTGCTCCGATAGTCGGAGCCGAGAAGACAACAACGGTACGGAGTATAACACTCGTGCCTTACGGAGTGATTGATGTTCCAATAGTCAGTCAGTCGACTGCCCAAAAGCCCAAGCACCAGCATTGGAACTGGGCCACCAAACCCTATCGCGCCAGCCCAAAAGCTCCTCGTCTACCGGTGCTTCCAGAAAAGAACTTAGGCCTTCCTTCGCGCAATACCGAGACAAGCCGTTCGGCAACGCAAGGAACGTTCTTGCATAGCCACATTTTTTGAGAAAGTTTCCAGTGGTGGACGTAGGGCAGATGGCGAAAGGGAGGGCACCGGCACAATGCGACGGAGCAATTGGCTTCGGTGCTAATCAACGCCTTCCAACCAGGCACTGGCACGCAGTCGCCCACTATCCACACCGAAGCCCAAGCCCAATGGAAGCCACCGTCGATGAATTGGAGGGGAGGGCTGAGGTCTGGCAGAAGCAGGTACCAGCATAGGCATCAGGTCACGGACCCTACCGCCTACTGTAAAAGGTAACGACTTGATTTGATGTTAACTGCCTTTGGCAATCCAGTCAATATCTCTTGTTCACATGATGACTTCAGGTCAAGTCATCTCTGAAACGGATCGGGGAAGAAGGGCGCCTGTCAACTGTTTTGTCTTTTATCGTTGTTGTTGAGCACGCGGCCGCATCGATGAACAAGACACGTTGGTTCACATAAGAGTCATCAGTCTAATATGTTCATAACTCTTTTCTATCTATTTCAGTTGTGCACCCAAATAATCCCCAAGACAGACGTGCCGCCTACCGCCCTCCAAAAGGTTTAGCGCACCTTTCTGTCTCTATGTACTCCGTACACCCCACGACGATTAGCGTAGCCAGTCATGCACGGCTCGTGACTGGTCAGGCACCACAACCCCCCTCATCTCTCTTGCACCTGATCAACCGTAAAGCACATCAGCATCCAAGCAATCGCCGTCTTACCGTTGCCTATCGACCCGCTGAGCTGTCAATTCCCTGGCTGACGTTGATCGTTTAATCTTAACTTATCTTCCTGTTTGATCACCCTGCTATCACAATGTACCTTGACCAAATCCGTTTCTCCAACGGACTCACCTCTGGACTTTTTTTCTCCCGTTAAACTACCAACAGTTGGAATGTTGCCTTGCCCCTCCCACCATCCTGGCGTTTAGGGTCTAGATACCGTACCTGAGAGGTATCAAAAGGTGTCCACAAAGCTGGGGTCTAGTTCGGCCAAGCCAGACCTGGACCTTCAGACGAAATGGAGATATAGCGGACCATCAACGACCGACCGCTGGATACCTGCGTTATCGCGAGCACATCTCTGTCCAGACTCTCTATCTTCCCCAGTGTGCCCCAGTCACGAGCACCGCTAGCTGAGGATCGGAGGCGCAGTAGCATTAAAACCACTGATAAAAGGGTCTTGTCAGCGTCCACCAACAGTGGATTAACAAGGTTATCAAAGCCTTGACTGGCTCACCGGAAAACTACTGCAACTATTTCTGCTATGATACCTGCTCTGTTATCCAGCAACGAACCATTCTCCAGAACTTCCTCTTCAGACGTATGTTCACTTCCTTTGGCCATGGCATCCATCTCCCCGCACGCTAGCCGGCACAACCAGGGACCAGGGGGCCAGGCTGTGATAAGTCGAAATTCTGGGGCAAGATTGGAGTTGCATTGTCCATTGTGGGCTATCTACGAAACTACCAACTCGATTCCGCTGTTGTCCCCAGCCACAAGACCGACACCATTGAAAGTCGTATCCATCTGTATCTGAGGGGTTTTGGTCCCTCTCGGCCATCGACTTGCGGTGCACAGAGCAAATTGGCAGCTTGTGTAGAGGTGCCCCATCGTTGTCGCCAAGCTGAGGGGTGCGTGCAGCAACCTCCGAACAGGGAGCGGGGGAGGGGACACCCAACGATATTACCGGCTACCTCTTCTCCCGTCTGCGAGGTAATGGATTGGGCCCTCCCTCCAGTGGCGAAAAGCACAACAAAATATACGTGATAAGCGATACGAGGACAAGCAGCATGCGAGGGAAAGGACTCACATCTGACGAGAACAAATGTGAACTGAGCCCAAGCCGCCGGGTCGCAGACGGCTCGTCCCTTCTCGCGCGGTGCCTGACAAGTCTTTAAAAACGGCCGATCTGCATACTTCCGAATGGCCATCCAAGGCCGATCACTTGCTGGCAAGCCTGGGAACGTACCGAGCCCGCTGTGCGGTTCCTGGCGTGCTAGCTAGGGTCCCATGCCTGGGTATGCAGATACCCATTCTCCCTGGTCGCACCACCAGAATGACCACACACAGGCGTCAGAGCCCACCATGTGTATTCCAGGATGAGAGACTGCTAATCACTGCTGTTCTGAGATGGTTCTGAGGTGGTCGGGAACATGGCCTAGCGTCGGCTCTTTATCACTGGCCCTCTCTCAACGGTCATAGGAACCAGGATTCACGGGTCTCGACAAGCGGTCTCTCTGTAAGGCGCAGCAATTGAGCGGGCCCGTCGGGAAGCGAAGTGTATTCGAGAGTCGGCCGCGATCCCAGAAGAAAGGGCATACAGCTCGGGAGCGACGCCGCATGTCTCACTCAGTCCGAGAACAAAAGACCTTTGTCGATGACTTGCATATCGTGGACTCCGAAAAGCTGCAGAACGGGGGGAATAGTCTTCAAGTACGGCGCTTGATGTGGTGACCGTTTCTACCTATATCCCTCAGATCAGGATCAGCTGTTATACCTGTCCCCTTCGATCCCAATTCGAGAAAAGCCATCGCCTACGGGAGCTTATTACAGTGCTGAGATGAACGAACCACTAACCGCGGGAGGGGAACAGCGCGCCGCAAAGCTTGAGCTTGTCTTGTGTTTTCGTTGGTCTGAAAGACACCTGCGGATACAAGAGGGGTGGTCGATGGTTCATTGCCTTGAATCTGACTACTACATAGACTAATACAGCGCTTCACCAAGCGCTAGTCCCATTACGAGGTCCGTCGTCGTCTACTGTACCTCCGTTTTCTTGGGATCGGGATTTAGGACGGTAATCTCGATCGCAACCTTGTGACCTGTATGGGGTTTGTCTCTGGAGAGTTTCGCACAAAAAAATTGTTTTGAAGTCACTGACCGTAATGGAATGGAGATTGGACTACGGAAGCTCGGGCATAGGTACTAGCCGCACTGCAGCGTGCGTCTTCTGGCCAGGCACTGAAGTCTGTTTGATCCCATCTCATGTGGCATGGTGCTGGTCTTCCATTTATGAAGCCACCGTTCGCTATCGTGCTGTGGAGACGACGACTTTCATGCTCCTTCGTGCTGTGCTGGACACAGTACCCTGTAGTTGACTGTGATTGTTTGTTCATTCTCCCAGATAACCAACCTATGATGCAATTCTGATCCCGAATTTCCTAAAATGACCAACCTGTGAGGTCAGTGTTGTTCATGGGGAAACTGTCCTTGAGCTTTAGAGTCGAGGTATGGCGTTTTGTCTCGATATGATTGGGAGATCAAACTGCACAACAAGCCAGCGTTCAAACTCCAAGGACAAGCATCTCATTAACCACACCAGGTGTTCAAGAATAGGTAGTGCATTGTGTTGACTTGTTGCCAACACTAAGGCTATCTCTAGGCGTCTCTATACTTATGGACAAATAAATGCCTGGTTTGACAAGTCCTGAATGACGATCATTGCCATACATCGCTGTCAGCAATATCTTCTGTTCTCCGCCCACCTTTGCCTTTTACCCGACCAGCCCGATTCCTACAGATGGTAAGGACATTTTGGATCTACCGGTTGTGCCCGATCTGTTTTGCATGCAGACAGGGAACCTTGTTCTGATTGAGACGATCTTTCCGCAGATCATATGTACAGGGTAATTAAATACCTTGAGATCGGCCGAGCCGAAATGGTGTGTCAAATGGATTGATAACTCAAATGATCCACCTCCACACTGATCAACGCCAGACTTGGGGGGTTTGGCGACCAGCCTTACCATCTTTCGCCTTTGAGTCCTGATAGGTACGTAGTCATAACTTGTTTGCGCGTTGTTCGCTTGCATCATCGGTTGAATTACCCATTCGAACGTTAATTTTAGGTCTGTACTTGAGTGGAATATAAGGCTCAGCTCTAAGCCCATGAGTACCTGGTGAGACTAACTCTCTCTCGCTTAGAGAACGCAGCTGAACAGCGCCCAATCCGGCCTCTTACACGGGAGCTTATCTCGAAGCCAATCTTAAAAGACTCACTCGGACTCGGTCTGTCATCTCACAAAGTTACTCGGACACACGCTCTCTGAACTCGTTCACGCTTTCCATCAATATAGCCATCATGTCTCCAAACGATGACGTTTATCGCAAAGTCGGCCGTGGAGGCGCCGGCAACTTCTACTCTAAGCCCACCACTTCAGACGACGCCAACAAGGTACGTTCTAGCTGACGCCCCGCGCCGGCCCCTCTCATCCCCATGCCTTCGTGTTTTTTGACGACCGATGCGCGAAGGATCTCGAGGCGCAGAATCCCGAGTCGTCTACCATCCCTGTGCCCCTAGCCTCCAACCCAGCAGTCGCTGGCCAATACACCCGTGCTGGCCGTGGCGGCGCGGGCAACTACGTTGACCCATCCACTGCCCGGGAGCAGCAGAATGCCGAGGAGACCTTGACCGCGAAGGCGGCTGCGAATGTCACTCCCAAGGTGGTGAACCGTATGGCCTTGGGTGGCAGGGGAGGAGCGGGAAACTATCACCAGAAAGCGCAGGAGGAAGCGGAGAAGGAGGCGGAAAAGGCCCAGGCGGAGGCCTTGGATAAGAAGGCGAGAGAGGAGGTTGATGAAGACTTGAAGATGCCTGGTAAGGCTGTTCTGGCTGGGAACCACAATTAGAGGTCGGGTTCGGAGCCTAGACTTCCGCTTCCGATCTTCATCGCGGCTACGAGAAGACGATCACGGTACTGTCAAGACGGGCTTGGAAGTTGGAACTTTGGTGTCAACCACGACGACCGACCGAGCTATACCGTGCGCGTCATGGCTTGAGCAACGTGATAGTTCGGGTCGGCTGACTTCTCTCATTTCCTTTGTTAGTTGGCGCTTGCTATTTCAGATTTGATCGATATAGAGAGAAATATTCGCTTGTCCCAGAGGTTAACCTCAAGATACCGCTGCCTTACATTCTGGAGACGAGATACTGTTCTGCGCAATTGACTACATTGAAGCACCTTGAGCGCGTCACATTGTAAGCATCACCTGGTGGATGGATGACCTGGTCGTACATCGCGGTGAGAAAGCTCTGGAAACGTCAGCACGACGAAGGACACCCGGAAAACCCGCTCTCGCATGTGTGGTGATGCCGGGACAGGTTGGGGAGAGACAAAAGAAGGGGAAGCGATTCGGTAGATATGATTCAATTCGTGACAGCGCGTGCGACGCTTCGTCTTTTTGTCTCTAGATCCCGAAACGCCTGTGGTATGCCTTGACAGTGAATGATTCCAACTCCAGAACTCCGTGGTGGCCGAGCTGACTTTCCCAAGCAGCGGAACGAACGAGGACTTTGTCTCTTCAGTCGGCGTCCATATCCATATCATCAGCATCGACCTCATCATCTTCGTCCTCTTCATCCTCATCGATCTCCTCCAGGCCCTCCTCATCCTCATCCTCATCCACCTCCAAGGCGATCGCGACCCTCTTCTTCTCTTTGCCGAAGGCCTTGGTCTTCTCCTTCTCGACCTCCATACCCTCGATCTCCTCCTCGGTAAGACCCTCCTCGCGCAGCTTCTTCTTCTCGCTACCACGCAGCCTGGGCAGGAGATGCTCGTTCTCGGCGACCAGACGGCGTGCAAGAGCGAGCTCACGCTCCCTCTTGCCGGCCATGCGCTTCTTGTAGAACACACGCTCGCGGCGGGCACGGATCTCGGATACGCGCTCCATGGCGTGCAGGGTCTTCTGCATGAGGTCCCGGTCGTAGCGGACGGGGACGTTGCGGCGTGCAGCAAACTGGAGTGTGGAGTCGACGGTCATTTCCTTGCCCGCGGCCTTGCGGAACGCCTTTGTCCACTTGAGCTTGCGTGGGTTACGCTTCATCTTGAACTGTGGACAAGAGCGGTCAGTAATCGTGGACGAGTCCGATGCTGACTTGGTTCAGTTGAGACTCACGTTCTTGTGGCATTTGCTCCTGCAGAAACGGAAAACCTTGGCGTCATTTCTAACGAAGGTAATACCCTTGGACGGGTATGCCGGCCTCGAACAGAAGTAGCAGGTCTCGATTCTCACCATCTTTGCGATGGGTTTCTAGGTCCAATGGCCTGACTTTTGAGCGGTTGTGCTGAGAGATCGTGATGGCTCGTGGTCGTAGTATCAGAGAAAACGCTCGCTATGACAATGCGCAAGCCGAGATCCTGAAGCCGACAGACAAGATTTCGACGCAAGGTTGTAAAGTGAACTGTGCTGGTCTTGTCGCAACCAAAGCTCGCCCCGCGGAAACTCGAACTTTTTTTCTTTGCAACCTGCCACTGGTTTTTTTTTGGGCGGGAGAGCTTGAGATGTGGGGCAGGGGACTTGTTATCGATAGTACCTGTCTTCGGATTAACCATGTTCCACCTGGTCATCCCGAGCCCCGGACCAAGCCGAGATCGCGACAAAACTTCGACAGATGGCAAGATTGACCACAGCCGATCATCAACCATCCTCCACGTCACACAAAATGGCTTCCGTATTCGCTCTCGGTGCTGGAGCTGCCGTTGCAGCCTTTCTTGTACGGACTTCCTTATTCTCTTCCTTCGTTGCGGGAAATAGTGCTAACCTATGCTGGGTAGGGCCGAGCTGGTCTGGTCGCATGGCGACGATCCCGTGGTGGTGTCGGTGCTATGGGCAAGGCCTTCTACAAGGGCGGCTTCGAGCCCAAGATGACCAAGAAGGAAGCTTCACTTATTCTGTCCCTCAAGTACGTTTCACCAACCGGACTCGGTACAAAGTCGTGAAGCTAACAGACATGCCAGCGAGCGCGCAATCACCAAGGACAAGGTTCGCAAGGCTCACCGCACGATCATGCTTCTCAACCACCCCGATAGAGGCGGTAGCCCATACCTCGCAACGAAGGTTAATGAAGCGAAAGAGCTGTTAGACAAAGCATAAGGATTTCGCTTCACATCGAAGCGACTTGTACGACGTGTATCAATGGCACAGATTGGGACATATGGGGGGGAAGTGGATGGGAGCCCCGTTTATCTTTGTATAACAACACTACAGACACAGCGATGGCGTTCTTCTGATTGAGAAAGGGTTTCTTATTCTCGGAACGAGGGGGCGAGGGGGTAAAGCCTCGGTTACGGATCTAGCTGAAGTGCGGTACGAAGCTGTCCAGGCTAGCAAGAGCCTTTTTTGCTCTTTCGAGCAAGTCATAATATGAACCAACAGGCTCTACAGGCCGCATTCTCTTCTCAAAAACTTGCAAATATCTCTCTCGAGTCCGCTACTTGTGAGTTCCGCTTACTTAGCGAGGAACAGAGCCGGCACGTACTTCTCCCCGGAAATCAACAGCTCCTCTTCCCTCCTCTGCTCGACTGCGACGCCGACGACGGCACGCATGGTATACACGGCGTCATTTCCAGCATTGTGTAGCCACTGATATTGCATGCAGAGCTCGGAGAGCACGGCTTCGAGACCCCGTCCATCTCTCAGCTGACGCCACGACTTGTGGAGGATCTGGCTGTCGATCTGGCGGATGAAGTGCATATCCTGTGTGCGGATGCCCAGTTCTGCGAGGTACTTGATGTCCTGATGTACATCGTGCCCTACTAGTACCAGGTCGCGGTCGGCAGGATACCACGGCTTGAGAGCCTTCATGATCGCCTCCGCGACTTGGCCCTTGGGCGGGAACGTGCTTTCTCTGGTTCAACCAGTTAGCCTTCGGGAGCTCCCATTGCTGCGCTCGTTGACTTACCCAAAGCTGAATTTAGTGGGACAGCCTTGCACAAATCGGAAGTTTCGCAGTCCGGAATACTCCTTGACTCTGAGATGGAAGGCCTTGATAAGCGGCCACCAATCTCTGCCTGCTGGTCCTGGGTCTTTATCCTTCAGATCTCTCGTGTCAAGAACCGCGATACCGATCTCAGAAATCGGATACGGCTCTCTTTCTAAAGCCTCAACATCAATGCAGATGAACACGACATCGCGAGGTACCACCGCCGTCCTCAATCCCAGCATCCTTTGCGTGTCAAGCAACATTCCCGCATCTTCCTTCTCCCGCCGTTCATCTTTCTTGATCTTATCAGGATCGCGAGAGCTGAAAACTTGCAGAGACTTCTGGATCTCCTTCTGACGCGGCGCTTCCACAGCCTCGTACGCTTCAATGTCATCCTCGTCGATTTCGGGGAATTTCTCAACCTTGAAAGTGCGTTGATCGCTGCTGCGGGCCAGAAAACGAGGTCTCGGCGTGCCAGAACCACGGAAGACAATGGAGAACTTGGGAGCCATCTCACGGGGGATAACGAGAGCTATGTTCAGACGTTTGTTGATTTGATCAAGGAAGTCCACAAACTGGGCAGTAGGGACCATCAAAAATGGCTCATTCTGAGGCTTTTCGGGATTGTGAAGATAGAAGCTGCGCACACGTTAGTGACGATAATTGGAAAAGACTGAATCACTGCTCACAAGTGCCACTCTCTCCCTTCGTAAATCGAGTCGAAGTACACTCTCGCCTGCCATCATCAGCTAACAACTCGGAAGCTGCCTTATGCAGCGAACTTACGCGAGGCCTGTTTGCTTTGCCAATGAAACGGCCTGGATATGAAGTGACTGCATGCCATGGGCAGAATGCGACATCCTCCTTCAGCGGCCTGCCGACATGGAAATCTCCATTCTTGAAAAACTCCACGGCCGCCTGGGTTTCTCGAGCTGAAGTGCCATCAGCTGGTGTGCGGTCGGGCATCGGACGTCCGGGTGTTCCTGGAGAAGTTCCTTGATAGGCAATAGATGGCCCGTAAGCCGCCTGTGAAGATTGTTGGCTACGTTGAGGAACCTGGTTAGTGCTTTCATGTCGTGCTTTGCCTCTCGAGCGTTTGGGTGGCTTCGTGAGTAAGGTAACCCTTTCATCCAGGACCTCTTGCAGCTGCTTGAGCCGATTTTCAAGGCCATCCTGCTCGGCCATCTTGAGAACCCAACCTCTCGATGCTTTCGTCAAGATCTAAGGCAGAATGTGACTTGGGGGTGTACGACATCCAAGTCAAACAGCTGTGATGAATGCTGAAGGTACCTCACGAGATTTGGGGAGAGCTAGGTGCGCCGTGTTGGCAAGGGATGCAGCTGGCCGCGACAGCTGTCAGTGACTGACGCGCTATTGCATAGGCGAATATGGTCATATGCCGTGACCTGATTCCCGTGCACAAATATAGAAGTGAAGGGGATTGTGGAACAGAAGTCTTATTTGCCGTTCTTTTCGGAGCTGACATTCAACATGATCAGTGCACTAAGGTACTCTAGGCTATGTGCCAGATCCCCGCCCCCCCCTCGCATCACTGCTTCGCATCCAGTCGTGAGTCAATACTCTCTGTTTACATCAAAATCACATGACGCCGTAATCTTACCGCGACTTGTAGAACTGTTTCAAGGCATGATTAGTTTCTGAGTGTGCAACAATTCCCGTGCACTCGTACTGACCTCGTCTGCGACCTCTGGTGAGACATCTGACACCTCAGACTGCCTCGTGTCAATTAAGCCCATCTTCGCTCCACGGATCTGGAACCAAAAGTCTCTCCTGTCACCGCCATAGGCACCTGAGAGCATATTCTTCTTCACATCCTTGATGAATGCGTTGTATAAGCCAGGCTCTTCTAAGTTAATAAGCTCCTCACGCATGACCCCAAGGCATTCCATAGCCTGGTCGTATTTGCTGTCGCCGAAGCTATCTGTGATGAGGGCCTTGATGATGCCACCCATCTGCTTGGCGGCGTCCTCGATGTCGCTGATTTCCTCGGATGAGCCCAAGATGCGCTTGAAGTCAGGCACTGGATTATCTTCAGAAATCTTGGTGCCTCGCGGCTCGTCGCCAAGGAGAGCGTCCACATCCAGGCCAGACATGGGCTTGACAGCTTCTCTCCTGTATTTGCCCTTTGCCTTTGGGGGCACTTCATACAGTCAGCAAATTTCCGTGCGGATGCTTACAATTGCCTTGTCCTACCTTTCTTCACCTCAGCTGCCTGGATGAGAGAGTCTATTCGGCCTTGAACCTTGCCAATCAGATCCTCTGGCGGTGCTGCAAATCGCAAAAGCAACGGTGGAATGGATGGAACCTGTCCATCTGGATGAATCGCTCTCGTTTTCACCGCATGATTGATACGATGAATTGCCGGATTGAACGTGTCATCAATTGACGCATACTCAGCTGGCTCGCTGCAAGATGTCAGTATCAGGACTGGTCTCAGCCAGAGGCATCTCACCCGTCGTCATCAATCCCGTATCCCGAAAGATCCATGGCATCGACATAGTCACTCATTGCCTCGTTTAGCTCATCCGTGGGGAGGAAGCGATGCTTCGTCATGGTTTGCCCGCTCACTGTGATGACCCGATCAAGCGGCGGGAATTGGTAACTGCGAACATCTTCCGCGAACGGAAGCGGGATATCGTACAAGCACTCGATCTCAGGTTCAATATGCGGCGCTAGTAGGACAAGTAGAGGGTCTTTGCCATCCTTCGTGACAATCCTGGCAACAGCATATGACTCGAGCTCCATGAGAGCCCAGATAAGAGAGGACAGAGCAATTTCTGACTTGAGATCGCTCTTTCGTGCGACAGTCACGCCTGTTTCGCCCATATTCAGGAATGGCTCATACTATAACCTAATTAGTTTATGCTGCTGCAAACTTGCTGATAATCACTCACACGATCCCAGGGGATGAAGCCGACAATAGAAAAACTCTTCGTCGTCTCGATCTTCGTAATGTTGTGCTCTGACTCGCTAATATGCACCGCCGTTCGACCATACTCATAACCCCTCGCGAGAGATTCGAACTCAACATCGCGCTTTCCACCCGGTGCATCAGGGTCGTTGACCTTGTATGAACGCGCTTGCTTAACGGCTGAGAATTCGACACCGTCCATCGCATCAGCCTCAAGGGTTTGTGTGGACTGCGTCGCTGCTGTCTCGGACTTGACCACCACGGTACTGGCGGCAAGTGGCCTTGCCTGGTGTGTCTTGAAGTATCGCTCCACATTGATGTTCAGAGCCGAAGGTAGCTTGTCTGGATTACCAAGGGTAAGTGGCCCATCATACGACTTATATGGCTTGACAGCTTTGATCCGTGGTGTCTCCAATTCATCAATAGCTTCGGCGATTGAAGCAAACACACCGTTGCTGCAGCCATTCACGAGTGAACGTAGCGCCTTTTCATTCTCCGCCTGAAATCTTGAGTCAGACGTCCTTCTGTTTGGTACCACATCCATAAACGTACCTTGATGGCATGTTTGTCTTCTTCCTTGAAGCCATACTCAGGATCATCAAAATCGACACCCCTGCTCTATTAGTCACACGTACTTGCGGTTTGTCAGAGAGGCCGTACAAAATAGTGAGCTGAATGTTGGAATCATTCATCTTCTTTGCGATGTCCGAAGTGTCATCTGCATCAAGCGCACCCCGTCCATCGGTAACCAGCACAATCTTCCGTAACCATTTCAACTTCTTGGTGAACGTGTCAATCATATCCACAGCAACGACAATGGCAGAAATAGCATCACCGGATACCGTATTGCTTGGCTTGATCGCGCCTTGGAGGCTGCGCAGCGAGCTCATGTTCATTGGCGCAAGCTCCTGAAGCACGGAAATGTTCTCATAACCGTCATCATCTTGCAGCTTGTTGCTGGTCTCATCAGTTCTCAAACCAATGACTCCAACGCACAAGGTCTTCCGGTTTGCAGCCACAATGTCAGTGATCTTGTCCCAAACGTAGCACATGCTCCAATCCAGGTTGGACTGAGATCTGCCGTTGTGACTTTCAGCCATGGATGACCCAAGGTCAATGATGAACACTGTAGCCTCCTTGTCCGCCATTGTGAGCCCCTTCCAGTATGAAATCTCTAGGCTCAACAACAATGAAAAGAAGGATGAGTATTGAAGAAACAAAATTGCGATGTGAACATGAGCCACACCGTGGTCTTGGTCGGCATGAAAGCAGCTGAGGCACGGCCCACTTCTAGGCAGAGACGGTTACAGCGGAGCTTCCCAGACACAAGCGACGCGATCAGAGCGCGTAGTCACGTGCAGCTCAGCACGGCTTTGTATGACCTCACGGCCTCGGCTTTAGCTCGTCTCATCGCATCATCCATACCAACTCACTGAATTCGAAATTCCTTTGATCGTTGACCCTGCCGAGCACAAGTTCAGCATTAACAATCTACAAGATGGCGGCCTCATTGATTCTGTCGCCAGCTCCTTACCACATTATTTCGTGAGTAGCAATGGTGACGGGATTCATTGGAGCATCGACTGATATGGTTAGATATGGCACATTGTTGGGCGCATCCGCATGGCACGTAAGTTTTCTCTTCAAAAACGCATTGTCTACAGGTCACTAATGAACAAGACAGAGCTTTGTCAATGGACCTGTGATGTTCAAGTCGGTCGATCGACACAATTTCTCAGCCATCCAGAACAACCTGTTCCCCATTTACTTCGGTCTTCAGGCCGCTCTTCCAGTCGTTCTAGCCTTGACCTTCCCCGGAAGCCCACTTCTGGGCGTGCCGTCTGGGGTGAGTGGCCTGTTTGATGCCTCAAGCCGATGGGACTCGCTCTTTCCACTTGGTATCGCGTTCGCAACTGGTATCTTGAACCTTGGCGTCTTGATGCCAGCCACCATGAAGATTATCAAGGAGCGTAGAGGCCAAGGTAAGAGATGGACTACTCCTGCTTTGACCTGTGGAATGATGACCCCTGACAACTCACAGTCAAGCGAGATGGTAAGGATTGGTGGGCTGAGGGGCCCCAGTCTGATGAGATGCAGGTGCTCAACAAGCGCTTTGGTCGCCTCCACGGCGTGTCTATGCTGGTGAACCTTGGAACCATCGTCGCTACTGTCGCCTACGGATTTACTCTTGGCGCCCGTCTTCAGTCCATCATCGACAGGACCCCTTAGGTCCGGAAACACCACCTCGCGATCGGGAATCCTTCACCTCTGTATCATTACTGCTCGCATTGACGGGTAAAACGTATCACTTCAATTGCATAGCTTTCAAAACCGCTATTTGAGACTCCGGACCTGTTCCACATGTCTACCGTTTGCTTGAATGCTGATAAGGAATGCGCCTCGCTTGATCAAATGTCCAAAAGCTAACCACATCACCGATTCATCTCCGCAAAAGACTTCATCAGGTCCCTCTTTGCAGCCTCTAGTTCCTCCCTGTTTCTCCCACCCACTTTGTCAAGCGCTGCTCGCCGCTCTTGCTCCTCTTCTCGTTCCTGTTGTTGTTTCATCTGGCCCCTGAATGACCACCGGCCCGGACGTCGCTCCATAGCTGCATTGAAATCCACTTCGTCGGTCGGCTTGGGGAAGGTTTGCCGCAAGGGGTCGATGGCAGGGCGCTGGGGCTTCGCTGGCGGCGCTCGAGAAGTGCTTGTCTCGCGACTGGAAGCGGTCGATGAAGTGGGAGTAGTAGAGTTCATGGTTCTGTCGGATCGGGAGAAATCTTGATCTGCAGAGTTGCTTCTGTTGCTCGTTGTGGATGTCATGACAATTTTTTCTGGATTTCTCTCAATTTATTCGTAGTTCAAAAGGACTGAAGAAGATCGCAAAGAAGACGGAATTTGCGAAAGAACGTGATAAGAGAATGGGTCGAAGTAGGGACCCTAAAAGGGTCTTAAGTTCGATGACCAAGCGTGGAGCGCAAACCAATTTCTCACCGAAACACCAAGCGCAAACCCACAAGGCCCCATCTAGTCCGTTGGCCGTGGCGTTTGAAGCACCCTGAGCGAACGCTAAGAGCAGTATCAAGTTACACTCACGACTCATGAAACTCAGGTAATCAACAGAATGCATTCTATGTACATAGAAGGATGGATCAGCCCCACAGGAACCCGTGGTGTGCTGAAAGGTGAGTAAAGCGGACGCTTGTCATTCTGTTTGCCACATGCGCGAAGGGTCGTGGTGCGATGCACCACAACGTCATGGAGGGGCCAGAAGGGACTGGCGGGGTCACGTACGTACAGCATGAGGGGTCTCAAGTTCAGTTTGACTTGAACTACCTGTATGAGAAGTAGCTTCAGGGAAAATGCTCTGCTGAATGTTGATTCGCGCAATATCTTGCAGCGAGTCTGAGCGAAAGTAATTCCCCCCCCCCTTTTTTTTTAAGGAAAAAAAAAAGAGAAGCAAGCAAGTGCTACGAAATTTTTATCTCGTGCCGAGGAAATAACCAGCATCGAATCATGCAAACCCTGTGCCTGTCTCACCATGCCGCCAGTTGCTGTATACATTCGCAGTACCCGTATTGCAATGAACAATGCTCTGTGATTGATGAGCGCGGGGGAAAGAAAATGAGTTCAGAAAATGAAACCAAAGAACTGTATAAACTTGATTAATCTGGACGCAATAACCCTTTCATTTCATAATACGTCGTGTGCGTGTTCTGTACCAGGCTCATCGGAGTCGCTGGAAAGCTCCGTTACTAAGCTACCTTACTTCCGAGACTTACGCCTCCTCTCACCAGCCTTGAAACGCCTGCCTCATCGATGACTCACGACACTTCACATCAACAAGACGCTTTGCTATTCAACAAACAATCAAGGTTTTGATAAGATGGCTGAGCAACCAAGATATCTCAGCGGTGATACTGCTGCTATCAATGACTTCATTGATCAATTCGACGTGCGTCATTTTGCTCCGATGAGGCCCGTTTTTGATGATGCTAATCCAAGTCCATTTTAGGTGTTCTTGCTTGATTGCGATGGTTAGTGACCGTGATCAATGTTCAACTCAGAAATACAAACTGATTAGCCATGGATCAGGCGTGTTGTGGTCTGGCGATCACATCTTCGAGAACATACCAGAAACGATAGCATTTCTTCGCTCGAAAGGTTCGTGACCCATTGCAACGCTTAACCCCCCATCGAAATGTCAGCAGAATACCCAATTGACTCACCTGAGTAAAGGCAAGAGAACTATTTTTGTCACAAATAATTCCACAAAGTCTCGTGAAGAGTACCTGAAGAAGCTTACCTCTCTCGGCATCCCTTCTGACGTCGAAGATATCTTCGGCTCTGCCTACTCCGCTTCCATCTACATCTCCCGTATTCTCAAGCCCGCCCCAAATAAATCCAAAGTCTACGTGCTCGGAGAGGCCGGAATTGAGAAGGAGCTTGAGTCTGAGGGTATCAAGTTCATCGGTGGCACAGATCCGGAGTATCGAAGGGATATCACTCAAGACGACTTTAAGGGTATTGCTGATGGCTCGCTCCTGGACCCCGAGGTTGGCATTGTGCTTGCTGGCCTCGACTATCATGTGAACTACCTGAAGCTTGCTCATGGTATGCATTATCTCAAGCGCGGTGCGACTTTCCTCGCGACCAACATCGACTCGACTCTTCCCATGTTCCACAATTTCTTCCTCGGCGCAGGCTCCGTCACTATTCCCCTCATCCACGCCACAGGCCAGCAGCCCCTTGCCCTCGGCAAGCCCAGCCAGGCTATGATGGACGCTGTTGAGGGCAAGTTCCAGCTTGACCGCGCGAGAACTTGTATGATTGGCGATCGGTTGAACACAGACATCAAATTTGGTATCGAGGGAAAGCTTGGTGGCACTTTGCATGTTCTCACGGGTGTGGACAAGCAGGAAGGATGGCAGAAGGAGGATGCGATCGCGGTGCCCAAATTCTATGCGGATAAGCTGAGCGACCTATTATCCGCAAAGAAGTAGTGACGACCCATCAATTATAGATAGCTAAGCAGATACATTGCACATCAACTCCATGCAGTTTCTTTCGGAGGATAGTTAGGACTCTCAACGCCATGGAGAAAGAGTATTATGCCGACAGCGATCCAAGAAGAAAAGATTGCCACAGTTATTTCTGCTTCTTCGCCTCTTCTTTCTTGGCCAAGTCGCTGGTCTTGATGATCTTGGGTCCCGGGGGTTTGTAACCACCGAGGGAGCCAAGGCTCGGCATGAACATGGGAACCTGCTTTTGATACTCGACATATTCAGGATACTTGTCTGATGTGATCAACTCAGTGAGCCAAGTGGATCCTTGAAATAGTAGGATCAACAGGGCAGAGCCGGTGAACGTCCAGTTGTACAGGGTGTTCGTGGAGAAGCAAGCCCAATGGTAGAGGATGAACCAGATGGTCTGCTCCGCGAAGAAGTTCGGATGCCTACTATATCCGAAAAGCCCGGTGGTGTTGAAGCCGCGCTCGAGCTCAGCTTTGGTGTAGCCACCACGAACCTTGCCGTCCTCTCTATATTGGTACTTGGCGGTTTGGTATTCTGTAGCAAGTTAGCGTCTACCAACCACCTCTTGGATGCGAAATGAACGTACTCCACTGCTGTCCGTCACTAATCCATTCACTAAGGACCAGTGCGACCTCTATAGCGAAGTAGAAGATGTCGGCCGTAGTAATATTCGGCTGATGCTGGGTTGTTATTAGAATAGCATAAGTGGGCAGTGACGCAAAAGCGAAGAGTAGAACACTCTGATAGAAGGAGATGAAGGTGACGTTGAAAATGAACCAGAGGAAACCGGGGACGTATTTCTGGATGATGGCCCTGTAACTCATCAGCATAAGTTGCGACTAGAGAAGATGGTGGTCAGTTGCTACCCACCATCTGTAATCCTCCGATCCGATTTTATAGCCCCCCCGACGCCAATAGTTGTATGTGAGACGAGTCTAGGCAAAGTCAATTTCAGTCCGGACTCTTCCACTTTCTGTTGCTACTCACACTCCAGAGAGTAGAAAAGGCGGCCACGAGATTCATGCGGTTTGTCGGGATGCCAGCAAGTCGCGCCCATACTGCAAAATGGACGATGTACAGGTTGGGTAAGATACTCCAGAGACGATCAACTTGAGAGTAGTTCCTGTTGATTTCAGAGGCAACAAGAAAGACGGCACCAAGAGCGATGGAGATGGCAAAGCCGGAGATCAGCGGGTTGGTCTCGATGTAAAGCTGGTGCAGCTCGGAGGGAGACCCAGCGGTGTCCAGCAAGCGCCGAGGCAAGGCGTAGAGTTGAGGAATGAAGGGCTCGACTGTCTGACGAAAGTCGGCACAATCTTGTAAGGACTTGACGATGGGAAGCGCCATCGTTTGCTGAGCGTGGTTTTGCTGGTTCTTGAGATCTAATAACCAGATCTTTTAACGTTAGTGAGGAGGTGTAGGAGAACAGAACAGGAGAGGCCAGATGCGCATGTGGTGTGGTATGAGCACCGTCATAGATCCAGGAACCCGATGAGCGATGCTGGGCTCCCCACAACGGCTCCCCCCCCTCCGACTACTGTACTGCCAAATCCCTGCTAAGTTTTAGGCACGAGTACTGTAGAGGCTGACGGACTAGCCGCAACAGTGCTCAGCTCACTGCGGAGGCTTTTTAGCACTTGACCCCACTGAACGTTGTTGGCGTCGGGTAAATCCAGCAACTGAAACCCACTTTACGCGTCAGACGCGTCTTGATGATAGCTTCACTTTTCAAGATTCTTGCCTGTACCTTGCAGGTAGATGCAGCTCGTTCAAAGCATTCTGAGAGACGTCAAGATGCCTAATCGCGCCTGTTAAGCTTCGAAGTTGCCTCGTCATGTCTCATCACAGCCAAAGAACTGGGTTAGAGCTGGAGGATTTGCTGATGGACTTTGTCCTGCTCCTGGACGCCTCACACACCACCCAGTGGCGCAGTGCTCGCTCACAAGATCACAACTACCACTCTCCGCAGCAGACATGAAAGTTCTTTGTGTAGCCGAAAAGCCTTCAATCTCGAAGGCGGTGGCGGGTCACCTTGCTGGAGGCTCGTACACCACGGTAAGTAAACGATTACTCTTGGGTGTATACTCTGCGTCTCACACGACACAGCACAATACCCGCAACCAGTACATCAAAAATTACTCCTTCAGCTTCAACTTTGGACAAGGATATGGCCCTTGCAATGTTACCATGACCTGCGTGACTGGCCATCTCACAGCTGTCGAGTTCTCGAGCGAGTACAAGAACTGGCAATATCCACCACCAGAGTCCCTGTTCAACGCTCCAGTCATCACTAAAGTTCACGATGTAAGCAGTTTTCTCTGGAATGCCGCGTGAAAGATACTGATTGTGCACAGGACAAGAAGACCATTGCTCAAAACATCGAATCACAGGCCAAGTATGCCCGGCTTCTCATAATCTGGACAGATTGCGACAGAGAGGGAGAGCATATTGGCCATGAGATCGTGACTTCGGCTCGAAAAGGAAACCCTGGAATTCAGGTCAAGCGCGCGAAGTTCAGCAACATAGAGCGAGCGTGAGCGTGTCAATCTTCGCGACCTGGCCCTATGCTAACCCTGACCTACAGGCATGTAATTCAAGCAGCCCAAAGGCTCGTTGATCTAGACGAGAAGCAGGTCGATGCCGTATCGACGCGCATAGAGTTGGACCTTCGCATTGGGTATGCATTCACCAGGTTCATGACGAATAACCTGAGGCCCCTTGGAGGTCCCATGGAAGATTTAACATTGAGTTACGGTAAGTCTGCCTTCAATCAATAATGATCCAAATCTGACCCAATCTAGGCGGCTGTCAGTTCCCGACTCTCGGCTTTGTTGTCGATCAATACTTCAAGGTGGCCAACTTCGTCTCCGAGCCCTTCTGGAGTATTAACTTATCACACACGAAGGAGGGCAAAGGTGCCGACTTCTCATGGGCCCGCAACAGGCTGTTTGATCGCATGGCGACGACGATCTTGTACGAGCGATGTTTGGCTGCCAAAATGGCAGAAGTCACAAAGGTCCAGGATCGGCCGACTCGCAACTACAAGCCGCTTCCCCTGACCACAGTCGAGCTACAGAAGGCTGCCACATCTCTGCTTCGAATGACAGGTCAACAAGCCATGACCATCGCCGAGGGCCTTTACAATAGGGGCTTCATCAGCTATCCCAGGACTGAGACTGATAGATTCGACAAAGGCATGAACCTGAAAGCCTTGGTTCAGAAGCAATATCCTGACCAAAGGTGGGGCTCTTATGCCCGAGGTCTCGTGGAGGGCGGCAACTTTCGACAGCCTCGCGAAGGCAAACATGATGACAAGGCTCACCCGCCCATTCATCCTATCACTTATGCTGCACCGACGGTACTGAACCATGATGAAGGACGTCTCTACGAATACGTAGTCCGCCGCTTTCTAGCCTGTTGCTCGGAAGATGCCCTGGGAAAGGCTACTGACATCGACATCCAGTACGGGGACGAAAGGTTTAGCGCTCATGGCGTTATTGTACTGGCCAGAAACTACCTCGATGTTTTCATTTATTCCAAATGGTCCAACAGCAAGGAACTTCCGGATTTGACTCTCGGGGAGCGATTTGAACCTACTTCCGTCATGATGACCGAGGGCAAGACGTCGCCGCCGTCTTACCTTACAGAGGCGGATCTGATTGCGTTGATGGACGCCAACGGCATTGGGACAGATGCGACAATGGCGGAACATATCCAGAAGATTCAAGATCGGGAGTATGTCGCGACAATACAAGGCGGCAGCGATACAGCTGCCGACGAGGAAGATGACGAGCCGGAACCCGCTTCCAGGAGTACCCGTGGTCGCGGCCGAGGAGGGAGGGCAACGCGGGGTGGCCGTGGTGCTGCATCGTCGAGGGGTAGTGGTCGGGGTGGCCAGAGAAGGTTCGTGCCAACCAAGCTTGGTGTCGCCTTGATCAAAGGGTTCGATCGGATGAATTTCGAGACAAGCTTGGGTAAACCCTTTCTGCGCAAGGAGATGGAACTGAAGATGAAGGCTATCTGTGATGGGCAGACTAGCAAGGAGGTCGTCCTGCGAGAGAGCATTGCGCAGTATCGGCATGTTTTCATCCAGACTCAGGAGAAGTTGGATGTACTACGAGCTGTAAGTGGATTCCGAAGACCAGTAAAGGTGGTTTCACGTGATGGACAAGCACTGATCAAGAATAGGCCTGTCGCCAGTATGTCTTTGACCAATAAATGGCTCAAGCATCTCTTCACACACCCTGGGACTTCGTCCAGGGGCCAATTTCTTAGGGCTGTCCTCCCGCAACCGCATCTTCATGGTGCGTTAACTATTGTGGCCGGAATTGGTAGACGTACAGCAAATGTCCCCTCACATCACCTCTAGACCTTGCGCCAAGCATGGGGATCAAGCTAGTTCATGGAACTTGATCGGACAATATTGTTCCTGCTTCTACGTCAGTATCGACAAAGACCCAGCTCGGAGGGCGCAATATTTACCACCATTTTTGGGAATCTAGGATCATAGAATACCTCAACCCTAGCTGTGATTCCTGGTGTGGTGTCCTCAAATCCAGGTGCCACCACGGTCTGGTACTTTCGGTAGATGGCGGCCGTTAGGGTTGTCATCTCGGCCATGGCAAGGCTGCCCGTCAGATCAGTAACCAAAGCGGAACCACAAGCACCGGCGGAAGACGGGAAGGACTTACTGCATGCCAATACACATCCTACCCCCACTCGAGAATGCCCAGAACCACCGATTCAGCTCCTTTGCATCTGGCCCCAGCCATCGATCAGGGTTGAACTCCAGAGGATGATGGAAGACCTCGGCGTTTCTATGCAGAGAGAACGGAGACATGCCGACAACAGTATCAGCTGGGATCAGGAAACCATCAATTTCTGAATCCACATTCAGCGACCGAGGCTCAGACGATGGAAGTGGAGCGTAAAGGCGGAGCGTCTCCTTGATGACGGCGTGAAGATATGTGCACTTGTCACTCTCAGCAGCACGAGGCGTGCCGGTCTGTGTGAGTGATTCATCGGGGATGCTGAGTACTTCCTGTCGTAGCTTTTCCTGAAAGCCCACAGAGCTGGGTTGGGATAGGGCCCAGACCAGGAACATCAGGGTATCGCTCGTGGTGTCAATTCCTGCCAAGAAGTGGTCTGCACACTCAGATGCGATGTCCAGATCATCTAGCCGATCGGAATTTTGCTCTTGAGAGTGTTTCCACAGCCGAGCGAGAATGGAGCCCTCGTTACCTGAAGCAGAATGTCAGTTTCAGAGACATAGATACTGGAGTCATTCTTGTGAAGAGCAGCACGACTCACCATCAAACTTCCCATCTTCCATATCTTGTCGGAAGCGGTTGTATGCCTCCAGAGCGAATACACGAATGCCTGTGTATGTCGCTGGCTTCTGCATAGGGAGCAAGGGACGAACCAGTCGCTCTGACAAGCCTGTACGGGTGTACAGCCAACGAGTGAGGCCCGGCCAGTGGACTGCGAACCAGGAAAGGGTGCGGCGAGCAGGGTCCAGGATGTCTCCGATGAGTGCTCGATGGGCCTGTGTGCCCTCCATCGCGGAGGTAGATCCATACTTGCCATACAAGAAAGCCGTGATATTGTCCAATGAGTAATAGTGGAGAGTGCTGAAGACGTCGCTGATATGGTCCGGCTCGGTGTCAATGAGCTTCATGAACTTGTCGACCTTGCCCTCTACCATGCCGGCCACAGTCTCGTTCAAGATATTCGTCTTTGAGTAGGCGAATGACAGCAGCTTCTTCCGGCGCCCATGCTCCACGGAGGAATGGAAGGTGAAGAGATTTTGACGCCCATAGACGTCGAACATGCGATAGAATCTGGTCCTCCCATAGCGGCTCCCTGGTCCATAGATGGTCCTGAGCGCGCTCTGGCTGTTGAAGGAGACTTCGTTCGGGCCGATGCGAACAGCCGTGCCGTACTGACGATGAAGATCATCAATCTTTTGAGTTCTTGTGCCTTTCCAGTCTTCGTATGCCAGCCGCCAGCGCGTGAGGGCAAAGAGCTTGGGGCCTGGGATCTTGGCCAGAGGGCTCAGAACGAGGGGCTCCAATACAGAATACACCAACCACACCAACGTAACCGCACCACTGGCGATATAGACAGTTGATGAAGTCATGCTGTCACCACGAGCATGAGAATTCGCCTGTTCTCAAGTCGTGGTCAAGCTCTCCATGCGGCCTGATCTTGGTATAACACGCACAAGCTCCCCGTGATCGGACCCCTGTAGTTGGAAGGCGACCTTATCTCGACCCTTTACTAGACACGGCAACCGCTACTGCAGCCAACGGTAGGAGATGGTGTCAGTAGTCTTCGAGTTCTGGGTCCTCGCGCAATGGCGTAGAGTTTCCCATATCGGGGTGGGCCGCCTAGCCATAACGCGGGGTTGCTAGCATATGGACAACTTTGGAGTGACAAACCAGTTAATTTGATTGGCACGCCGCGAACGGTGAGACAGCCATCAAAATAACACCGTGATAGTTTGGGGGCGTTACATTCTTCGCAGCGGGTGCAGTGCGCTGGCTTGTCGGCTGGGCCTTCGAGATACGGCGAACCCGATACCGCTCTCTCCCCAAGCCCGTCGCCTGCCCCGTTCGTGGGACGTGATTGATGGCCGTGAACAGCATTGGAGAGTCCTTTCCAGATTGTCGACTGTGTTTTGCTGAATTTTGTCGGCCATGATAAGGCCAATGGGCTGTCCGATGGCCCAGAAGTGGCCACTTATACACCGATGATGATACTTCGTCACGAGATACCCTCTCAACTTGGCATTGACGTTTAGTGTTGTTAACTGATCCTTCTGCAAGAGGACTACTCATTCTGGCCCGTCAATGCGGCCATCTTGTATCTCAGGTTCTCGATTTAGAGTCTCCAGCTTCAGTCATGGCTCCCTCGGCGACCGAGCCTGCAGCCTCAATTGGTGTTGTCAAAGCAGTTGATCCCATGGCCGCAATGGCCCACAGAGGCAAGGCCCTCCCCTCTATTCCCACGTTCGCATCACTTGTCCTCAAGCGCCAATGGCAGCTTGAGCACATGGCGGCAGCGTTTCGAATCTTCGCCAGAGAAGGCTACGCAGAGGGGATCTCCGGCCACATCAGTGTTCGAGATCCCGAGTTCGAGGACCGGTTCTGGATCAATCCTCTTGGGGTACACTTCGGGCTCATGAAAGCGAGTGACATGATATGCGCGAACCTCGATGGCGATACGGTCGGCGGCAACGTGGACGGTTCGATCAATGCGGCTGGGTTCCAAATTCACAGCGCCGTGCACAAGGCCCGAAGAGACGTTCACGCAATATGCCACACCCATTCCGTTCATGGAAGGGCGTGGTCGGCTTTTGGGAAGCCTCTGGAGATGATCAACCAGGACGTGTGCTACTTCTATAAAGCGCACTCGGTGTACGACGACTACGGCGGCATTGCCAACGAGGCATCCGAAGGAGAAAGGATCGCTCGAAGCCTAGGCGACGGAGGCAAGGCTGTCATCTTGAAGAACCACGGTCTGCTCACTGTTGGCCAGACGGTGGACGAGGCGGCTTTTCTGTTCTGTCTCATGGAAAGGAGTTGCAAGGTGCAGCTTTTGGCGGATGCTGCTGGACACGAGAAGCACATCGTGAACGACGCGGAAGCAGAGTACAATTTCAGGACGGCAAGCAGACCGGTGAGTTTTCTTCATTCTGGTCATCTGTTCGAGGCTAAGGCAACATCATAGGAAACTCTGTACATCGAGTTCATGCCACACTACCAACATGAAGAGTATTTATCGAATGGGGCGTTCAAACTATAACAAGGCTTTGATTGTATGCCTTACTTTTCAGTTTCATTAGACAGTTTGAGTTTTCAAATTCACAAGGACCATTCTTGTCGCAATGTTTATCATCCAACATGAACAAGTCCAATTCTCATACAGGATCTGAGTCGAACCTAGGTGGTCCGCAGAGCTTCTTCTTCAGTGCATGGCGAACGTATTCTGGTTTCCAGAATGCTTCGTAGACCTCACTGGGCATCGTCACGCGTCTCCAAACGAGTCAGTGCTTATACATGACTACTAGTAGTAGTATGGACGCGTGGCTTTAGATATGATAGATCCCCTCAAGCTTCACACTCAACGTCCAATGATTCACCATCAGCATCAGTCAACACTTGCACAGTGAGCCGGTCGGATCGCCCGATAATAGACCATTGACTATCGGATAGCCAGCAAGGATAGGCCGATGGATGGTTAATCTGCAACTTGGCAGCGCTTATCATGCATGGCCCATGATAGCCACTCAGAACCCTGTATCATTGGCCCTAGCTTATCTGGTCTTAGTACCAGTGCCAGGAAACATACAGGGGACATCCTGATATACTTCATGATGCTTCGGAGGGAGAAAAAGCACATAATGCCCGTCGGTCCGTCAAGTTGGCTGTTCGATTGACAGCAATCGGTCGCATTCCCCTCCAGAGGAGTCGTCTCTAACTCTACTCTTCACAATTATCTCAGTTCGTCCGTGAACAGTATTGTAAAAAAAAAAATCTACAAACCATGTCGGCTTCCCGATTTCCCGAGAAGGGACCACCGGCGGAGTCTTCAGCGTCACGGACTAATTCGCACCAAGATGGCGACTTTGTTGAAATCAACGGACAGCCGGACGTGACTGCTGGATCACAAGCCTTGCATAGGAAGCTGAGAGGCAAGGAAGTACAGCTGTTTGCCATCGGAGGCGCCATCGGCACTTGTATGTTGTTTCGCAGGCGGGCCCAATAAGATGATGTTCGAGTTATGGAAAGCTGACTCTTGAAACAGCCCTCTATGTGCAAATGGGCTCTGCCTTGCCCAAGGGTGGTCCGGCAGGCCTCTTCATTGCCTTTGTCATATGGGGCACTGTGATGTGGTGCGTGAACGAATGTTTCGCCGAGATGGTGACTTACGTGCCCGTGCCCTCGCCCTTTATCCGCTTCGGAGGCGAGTGGGTTGATCAGGCTCTCGGATTCGCCATGGCCTGGAACTTCTTCCTGAACATGGCCTTCCTCGTCCCGTTCGAGATCGTGGCCCTGAACATCATGATGACATTCTGGACGGACAAGGTCCCGGTCGAGGCCATCATAGTCGCCATGATTGTCCTCTACACGCTCTTGAACATCGTCACCGTCCGCCACTTCGGCATATCCGAGTTCTACCTCTCCATCTTCAAGGTCCTTCTGATGCTGGGCCTGTTCGCCTACACATTCATCACCATGGTTGGCGGGAATCCTCTGGGTGACCGGTACGGGTTCAGGTATTGGAAGGAACCTGGTGCTTTTGTGTCTCATCTGGCACCTGGAGACTTGGGCAGGTTCCTCGGGATCATCTCGTGCATGTACCAAGCTAGCTTCTCGTGAGTCTGGAGTGTGCAGTGAGTAGAAGGGCTAACGCTGACATGATGCAGGGTTTGTGGCCCGGAGTACATCTCTATGGTTGCTGCCGAGACCGAACGACCGAGATCAGTTCTTCCTCCGGCTTATCGAGCTTTCGTTTGGAGGATCCTCGTGTTCTTCGTTGGTTCTGCGCTCTGCATGGGCATAGTGATCCCCTACGACGATCCGACTCTGAATGCTATTCTCGGTGGCGAAAAGTCGGGGTCTGGTACAGGCGCTGCCTCGTAAGAAACTTGCGTCTATATACACCCTCATCCCCGCTAACGGTTTGAACAGGCCATACATCATCTCGATGCAAAGATTACAGATTGGTGTCTTGCCCGATATCGTCAATGCGCTCATCATGACTTCCATTATCAGCGCTGGCAATGGCCTCTTGTTTGCCGCCACTCGGACACTGCATGGCATGTCTCTCCAGGGCCACGCTCCAAAGGTCTTTTCAAAGTGCACAAATGCCGGTGTGCCCATCTATGCGCTACTGTTCAGTCTCTTGTTCACGTTGCTTGCCTTCCTTCAGTCGGACCGATCATCCGTGGAGGTGATGAACTACCTCGTCTATCTGGTGACCTGCTGCCAGCTCATCAACTACCTCTGCACAGCTATCACTTACCGGCACTTCTTCGCTGCCCTGAAGAAGCGTGGCATCTCTAGAGACACCTTGCCATACAAGGGCCGTCTGCAGCCATATACATCCTACGTCGCCATGTTCGGCACGTCTTTCATGATGCTGGCTTCTGGCTATACATTATTCATGGACGGTGGTTGGAGTGTCATGTGGTTTTTCTTCGACTACGGAATGATCGGATTCTTCATCGTCGCGTTTGTGTTTTGGAAGGTCTTCCGCAAGAGTACCTATGTTCGGCCAGGCAACGCAGATATCAGTCTTGGTGGCCTGAAGGAGGAGATTGATAACTACGAACTGCTCTTTGTGCCGCGACCCAAGGGGAAGATTGCTAAGATATTTGACAAAGTCTTCGAGTAAGAGGATTTGGTATAGACTGGATCCAGAGCCATCAAACGAAAAGAGACTGTTGTCTCTTTACACTTTCATCAGAACTCATTAAATCGAGGAAGCACTCAGTGCTACGTTTTTTGTTCACAAATCGTCAATGGGACTACAATGTAATGAAATACCGAGTCGCTCTCTTCAGTCATAGAGTCTCTTCAGTCATAGAGGATCTTGAGCTCAAAACGGAAAGATGGCTACTGTAGGGCACGAGATGGCCGCAATGACACATTGAGACACCAACTCAGCTGTAGACAAATTCTCCATGGTGAACGGACGAAGTGGCCAGCACATGGACGACTTTAGCCATACATCATGGGGTCCTATAAGCTACAACTAAGGCAGCTAACCTTCTATAAGGCTTAAGGCGTAGGGGGATCGACGAGCAGCCATATACATGACAATGGCGAAGACCCTCATCCTGTCAACATGACTCATGCTATTGAATGAAAAGTTTTTTCCTTGGTGATTTGCTTGGATTGTTCTTGAAGACAATGAGAATCTTGACCAGCGTAGCCTTCACAAAGTATACCACTTGATAGCCAGCATGCTCCAATTTGGGTAGATTTTTTGATGATTACGGAACAAAGCCAGCATCGATCACAATGTTGATGCCCGTGATGCTCTTGTTCCTTGCTAAGCTGAGAACCTGCTCGGCAGCATCCTGGACAACTACCATTAGTATCTGTTGTTAATGGAGCACGACCCAGGGAGCACTCATACCTCAACCCGAGCGAAGCGTTTTAACCTTGTTTGAGCCTTGTGCTTCTCCTTTTGCTCTTCTGTAAAACGAAGAGCCCATTCCTGTATATATGTTAGGATCAGGTCAGATCTCACTCTGAGCCCGGACTTACGGTCTCAAGCAACCCGGGCGAAATGGTGTTGACTCTGATCTTTGGGCCAACCATGGTGGCCAAGCCCTTCATCATGTGAATCTGAGCTGCCTTGGATGCGCCATAAGCCTATCCACACTAACTGTCAGTAATTGAAACCATTTGGGAAACGGGAAGCGAGAGGCATACGAGTGCGCTACCCATGCCACTGACACCAGCCACAGAAGCAGTCGAGATGAAGGCGCCCTCAGCTTCGGCCAGATATGGCTCAGCAGCTCTCAGTAACCACAAATGGGTCTTGACATTCATCGTGTATGCCTTGTCCCAGTCCTCATCAAATGCATTGTCGTCTAGACGAGTTGTGTCTCTGAAGTGAGACCAGCCGACGTTGGAAAAGACGACATCGATACGACCAACAGCCTGATACGTCTCATTGACCAGACGCTCGACTTCGGTTCGGAGAGACAGATCCGCCTGAATGGCCAGGTGGTCGCCTGCACCACGGACCTTCAACTCAGCAAGCAGCTCATCGGCACGAGTCTTGTCGGAGCTGTAATTGATGACGACCCTGTAGCCGTGGGTGGCAAACAGTTCTACCGCAGCTCGTCCTAGCCCGGCTGAGCCAGCTGTAACAAGGACAACTGGACGGGTTGCCATGATCGGGTTCAGAGCAAAGCTGACTGACTATGTTTAGCTGTTGCTACTGCGTTGATATGCCAGTGAATAATGTAGTAGTACCTACTATAGGTCCGTGACGTGCCGTGCATACTATGGAGTTGCGTCCGACAGCGGAGGGGCGCTTGTACTGATAAGAACCACAATTCCTCTCACGACGGTGTGGAGAGTACTAATGCAAGCGACCAGCATTTCGTCGGACGCTCCGACCAAACTATCGCCTTGCCTCTTTTGGGATCTTCGGGGCTTACAAGATAGATTTAGATGGCGATGGGAAAGATAAAGGCCGTTGATGGAAGTCAGAACGCTGGTTATGTTGAAAAGAAGTCACTTAGACACTGTGAGGATCGCGTTTCTTGTCATTAGTCTCGAACTCACAGGCGATACTATTCTTCCACCATGTCTTTCTCATCTTCAAGCTCGTTTGACCAACTGGAGCAGCAATGGCATCTCCTGCGGGAGCGTGAACACACCGGATCTGTCATGACGGCCATTGTAGTCATCGCACTGACTTACATCCTGTACAATGTAAGCCTCCCAAGCCAGCAGCGCTTTCCTGGCATGCAGAACTTAAGTATATCGTTTCTCAGGTCATGTACGCGACAGACGTGCCGCACATCAAGGGCATCCCCGAGATTCCTGGGGCTGTCCCAGTGTTCGGCCATCTCCTGAAGCTGGGTGAGGATCACGCAAGCACATGCGAAAAGTGGTGGCGCCAGTACAAGCATTCCGTCTTCCAGATCAAACTGGGCAACACGCGGGCCGTGGTGGTCAACTCCTTCGATGACTGCAAGAAGATGCTCCTCGGCAATCAGAACGCCGTCATTGACCGCCCCAAGCTATACACCTTCCATGGCCTGATCAGCAGCACGCAGGGCTTCACCATAGGCTCCTCACCATGGGACGAATCCTGCAAGAAGAAGCGCAAGGCTGCCGGCACTGCTCTTGGCCGCCCGGCTCTGAAGAACTATTACCCCATGTTCGACCTGGAGAGCTACTGCATCCTGCGAGACATGCGCAAGGACAGTGGCAACGGCCAGATCGACGTCGACGTGCGCCCTTATATCCAGAGATTTGCCCTCAACACGACCCTGACCCTGTGCTACGGGATCCGAATGGACGCCGTGTACGATGACCTGCTGAGGGAGATCCTGCACGTGGGCTCTGCCATCTCCCTCCTTCGCAGTGCCTCGGAGAACTACCAGGATTACATCCCGGCCATGCGATACTTCCCCAACAATGAGAAGAATGCTCGTTCCAAGGAACTGCGCCAGCGACGAGATGCTTACCTGGATCTTCTCCTCAACAAGGTCCGAGACATGATCAAGAAGGGCACCGACAAGCCTTGTATCTCGGCCGCTATTCTCAAGGACGAGGAAACGAAGCTCACCGGAGTCGAAGTCTCATCCATCTGCCTGTCTCTTGTCTCAGGAGGGTTTGAGACAATCCCCGGCACTCTGACATCTTGCATTGGGTCCTTGTCCACGAAAGAAGGTCAAGCCTGGCAGGATCGCGCGTACGAGGACATCAAGAGACACTATCCCGATGTCCGTGAAGCCTGGACAGCCTGCATCAAGGAGGAGAAGATCCCCTACATCAACGCCATCGTCAAGGAAGCCGGTCGCTACTACACCGTCAGCTCCATGAGCCTACCACGCAAGACTGTGACGGACATCAACTGGGAGGGAGCCATCATCCCGGCTAAGACCATGATTCTGATCAACGCTCAGGCTGGCAATCACGGTATGGACCACCCCCTTATCCCAGAAAAAACATTCCATGTAGTTGGTCAATCATCTAACCTGGTGCTAAAAAAGACGTTGACCATTTCGGCCCCGACGGCGGCCAGTTCAATCCCGAGCGATGGCTCAAGACCATCGACCCGCCGACCGAAGCAGACGCCAACGGACTCGCTCACCTGAGCTTCGGCACAGGCTCGCGCGCCTGCTCCGGCCAGTTCATCGCCTCCAGGCTGCTCTACTCGGCGCTGGTCCGCATCCTGGCCTCGTACCGGATCGTCGCCAGCGAGGACTGCCCTCCCAACACCGACTACGTCGACTACAACCAGTTCAAGACCGCGCTGGTGGCCATCCCGCGCGAGTTCAAAGTGAGGCTGGTCCCTCGCGACCCGGGTATGATGGACGAGTGTATGGACGCCGCTGAGGAGAGGACTAGGGAGCATTACAAGGAGCAATGACCCCAGAGCTTTTATGTGGGCGTCCCATGTGGCAGACAGCATGTCAAATACGAATAAAGGATGGAAAGAGAGGTCTGTATTCGATAGAACCACTCAAAGTACTCGTTAATTGAGAGATATCAAATCGTAGCTGTCAGGCATAACGTTGTGAGCGACTTGCGACGAGTGAGGGAACTGCTGCTGGGGATGCTGTCTTCATCGGAACACTCTCCACACTCTGAGCTTCAGCCCACGATAAGAAACTTAGACGCTGCTGGGGGAATCAAGTGATAAGGGGGGATCAAGTGTCGGAGAGTCCGCTTCCCCAACCCAGGGCCATCCCAGCTGGCTCAACAAGCGCGAGTATTCCACTTCAGATCCCTCTGCTGCCTCGCCCGAATCCAGGTTCAGTAGAACATACAACCACAATGTCGAATCTCACGCCGCAAGCCCTGTTCTCAGTGAAGGGGTACGTGGCGGTTGTCACAGGAGGTAGTAGCGGTATTGGGTACATGATATGCAGAGTATGTTGACAAAAAACAAAGAGCAGTTCTCTCCTTGAGACACGATACTGTGAACTTTGTTAAATGACTTGTGGACAGGGACTTGTTGCCAACGGAGCGAAAGTGTATGTTGTCGCGCTGGGTTCATTCGATAAACAGGTACAAGCACTGAATGAGCTTGGGGCAGCATCGGGTGGAATAGCATATGGGTGAGTCTGACCTACTAAATCTACAAGCCTACTGATTGACGACTCTTACCATTGACCAGTGTCCCATGCGATGTTTCCAATAAAAGCGCCATCGAACAGCTATCAGCTCTCTTGAAGGAGAGGGAAACCCGTGTGGACATGCTCATCTCCAATGCTGGCATCCGGCGAGACCCTCCTCAAGCATGCGACGTGCTGCAGGCGTCCCTCACCGAACTGCAGGCCTCGATGTGGTCTTCACAGGAAGGCGACTGGGTAGATACGTTCAAGGTCAACACCACGGCTCACTACTTCTTGTCCGTCGCATTGCTGCCCCTGCTTGCTGCTGCTGCTTCCAACATGAACGCAGGCGAAGGTCGAGGAGTGGTACTTGTGATGAGCTCCTGCGCAAGCATGCACAACGTCACCAACGTGGACTTGACGAGCTACGCGTCCAGCAAAGCAGCAACGGACCATCTGGTGAGACTGCTCGCGGCCAAGTTCAGTCGCTTCTACGTGCGAGTGGTTGGCGTCAATCCTGGGTGTAAGTCCACACACTCCCTTCAGTTCGAGTTCAGTCACACCTAGATAGATGCTGATGAACATGGACTCCCGACGTAGTCGTGCCGAGCAACATGAACCCCGTCGGACAAGCTGGGAATATCTTCAGCAACTTGTTCGACAAAGTGCCGGCCAAGAGAGCCGGATGTGAGGAGGACCTGGTTGGAACGATCCTCTACCTTGTGAGTCGGGCAGGGGTAAGTTGATTCGAAGCTGTAGTCAAGTCCACTGTCACTCGCTAACTCGAACCATTGCCCAGGCCTATGTAGATGGTGTGAACTTGTGCGTGGACGGGGGACGCATCTTACTAGCCAATGGCCAAGAATGAGGGTGAATGAGACACATGATGGAAGTAATAGGAACCTGCCTCATCCAGCACACGCGGCAGTTATGAACAACTCAATTTCATACGATCGTGAAGTTGATCAAGGTGACTCACAGCCAGTATCCCGTGCCAGGTGTGTGCACTTGAGGCGAGCGGCTGATCGGCTCGACCGACAACGGGCGCTATCGCCTGGTGACAAACGCTGTGGACGCGCCTGAGACGTTGAAGTCACAGCAGCTGTCCTTCTTCACTACAGCGGCATCAAAAGAACCTGCATCTTGAGATCATTTGCTTTGCCTTTTCCAACATGTCCATCGTGGCGATATCCAGTGGAGCCAAGTCAGTCGTTTCTGAGACTCCGTGAGAATTCTTTTCCGTCTAAAACTTCCTGTGGCAGCTCCCGGATTGCGGACGAAGATCTTCGTCATCTAGCAACCCATCTCAACGTGACCTCCATCGACGAGCAAGACGCCAAGGACTATCTCACCATCCTGAGATCATACGAGGCCGTACTTGATGACATCGAGACGTCCCCAGACTTTGTGCCAGATGCGCTGCAGCCGGATGCCTCTGCACCACCTCGTACGTACTGGCGTCCAGGGCCTGAAGACGGTGCGAAGAATGCCTGGAGTCACAGGTGCAACATCGTCTCCCCTGCGGAACAAACTGACTCGACGGATTCTCGTCTTCTTGCCAACCGCACAATCGCCATCAAAGACAACATCTCGGTCAAAGGATTGCCCATGACCATCGGCGTCCCGGAATCGCTGTTCCCCGGCGGTACATACCCCATCTCGACCATCGATGCCTCTGTTGTATCCAGGATCCTCGAAGCCGGTGGCATCATCAGAGGCACTTCGACCTGTGAAAGCTTCTGCGCCTCGCCTCTATCCTTCACCTCGGCCAGCGGTCCCGTCCACAACGCGCTCCTGCACGGCCACACGTCAGGGGGCAGCAGCAGCGGCTCAGCAGTGCTCGTCGCCTCCCACGCGCTCAGGAAGGCGGGGAGGAGCGACATCTCTGGCCAGACCGTGGAACTCGCTGTGGGCACGGACCAGGCTGGATCGGTGCGAAATCCTGCATCCTACTCGGGCATCTACGGGCTGAAGCCGACCTTTGGCCTCGTCCCGTACACGGGTGCTGCCTCGATGACCCCCATGATCGATCACGTCGGGCCCTTGGCTGCGGACCTGGAGGGCATCTCGGCTTTGCTCGAGGCCATGGCAGGGTATGATGGCTTCGATGCTCGTATGAGTCCCGAGTCGCCGCTCCGCCAGAACGTGAAGCCGTACTGCGCCATGTTGCAAGCGGTGCGAGGGGAACTTTCATCCTCCCCTGGTCTCGGCCCAGGCTTGAGGGTTGGTCTGCTGAAGGAGTCCTTCACCGTGGCCGGACTGTCAGACGACGTCAGGAGCACTGTCACCCAGGCCGCAAGGACGTACTTTGGGGCTGCTGGCTGTGCGCTCGTGGAGGTCTCCGTGCCGATGCACCTCCAGGGCCCGATCATCTGGACAGCCGCTACCCGACCGTCAATGTCGTCTCACCTCTGCCAGGGCCGTCCTTCAGGTCATCTGTCCTACTTACCTCCCGGTGTGCGCATCGATTGGCCGCCGTCGCAGGGCACATACGACACACTCACCGCCAACAACCCTGCGGTGGTCAACATCATGCTCAGCGAACTGTTCTCGAAGGAGGTTCGGAAGCCCGATCTGGAGGCCAAAGCGCACCGCAAAGTCTTTGAGCTGCGGGCAGCGTACGATGCGGCGTTGGAAGAGGTTGATGTCCTGATCACGCCGTGCGCTTCTACAGTGGCCATGCCGCATCCGAAGGAGGCCGTGGTCGATGGCAAGAAAACGCCTATTCTCGAGAGGCTCGGCGTGGCCGTGGGCGCTACCAGCAACACGTGTCCGTTCAACGTCACCGGCCATCCTGCCATGAGTGTACCGTGTGGGTTCGGCACGGATCCCAGCAGACCCGATATACCGTTGCCTGTTGGCATGCAAATCATTGGACGGAGGTGGAAGGATGAGGAGGTGATAAGGGCAGCGGCAGTCTTCGAGCACGGAAGACAGCTCGCTAATAAATGTCAGTCCAATGTCTGAAGAGGCCGAGGCGCTTCTCCATTTTAGTGCTTCCTCGTATTCGCTACATACTGAACATCACTGGTGGCTAAGAAACTCGCTTATCCTGCTGTCCATCCATGCTTTATCCTCTACGCTCGCCCCGAGCCCGGCTATGTGACCCCATATTGAAGGTATCACTCGAAACGTCACCCGTGGTATGTATCGGGCCTCCTCTTGTGACGCCTCCCACCTGAAGTACTGGTCCGTCCGGCACGGCATCAGGAGAACTCGTGCCTTGATCCTTTCCAAAGCTTCCTTCAAAGAGCCTTGTTCTCCTGATATCTCATCCCGGACAATCTTGCACACGTCCCCGTTCTGCCACATGCGAACCTTGGACAGCAGGTCGTCCGGATGCCACGAATAGTAACTTGTTCCAGCAACCTCACGATCCCATTCCTCCAGGGTCGCATACCCCAGATCTGTGTACTTCTCCTGCTCGAACCATTCCGCACTTGTCAACCAAGCCGAGTACGCTTTCCCGAACGCTCGCAGCCCACGTACCACGGGGACCGCATTCGTCGATCCCACCTCCCCATCTGTTTTGTACGGTCGATAGTCACACGAGTTCTCGAGTGCAGCTTTTGGCCCCTCGAGGAACTGGTAGTTATGCTTGCTGGTCCGCGCAGAGGAGCAGATGATGACCGCGCTGCGGACCGTCCCCGGGTACATGAGCGTCCAGTAGTACGCACACTGCCCTCCCATTGAGAATCCCACAACGACATCAAGCTCCACGACGCCCAAGTGGGAGGTAAGCAGCCGGTGCTGTGCGCGGACGCAATCTTGGTAGTCGAACATGGCCGGGACCCTCCCTGCGGGCATATTCGACGGGCTGGATGATTCGCCGTTGCCGAAAAGCGCAGCTACGATGACTCTGTGGTCCTTCAGTGCGCCGCTGCTGAAGTTGAGGGTGGAATGCAGGCGGCCGCGGAAGCAGCTCATCACCAACGCTGTCTTGGAGCCCGTCGGGTTGATATCGAGGTATGCGACCTTGACCGGCGCTGGAGGCGACCCGTCTTGGAACTTGAAGTCCGGGATGTGGAAGTACTGCATCGCTGTTGTGGACATGGCGCGCAAGAGGAATAGAGTAGATGGTTGATATTTCCGGGAGCTGCAATCGACTCGTGACGCTTCTTCCTGATGCAAAGATGAAGTCAAACGATCCCTACATGCAACTCTGCCTGCATGACGCTTGGGATTCTTTCGGATTGTCCGACCTCGGCGTGAAGTCCCGCCACTACAGATACAAAGCTGCAATATGACTACAGTGAAACGAGAAGAATGACCCTGTCATGAACGGAGATGATATTTATTCTCTATTTTGCTTGATAGGGAGCGTTGGACTATAACGTTTGGAGCCATGTGAACAGTAGAGAAGCATCACGGTTTTAACCAACTCGTATCCATGCCGCAAAAGATTAAACCGGCCCAAACCAAGATCAAAATAGTTTTCACTTCAAAGTTGTTTGCAAAGGCAGTCAGGCTGCAGTATCAATTGTGATCTGCGAACGAACAAGCTACTGCCGTTTGTTCCTCCACGCATAAGCAACACAACGTCCAATATGGCGGCACATCGACATGGCTACAACCAAGACTAAAGAGAGTTGCATATGAAAATGGCCCCTTTATTCGTCCTCTCGGTAGTATGGTCGATGCGTGCCCAGAATGACAAGGCTTGCCTATCGGGTCGCCTGTCGGGAGGTCCGACACTATGTTATCCGTCTGTCGGCGGATGCGACGCATGGCGGCACAGCTTATCGAGGGGGGCAACCGAAAGACGACAATCGGGGAGTCGTGTAAGCATTAATGAGAGTCAATGGCAGAAGCGTAAATGCATAGTAACAATAGATGAAGGAACATGTATTTCGTGGCTTTACGCATCCTGCCACAACGTCAATTCGTACTCTCCAACGTTCGTCCACCTCAACCACAATGGCACCAAACGGCGAAGCATACCTCATGAACCCCGACGCACCCGAAGGCGCCACTCGATTCCCACAAGCTCGTTTCGCCCCTGCCGGTCCTCACCGCACGCTCTACATCTCGGGCACAGCCTGCGTGCGGCCGCAAGATGGAAGCTGGCCGGGCGTCGTGGAGAACGCAGATGGCACTCGCACGCTGGACATCCGTGTACAAACGGCCGCTGTGCTGGAGAACATCGACGCCATCGTCAAGGGAGCCACGGGGGGCAAAGGTGGGATCCAGAACCTCATTGATGCTGTGGTTTACGTACTGGATATCGAGGAGCATTATGCTGGTATGAACGAGGAGTGGAACAGGGTGTTTGCGACCAGAGCGTCCGCACCGGCGCGGGCGACAGTTGCGGTGAAAGCGCTCCCGGACCCGAGGATGATAGTGGAAGTCAAGGCAACGGCGGTTGTAGAGATGTAGGCAGACACCAATAGAGTTGCAGCAAGTTACTCTGTTCATGATAGTTTCATGGGATTGTGTAAGATGGTTATTGCTCGTCTACATGTAAATCACCCATGGAATCAGGGCTGCGCAAGACTTGTGCCTATTGCCGCTGAAGATGTCATCTTCCACTCAGCTCAACAGAAAGCAGAAGAGCTCGAGGGTTGCAACTGTCGAAAACCTGCTAAGAACATCAATTTGCAATTGTTGATTGTATCTTCTTGCTCAATACGTTGGTTGCCATCGTGGGCACCTGGCGACCCAACAGGGCGATAAGTAACACCCGCAGCCAATGACAGCAGCCCTTGGCTCACATCCTCTTATCAAGCAACGCCTGCTTCGGCACACAAGCGCAGATGCTCAGAACGAAGCCCTCGGTGAGAATTGAGGGGTATCAGCGAGTGACCTAGTCGTAGTTGCACTAGTCGTGGGCGCTGGGGGGGTTGTGGAAACGCGATAGTCTGGGGTTGCTGATGATCTCTTTCGCTATGAGTGGCGGGCTGCTTCCACCTCCCTCACCTGTCGCTTCTTGCCTGTGAACTTCTAGTAAGTCTGACAAGGTCAGTTCTGCACACGTCGCATTGACTGGGCCAAGGGAGAAGAAGACGTTGTTGTTGGACATCGTCGTCTTCCTTTTCTGGAAACAGGCCTCCATCTCACTTCCACTATCGCATTGCGACTCCTCATTTGAAGCTGCGGATCACAAGACTGACGCCGTCCATCCTCGCATGGACACACCAGTATCGGGCCATAGAATGGTGCTGGAGTCGCATCCGGCTCGGGCGCGGGCCTCCTGCTCTCGCTGCTACAAGAGAAAGAAGAAATGCGACAGGACTCTGCCCCTGTGCAGGAACTGCCACTCTGCGCGAGTCCGGTGCAGCTTCGAGGACGACCAGGGCGAGACTGCGTCCTACCCGATAGAGTGAGCGAGCCGTCCACTGCTCACACACCATGAATTATCTCTTACTTTGCCTATAGCTATGTTCGGCGTTTGGAGGAGAGGATTCGGGCGCTTGAATCTGCGGGCATACCGGGAGCACAACCAGGTTCTCAAGCTGAGCCTCCCATACCATCCAGTCCCACCAACGACTTCCAGCTGGCTGCAGAAGTCAACCATCTTCCACAGCCAAGCGCTCCCGACCCCAGCATGTCCTTTTTGACAGCCGACCCTCCACTCTCCCAGAATGGGCCGGGCACAGGTTCAGCCAGCCGCGGAGCTCCCGGCCCGACCTTCGTTGAGGAGCTCCGGACGCTTTCCCTCGAAGCCACGGCAGAACGGCACCTGGGTTCGACATCAGGTCTGTCCTTCGCCAAGCTCACCCAGACGGTCCTCCGGCGCCTGACACCGGACAAGGCCGACTTCGTCTTCATCAACTACCAAGAGAACACCGCCGGCGCCTCCCTCTTCGACCTCAACTCGCCATCCGACCTCTTCGGCGACTCCGTCCTCCAGGGCCTGAGCGAATCCATCTCTGTGCACCCGGTCCTGTTCGGGGATCTCTTCCTCGCGGACATCACCGAGTCGGACAGCGCGACACTGAGCACGCTCTCCTGGCCTTGCGACGAGAGCCATGTGCGGCGGCTGGTGGACTTCTACTTTGCTCATTCGCACACGCTCTATCCGATCCTGCGAAAGTCCGAGATCATGCGAACGCTGGGTTCCATACGGAGCAACCCGCAACGCCTGGACGAACAGCCACCCCTGGACATCTTCCGGTTGTGGATGGTGCTTGCGATCGGATCCACGGCGTATTCGTCCATCTCGTTGACGGATGAGTCCGAGTCTCGACTCTACTACAGCAAAGCACTTCAGTACTCGGAGCAAGCACTCGGGGCTGACGATATGGTATGTCGAACTTTGCCAAACTAAAGCCGCGGAGAAGAACAGCTTGACCTGATTTGTATTCTCGCACAGTCAGCCTTGGAGGTCATCATGCTCCAGGTCTCGTACTCTTTCTTCAACCAACTCGGTCCAAGTAAGACTCGCCTTTGTGAGGCTCTCCGAAAAGCTATTCTGACGCCTCTCCCCTCCCAGACACGTGGTTTCTAGTAGGAACAGCTGCCCGGTTGGCCTTGGGCATGGGCCTACACACGGCCTCGACATATGCGGCCCTGCCAGCAGAGGTTGCGGAACGGTGCAAGAGGGTGTTCTTCTCCATCTACATGATGGACCGGTATGCAGATAGAGGTTCTGCAATGGTAGTACGAGAACTGACCGCACTGCAGGGTTGTTTCGGTAGCATTGGGTCGCCCATTTGCCATCCATGACGATGATGTGGATGTCGAGGTGAGACATCTTCAAGGGTTTTTTGTCTTCTTTTTTGGAAAAAGAGAATAGTTGATTGATAGGTGTTTCTTCTAGGACTTTTCAACTTTGGAAGATGGCGAACCAGAGTCAGGGAGCAGCGCCTCTGATCTAGGACAGCCCTCTTCGTTGGCCGTCCCGCTCCACATCCTCGCCCTACGGAGGATTGCCAGCAAGATATCCGGCCAGATCTACTCCATCAGACGAAGCGCAAACGTGAGTGACGAGCAGCGCGAGGGGATCCTCTCGTCGCTTCATCAAGAGCTCCTCGCATGGCGACGAAACATGCCGTTCCCTCTTCCAGACTACCAGGAAGGGGTTCCTCACTTGACGACGACATGGTACGACTTCAACTACTACACGCACCTGGCCATGATCTATCGTCCGTCGCCGTTGTGTCCCGTGCTGGACGTTCGGCGGATCAAGATCTTGGAGACGGCCGCGTCGATGTCCATCCGCCAGGCACACAGCATGCATCAGCAGCACCGGCTGGCATACAATTGGTTGAACTTCCTTTCGCTCTTCACGTCCACTATCTCTCTTGTATACGCCGTCACTGCGCAGCCGGACGATCTTCCAACAGTTCTGCGCGAGACGAGAGCGATCGATGATCTGGATCTGGCATTGAACTTGTTTGACACCCTGGGGACCAAGTTTGTGGCCGCGACGAAGATCCGAAACATGATCCAGGAGATCTCCAAAAGGTACAAGGGCATTCGGGTAGCGCATGAGTAGAAATTCATTGCGGCCACTGTAGCATGGATATAGTCGTGGTTTATGCCCATGGTTGGGGTTCGTTACAAGCAGCTGTCCAACAAGAAGCGTGACAGTCCAACAAGAGCATAATGAGGTCAACTTCCAGCGCAGGAGCTTCAAGTCTCAGTCGTTAGAGACGAGTTTTCCATCAAGAGCCAGCAGATATGGCAGTAGAGGGCAGCTTGGGCGGAGAGTGAGAGGTCGGGAGAAAAGCCACGACGAGCGCCAATGCTGCTACAGCTCCGGACACCATCGTATGGGAAGATCGGAAGCAAATGGAATGCTTCGACGAATGGGTAGATGGCTGGCTGTGAGCCATCCTTCTGATTGAGGGTTTTTGCTATCGTCCCCCGCGCTGCACTGCAACCTCCAAGATGCAGTATGAACCACCCCTCCCTCCCATGCGGGATGGATCGCTGTCTGGATGGGTGCATGCGGGAATTTGGGCTGCAACTCCTCTTTTCTCAATAGATCACGCATATCCCTCAGTAGCCCAATCCAATCGATCTTGCTCGTGAAGTTCTTACACATGCCCCTCTCATTGTCGTTGCCAACATACGTGGATATGCGATGAAATCATGGAGGCAATGCAGGCTTACACGCTGAGCCCCGCATGAGCATGCCAAGTGTCGTTTCTAGTTCGGGACCGTCCAGTATGAACAGTCCAGTCGTCCACCCAGCAGCGGGAACGTGCAGAAATGACCGCCCAGGTCAGGAGGTCATTTGTCACTTGGGTCACCACGCTGATCAATATTCGCTGACTGATGGGCTTTCTGCAGTGTTTACGGCTCAGCGCGGTGGCTGCCCACACACGCCCCCTCCTCTCCTCGCTAACCTTGGTTCACACGCAGCCGTGGCTATGTTTGGAAACTGAGTCGGAAGGTTTGCGCACAAAGGCGAATTTTTCGAGAAGAAAAGTCCCCGTTTGAGGGCTTTCGATAAGGGTGCATTCGGGGTTTGATACACACCCACGATTTGACGTGCTGATAGATAGCAGGTGCAAGGAGCAACGCGGACTATCAATGGTGGGTTCAGCCATGCCAGCGAAAGGCCGGAGCTCCGGAACTCTGCTTGGTCGAAACAAAGGGATATGGATCCCGTTCCGATTATGCTTTGGTTCTTGCCATGTTCCAGTTGATCATACGGTTGTGTTTGGGATTCACCCTGTCGGCTGTGGATAAATTTCATGATTGCTGCGGATCGCGAGAAAGCTTGCAAGGTTCGCCTCTCTGGTCGAATGTTGTTGCTTCAACTTCGCCGTCTGAAAGCCAGGGCATTGTGATTTGACGCATGATACGTAGCATTTTCGTCCAAGATCATAGAAGAGGTCTGAACTGACACATCGCTAACAAAAACAGATGCTTTCCGAATCATACGTGGCTCAGACGATCCTCCAGGAAAGTATTGCATCAGTGATGGCTCTGAGGAACTTGAAGGGCCGGCCATCTTGCTACAGAGGATACACTCTGCATCATGCCCCATCTGTCTTAAAGGCAGTGGCTTGCGGAGCTACTTAACCTTGAAATGGTTCCGCGTCGTAGCCACATTGGCGAAGGCCATGCGTGCTCAGACGTACGTGCAAGCTCCTGTCGTTCTTTGTGAACATCACCACATGGAAACTCAGTTGGCAATTAGGAGGTCAGCCGTTTCATCATTGCCAAAGCCTCAAAAAAATAGTTTGGCCAGATATCTTCTGAGATGAAGCGTAGACACGTGACGTCAAGGAAGTACACCAGCAGATGTCTAATGTGGATGCGGGCTTTCACGAACCGCCCAGGTCAACGAAACGATGGGGATACGATCCTTGGATGTTTGCTCAGTGAAAACAAATCCGGGGCGGATCCCGGATGTTGGAATGAAGCCGAATGACGATAGTTCGGAACAAGCTTGTACAGCGGGTGAGAGGTCGTTGAGCCAAACATCATCATGGCCTGCAACACGAGGTTTGAGGACATGCCGAGAGTTGGTGTCCATCGAGCATGGCTCTATGCGCCATTCGATGCAGATCAGAATTTTGACCAGATATTCCGTTTGTGCGCAAAGCTAAAGTGATGGTCCACAGGTCTAAGTGCGCAACTTCGACCGTTTCTGCATAGTTTATAAGTGATTATCTGGAACGTTGGCGATGTGGGCATCGTGGAGGCGGGCACTGCACCGGGCCACGAGGATTGCGGGCGTGGCCAGATAACGCTCGATGAGAGGTCGATCCCGGGGAAGAGCTGGGCAAGCCTAGGTGCGTAATGGGTAATGACGGGGTAACAGGTCCCTCAATAGTGCAGTGTGACGCGTTAATGGGCGGATGGAGACCGTGGAGTCGCGAAACCGGGAAGACGCGGGATGGAACAAGCGTTGGCCTTTGGTTTCGGGGCGCCGGGAGTCGTTTGCCCTTGGTATGGCATCACACCCGCACACAACCTGCAAGTGCCAGTGAGTGAGCGACTGAGTGAGTGAGTGAGTGAGAAACCATCGGACCGAGGGAGAAAACAAAAATCCCGGAGATCAGGCAGGAAAAAAGGGATATGTGCCTTGCAGAATGTGCCGTTGGGATGGCGTAGCTCAGTCTCAACACGTCCAGAGCCTTCATTCCTAACGCCATATCTTTGTCTGGAACGATATCGGTATCGCGCCTGGGTGGCAGCTGATAAGAAAGCCGGAGCTATTTAGCGTGGAGTTGGGACACGAAACGAAGTCGCCAGCTCAGCCTGTTTCTAGGCACGAACTGGGGGTGTGTGGGTGTGGGAGTGATGTGCGCCATTGCGCAGGCTGAGCTGGTCTGGTCCGGTGGGAGGCAATGGAGGCGTCGCCGGTTTGGGTGGCTCTTGGTGTCCTCCTGACGAGCGAGAAAGGCGCCAGGAGTGGGTCTGGATAGAGGGAGATAGCCAAAGAGGATGCGAGGGGAGAGGGCGTGTGTAAACGGGTCGTGTTGAGATGATGATGCCCACGACAATACTTGACGATTTTACGAAAGCGGCTTTGTGCGCGTGGGTGGTTTGAGTGGGCGAAAGCAGTAGAAGCAAAGGAAGGGAGGAAGAGGGTTTCGGGGTTAGGTCACCAATGATGGGTCATAGCAAGAGTCACAGAGATGCACTGTCCGGTGTATGTGCAACTGTCTTCCATCCGTTGGCAATCTCTCAAGTCGGTCCGCTGCACCGCCACTACAGCGCAGTGTGCCCTGTAACTGTTGGTGGGTGGAGGGAGTCCGTACGGCCTGTAGGCGTGTCTCGGCAAGTAGTGTGTGCTCACTTTCAGGCATGCACCACCGCTGCAGCGCCATCCCGAGACGCACATATGCTACACACCACAGACTCACTCACGCACTGACGGAGGGAGCGAGGGATCGATCGGATGGATGCCTTATTACCACCACCTCCTCCATCCCCTTTCCCTCCCCTTTCCCTTTTCCTTTCTGCAAAGCAACAACACCCAAACAAAGCAAATCATCCATTTCAGGATTCTCAGAGAATCTACCGTCACAGTCCAGATCATCACAGAGTCAGCTTCTGTCCTGCCTTTTGCCATCGCACACCTGTCAAACCGTCCGTCGCCGATCCCGTCTTATCGCTTCGCAACCAAGGTACGTACCGTTTTGCGCCGGCATCGCGCGTCGCATCCATCCCCAAGTTAGCCCCATGACTCAACCACCGACCCCTTGGACCGGTTCGCGCGTTCATGACGCACAACTGCCATTTCATTTATTCTTCATCTTCTTCTTCTTCTTCATACTTGGAGCGTCTATTTCATTACCTTGTAAGATTTATCATGAACTGACGAGTCCATCTTCCTACAGACGGTTACGAAGCGCACGCATCACCCCGACCGGTAAACATGGCTACAATGGCAGCTGCTGCTCGTGATATCCCCCAGGCCGTCTCCACGTGCCGAGACAACTTCACTGTTGTAGCGGCCAGAGACGGTTCTGCGACTGTGACACGTTCTCAACCTCTTCCGACTCCTCCCAACTCCATCTCCCCGGCCTTGCCTGCCCACGGGCTCAAGGCTCAGCTCCAGAAGGCCAAGCTCGAGCCTATCGACTCCGATCTTGACCTTCGAGAATCCCCGGATGCTCTGGGCCGATCCGTGTCGCCAGCGACCCTCGAGGCTTCGGGCGCCATTACTTGCGCTATGCTCGCCAAGTATCATCTCCCAGAAATTCTACTTGCGCATGGCCCCCTTGCCATTCGGCACATAACGGGATACCTCACAACCTCCGTCCCTGGGTTTTCGGGCATTCCCCCGGCCAAGGCACGCCGGCTTGTGGTTGGAGCTTTGGAGGGACGAGGAGGGGATGGTGCTGGACTGCACGGAGAGGTCGAGTTTGAGAAGGTCGGCTGGGGTCGTTGGGATGCCCGACGTCGAGGGCAGGCCGCGCACAGCCGACAGCCGACACCACCAGGGAGTTTCCCTGCCGGTATCCCCATCTCCAGCAGCGGACTGCGAGCGTCCAACCGACTCAAAGTCGACCATGGCGATGAAGATTTCCACTTCTCCCATGATGACAAGGATCTTCTGATGATGGAGTATGAGGCCGACCGCATGTCCATGGATGGCAGTGCATCGGCATCGTGCTCCGAGGCCCCCGACGATGACATCGCAATGAACGACGATCCTGAAGACGCGACTGACGATGAGGACTGGGCCGCTATGGGCGCTGCTGCCCTGCGCGCCGAGTCCTACCCCAACATGGCCGCGGCGCAAGCGGATCGCAACCACCTCTCCCCCAACGTATATACTCAGGGAAGCGGTATGCGTTCCTTCTCTGTCAGCTCCGGCATGGCGAGGGCGCCGCAGGTCGGAAACTTCAACATGGCAGCCCTGGCTGCCGCCTCCGACGCGCAAGAGCGTGAGGCCATCGAGGCGCTTCTGCGTCTCGGCTCTGTATAACACAATCACCTTGCTTATTTTTTCCAACTGCATGCATGGCGTTCTTGGAGGGAAAGAAAGTGGACTATTTGGATTCTATTTATATGAATCCCGAAAGCGACGGGCTGACATGCTTGGTCAAGAGGACTTCATGGCCCCAACGATGAGTTGATGAAGCTCCTTGCATGAGCTTCCTCAGAACCTGCCATTTGGTCTTCTTCGCCTGGCGCGCTGCCTCGTTGGGTCTGTCTTTTTGGGATATTTACTTATGACGCTCAATCTGGGCACGAGTTTCACTTATTTTTGGGCGGCACTCCCGATCGGGCTTCCTGCAAATTGTCGTGGTCGAACTTCTCTCACGACAGCGAGGAACCCTCATCACGGCAAGGCTGCCTGTTTTGATCAACTTTTGAAAAGCAGAACATGTTCCTCCCCGACAGTGATATTTTCCGACCGCGCATTCTGGTCATCGGGACAGCATGCCGCATTTCGCCTTCACATTTCACGTTTTTGCACATACCCCCCTTTTCCCCATCACAACTTTTGTTTTCTTTTGGAAGCACGCTATACGCGAATCAACAGCATTCTCACCACGACTTCAACACCTTATATCGTGGGAAGGCGAGAGCGAGAGGAGTAGCAGATTAGAAGGGCCGGTCCCTAGTACTTGCTGGGAACTTGAAGGGCTCTTGCTGGATGGGCAGTCTTGTAGGCGCGTAGCGTCTGACTTAATTTACTGGAATGGTCGTCAACAGACCTTGGGGAGACAGATCTCTGGATGAGGCTGTTGTGGAAAAGCAATTCAAAAAACCTTCTGTCCGTACTTGTTGACCACCAGCGTCCAAGTTTTGGGGGCCAGAGGGTAGATAGGAGGAGGACGGTAAGGGAGGTCGAATGAGGCAAAAGCAATGTGCTTTGAGACATGTTTTTAGCTTCGCATATGTTTATTCGGTCTTTGGCCCTGATGAATGACAATCTTGATCATCCCTATATTTGCTTCTGCTTGTTTCGTGTGCAGATATTGGGTCTTGAAGTTGAGTAGTTCCGGCATGCTCAACAGTGTTAGCCGTGCGTTAGAGATTCAACGTACTCCGTATGATACTCCGTACTGCGGAACACTAACCCGTCGACCGCACCCGTAGTATGACGTAGGCTGAGCGGTTGTTGTTGGAGACGGATTAAAGTTGGGTAGTCGCTCTATAAATAAGGTTTACGGGATGCGCAGTCTCTTCGCCAAGGAGGAGAGGGTGGACTGAACGCTCCGGCTACCTACTCCGGGGCACTTCCCGACATCAGGCCTACCCTGGAAAAGAAACCCGGATCTCAACGTTCGGGTCAGCTGATGCCGTTTGCTTTTGTAGTCAAAGAGTGGGAGGGGTCATATGGGAAGGTGGTTATGCAAGATGTCGTAGTACCAAGGTCGTCTTTGGTCCTGGCCTCCACAGAACACTGTCACTCGGCACGGGTAGCGATGCCGTAGGTACGATACGGGTCATCCTTGGCAAGGCCCAACCTCACAGATCTGACAATCATACGTCTTTTGCTCATGATTCCCGCGGCAAGGTTGTATGCTTATGCGGGAAGAAGACACGTACGTACAAGCACTTGCAGTGCAGATGTACGGAAATGCAGCTCGAGATGGGACGGAACAACCTCTCATACATGTTTATGCCGCATTTGCCGAAGCCAACTTAGCTTATAAACCCAAGTAGGTTGTGGCATCAGTATTGAGACAGGACTGAGAATGGCTGTTGCTTCAGTCTGTGTGCTACAATACAAGCAGTGCCTACTGAGTGCACCACAAGCAAAAGTCTTCATCACATGACCTCGGGCTTGTGACACCAGGCCCCGTGCTCTTCACAATGCCCAAATGATCCGTCATACCAGACGTACAGTGGCTCTCTACAAGTACGTCGTTCGTGATAAACCTCTTCATCAAACTGCCTAGGACAAATCATACTCCACAAACACCTGGATGCTCGCTGCCCGTCATACACAACATGCTCTTCCCATCATTCACCGGCCACAACGCTACTCGTCCCTGATCTGGCGTGCCACCACAACCGTTCGCACTGGCCTCTCTAGCCACGAGCTCTTTCACAACCTTGCCCTTGACGCAAGAGTATCCATCAAAGCCAAAGCTGGACAGCTTGTCCGCCAGCACAATGGAGCAGCTGCTTTGACTTGCCAGAACGCAGTAGCTTGAGATGTCCATCGTGTCGGAGCCGTTGTCGTCGCATCGCCCACCATTGGCTTTGCAGACGGAGCTCTTGCGGGGCTGGGCGCAGACGGTCCCGTCGTTGGAGCAGATGTCTTGATCGTCGGTGAAATTGTCCGCGAGGCCCCAGCAGTCTGCCATCCAGCCACCGCGGTCGTCGGCTGTGCATTGGACCCCATTGTCGCCTGGTGTTGTGTAGGGGATGGCGACCTCCTTCTCGTCAGCATCGGGAAGCGTGTTGCTACCGTCTAGAGGTGCGTGAAGAGATCCTTCGCCGTTGAGCTTTCGGTAGCCGGATTGGTAAAAATGGTAGTCGTCGGGGCCATTGACCCAGCCCGTTGCAGGATCATCCTTGACGCACTTTTCGGTGATATTGGCGAAGCTGTCCCAACATTCTTGCCACTGGTCGCCCTGTGAGTGTGTTCCTCTGTAGGCGTATGCTTCGACATCATTCGGGAGGACGATGGCGATCTCGCACCCGTCCTGGACCTGAGTGGCGGCTACGGCATTGGGATTGATCCCAGGGGGGCTCTCACACTTGTCGTTGCAAAGAACCTCTCGCATCATGTACTGTAGCTCCTTGGGCGCCTTTTCGCCGTCGTCGAGTTTCACCTTGCTTGGGATCTTGTCGACTTGATTGCCTCCGCATTTCGGGTCGTTCGAAGGATGCTCTCTCGGCTGGTCCGGGTCTGTGCCTTGGCCTGGATCAGAATCGGCTGGAGGGAGTGATGCGAGGATCCGATCCCAAGCGTCGATATCGGCGTCTGTAAAGGCTTGGTAGTCATCCTCATCAGGCTGGACATCGATACAGTCGCAGCCCTTCCACTTATCATTCTCCTCTTCGAGGCCTTTGCACTTGTTCTTATCGTCAGTGCCACCACATTCATCGCAGCCCAGGATCTCATCCCCCTCTGGACATTCGGGCTGGTCTTTGTTGCACTCGCAATCCGCGTGAGGTCCAACCGTGCACTTCTCATTCTCTTCACCCTGACAATCTTCTGCCACGCAGGTCGGTTTCTCATCTTCTGCCGGGCAGTCTTCCTGGCACATACAACCAGCATCGGGACCTTCTTGGCACCATCCACTCTGTCCACCACAGTCTGCACACTTGATGTCCCCAGGAATCAAGGAGCATTGCTTCTCTGGCTGAGGGGTGCCTGGAGGAGGTGGCGGGAAGAATGGCGGAGGCACGGGAAAGGGGAAGATTGGGATGATAGGAGGAATCGCCGATCTGCAAAGAGGCGCATGTTAGGAGAAACGCCATTCCCGATTCTTGATGCAATCAAGTGCAGTATATAGATTCAGGAGACTTACCCGGTCTTCCCACAGTTACACCCTTCATACGGCTTCCCAACTGCCGAGCCGGGTTGGCCTGCACAACGTCCATTGCCATCATCGCCACCACAAGTGTCGCAGGCGATATCTCCAGCAGGGCATCCAGCACATTTCACAAAGAAACCTCTTCCTGCGCTGTCTTTCCCGGCGAATCTCTTGTCACAAATACCGGCAGTCTCCGTACAGCCTCCGCAGGCCTCGTTGTCGCATGTGAAGGTATTCCGACCATCTCCAATATGCTCGGGGCAGATCTTGCTGGTGTCACCGGGGTCGATGCCATCGTCATTTGAGCAAGGGCAGCCTTGGAAAGCGACTTCGAGGACTCCTGTTGTCTTGGTTCCTTTGCACTATAGAGACACTTAGCCAGGCAATTCGTACTGGAAAGTTGCTTGCCTGCAAACCAGGCAACGTTATGTTTGACTTACAATGCCACCACCGGCGTCGCCACCGCATGCCGAGCAGAGAACCTCGTCAAATGTGCAGCAGCCACAGATTGGGAATCCTTCCTGCGTCTGGATGTTGCAAAGGCCAGGACCGGGTGTATCGATACAGTCATTGCTGAAGCATGAAACTATGAGACAAGAACTTAGCAATCATATCTCCCTTGCATACAAACTGGAGTGGATAATTGGTGATATTGCTTACAAGGCTCTTGACCGCGGTTCTGAGGGCATGGCCCGTCGGCAGGCGGAAAGATGATTTGGTTCTGTCGCTTGTTCAACATGGCACCATACTTTGGGCCGGACAGTGCTATGGCTGAGTTCAAAAGTACCCCGCAAAGGCCGAGGCAGGAGAGTAAATGCTTCATCGTTGTTGTGAAAGGCGCTGATTGTATGAGGACTGAATTGATGCCCGTCGGTAGTGGATCGTCGAGGCAGTAAGGTGATTGAGACACACCTGAGGGAATAGGCTCCAAGTTATACCCCATTTCTGACGTTGAGTTCATGCTGCTGCTGCATTCAGGATTGTAGGTATTTTTAGATAGAACGTTTTGACGGATTGTTTTTGTCAGTGTGAGTGTCTGATCTTTGTCGCTTAGCTGACGATGCGGTTGCGACTCCTTCCGAACGCACGTTGTTGAATGTGCCAGCGCTTACTTCGAGTAAAACGAGATCAGAAGTACTGTCAAGCTGCAAGATCGTCTCTCCTACTCTGTGTGCCGTCATGCGGATAATACAGGCACCTCGCAAAGCCCATAGGCCAGCCTGCTGTGGCTGTATCCGATGACACCTTGGGGGCCACAGCAGTATCGAGCAATCGCCCGATCGTCAGCATTATAGCCAGGAGGATTCTGTCTGCGGCTGAGAACAGTCCCCCTAGATTAATCTGGATGAGATCTATAATTACGTCGGTAAGTGAGATCCCGTCCGCGAAGGCTGTATCTTCTCGGTGTCGAGCAGCCGAATTGGCGCCCAGTTCCCTCCTACAGCCGCGAGCTGATCTCAATCAGCGTGATCCTTTGAAACCCATTTTCTGACCACAGCATTCCATTCGTCGAGACAGAACCTCTGTGTCGCAAGGTCGGCAGCCTCGTTGTATCATCCTCCCTATTAACCATGATCCTGGTCGTGAACAATCCGTGTAGCCTCAGCTGAGTACATGGGGTTAATAGCTGCGCGAATCCTCAGCCCCTAAGCGAACAAATCAGGCCATGAAACTTGGGGGCCTCTCGCGTTCACCGTGACTCTAGATGTGGTGAGGCACAGCCTCATCTTTGTAGTCACTCTAGTCGATGAGCCTGTGAGCTTTGCTCTTCATAAGTATGGACCCAGGTTTCGTCCTTTGGAATCAATAACATCTTCATATTCGCAGCGTTCGGTAACTTGTGAAAAGATAAGACACTCTTTGCAAGACAGTCCATCATCAGTCACTTCCGAGGGTTCAGCATGCTTCTCTCGCTTTCATCATACGCTGTAGTGGCGGCTCTCGCCGGCGTGTCGAGCGCTGCAAGCTACTTCGTCGCCGGTAATTGCGAAACCAAATACCCGGGTATATCCGAATCTTTCAAGGAGGCGTGGTCCATGGCTGCTCATGTCGCGAACACGATGGACGCCGACAACGATGACAACCAGAAGCTCGTTTACAGCAATCTTTTCAAGGACCGGGATACCGTCGCAAATAAGCAAACCATCAGAGGTATGAGTTCATAAGTCATTGGTATTCATGATTTATCCAATTAGCCATTGATTAACGCAATCCAGACTACTTTGCCTTGCTTGGGAGCCTCCAGCTGGTGTCTGATGCGAAGCAAGCCGATCTAATCTATGACTGCGACAATGATAGCAATGATCGTTGGAAGCAGCTTGATGGGCGTAAAGTCTATAATGATGAGGTCTACTATATGAGGACGGAGAAGGAGGAGCCCGGTTGCCGGAGACTCAACCAAGCAGGCGAACCCAGGGCACTGGCAAACACTTACCGAAATCCACTCGAAGGATCCGAGGAGTCGAAGCAGTTCAAAGCAGGCCGAACCGTGGTCAGTATCTGCGACAAACTGCTCAGGAGCTACCCGAATTGGGGAACAGCATCCAAATTAGCCATGAGCTTGCTCTCTAAACAGATGCTGGATCCCCAAGGCGGGATGAAAGACGTCCTATCAATTCTCGGCAGCCCGTGCACTTCACCCATCATTCTGCATGAGGCTTTCCACTCGCGTCTTATCGGTCCTGACGCGGAAACGCACAGTAAGTCGAGCCAAGTTCTACCCCCAGCGAAGTCACCCTGTGTTTCCCTGGCCTCGAAGAACCCTAACATATTCTGACACGGTGCGTGCTATAGAAATCGATGTAAAGGGAACAGGAAACCCAGGACCGGCGTACGGTTGGGCCAAAGCCCGTGTTCTGAGCAGGGACGACCAATTCAAAAACGCGGACAACTTTGTACGTTCTCCAGCTTTTTGCCCCTGTGGATGAAGGGGGTCTGAGATTGCGTTGTTGTGAAGCGATCCAATGCTAACACGAAGGGTGATAGGCTGTCTATGCATTTGCCTTGGAAGTATTCAAGCGCGGCTACACCATCGGGGACGGGGAAAATGATCTCGCAACGGGCACCCTTAAGAAGGTTGCTGAAGCTGCAAAGGAAGTGGCCCGGATGATTCGTTCGTTGCCTTCAAAGTGTCGCAACTGGGTTTATCGTAGGGCTAACGATTGCTGAGTTTACGACATGGCACGAAACTTTTGGGACATCTTTAGTGGTGAAGTTCTGTATAAGCTCTTGGGAGCTTGAGTGATGGTGTTTGGGAGTCTTTGGGGGGGTGAGAATCAATATGTTTGGTATATGAGAGCTTTCTCCAGCTAGAAAGCTTTCTTATTTCGCCTCACTACAACGAGAATACTTCTAGAAGTAAATATCTGACAGTGTACACACAGATTAGGAGTTAACCAGAGTCGAATCTCTCGAGACTGACGGAAGAGTACGAGCACTGGGCTATAGCCAATCTTCCAGGAGCCTTGCTGGTTCACGCATCAGTCAGTGTGCACAACCAGGGACACGGTTAGCACCCGATTGACACCGTAATTTCATATGCTTATTAGTCAAAGCCTAGTGCGATACAGCATCGAATGGTAACTACTAGGTAGACTCCTTTTTTTGCACTGCCGCAATGGCATCTGGGCGCCATCGTTCTTAGCCCCCCTCTCCAACACAGGGGGCGGGGGAAGTCGAACGGAAAGTCGGGTTCTATCACGTAGACTGCAGGACTTGGCTCTGCCCCGGCCGGGAGAAATTGGGGTTGCCCAGACTGTAGAACAAAGAGATTAGGTTTGTAAGCTAATGACGCGCTATGGAGTGTAGAAATGGAAACGTGGCAAGTAATAGATGACATTATTTCGACGCAGGCAAGCGTCAAGGGATTGGCATTGCCGTACGTGTATTGAGACAGGAGTTGCTAGCATGCAGCTTGAGGGGGCAGGACAATCAGACCAGAAGTTGTGACCGACTGCATCACTCTGAGGGGACTCGACAAGCAGTTAGAGCAAGTGGCTCATGTTCAACGGAGGAGGCTATTGATCCTCCGTGAAGGGCAGATGATCGACCAGGCCCAGAGCCACCGAACTGCAAGACTTGCTTTCCGCATCAAGACAAACCGAACTGCAACCAGCACGCATATCGGCGCGCACAACTTCTTCGGTTTCTTCAAGTCGGAAGCCGGGTCCGTAGTCCTTGACATGTTCCAATGCGGTACACGGAGGGGGAGAAGTGTTGCGTGGCCTCTGCCCGTGGGAAGGAAATTGCCAAGCCAGGCCAAGGGAAGCCAAGACTGGGACGACGACAAGGAAGGAAGATGGCTGATGAGCGACAAGAACGTGTGGCTAATATTAAGCTCTGGCTGCCATGTGCTCATCACACGTTGTGCTTGCTTGAGCTGACAAGACGCAAGTCCTGCATGGCACACGCAACTTGGTGGCAAGGCAGACCTGTTTTGTTTAAGCGATGCCCATCTTCTCTTCTCAGGTTCGTCCTGGTGACTTTGTTCAGTGTATGCCAGTATGGCCCTACCTCTCTATATCCGACGCGGTCGTATAGGCTCCACCTACAGCGATTTAGTTCTACTGTAGCAGAAAGGTGAAAGGCGGCCAGAATAGGCCAAGACCAACGTTGGACCAGTCACCATCAATTTCGCCTGGGCATACTGGCGGAAGAGGGGCGATAGAAATGTCTGGGCAGCGGAAAGCTTGATTGTGGTTCAAGACTAGAATCGGCCAAAGAACAACAGGAGACAGAGAGAGAGAGAGAAAAAAACTCTTTGCACTTCGATAACAAATGCCGTCGCATAATCGGATATGGCTTACCAGGAAATAAGGTTTCGGCAGCGCTACGATCATGACGAAAGGAGAGCATGACCTGGAAAAGTTTTGTCGATGAAAGAAGCCAGGCGTCGTCTGGAATGCCACCCACACCAGCAGCCACAACGTATTGACTTTCCACCCTTCGGTCGTATTAGGAAGAAGGCTTCGATGGTTTTAGAGCCGGCCGCGTGTGGTGTGATTGTTTACCGGGCTAAATGCACGTTGTTGCGACCCAAGCGATGGCAGTAAGGAAGAAGAGGTGGGCAGCCAAGACTCGCGCCAAGAGTAATGCCAAGCTCAGCGACGACATTTGCCAAGAACATGCTAAGGGCATGCCAAGCGTCGTGGCCAAGCGTCTTGGCGGTTTCTTGTCGTGGGCTTGATGTGGGCGCGAGAGGCAGAGAAAGGTTGCAGACCAAGCCTGGGGTAAACAGAGCCGAGAGCAAATAAATGCCAGTTCTCCGGCTTGTCACTTGGATGACGCACACGTACGACGGTATTGATACAGTTTCAAAACTCAAAGAATGCGATGAGCCAAGTCGCACCCAGAAAGAAAAGAGCAACACAACTTCCCAAGCATGACTCGGCTCGGAGTTCTACAGTCGTCCGTCGAACTTCTGCTGCTCCTGCCCATCGTCACCCTCTCAGTAGCTCAGGTGACATTTGCTGCTGCTGCGACTCCGGCAAGACCGTCTGACGCAGCAAGTGGTGGCCACTGGCGGGTGCGTTGTGCACAACAGCCAATCAGCGACGAGAAAGGCGAGGCAATGCCCAGAATGCCAAGCCTTGGCGTGTCTTGGCATTCTCCTCTCCGCTGCTCAGTTGGATGTACTCACCCTCAAAAATGACTCGCCTAAACATCCAGGTTTGCTAGTCAGCCCACGTACCTTCGCTAAGTCGGGACTTCTCTCTTGGCTGCCAAGACCGCCAAGACTTCCCGCCCGCCCTTGTGCTGCTCATTCACGCCAAGAACGTCCCCCTCCTTCCCCAAGCGCCTCCTGTGCCCCATCCCAATCATCCAGATGGTGTGCCTTTACGTGCTTTTCGTGCTCTCGCGTTGCTCACGTCCACCACCGTCGGCCGGCGGTTGTGCAATCATGCCGTCGTGCCTCGTTCTCTCCCCTGGGCTGTCGTCTTCCGATGGATCCTTTCCGGGGCACCCACGACGGCTTTCTTGTTCTTACTTAGTTCGTGGCTGACCCAACGTCTCGGATCGCTTCTTCTGCTTTCTCTTCTCTCTCTACATCAACATCAATTTGCCTTATTATTTCTCGTGCGGTCCTTCCCGGATTCTTGACTTTGATCTAGTTCGAGTCCTTGCAGCTATACCCGGATTACCTCAAGACCTCGTTGCCTCATCGACGGCGCGTATCATCGCCCACCATGTCGTCCACTGCGCCTGACAACCAGACCTCTGCCAGCTCCAGTGCCAGCAACGACTCCAAGTCGACCACACCAGCACCTTCCAGCACAACTTCCAATGCGCCCAGCTCTACCGCCGAGGAGCCGCTGACCTGCCGCTGGAGTCACTGCAACCAGAAGTTCCCATCACCAGAAATTCTTTATGTAAGTAACTTTGATTAGTTGAAAAGCTTCTCGTACGTTATCAGCCGCTAACACGTAATTGCAGGAGCACATTTGTGAACGCCATGTTGGTCGCAAGAGCACAAACAACCTGAACCTCACATGCCAGTGGAACTCATGCCGCACTACCACTGTGAAGCGTGACCACATCACCTCTCATATCCGTGTCCATGTCCCGCTCAAGCCTCACAAGTGCGAGTTCTGTGGCAAGTCCTTCAAGCGTCCGCAGGATCTCAAGAAGCATGTCAAGGTAAGCTCTAATGGGTTCACTAGTCTCGTCTTGAATAAGGACTGACATGGTTCATGCAGACACACGCCGATGACTCCGTTCTTGTGCCACCGCGCCAGGATCCTGGCGGTCTCAACTACCGTCCTCAGCCAAAAGGTAGGTCCCTCTCACCTTCTCGGATCCTCTAATTCTTGCAAACAATAGCTAACAGGTCATAGGCCCGACCAGCTACTATGATCACAACGGTCAGATGCGCACCAGTGCGGCCGCCTTCCCTCACCAAGGCGGCCATCCCGGCGGTTACTACGCCCCTCAGCCGTCAACCAACTATGGCCTCTACTTCAACCAATCAACCATGAACACCCCACGTACCGAGCATTTGGGATACAGCGCTGCTGCTGGCTACGACCGCAAGCGCACCTACGACATGGTTGATGACTTTTTCGGCAGCGCCAAGCGCCGACAGATTGACCCCTCTTCCTACGCTCAGATTGGCAGATCCCTGCTGCCTCTTCACGGCTCCCTCTCGGTTCCCAATGGTCATATGGGAGCCGCTGAAGCCCAGTACATGCAGCAGCAGTCAGCAGGTCCAGGCGTCATGCACGCTGCGCCTGCTCCGAGCCACAACCACCCGCTCGCACAGCAGTACTATCTGCCCCTGCCAAATGCCCGTACGCAGAAGGATCTTGTCCAGATCGACACTATGCTTGGCCAGATGCAGGACACTATCTACGACAACGCTAGCCACGCCACTGCAGGCGTGCAAATTCACGACGGATACACTGGCTACCGCCATAGCCCATCGCCGCCCATGAACCCCCGTGGGCCGACTCACCATGGCGGTCTCCCCGAGGGTTACCAGTCGGTCTCTGCTGCCAGCATGCCGTCACCCCTGACTGCCATCTCCTCCACCGGCACTCCGGCCGTCACCCCTCCTTCCAGCGCCTTGTCGTACACGTCCGGCCAGTCGCCTAGCCCATCCTCATCTGGCATGTCTCCTCAGTCTCGTCACAGCCAGACTAACTCCTCAGTCATGTACCCTAGCCTGCCTACTAGTCTTCCTGCTGTCAGCCAAGGCTTCGGTCAGTCTACTACCACCACTCTCGGCCCCAACTTCGACAGCAACGAGCGTCGCCGTTACTCTGGTGGTATGCTCCAGCGTGCCCGCGGTGCTGTCCCCCGCCCTGAGCCTCCCACCTCGACGCCTCGCGCATGCGAGTCCGGTCCATCCTCTGTCGGCTCACCTTCCTCCGAGTCAGATGCTAGTGAAACCACTCGCGAGCGCGAGGAGCAGTATGATCGCTGGCTGGAGAACATGCGTGTCATCGAGACACTGCGTGAGTACGTTCGCGGTCGACTCGAGCGCCGTGAATTCGATGAAGAGTCCAACAGCAGCGAGGCTCCCGGATCTCCACGTGGTCCTCCCGCCGAGGCTATGGACGTTGATGCCAAGAGCCCGGCACCTCAGCACAAGGAGCTTCCGGGTCCGTCATCTCTCTACCCCATCCTCCGCATGCCCCCGAAGGCATAGGATCAGCCATGAATGGATGAACGATCTCGACTCTCATGTTTTTTAACGGCCATACTTGACATTATGACTTGTTACCCGAGTAAAGCGGGGCTTATGCAACGGATGGGAAGGCTAAATGGTACCAAAAAGGTGAAAGAGTGCCTGGAAGCCTCCACCTCTTATGTTTTTCTTTTTAGGATTGGCGCTCAGGTTGATCTACAGACGGTATGGAAACGGGTTTGGGCTGGCTAGCATCCTGGAAAGGAGCTTTGCTGTGTATTTCGCGGGTATCTTGGACGCTTCTCGTCCACCCAGTTTTGAAGATGAACTATAAGTTTGACTACATTGCCATAGCCTATCCCGTTTGTGCCATGTCCCATCAGGCGTTTGAAAGTAATGTTTCGCTGGCCTACTGCAGTAGGCTGTGAATGCTGAAGCCAAGGAGGAAAGATGATGGAACAGAATAAAGAGACCAACAATTTTTGAAGACGGAACGGCGTGGTCCGACGTCTCTCGAAAGGGTCTAAAAGAGGCTGGCTTGGAAGTATGGATCTCAAGGGGCGGCTGGGATACATGCAGGTAAGGGTTTCTGGCTTGTACCTTACTTGAACACCACTCCCTTGGATCGCCATCTTGGATGAAAAGAGTTGCTACGACTGCAGAGGCATATATTTAGGTACCGAGACGTCATTGGTCAGATGAAGACCTGGCAATCCGATTGCTTCCGAAAGGGCATCCTGGATGGGAGTCTGGCCGGAGGTTTGACGACTTCTGATGCGGAAGTTCCGAAGGCCAGACGAGTACATCACTCAACGGACATCTTCCTGGAAAAGAATTTTGCCAACCAATGTCCACTCCGCGGCCGATTGATTCGTTCGCTCCGGACCTTGCTCGGTCTGCATTGCTCCCTCAGGCCCACCAACATTGAGCTTGTGGCTAAGATTGGAATAAGCCTCACACCGGGATCTCTCCAATTCAAATCATCGGGCGACGTGAGGAAACGGGCAGGGGAGGGGTTTTCACGAGCCGTTGTTGAAAAGAGAGGGTGTACTGTCAGGACCATTCAAGTTTTCAGGTCGAGAAGCACTGAGAGAGGCCCTGTGGCTTTGGGATTCAAGAAGTGAGCAGCCTCATTCCTAATCACCGTGACAGTCGACCGCGGAGAGGCTCTACCAGGAACAAAGGAGCAGGACGACGAAGCCTGCTTCCTCCACCGATGACCCGACTGGGACTCATCTTTCTGCATCTCACCGAGTTCCCACAGCCCGACAGCCACACTCATCGACGGCCCGATGTTGGAGGCGTATATTGGACGCGGGGAAGTGGTCCGACCTAGACAGACCTATTAAAGTCGAGGAAGCCAGAGAAAATGTACAAAGTTACGCTTCGACTGTTGCACTTCATATATAAGATAATATAGTAAATTGCTGTCCATCCATGGTATTTCTCACACTCGCGCCACAGCAGACGTGAAAGGGCTTTAAGGTTTATTAAAGTCGTATTTTGACACCCTGACGGGGGAAACCCGGAAGAGTTATCATACGTTATGATGTACGTGGTCCGGGGGATGGTGCCCGAGGATGTGATTCGCTGGAGGAGAGTAAGACGTGGATGCATGGTGCCTGGAGGGTTGGTAGGTTTGGGGTGAGCTGCATGTGGTACGTGACTCAATAATATCTTTGCGTGCGGCCATGATTTATCCGAGGATGAAGTGGAGGACAGCTGGAGATGGCGACCACAAGTGAGGGAGGGTGTGCACAGGCCGGGGACCAACGTCAGCTTAGAAGACACTTCCATGTCATCCAGACGATCTGATGATGCCACACGAGAAAAGGACTTACAACTGTTCTGAGCCAGTCGTTCAAGGACTGCACAAAGTCCATCTCACCGAGCAGCAGCCCATCCGTTGTCATCTTACACCGGCCGGCCCAAGCCAATTCCTAAAGTCAGACATACATATGATAGTCTATACCTTAACACGGGCGGCACCTTTTACAGCCAGCACCGGGAAATATCTCCCTAATGCGCGACTGACACCACACCAGCCAAGACGGAGGCACTATGAGTCCTGGAGAGACAACACCTGGTCAGCTTGGCCAAGGCTTTTTTTTTTTTTACTTCATCTCCCTTCGGCCCATCGCAACCGGGTGGTCAACGTCATCTTTATGTTCTCCATCCCATCCCTGACACGACAAAACTCCACCTGCACCTGGCAAATCCCCCCCACCAGACAGACGGCGGACAGCATGATGTACAAGCAAATGAGGAGCGCCATCATAGCAATATCATCCGACCTGGGGTATGCTTCACACCACTAAGCCGTGCGCCACGACCGTGATTCGAACCCCTTCAAGGAAAACACGGCTTACGTTTGTCAATCACGGGCTGATTTTGTTCCAAAGCTGATTCACCGGCCGTGTACGAAAGGGATTCGCGCGGCAGGGAATGAGAGACGTCTGTGTGTGTGTGTGTGTGTGTGTGTGTGTGTGTGTGTCTTTCTGTCCTAGAGACATGCCTGGGCCCTTGTCTCACCAACACGGGAGGGATGGACGCAGCCCAAGGGTCCCATACGGAAACTAAAGAGAGGTTCCAGCGTCGACGACTGTACATTGGTATGTGTTTTTAGACTCCCGCTGATGGTTTGGCGGAAGAACGTGTTTTAAGGGTGTGGTTGGTTCAGTTTCTATAAAGGAAGCAACAACCTCCCCTTGTCTTGTCTTGCCTCGCTCCCTTGTGGAACAACAGTCACCATCATCACTTCATCATTCCATCACCTTTTTGTCATTTACAAACACCTGATCTGAGAAAAAACAGGCCACTTGAATTGAAACGTCGAGCTGCTCCCTGTCCTTCCGTTGTCCTTCGTCCAACGTCAAACTCTTGATCCTTGACATCACCTCCCTCAGGAACAAGTCACCTCCAAAACCATCATCGCCATGCACTTCTCTCATCTTCTCCTGCTTGCCGGTACGGCCCTGGCCGTCGCCTTCCCCAGCGCTGATCCAGGCTGCTGCTGCTGCGACGTTTCTCAGAATGCCATCGTCTGCAACCCAGACATTCCTTTCTCCGACTGCATCTGCACCCTCGCCAAATGTCCCGACGACGCACCCACCATCACCCAAGTTCCAACCACGCCAACCCCTCCGCCCTCTTACTCGGAGGTCGAGGAAAAGCGCGTGGAGAGCACCCCTCTTCCCCCACCTGGCAAGGAGTGGTGCTGCTGCTGCAATGGAAAGGATTATGTTTGTGTGGCCAGGCCCAAGGGTGAGGGCTGCTTCTGTCCTGCCATTGCCTGCCCGGAGGATGCGAAGACCATTTACCCTTCTACGAGGCTGGGGAGATCTGACCGGCCAGGTAGGCCCTCTGTTTGAGATGATGCGGTAGGGAAAGGAAGCTGGAGGTGACATGAAAGGAGAACAAAAGAAGCACCTGGCTTCGAAAATAAGATGTGAGAGGACTCATGCCGGAATAGGGTTTGCGGGAATATGTTTGGTCTTTGCGCAGTAACCTCAACAATGACAACGGGGATGAAGAAACCCCCAATCTATCGCTTTTCCTTGGCTCGGCTTCAGTGACTAGGCCAATTCATAGAATGCTTCCACTGAGCTTAACGAGGAACTTGTGGAGTTAGATCCCTTGCCTTAACAGAGGGCATAACCAACAGGGACGGGACCCCCTTTGCTGTCTCAGTTGTGAATGTCGACAGGTCAGCACTCTTCGCTCATGCTTAAGTAATCATGACTGTCTAAGAGATCGACATGAGGATGCAGGGCCCGAATCGTATTTCGCTTGGCTTTTGAGTGGCCTACGCCTGCAATGCCATTGTTTCGGAATGCACTTCAAGGCACTATGCAGTGGTTGCGCTGATCGTTGGCAGTGAGATGGAGAGACGGCTTCTTCTCCATACAACATAAATGAGCCCAGGACCAGGCTCCTGTCGATCCCTCTGTTCTTCTTCAGCGAACGAGCTCTGGGGGTCGAACGCCCCGGGGTAATACGCTGCCACGCTCAATCGCAAGATAGCCCGAGGCCCATGACTCCAACGACATATCAACCAACCTACCGTGGTGCTGTTGCACTAATGCGAGCTATTCAGCCGCGTCAGCCTCACCAGCCAGAAAATTACGGTCCGGTATTGGCCAGGCACTTGCCTGTATCGTCTGCAAGATCCAGTCCTCCCCAGAATATAGGTTAGCATTATCCATGTCAGGGATGTTGCCTCTAGTTTGAGCAAGCACTATCATAGTGACCCTAGGGGGGCATCTTATCCCATTGCCATAACATCTGCTGGCATGTTCCGATCAAGTTCGATGGTATCGACCGAAGGAGCAGGATTATCGGGTGTTTTGCTCTGACTGTCACGGCCCGTATTATTATTCATCTTCATACAACATGCCCTTCGACCACCATGGTTGGACAGCAGCCTCGTCAGCTCGAGAACGCCTTTTACGAATGCGGGACCCCAGGTGCAGTATGTGTCGAGAAGGTAATGCGGACTCGGAAGCTTGGATGGACCATCGCCAACGAGGGCTGCGTGGGTGTAATTGACCGTGGCCGGCTAGGCGATAAGGACGAGAAACTCATCAGAGAAGGTGTAAATAGTACGCCAGATTTTGAACTCCAACCGGGTCGATACAGCGGGCATCACAATCCACGCCAAGGATTGAGAAACGGTAAACTAACAGCGTTCCAATCCTGAACAGCCAATCAGCCCAACACTGACAACGATCCATCCGAAAGGGACGATCCCGTACTTGAGACGAAAGTGCAAGAAAAAGCGCACCGCGGTAGCTTCTGAAGCGTGGTGGAAGGATGCATGAAACTGCAACAGGGGAGGAGGTGGAAGAGACAATCAATGGCGTCAGGATCCTGTCTGAGTAGGTCCTTGAGTGCAAGGAACTGCCTATTGAGCTGTGAACATGTTGTCTTTGATCGGGAGGGGAGAATTGATGATCTGAACCTACCCCCTCGACAACGCAATCGTGTC